>CM028377.1:8160680-8223337 GCA_013146195.2 Codonopsis lanceolata | reverse complement strand
TTTTTTAGTTTGAATAAAGTTTTAGTTTCTCCAATAGGAAGTAAGAATTATTTTGTCTTCTTAAAATATTGGGCGACATTTCAATTTATTATTTAATTATTCATGAAATTAATTTGCTTATGACAAATTTACTCTTTTGGCCTTAATTCATGGCAAGTGATTTATAATATTTATGACAATTTTTCTAATCATTATTGTTTGGCATGATAAATTTATGTGTATTGTCCTTAACAAAAGGCACAAATTCATCAAATGATACTTCATTTTTTCATCTTCTTGACATTATGACACATTTCTATTATCTTATTTTATTCATGGGTAATAACTAAACATGCTACAAATTTGTTTAATATACGATCTTAAATGATTTTATTACTATAGATATAATTTTTCATATAAATCTTATAATTCTTTAGAACATATTTAAGAAAGTAAAACCATATTATTTTTTAGTTTCGAATAAGGTTTTAGTGTCTCAACCAGTAAAGTATTTTTGTCATTTCAAAAATATTGGGCGACATTTGTAAGGATCTGTAGGTGGGGGTAATTGAAAAAAAAAAATCAAAATACAAGACGAAATGAATTAAATTTAATAATGTAGGACCTAACTTTAAAATAGGTACAAGTTAAGGGATCAAAGTATTATTTAATTATTTATTGAATTAATTAGTCTATAACAAATTTACTTTTTTGACCTTAATTAATGGTGAGTGATTTATTAAGTTAAAAGATACATTTGTCCATACATTAAGTTGTAAGAGACAACCTACACTTTTATAAGTAGTTAGATAAGGGTATTTTTGTCATTTCGATAAATATTGGGTGACATTTGTAAGATCACAGTAGGTGGGGGAAATTGAAAAAAAAGATCAAAATACTAGACGAAATGAATTGAATTAAATAATGTAGGACCTAACTTTAAAATAGGTACAAGTTAAGGGATCAAAGTATTATTTAATTATATATTTAATTAATTAGTCTATAACAAATTTACTTTTTTGACCTTAATTAATGGTGAGTGATTTATTAAGTTAAAGGATATATTTGTCCATACATTAAGTTGTAAGAGACAACCTACACTTTTATAAGTAGTTAGATAAGGGTATTTTTGTCATTTCAGTAAATATTGGGCGACATTTGTAAGGATCCTGGTAGGTGGGGGAAATTGAAAAAAAAGATCAAAATACAAGACGAAATGAATTGAATTAAATAATGTAGGACCTAACTTTAAAATAGGTACAAGTTAAGGGATCAAAGTATTATTTAATTATTCATTGAATTAATTAGTCTATAACAAATATACTCTTTTGACCTTAATTAATGGTGAGTGATTTATTAAGTTAAAGGGTACATTTGTCCATACATTAAGTTGTAAGAGACAACCTACACTTTTATAAGTAGTTAGATTAGATAGATTAGATTAGATTAGATTAGATTAGATTAGATTAGATTAGATTAGATTAGATTACTATTGATACAATTTTTCATATAAATTTTATAATGTCTTTCCCGAACATATTTAAGAAAGTAAAACCATATTATTTTTTTAGTTTCGAATAAAGTTTTAGTTTCTCAACCGAGCAAGGGTATTTTTGTCTTTCATAAAATATTGGGCGACATTTCAATTTATTACTTAATTATTCATGAAATTAATTTGCTTATGATAAATTTATTATTTTGGCTTTAATTCATGGCAAGTGATTTATAATATTTATGACACTTTTTTCTAATCATTATTGTTTGGCATGATAAAATTATGTGTATTGTCCTTAAGAAAAGACACAAATTCATCAAATGATACTTCGTTTTTTCATCGTCTTGACATTATGACACTTTTTTTAAACTTATTTATCTTATTTTATTAATGGGTAATAACTAAACATGCTACCAATTTGTTTAAAATCTCGATACTAACCGACAATTCTATTACTATAGATATAATTTTTCATATAAATCTTATAATGTCTTTCCCGAACATATTTAAGAAAGTAAAACCATATTATTTTTTTAGTTTTGAATAAGGTTTTAGTGTCTCAAACGAGTAAGGGTATCTTTGTCATTTCAGCAAATATTGGGCCACATTTGTAAGGATCCTGGTAGGTGGGGGTAATTGAAAAAAAAATCAAAATACAAGACGAAATGAATTGAATTTAATAATGTAGGACCTAACTTTAAAATAGGTACAAGTTAAGGGATCAAAGTATTATTTAATTATATATTGAATTAATTAGTCTATAACAAATTTACTTTTTTGACCTTAATTAATGGTGAGTGATTTATTAAGTTAAAGGATATATTTGTCCATACATTAAGTTGTAAGAGACAACCTACACTTTTATAAGTAGTTAGATAAGGGTATTTTTGTCATTTCAGTAAATATTGGTCGACATTTGTAAGGATCCTGGTAGGTGGGGGAAATTGAAAAATAAGATCAAAATACAAGACGAAATGAATTGAATTAAATAATGTAGGACCTAACTTTAAAATAGGTACAAGTTAAGGGATCAAAGTATTATTTAATTATTCATTGAATTAATTAGTCTATAACAAATATACTCTTTTGACCTTAATTAATGGTGAGTGATTTATTAAGTTAAAGGGTACATTTGTCCATACATTAAGTTGTAAGAGACAACCTACACTTTTATAAGTAGTTAGATTAGATTAGATTAGATTAGATTAGATTAGATTAGATTAGATTAGATTAGATTAGATTAGATTATATTATATTAGATTAGATTACTATTGATACAATTTTTCATATAAATTTTATAATGTCTTTCCCGAACATATTTAAGAAAGTAAAACCATATTATTTTTTTAGTTTCGAATAAAGTTTTAGTTTCTCAACCGAGTAAGGGTATTTTTGTCTTTCATAAAATATTGGGCGACATTTCAATTTATTACTTAATTATTCATGAAATTAATTTGCTTATGATAAATTTATTATTTTGGCTTTAATTCATGGCAAGTGATTTATAATATTTATGACACTTTTTTCTAATCATTATTGTTTGGCATGATAAAATTATGTGTATTGTCCTTAAGAAAAGACACAAATTCATCAAATGATACTTCATTTTTTCATCGTCTTGACATTATGACACTTTTTTTTAACTTATTTATCTTATTTTATTAATGGGTAATAACTAAACATGCTACCAATTTGTTTAAAATCTCGATACTAACCGACAATTCTATTACTATAGATATAATTTTTCATATAAATCTTATAATGTCTTTCCCGAACATATTTAAGAAAGTAAAACCATATTATTTTTTTAGTTTTGAATAAGGTTTTAGTGTCTCAAACGAGTAAGGGTATCTTTGTCATTTCAGCAAATATTGGGCGACATTTGTAAGGATCCTGGTAGGTGGGGGTAATTGAAAAAAAAATCAAAATACAAGACGAAATGAATTGAATTTAATAATGTAGGACCTAACTTTAAAATAGGTACAAGTTAAGGGATCAAAGTATTATTTAATTATTTATTGAATTAATTAGTCTATAACAAATTTACTTTTTTGACCTTAATTAATGGTGAGTGATTTATTAAGTTAAAGGATACATTTGTCCATACATTAAGTTGTAAGAGACAACCTACACTTTTATAAGTAGTTAGATAAGGGTATTTTTGTCATTTCAGTAAATATTGGGCGACATTTGTAAGGATCCTGGTAGGTGGGGGAAATTGAAAAAAAAGATCAAAATACAAGACGAAATGAATTGAATTAAATAATGTAGGACCTAACTTTAAAATAGGTACAAGTTAAGGGATCAAAGTATTATTTAATTATTCATTGAATTAATTAGTCTATAACAAATATACTCTTTTGACCTTAATTAATGGTGAGTGATTTATTAAGTTAAAGGGTACATTTGTCCATACATTAAGTTGTAAGAGACAACCTACACTTTTATAAGTAGTTAGATTAGATTAGATTAGATTAGATTAGATTAGATTAGATAGATTAGATTAGATTATATTATATTAGATTAGATTACTATTGATACAATTTTTCATATAAATTTTATAATGTCTTTCCCGAACATATTTAAGAAAGTAAAACCATATTATTTTTTTAGTTTCGAATAAAGTTTTAGTTTCTCAACCGAGTAAGGGTATTTTTGTCTTTCATAAAATATTGGGCGACATTTCAATTTATTACTTAATTATTCATGAAATTAATTTGCTTATGATAAATTTATTATTTTGGCTTTAATTCATGGCAAGTGATTTATAATATTTATGACACTTTTTTCTAATCATTATTGTTTGGCATGATAAAATTATGTGTATTGTCCTTAAGAAAAGACACAAATTCATCAAATGATACTTCATTTTTTCATCGTCTTGACATTATGACACTTTTTTTTAAACTTATTTATCTTATTTTATTAATGGGTAATAACATGCTACCAATTTGTTTAAAATCTCGATACTAACCGACAATTCTATTACTATAGATATAATTTTTCATATAAATCTTATAATGTCTTTCCCGAACATATTTAAGAAAGTAAAACCATATTATTTTTTTAGTTTTGAATAAGGTTTTAGTGTCTCAAGCAGTAAGTATCAGTGTAGAAGGTAATTGAAAAAAAAATCAAAATACAAGACGAAATGAATTGAATTTAATAATGTAGGACCTAACTTTAAAATAGGTACAAGTTAAGGGATCAAAGTATTATTTAATTATATATTGAATTAATTAGTCTATAACAAATTTACTTTTTTGACCTTAATTAATGGTGAGTGATTTATTAAGTTAAAGGATATATTTGTCCATACATTAAGTTGTAGAGACATACACTTTTATAAGTAGTTAGATAAGTATTTTTGTCATTTCAAGAAATATTGCGACATTTGTAAGGATCCGGTAGGTGAAATTGAAAAAAAGATCAAAATACAAGACGAAATGAATTGAATTAAATAATGTAGGACCTAACTTTAAAATAGGTACAAGTTAAGGGATCAAAGTATTATTTAATTATTCATTGAATTAATTAGTCTATAACAAATATACTCTTTTGACCTTAATTAATGGTGAGTGATTTATTAAGTTAAAGGGTACATTTGTCCATACATTAAGTTGTAAGAGACAACCTACACTTTTATAAGTAGTTAGATTAGATTAGATTAGATTAGATTAGATTAGATTAGATTAGATTAGATTAGATTAATTATAATTAGATTAGATTACTATTGATACAATTTTTCATATAAATTTTATAATGTCTTTCGAACATATTTAAGAAAGTAAAACATATTATTTTTTAGTTTCGAATAAAGTTTTAGTTTCTCAACCGAGCAAGGGTATTTTTGTCTTTCATAAAATATTGGGCGACATTTCAATTTATTACTTAATTATTCATGAAATTAATTTGCTTATGATAAATTTATTATTTTGGCTTTAATTCATGGCAAGTGATTTATAATATTTATGACACTTTTTTCTAATCATTATTGTTTGGCATGATAAAATTATGTGTATTGTCCTTAAGAAAAGACACAAATTCATCAAATGATACTTCATTTTTACATCGTCTTGACATTATGACACTTTTTTTTTAACTTATTTATCTTATTTTATTAATGGGTAATAACTAAACATGCTACCAATTTGTTTAAAATCTCGATACTAACCGACAATTCTATTACTATAGATATAATTTTTCATATAAATCTTATAATGTCTTTCGAACATATTTAAGAAAGTAAAACCATATTATTTTTTTAGTTTTGAATAAGGTTTTAGTGTCTCAAACGAGTAAGGGTATCTTTGTCATTTCAGCAAATATTGGGCCACATTTGTAAGGATCCTGGTAGGTGGGGGTATTTGAAAAAAAAAATCAAAATACAAGACGAAATGAATTGAATTTAATAATGTAGGACCTAACTTTAAAATAGGTACAAGTTAAGGGATCAAAGTATTATTTAATTATTTATTGAATTAATTAGTCTATAACAAATTTACTTTTTTGACCTTAATTAATGGTGAGTGATTTATTAAGTTAAATGATACATTTGTCCATACATTAAGTTGTAAGAGACAACCTACACTTTTATAAGTAGTTAGATAAGAGTATTTTTGTCATTTCAGTAAATATTGGGCGACATTTGTAAGGATCCTGGTAGGTGGGGGAAATTGAAAAAAAAAGATCAAAATACAAGACGAAATGAATTGAATTAAATAATGTAGGGCCTAACTTTAAAATAGGTACAAGTTAAGGGATCAAAATATTATTTAATTATTCATTGAATTAATTAGTCTATAACAAATATACTCTTTTGACCTTAATTAATGGTGAGTGATTTATTAAGTTAAAGGGTACATTTGTCCATACATTAAGTTGTAAGAGACAACCTACACTTTTATAAGTAGTTAGATTAACAGACCATCAATTCATATGCAATAGCACCAGCAGACTTGCTGTAGCGACAAATATCTTCAGAAGACTCGTCACCAGCTATAACGACCCGAGCCCGAGAGCTTGGTCCGCTACGTGTAGCCCACACACTGGCCCACTGAGCACACAGAATACCTTGAAGACTCACCACCAGCAGACTTGCTATTGTTTGAATGTTCATACCATAACCAGTAACCAGCAGTTCTCTCTTGCAGAAGACTGATTCTTTGGGATTGAAGATCTTACCAGCAGACTTGGATTTGTACGTGCTACAAAGAGAAAAGACTGCAGTAGATCAAGAAATGACAAAATGTTCAAGCTTCCAAAGACACTCAAATCTTTATGAAGCCTGACATCCCTGATGCTGCAAGATATTCTCTCTCACTCATGTGGTTTGGAAAAGTCAAAAGAATCCACTTTATTGGATAGACCACCTGACAGTGCATTATGATTAAGACTCACTTTTCAGAGACTTATGAATACAGTCTAACGGGCAACCAGTTCCAGGATCTGCAGGACACAACTTTTACCCAACAATCAAAGATCTAGTGGACAACATCTTTATCCGACAGTCTTCAACAACGACATTATTTCAAACGGATAGAAAATCCATCTTCATCTCTCAACGATCAAATTGACCCCGGTCTATAAAAGAAATTCCCCTTTTCTTCAACTAGATAGACACACAACAAGTGACACATGCAACAAGAACCTCCTCGTCAAAGAAGCTGTGAGATCTGCAAGAGATCCTCTTCAACAACGCATCTCAGATCTCCACAGAGAATTGCAGTGAGCAAAACCAGACCGTAGTAAAACACACTATGTGGATTGCTAAGAAGAAAAGAATTGAAGAAGAAGAGAGAAATCAGAAACCTCTATAGACAGAGATCGGTGTCTTGGTCAAGAACTCAGTTCTTGATTTGAGTTCTTCATCCTTCTTCGAAGAACTCAGCCTCTGACAAGACCTTTTAGATTTTATTCTTAAAGTTAGAGGTCAAGCTTTTAGGATCTATTTGAAGATTGATTTCAAATAGTGCCCAAGGAAAATGAAGAGCTGTATGTAAATATTGCATTCATATCTTCAGATTTGTATTCCCATACAAATGATGTTGATTGTGAAATAATCAATCATCATATAAGATCGAGTGCTCAACACTCATTCGTTAAAATAATTTTTATCTGAACGGCCTTCAAAAATGTCTTCTCATATCGGTTTCTCGTTCTTATCTCCTATTGCTCTCTTTACTTAAGAATTTTTCTATGAATGATTAAGTAAAGATTAAGGCTTGAAAGGACGAGAACAGAAATCTCACATAAAGAGTCTAGGTTTATGTATTATGTAATTTATCTTTGAATAAATTCATAAGTTCTTTCAAATGATTTATCTTTCAGTCTTTACCTCTCTATGAGCTTTCATAAATTGATTTATCCTTTGAAAAGATATTCTCTAATGATTTCCTACATCTACATTTGGAAGAAGGATCAAGTGTTCTTGTTGTTCTGATCATATATTTGTGTACAGTCACTTATGACTTCTCTAAATCTAAGCCTTACTATTTCCGCTACTTAAACTCTTTCAAATAGGCTTCTGATTTACTGGCAGTTCAACAACAGAGTTCATTACTTGGCTAAGAGCAAGTCTACTGCTTTTGTACTACCAGCAGACATGCTCAATGTGTTAACTGCCTATGCCATTAAAACCTACATTTTAAATGTAATAAAAGAAATGTTTTTAATTGGCATCATAGGTTATTCAACCCCCCCCCCTCTAGCCTATTTGAGCGTCATTGTGGACCAACAATTGGTATCAGAGCCAAGCTCTCTAAGCTATATGCCAGGTCTAACCACCTGAGAGTTTGATCCTCGATTGCTCACTCCAAATGCATGTCAAAAGAAAATTTCCTTTTTCAAAACTCTTTTGACAAGGATCTCATGGGAAATATTTTTGAAAACGAGTTCATCTTGAAAATCTATTTTATTTTCAAAAATCAATTTAGTTAGACATTTCCTATGATGATTTCTTGCTTGAATGTGAGAAATTTATTCATGTGACAAAAGTACAATTCAATTGACACCATAAATAAAACTTTCTCAGATGAACATTTCGATGGATGCTTCATCTTAAATAAATCCTTGATTCAAATTCTCTTGGCATAAGGCTAACGATTGTTATCAATCCAACACCTTCTCGAGAAAAATTTCTTAGTTCAAAATTCTTCAACCTTAAAGTGAAAGATTTTTAATGATTCTTATTTCCTCTTATGAAAAAGGTTAAGAGTCAAAAACTCCATATCATGAAACTTTGATTGATCCCTATGTTATATGATATTTAGTTTCTAGGAACTTGGCCTATATTTCAAAGTAGGGGTGTAAATGGTTCGACTTGGGACAAATTATAAGTTGAACCGCATGCCATCGGTTTGAGAAAAATCAAACTAAAGCAAAACAGTTTAAAGTCTTGAGCTGAACCGAACCGAACCATGATGGTTTGACTCGGTTCCGTGGTTCGGTTTCATGGTTTGGTTTCATGGTTCGGTCTGAATTTAGAAAGAGTTCTAGTCATTCAAAATTTAAGTAAACCAAGATAATATTATAAAAACACGCTAAAAATACTAAAAAATTAAATATAATACAATTATATTCATAAACTCACTTTTAAAAAAATTGCACAAACTTTCAAATAAAAGGATTAACATTTTTAATTCTTATAATCAATAAATTGAATCCAATATAATGAAAATACAATAACGTACATGATATTAAAAACGTTTATGTAAATTCAAAAAGTCTAAAGGCAAATTCCTAAATACTAATATTAGCCTTATAGTTTATATAGCATAAAAATATTAATAGTATAAAAGTACTAAACTATAAAAGTTAGGAATTCTAAAGAATTTGTTGTTTGGCTCGGTGATTCGACTTGGTGGTTCGGCTCGATGGTTCGACTTGGTGGTTCAGTTCAAAGTTTGGTTTGGTTTGGTTTGACTCGACTCGACATGTCAAGCCGTAAGCCAAACCAAACCATTCGACTTCCCAAAATCACAAACCGAGTTGAACCATATAACACCCAAAACCGAACCAAACCGAATGGTTCGGCTCGACTTGGTGGTTTGGCGACTCGGATTGACACCCATATTTCAAAGAGTTATCTGCAATCAATTGCTAAAAAATACGAATGAAAGATTTTATAAGTTGTTGCAAATGAAATCTATTCTTTAGGCAACTGTTGGTCCATAATGATGCTCAAACAGACTAGAGGTGGGGGTGAATAGCCTATAATGTCACTTTGAAAGTTTCTTGTTTTACATTTAAAGTATAGGTTTTAATGGCATAGACAGTTAACACATTGAGCATGTCTACTGGTAGTACTGAACAGTAGACTTGCTCTTAGCCGAGTAATGAACTCTGCTGGTGAACTAGCAGTAAATTAAAAGCCTGTTTAAAAGTATTTAAGCAGGGAAAATAGTAAGGCTTAGATTTAGAGAAGTCTTAAGTGGCTATACACGATTATATGATCAGAACAACAACACACTTAATCCTTCTTCCAAATGCCGATTTAGGAAATCATTCGAGAATAGCTTTTTAGAGGATAAATCAGTTTATAAAAACTCATAGAAAGATAAAGATTGAAAGATAAATCATTTGAAAGAATATCTGAATTTATTCAAAGATAAATTACAGAATACATCAACCTAGACTCTCTATGCAAGGTTTATGTCCTTGTTCTTTCAGGCCTTGGTCTTTACTTAATCATTCATAGACAATTTTTTAAGTAAAGAAAGCAATTGGAGACGAGAACGAGAGACAGATATGAGAAGACACTTTTGAAGGTCGTTCAAATAAAAATTATCTAAACGATTGAGTGCAAATCACTCGGCCTTCTATAATGATTGATTATTGCACAATCAATAACATTTGTATGTGAATACAAATCTGAAGATATGAATGCAATATTTACAGACAACTCTTCATTTTCCTTGGGCACCATCTGAAATCAATCTTTAAATCGATCCAAGAGCTTGACCTCTAATTTTAGGAATGAAGTCCTGAAGCTTTTGTCAGAGGCTGAGTTCTTCAAAGAAGGATGAAGAACTCAAATCAAGAACTGGGTTCTTGACCAAGACACCGATCTCTATCTATTGAAGTTTCTGATCTCTCTCTTCTTCTTTTATGCATTTCTTCCTAGCAATCCACAGAAAGTGTTTTGCTAAGGTCTGGGTAAGCTCCCTGCAATCATCTGTGAAGATCTGAGATGCGTTAGTGAAGACGATATCTTGTAGATCTCACAGGTTCTTTGACATTTTTGTTGCAGGTGCCTTGTTGAACTTGCTAGGAAAGCTCACTGGCTATGTTGATCTATTTGTTGAAGAAGGGGAAAGATTTCTTCTATAGACCGGGGTCAATTTGATCATTAAGAGATGAAGATGGATTTATCTATCTATTAGAGATACTGTCGTTGTTGAAGATCGTCGGATAGAGATGTTGTTCACTAGATCTTTGATTGTTGGATAAAAACTTTGTCCTGTAGATCTTGGAACCGTTTCCCATCAGACTGTATTGATAAGTCTCTGAAAAGTGAGTCTGACTTATGATGCACGGTTAGGTGGTCTGCCCAATAAAGTGGATTCTTTTTTACTTATCCAAACCACGTGAGTGAGTGAGAGTTTTGCAGTGTCTGAGATGTCAGACTTCATAAGGATTTGAGTGAATGGAAGCTTGAACCTTTTGTCTTGTTTCGATCTACTGTAGTCTTGTCTCTCCGTAGCACGTCCAGAGCCAAGTCTGCAGGTGAGATGTTCAATCCGAGAAGTGAGTCTTCCGTAGGAGAAGACTGCTGGTAATTGGTTGCGGTGTGAACATTTAAACCATAGCAAGTGTTCTGGTGGCGAGTCTTCAAGGTATTCTAGTGCGCTCATGACAAGTCTGCTGGTGACTAGTCTTCTTAAGATCTTTGTCGCTACAGCAAGTCTGCTGGTGCTAGTGCATATGAAGTGATGGTCTGTCAATCATCATCAAGAAGGTAGGACTAGATTAGGATAACATAATCTAAGACCTATGGGTTGTCAAACAAGCTACCACACTAACCGATATGCAGACCTTTTAGCCACTTGTTATGACACATGGTAATAGGAACAAGCAAATCAAAGTATTTAGAATATGCAAGGTGATAAGTTATTTATCAAGAAGCATATTCCAACAACTACATCTATCAAGTATTATAGACATATTAGCTCATATTTTTAAAAGTGTCACTCTGAAAAAAAAAACATCTACCTCGATCTAAACACGACTGTCGCTTAAGGTACATCCCATGTCTAGTGCTCAATCATTCAATTTGTTCTTTTCATTGCTCTGAGCACATAAGATTAAGGGAGAATAAGATATTCAAAATCCAGATTCTCCTTCCTATATTCCCTGGATTTTCTTGAAAAACTTATTCCTGTATCTAGATTTTTCTGGAGCTTTCTAAAGCTCATAAGATATTGCTAATGATCTTCTTGATTTTCGTTCAGGAACACAGATTCTCTCAAGATCAATAAGCAAATTTTATTTTCTCTCTAAACAGCGTAAAATATTACGCTTGACTGACTCACACGACTTTATTTATTTGTTTCAGTCATATCTTCTTCTATCTAGATTCTGATATATAATTGATCTCTATTTCATCTCTACGATTCCTTGGTAACAAAGATCATAGATATATCATCACTGCACAGCCTTATACTTGCAAGCTCTGTTCTTCTTTGTTTATCTCTGCAAATATAATACTTGAGTAACTGTTTATCATACTTTGCATTAATGCTCATCATCTTATTTATTAAGTATGATTTACTTTACTCAACTGGTTTGATGTCATTTCTTCAAAGTTATCTTTAATCTGTTTTCTATTCTTGAACATCAATCCTTCATCTTTGACGAATAGTCTTGTGTTGCAGCATTTCATAAGCTCAGTTCTATGTGCTGACTTATAGGAGTTTTCACTTTAGTAGATAATATGCAATATACAAGGGTATCTTTGCTATTTCTACAAAGGTTGAGGTTAAACTTTTCGAAACTGACTATTTCTTAAAGTAAAAGACGAATTTCTTAGATTCTTGGTAAAAATAAATTATCTTAAAAAGTAAACATATTTTCTAATCAAAACATTTTTCTGACGAGTAATTTTGTCCAAATCAAACCTTTTTCCGAAAAAGTTGTTTTGTCAAAATCTTACTGAAAAGTTGTTTTGTCACATTGAAAACTTTTTATTTTTTCAAGAAAGTTGTTTTGTCTTTTCAAAAACCTTTTGGCTTTCCAAGAAGAATCTTTACTGGATATCTAGAAATTAAAACCATCTCTTACACTACTCTATACGACTATAATGAGAGTGGTTAAAAGGACTCTTCAATCTAAATGAATTCATCCCTTTAACCGGTTCTTCGTCTTGCCTCAGCGAGTATTTATAGAGGCATTCCTTCCCTCATCTCTATCACTCGCAAACTACCTCCCAAACACTATGATAGACACTGATACAATATTCCTCCTTCTCAAAATGTTAATTAGGAGTATTCTTAGTCTTCGTTCAAGTTTCTCTCTCAACAACTTGGTATTACCTTTCCTATCCACCGAAAGTTGTTTGGTTAGTTTTGAGGATTCCTCTTGTATGAAGATTTACCTCAACAACCATTTAGCATGCCTTTCCTAGACTCCTGTGATCGTGCTCATGTCAGCTGCTCCTTCTTAGCATTGTAGACTTTCTACATGTTCTTAAGCTGACATGATTCTCCCTTGAGATCAGCTCAACTCATAGCAATCAACTTTCAAATGGTAGTCATGCTTGCTTGTGAAGGTTGCCTCGGTTTAAGAGCTAGCTAAAGGGAGAAGGAAGAGCAGGAACATGATCACATATCTATACTTCTTACAGTGTAGAGATTTTGTTTGACTGCCTCTTTCGACTTAGCCACTTGATCTGGACCACTATTCTGTTTTGCCCATCGGTTAAACAGTTTTTGGTCCACGGTCTTCATAGACATCTCCTTGTAACATTTTTATTTTTTAAAATGTATCATGTGTTTAGATTAGTTGTTTTCTAGGAGTAGTTAAGTCACCGGAAGTTGTATTTAATTTTGTAATCATTAGATCCTCGTTGTAATATATTATATTTTGATCTAAATAAGAACTTGTTCAAGAAAACTTTACTTCATGTCTATCTACTTTTGTATTCATATTCTTTGATAGCATGACATCTTATGTTTTGCTTATGGACTCAGTACTTGTACTTTTATATCATATCATCGGTTCTGAATCCACAACAGCAAACATAACTCTACTATTAACGCAATAGCAATCCAATCCTTAAACATTAGTAATCTTAATCAACATTATATAATTCTGATGAGAAGAAACTGGGATCTAATTTTCTTTAAATAATAGTCTTATGGATTTGATCTATTTTTACAGATCTGATTTAGACAGCACAGAAGACATTAATTTTTTCATCAAAAACTTCTAGTGTTGAAAAGAAAAAGTTGATTCTTATTATAATGACAATCTTTCGATCTCATTGGTATCGACTGCTGTCATTATAACTAGATCAACTGGTATCTTGAAAACTGATTTTAACTCAGTTGAACATAACCTTATTCTGCTTCAAAACGTCTAGAGTACTGGTAGAAATCTCATCAGAAGAAATATTGTTGGAATATGAATTACTATGATTTCAGATTTCTTCAGAAAGGGCTGCTAAATATACAACTCCTTTCTCTGGAATGTAAGATCTCACCTTAATCCATGATGTTCTGGTGAATCTTTATTCTCCCCAAAAAATTCAGGTCTCAAATGCTTCACAGCAGTAGACCTCATATCTTATGTTGGAATGATGACCTTATGAGGAATAAGCGGCATCTACATTTCATTCCAGAAAAATATTTCATGTCTGCTGTTCCCCCTCATCAAGACAACTCTGCTCAAAATTCTCATTCCTTATCTTATCTTGATCAGATGACTTCCTTACCCTAAGGATAGTCATCATCTTAGCTGTTGACCAAGAAGCGAAATACGTTCCTTCAACTCTTTACTTCTGGCGAAATTAAGAATGAGCTACTTGTTTCTTTATGATACAAGTGTTCTGACTAAAATGGCTCTTCTCTTTTATTTCGCCTCTAATGCTCTTCTCACTTAATGGGGATTCTATTGAGGAGCATAGTCATCAGTTAATCTTGCCGATGAAGCTTATGGTTTATCCTTCCAGAAGCCAAGGCACCCAAAAGGATAATTTTGCTGAATTATTCTTCAATCAATTGGTATGAGCAGACCTTCATGTCTGCTGTCCCATCATTATTCAACAAACTCTCATATCTGCAAAGCTCATAATTTACACCCAATATCAGCAGACTTTAATTCATGCCGAGCACCTTTTATAAGTAGATCCTCATCTCTGCCGATCCTTTCTTCATTTGCACCAATTAGTATCGGCACGCCTAAAAACTCTGCTGATCACTATTCTAGATTCGCAGACTCTCACCTCTTCTGAACCATTTGATCCAAACAATTGGTTTCAGAAAAACCTCAAACAACTGATAAACCCATTCATTAATTGATTGATATAAGCAGACTTTCGATACATACCCTTTCACTCCACTGCTTTTATCAATAAGTATCAGCAGACTTCCCTCACTACTGAATACATCTTCGTGTTATCAGTTGTTATCAGTAGACACCAATACTACTAATTACATTCCATTTCCACAATCTGTATCAGCAGACTTCCATCTCTGATGTATCAGCAGACTTCAAACTCTGCTGGTCACTTTCTCGTGATGATATCTTTGACTTAAACAACCTTTGGAAATATCGATAGATTTTCAAAACATATTTCAAACGTCTCTCAGAAATGTTTTTCAAAACTTTTTGTTTTTGTTCTATAACTTCTAGAAGATTTGGGAGATTGCTGAGGATTGTGTAGATGATTCAGAAAGCCCCGTAAACTATCTTCTGGAAACAAACAACACAAAATCACTACTGTTTTGCAAAATATTTTTAAAAGAAACATTAAAAACTATTTTTGAAATATATTTTTGTCCTAAAATTCTATGAGATTTGGGAGATTGTTGATGATTGTGTAGATGATTCAGAAAGCTCCGTAAATTATCTACTTAACAATATGGGACACAAAATTATCTTTCAAAATTGTTTAAATTCTAAAACCTATATTATTTCCTCATGGTATATATTTACCTTCAAATTAACAACATTTTGCTAAACAGAAGTCATTGATTTCAGCACGTTACTCTTTCTAAATACCGAATTCGTTCTTATTTCAATTTTTAGGACATCCAATTATCTCCTTTAAATATTTTCCTTCGGTATTAGAAAACCTCGAATTATGTCACAAATTTGTCTAGTATATTTTCAAGAATGACTTAATATCGTCATCATGAATCGCCGCCCTCTAAGTTAAATGTCCATTCAAATTCAAGCTTTGACATGATTACTTCGCCGCTTCGTATATGTGTCATTACTGTTCTACAATGGATACCAAAACGACGGTTCTTGATAAGTGTGTTCTTCCAATAAATATGTCCTCCGAAAGTTCTAAATCTTTAATTCTTCCCATAATACTCATCCAAAATTTGAGATTTCCCAGCAATTGATATCATTTCTACATTTGATATCATTACCAGCCAATTTTCCATCTATCCTCATAAATCTCTTTATGGTCGCTTCATCTTGTAACAGCGTCTCTAGTCCATTTGTTCCTACTGAATCATCCTTCATTACCAGAATAGGTTCTCATTCCTACATTCTAGGTCACACGATTCAAGGGGAACAATTTTTCCTTGATAACACTGTTGGGGGAACGATTATCGATCTTCTTCACAGTTCTGGACTTGTCTCCATTCTTATGTTTCGTGAAGAATTCTACAGCCTTCAGTTGGTTGATGAATTTTATTCAAGGATGCAACTGGCAAGAGATGGTAAAAGTTTCAATGGTTGCATTCGAGGTACTGATGTCGTACTCAATGCCAAAAGCATGTCATGAGTCTTCCAGCTTCTTTCTGTAGGACTTGACTCTCTCGACGATTCTATTTTCAACGAATCATAGCTTCAACTTACTGGCTACCATTCTCGCGATGACTACAGTACCTGGGACATAAAAAATTATCCCTTAGGCTTGTACTGTGTTGGTGAAATTCTAAGTCGATGCCTTCTATTTGATGAAGCATGCTCAGGCAGTGACACTAGAAGACTTCGCTCATCTGTCGGTCTATCTTGTGAAGACAAGTGAATGGGTCTGGCATTCACAAGTTTGCTAGGATCATATGTCATTTTCTTTGCTCCTATCAGTCCATTCGTTCCACAATCCACGAGGATGAACGCCTTCCTGACACTGGAGACTTGCTAATAACTCGAGAGTTGTTCGGCAATCGAAGCTTTTCAGACAAGGATAGAGAATATTCCTTAGGCTTTATTACTGGTAGCTTTGGGGATTCCAAATAGGATGTATTAGTCATCTTTCAATTAGTACTTTCTTAATCAAATTTTTAACTAACATCTTCTTTGTCTACTTTCTTTCTCTCATGTTCTTCCTTCTGTCTATCTTGCTTGCAACCATTAAGGAGGAGAGTTATTGTTGGAATATGCTTCTTGATAATTTACTTATCACCTTGCATATTCTATATATGATGATTTGCTTGTTCCCATTATAGTGAGTCATCACTAGTGGCTAAAAGGTCTGCGTACCGGTTAGCGTGGCAACTTCTGTGACATCGCATAGGTCTTAAATTAGGTGCAACCTGATCGAGTCCTACCTTCCTATATGATGATCAAACAGACCAGCACTTCATATGCACTGGCACTAGCAGACTTGCGGTAGCGTCAAAAGTATTCAACAGGCTCGTCACCAGCAGACTTGTCATATGCACTAAAGGACACTTTGATGACTCGTTACCAGCAGACGTGCTACAATGACAAAGTTTCTCAAAGGACCCATCACCAGCAAACTTATCATGTGCATCACAAAATACCTTGAAGACTTGCCACCAGCAGACTTGCTATGGTTTGAATGTTCACAGCATAACCAACAGTCTTTTTCTACAAAAGACTCATACATCAGAATTGAATTTCTCACTAGCAGATTTGGTTCTGCACGTGCTACAAAGAGACAAGATTGCAGCAGATCGAAACCATACAAATATGTCAAAGCTTCAATGTTATTCTAATCTTTATAAAGCATGACATCCCTGATACTGCAAGACTTTTTCTGTCAGTCACGTGGTCTGAGATAGTCAAAAGAATCTAATTTATCGGACAAATCACCTGACAGTGCATCAATGAATCAGACTTATCCTTCAACGACTTATCATACAGTCTGACAAGGCAATAGTTCAAAGATCTAAAGAATGAAGTCTTTTATCCAACAGTTAAAAATCTTTCGAACAAAATCTTTATCCATCAGTTCTCAAGACAAATCATTCAACGGATACAAAATCTATCAATAGATCTCAATGATCACATTGACTCCAGTCTATATAAGAAATCCTTTCTCTTCCCAACAAAGAAAATGAGATTTTCGATCATGAAGACTCCTGCAACAAGAACTTCAAAGAAGCTGTATGATCTACAAGGATCATCTTCACCAATGAATCTCAAATCTTTACAGAAGAGTGCAGTGAGCTTACCCAGACCTTAGCGAAACACTCTTTATGGATTTCTAGGAAGAAAAGATTGGAGAAGACGAGAGAGAGAGAGAGAGAGAGATCAGAAATTTCAAAAGACAGAGATCAACGTCTTGGTCAAGAACCCAGTTCTTGACTTGAATTATTCACCTTTCTTAGAAGGACTCAACCTTTAGCTAAGCGTCAGGATTCCATTCTTAAAGCTAGAGGTCAAACTCTTGGATCGTTCTATAGATAGATTTCAGATGGTACCTGTGGGTCGCCCGGCGTGCGCCCGCGCCCCGCGCGCTCTTGGGTAGGGGTGCGCGTACGTGCAGATGCGGGACACCACTGCTCTCATTCCATACTCCCTTGTTTAAGGGAAAATGAAATTAAAAGGGCGAGAGGAGTGCTGTCTAAAATAGCGCGTTGGAATGCGCCTCGGTTGACTTTAGTGGATTTTTGATCCAATATGGGAACTTTGGGTTTCCCGCATCAAGTTATCCCTTGTTTAGGGGATACCAGGATATGGGAATACATCACCCTTTCATTCCCATTTTCCATTTTTTAGGGAAAAACGGAAAAGTGCAAAAAAGGATGTTGCGACGCCCCCACTATGGATTTTATGAAAATAGCCTTATGGCCTATTTCGGATCACTATGGGTGCTTTGGGTTTCCCGCATCAAGTTATCCCTTGTTTAGGGGATACCAGGATATAGGAATACATCACCCTTTCATTCTCATTCTCCCTTTTTTAGGGGAAAACAGAAAAGTGCAAGAAAGGAGTGTTGCAAGGCCCCACTGGATCCAAAGTGTTTTATAGAGTCGCCATCTTTATTTTAAGGCAAAAATAAAGCAAAACAAAAAAAATACCAGAGATTATAAAACGGGTTCGGAGGCTAAGTTACGAGTTGGGAAGATGCTAGGCACCCAACTCGCCCTTTCGGTCTCAAAAGCGGTTATTGGCTAAAGTATGGTTTCTGTTATATTTATTTAGAAAATACACAAAGCATTAAAAGACAGGAAATTAAAAGCAAATACATCCGCGGCTACATTATTTACGGACTTGCAGCCGTCTCCTTACAATAATTACAGATATATTTAAAAATATTTGGCCATTATAACGGCTCTTTTACATAGTATTTTCTAACTATATCTGGGCAGCACAACGACTTATATTTTCTATATTGTGCGGGATTTAAAGAACAACTTTTATAAAAATAACGCCCTTAAAGGATATTACCCTTTAGAGCGGAGTGTGCTCGCTCTGTCCTTCTCAGGAGAGGGAGACTTTTATTGTTGCTACTGCTGTGATTTGGGCAGAGTGACAGCTTATTTTTGGTAGTTTTGGCTCGCTCACTTAGGCAGAATGACAGCTTAGTTTTGGTGGTTTTGGCCTTTTTAGTTGGGCGGAATAACGGCTTATTTTGGGTGATTTCGGTCTATTTACTCGGGCAGAGTAACGACTTACTTTATGGTTTTTGGGTTGGGGAAATAAGGTGGATACCTAACTAAAGGGCTAGGGATCACTTTTAACCGATGGGTTTTTGGTTTAGCGGAGTTTTGGCAGGGTTTCAAGGCTTTATAGGCTAACCACTCCTTATCTCACTTCACTCACTAATTTCTCAGTGTTAGGACGATGGAGAGAAAATTATCAGTGTTAGGACGATGGAGTGAACCCCAACACTCTTATTTATAACTAGAGGAAGGGACACATCGGGGATTAAAAATCCCCTCAGTGCGTTAATATTTCTTGTACACCAGGCTTCAGTTCTTGCACAATGTGTTAACTGGGAGTGGCACTGTAGCTAGCTGGGCGCGGATCCAAGGCTTCCTTGGCGCGGCGCCAAGACCTCTTTTTGGCCGCGCCAAGCCACTATTTGACTTTCAAAATTGTCACTTTTATCCCTCGCATTTTACTGTTTCGCGCATCCTGCTTTGCCTTTCGCATTTTTAACTCCTGTAACTTGACATTTGTTAAGGTTAAACAGTTCTTGATATCTCATGCCATAGTCACATATCAGGGGTACGAAATTGGGGTGTCTACAGAACCCCTTAACGATGGAGTCTACGGGTAACCCGAGGCTTACTGAGTAGATGAACATCGTTGATAAACAAGAGTCTCCAATTTCGTTCAATTAAAATACGAGAGGAATGCAATAGGTAACAGTTATAATGCAACAGTTTATCATGCTAACCAAACTCCATAGCCTAGACATATTTAGTCGGTTATAACAGGTTATCTTAGTTTTTAAGCAGATATGCAATAAAATGCTCAAATGGTCGGACCTACTAGTATAGGCTGCCTATGTATCCCTTAATAAAGGAACTCAGACCAAAACGTAGTTCAGGCCAAAACCTAAACTATCATTCGTGCAACGGTCGTGCCTACCGAAATAGGCTGCCTATGTATCCTTATACAAGGAATCAGACAGAGACGTAGTTCATTCTGTCGGGGACCAAATGTTGCGGTGCAAGTGCAGCAATGCTATATAAGCAAGTGCGGCAAAGCTTTATCAAATGAGTGTTGCAAAGGTAATTATAACGTGCTATGATGGTTGCGTTTACCAAAATAGATTGCCTACGTATCCTTAGCCAAGGAATCAGACCAATCGTAGTTCGTCTGCGGCTGTGCGACATGAATTGTCTCCTCAGGAACGCTGCCTTCGTCGGAGGACAAGACCTTTCCCTTTGATCCGAGGTTGTATGCCCCTTAAAAGAAAGTTTTCCAACACAGCGATTCATGTTTGGAATTCAAAGTCTCCTCAGGAACTCAGCCTTCGTTGGAGGACAAAGCCTTTCCCTTGCCCCGGGGTTGTCTGCCCAGTTAGGAAAGTCTTCCAAACATCATACAAATGCACAGAAAAAGGAAAATACTTTCCTTTTCTTACCCTTGCCGTTCCCATGCGGCAAATTACTGCTGCTGCTCTTTGATGCTTCTTGCTGCTCTTTGCTGCTCTTGTTGCACTTTGCTGAGGATTTTTTCCTTTGCCACAGTTCCAACCTTTGCTGGAAAATCATTTCCCCTGTTCCGCTATATTTTCGGCTTTAGCTGGAAAATCTTTCTTGATGCTGCTGCATTTTTCCTTTACTACTTTTTCTAACCTTGGTTAGAAATTTCCTTTTCCTTTGCTGCCGCATCTTTTGGTTCCAGCTGAAATCATCTCTTCTTTGCTATTGTTTTTCCTCTTCGCTCCATTTTCTAACTTTAGCCGAAAATTTCTTCTTCTGCCGCCGCATTTTCTTTTGTTGCATGTACTCATACATTTTGCTTTTTTTTCTTTCTTCTTGTACATGCATTTTCCCCTCTCCAGATTTTTTCTTTTCTTCTTTTTTTTTTCTTTCTCTTTTTTTCTATTCTTCTTTATTCTGTTTTTTTCTTTTCTTTATTCTTCTTTATTTTGTATGCTCGTCATTTCTCTTTATTTGCACGCTTATTATTTGTTTATTCTTTTTTTTCTTTTTTCTTTTTTTGATCCTTCTCTTTTGATCTCTTTTTTCTCTTTTTCTCTTTCTTTTCTTTCTTTTTCTTTCTTTTTTTTCTTTCTTTTCTCTATCTTCATTCTTTCTTTATTCTCTCTTTCTTTCTTTTTTTAATCTTTGCCGCCTGAATTTCTTGGCTTTTCTGCTTATTTTGCGGCTGATCTGCTGGGGATATTACTTTTCCCTTACCCTCGGATGGATGGCCGTCAAATTTGGATAACAAAATTATTTTTGTTAACTCTTCGTTAAGCTTTGGGGCTATTTTGCAACTTTTGGAACCTGTAGACTTAAGTGTTGCAGCTTCAAACTTTGGAAGGGGAAAAAAGAAAAATTCATTTTTTCCTCCCCTTATTAGTGACGGGAGAATAAGAAAGGGAGCTACTGCTCCATTCTTTTTCATTTTCCTTTCCTTCTGCAATTCCTCTGACGCCATTGATGCTTGTTTCTATTTTCCTTCCATTTTTGCTCCTTTTCTCAATTTTCTTTCGCCAACTTATGTGTTTTCTCTAGCAAATGGCTTCTTCATCACGATCCAGGAAGGGGAAGGCTCCTATGCACCCAGAATCTGGCGGAAGGAGGAAAGAATTTCCTCCTTTGATCCGGAATAAAATCACGTACCGATATTCTAGGGACGACTGGGGCACTATCCTCCGCGATCGGAACACTCATGTGTCCAACCTTCCACCCACTTCTGTAAGTTTCTTCTTTTTTAGATTTGTCTGGATATACTTCAGATCTGCTGGATTTTAGCACTGCTTGACACTTTTGGAGCATTTCTGACTCTGTTAATAATGCTTATGCATGTCCTATTTATGCCTAAATGATGCAATTAGGTAATGATGCATGAAATTTATGTAATTTATTCTAGCGATGCATGATTGAACTAGATTGAACTAGTGGTCACTATTTGACCCTACTATTCATGATTTATACTATAAATGCAATTGGGGCTATATGATGCATGTTCTAGGCTAAAACATATTTTTGCATGCTATATGTTCACGAAACAGACTTTTCGGAATACAATTCAATTTTTTCCGGTTACATTTTCAGGCACATTTTTCAGATGAATACAGGACAAAAAAATATTTTTTATGCCCTAAAATTTATTTTTCATGCATGCTTATGCTACAGGGATATTATAAATGACATAGGAATATTTATTTTTATGATTGGTGGCATTTTATTCTCTTTTTAGTGCACCCCTAATGCAACTTATTGGATAATAAATGCAAATGATGGATGCATGTATTACTTTATTTGATACGAATGCAATGCAGAGAAATTATAGGATGCTTACTAACATGATGCATGTGCACTCTTTTTTTTATCATGCGTGCAAAAATGCAGTACATATCTTTAAAATGCAAAATACACTTTATGATGCCTAGAATGCAAAAATACCTATTTAGATGCAAAAGATATATATCTATATTCTTTATGTATATTTTTATTATTATTTTATGTGCATATGAAAATGCAAAGAAATACAACATACATGCAAAATATACATTTTTACTCTCCTTTTTTTTTGTTTAAGATTTTTATTTATTTATATTATTTTTTTATATACAAAAATGCAAGTAATGTAGCATATACCTTTTAAATGCAACATATACACATTTTTATATATTTTTTTATTTTTTTGTTTGTATTTTTGTTTGTTTTTTTGGTCACCAAATTATTATTATTATTCACATAAAAATGCATCACAGGAAATTAGCATGCTGCAATTTTATGATTTATGAAATACAATGCATGCAACATGTTTATAATTATCCTTACTTATCGTTATTATTATTTATACTTACCTCTTCTTTCCATCTTTTTTTTAGTTCCGCAGGCCATTCCAGAGGATCCGGGCTTCTTGTACCAATGTAATTGAGATTTATTACATGTTGCCTGAGGCGGCACAGGTTCTAGTGGAGGGTTCTGGCTTCAGCGCCTTCCTTCATGCTTTTCGTCCCTTCACGAGCTACCTACCGGTTTTTGACGTGCTTTGGGACTATTGGTTGGACACAACCCATACCTTTCATTTCAGCTAGGGGGAGGCGACCATGACCCCCTGTGACTTTGCCGCTATCACCGACCTCCCTACCAGCATCGGGGAGACTCTGGCTCCTGACTATACTCTCCGTCGGCGTCCAGAGGAGGTGGAGGACCTCCTAGGTTTCGTGCCAGAATTTAAATCAACGGACGAGATTTTCATTGGCAGCGTGCGACACTGGCTCCTCGACAACACTGGGCGGGTACCAGAAAATGACTTTGCCGCCGTGACTCGCGCGGCTAAAACATTCTTATTTTTCTTCCTCGGCACATCGCTTTTCGCTAACTCTTCTACCACCCTGCGGGTTTCCATCCTGGCCTGCTTGGCTGATTTTGAGAAGATCCCTTCCTATGATTGGGGGCAGGTGGGCCTGGCCGAATTATATGCTTCTATGGACAGGGCTTGCCGGAATGACTCGCCGACCTTGAATGGATTTGCCCCGGCGTGGGAGGTATATGCCTTTTCCTGCTTTTACTGCTTCTCTTTATCATTTTTTTTTGCAGCATACATTTTTTTATTGCTGATAAAATTTCTTCTCTTTTTTTATTTTATTTTTTTATTTTTCTTTGCAGGTCTGGGCTTTTTCATTTTTTCTTTTCACGTCGGGTCATCTCCATCAACGTGTCCACCAGCCGCCGTATCTGCTTCAGTACATTGATGAGAACAGGGTTCGGCTAACTCAAGAAGGCGGTTGTGCAAAGAAGGAACGAGTGCAGGAGCGGATCATCAGCTCGAGTCTGAGTACGGTGCACTTCCTTCCTTGGGAGGGCCTGGAGCGGCATTATGCTATTGTCTTGGGATTGAGCCGCTTCCGGATACTGATGGTATCCATTATGGTGGATTCGTTATATATGGGCGAGCGGGTTAATCGCCAGCATCAGTCGATTTTAGTACCTCCAGTGGTGCCTCCCCGACCTCCTTTCTAGATGATATAGCTTGACCAGTTGCCGAACAGGTATCAGTACATGTCGAAATTCCTCATGCCAGCGATAGATTTTCCGATTATGGCATACGAGGATTTCTTCTGGACAGTGCTTCATCCTCCTTTTCCTGCTCCTGCTGGGCCCTGACGGCATTCTGATGCCTCTGCTAGACCAGGGCCTTCCACCTCATCTCTCGACGAGAATCTGGAGTTTGCTGAGCCCGATGACGTCTTCTCTACCTTCCAGTATCAGTGGGCGGTCATATGGTAGAGGAGGTTCTTCCATATTTCAAGATCTCTAAGGAGCGTCGGGTCCCGGAGTAGGCCCGTTCGGTAGACACATTTACTTTTAGATTATTCTCTCCCCCCCCCACATTTTTTATAGCATGCACATATATCTTTTATTCATTATTTTTCTTCTTTTTATGCATGTCTATTTTTTTGGTGCGAGAATCATGAGTGATCCCTTCCAAGCCAGCCCAAACATATGTGAAGCACATATCAAAATCGCACACCACCAAAATATTTTGTGTGGCATATCCTTTTCTCCCTATGTATGCAATTGTGTTTTCTTTAGGTGGTAGAGCACGCACATGAGTTCCATTAATTGCGTCTATACAATTTTGTACAATAATTGATCTAATTACTTAAAATATTTTGAAATGATTGCATTTATAAATTATTTAATATTCATTACCTCAAAGATATGATATTTCGAATTTCTCCTTATGTGTGGATGAACTTGAGCACATAGTTCTTCTTTTGGTTTGATGTAATCAACAGACATCCTGATTACCGCATTAAGGATATCATAGAAATGTTTGCCAATTGTCCACCCTGAATGTTGAAATATATCTTGCGCTTGTCTATTTGTTGCCCCTTGCCCCACGATGTACAAAAAAATGGTAACTCTTTCCTCCGTAGTTGAATAACTAGTGGGTTTCAAACCATAGGTGGTCTTTAAAGTGTTGCACAAATTCTCAAAAACATGCGGCAACATACGTAAGTTTTCTTGACACATTCTAGCACTACCACCAAGTTTTTCATTCACCCAATCTTGTCCAATTGTGGATGAATTCCTAGAGGATTGTTTATGCAAATGTTTGATGTAATACTTTGTCATACCTTCAACAACCGTGAGTATTTCTCTATCTTATGAATAGTCAATCATCATACGATCAAGAAAGTCTTGGAGATAATCGTCTTCATCTTCACCATCATTATTACTTGAGTTATCATCATTTTGCTTTTCAAATTCTTCCACCATCTTAACCCAATACTCCAATTCATCATCATCCATTACACTGTAGGATAAAGAACAACATCAATAACTTGTAAATATCAAGATTCTAAAAATCGCTAGGTGGGCGCTAAGCGCCAGACTAGGGCCTAGCGCTTAAAGCGCCTAGGCGGGGCCCAAAAATTAAAGCATAATTACTTGTAAAATAAAATTGTAACTAGTTAACTAACATTAAAATCATCATTTCAATGAAATAACAAATGTTCATCATTTCAATGAAATAACAAATGTTCATGTAAAATAAAATCATTTAAAAGCGTTACTCAATAACATACCACCATAACAACATTATTAAACAGTTGCATAACAACACTATAAAACAGCAAAACAACAGCAAAACAGCACCCAAAAACTGCACTAAAACTACACCAAAACAGCATCCAAACATCACCCAACTAGCACTAAAACAGGGCCAAAACAGCACCCAAAATTGCACCACAATAGCACCAAAACAACACCCAAACAACACCCAAACAACAACAGCAAAACAACACCGATAACTGCACTAAAACTGCACCAAAACATCACCCAAATAGCACCAAAATAGGGCTGAAACATGGCAGCAACACAACAACTACTAAATTACTATACAGTATATGCTATATACTAAGCATAATTATCCTAAATTTGGACCAGAATGTGGAGACAAAGCATTTGGTGGTATAGAAAACTCGTTAGCAATGACACGAGAAGATGGCTGAGCTAACAACTGAGAGAATCCATCAAGCGGTTGGGTAGTAAACTGAGAGAATCCACTAGGAGAGACTCCCATAGCGGGCTGCGCAACTTGATGAGATAATCCACTTGAAGGTTGACCAAACTGTGGAGAAAATCCACTAAGGGGCTGAGCAAGTAATTGAGAGGGTCCACCGGGTAACTGAGCAAGTTGCGGATTGTAGACTGATGGCTCCCTAAGTTCCATATCCTTCAACCAACTAAGTCTTATGTCATTGTTCCCTAAGTTTATAAACACCTCTCTATTATACAGTTTGGCAAATAATCTAAGAGCCAAAAGGTATAAAGGGCTACCTACTGTCACACCCGGAAGTTGATCCAAAAGTTTAATAGTCTCTTTCACACTACTACCATTTATGATAGACAGTGTAGCATCAGCTTTGCGTTCCATATGATGCATCATACTATCCAGGGTATCGGTAAGTTTCTCAACACCAGTCCCCCTCCTACATTTACGCACTGATCCATAACTTTGTCCCTAATTTGTTACTTTTTTCTTACGCTTGCCACCGATAGTAGTAGTAGTAGTTGTTGGTGTCTTGTCAACAATCGGCGAATCTTCGTCCGGTGAAACATTTTCAGGTGATTCTATTTCTTTGCAGTTATCATCCTCAGCCTCATCTCTTGTATTTTCCTCGTTTGCAATGTCATTGTAGCCACTAGTCTGATCCAATGGTTGTGGTACGTATGCATCATCTTCAGGTTCAAGTTGTTAAACACCTTGACTAGGTGTCCACGCATTAAGCCCTGTTGCTGTAGTCTGAGAAAATAACTCTTCATATTCATCCTTGTGTTCTAAACCTTTATTTTTAAACTTTAGAACAAGCTTGTTTACCTGCAAAATATATCATTAACATTAGAAACAATTAAACCTTAAAACAAATCCAAACATTAATTAGACTAATTAAAAAATTAAAAAGATATACGTTTGCCATTTCACTCCACCATTCCTTAGACGCTGAATGTGTCCTTTTTTTTAGGATCCCAACCTAGTCCACTGGTTTTTTGTTTTAAAAATATCCAAGCCTACCATTCTTTTCTCATACCATCCCAATGATTTTTAAGTTGTGCTCGAGTATACCTTTTCTTAGTTTCTTGATAGTTGGCATGTTTCCCTTGTTTTTCTCCTCTACACAAAGTCTAACAAAATTTGCATGGGATTCACTATCCCAGTTGGCCCTCTCGGCATTGTCATCTCCATCAACTTCACAAACATCCTCATTGTGTTTCTTTTGAACCCCTTTCGGTTTACCTTTAAGTGTCATCTATCATAATCACAATCAATAAACGGGTAAGGAAGAAACGACCAATGCACACCTACTACACTACAGACACTTGGCTCATAGCTTGAAAGAGTACTAAAAATTAAATCAGGTCCAGCATCATTTGGTTACAATTACATTGTTTTCTAAGTTTATAAGTATCTAAATAATCTGTTTAGGTAAGTACCTATCTTCTGTCTTTGCAGGTTATAGTATTGGAGTGAGGTGAATTTATGGTGCAATTGTTGTGGTCTGGGGGGTGTGTTTGGGAGTCTGAATCATGTAGCTTTCCTTTTTGGAATATATAAGAATATTACTCCATATATTTTAATATTACTTCGTTGGCTGATTAATAAAAGTTTAAAAAATCAAGTCCAGCAACAAAATTTTACCTTTTCGATTCATGTGACTTTTTGTAAACAACAGTTCTCCTACATGCTAAAATCTTTTTGGAAAATGACAGGAGTACATACATTTTGGAAGAAATTCTCATCCCAATCAAGGTATCATGTCATAGGTTGGAGGGGGACATCACATGTTAAGTGATATGATATCTAACCAATCATAACATAACAAAAAAACATTGTAAAGATTAATTTTTATGCAGTGAAAATCAAAATAATTAATTTATAGATCAAAGAAAGGACCAGTAAGTCAATCATAATATAACAAATTTAAAAGAAAAGAAAGCCACATTCTAAACAGATCAATTTTCCAAATGACAAACCACAAAACAACTTGATACATAGTTATATCAAGACTATGATATCTTATTAAGATTGAACCCAATGTAATTAAATTAGCTTAGACAATCAACCTAGAATCCATACACCTGAAACACACCCACACACACACTTGAAATATACATAAATGAGCATATATACAGAAACAGAGAACATGTGGATACGAAAAGATTTTGAAATGATTCTATCCTTCTCTAGTTCTTTTTCTTTTTATTTGTTCGTGGCAGCTTGTTCTCCTTCGAAGGCGGAACAGTTTTTGGGCAGTAGAAACCTCACTGATCGTGGACTGTTTTGGGGCAGCTTAATTCCAGAACGTGGGCTGTTTTAGGGGCAGGTTGGACGTGAGTTTCGGAGGCATTTTGGGCAGGTTCTGTGTGTGGGAGTTTCTGGAATCAGGAGGTAGTTTGGACAGTCCTAAGCTTCATCAAAAACATGGCTGTAGCTTGTTTCCTTGGAGTCTTCGGCCAAGAGAGATTGGAGCAGATTGGGGAATCTTAGGCAGGTTGTTTCTCTGCAAAGGAGACTATTTTTGGGCAGTCCATACTCACTTAATTCGATCAGGCGTGGGTTAAGGTTGTTAGGTGAAGGTTTATTTGTTAGTTGTTGGGTTATAATTGTAAGGGAGAAATTCTATTAAAACAAAACAGGTTAAGGGAGTTTTTGTGGCTGTTTTTGGGCTGTTTTGGAGAGTTTGGTTCAGCCATAGGGGTCTATTCCAATTAGTTTTAGGATAATTTTGTAAAGCCTATTTAAGGCCCTCTTCTTCAATAAACACGGCAGATTGGTTTTTGGTGTGAAACACTTGCAAAGAACGACTTCGTTCTTCATCGATTATTCTTTCAAGGTGAGTGAAGCCTAGATAGTTTAATCAACGGTATTCTTTACGACAGGTGAGTGAAGTTTGTCCGGTGAAAACGATTCTATCCCGCTCTATTTCTTCTTCTTTTTATTGTTTCGTGGCAGCCTACTCTGTTACCGAGGCGGAGCAGATTTTGGGCAGTTTATAATCTCCAACGAACGTGAACTGTTTGGGACAGCCAAAGTCCAAAACGTGGGCAGGTTTTCTGAGCAGGTTCTAGGCGTGTGAGTGCTGGAATAAATAGGCTGCTGGGCAGTCCAAAGCCTGCTTTAATTAGGCGTGTAATAGGGTTTGTTGAGGGGAGTTTGGTTGGTAATTAGTTAGATATTTTGGTAAGGAAAAATCCTGTTCAAAACAAACTGTTTGGGGCTGTAGTTGTTGGCGGGTTGGAGCAGGTCTTAAGGTATAAAAACTGATCAAATCTTGTTAGGGTTTTGAGTTTTAATTTACAAAAGAAGCTTCATATTTTGGGGCAGATTTTTAGAGTGTTTGGGTGTGTTTTTGTGGCAGTTTTGGGGAGGATTACGGGCTGTTTTTGGGTTGTTGATTCAGCCATAGGGCTGTCCGAAAATAGCTGGAACAGATTGTTAATTCGAGCATCCGCATACGCATCAGCTGTAACCTAGTATGAAGCTACATTTTTATGGACCTTGATAGAATGCAGCTATTAATTGATTCTTCTAAGTGCATTTTCGTCGTTATATATCGATGAAATTTACTTTTCCTCTGGACCTTGTGTTAACCATGAATACAAGGCTTTCAAGAACACAAGTCTTTCCACTTTCCAAACAGGTTGTAATTTTACACCTCTTATTTGCTGGAATTTGATACCATCATTTTTTTTAATCTTCCTCTTTTCTATCTTTGTTGCAGTACAATTTAAGCAGAGAGCGAGGAAAAATTCCGGAGCTAAATCTATGTTTACTTTGGTATTTGAAACTAAGGGAAAAGTCAAGAACGCACCTTCAATGATCCTTGCCTAATGGTGTTTGTTAATCCAACGCAGCAGGAAAGTATTTCACCGTCATGCAAGGGTAACAGGTTTGGGTATTGACTTTTCCCATCAAAGATGAAGAACAGTAAACAAAGACCGTTTCACTGAACTTCAAAACCTCGCCTATTACTCCTTGTTTTGCTTTGAGGGCTAGGTTTTCAATCAATGTATGTGTTTTGATTGTGGTTTTTAGTTAGTAGACTGCAGGGACTTACTTCCTAACAAACAATGCTTTCCTTTTCACCTTGTTGTAGCTTTCAATTTTTAGGTTTTCATTCTTATTCTAATCTTCATCCGGATTCTTAGCTTCTCTCTGTAGTTCTTCCGGATTATCCATATTTGATTGAAACTATCAAAAATCCGATCCTTTTCATGATAAACAAGACTTAATATTTAAGCTAGCAAAGTTGAATCTTGAAATCAAAATTATAGTAATAGCAAAATTTAAAGATTTTTCGGGCTCAAATATATCAAAGGTGTCATTGGCTGCAGTAAGACTCATACAGAAGACTGAACTGACCAACAATGGTCCAAATTTGAACTCAGTGGAAAACATTTTCCCTCTTTTGCAAAACAATGATGAATGAAAAAAATTCCAAAGACAATGTTGGGAACAAAAATATCATTTTATTATGCATGCCAACAAGAACACAGCTTGTCAAATTTTCAGACTCCAACTTCAAGAAAAACTCCCACTTCACTGCTGCTATATAGTCAAATTTTCAATCTTCAAATCCATTCAAATAGCCAAAATCTAACTATGTAAGGAAAAATTTCAGAAAATCTCTACTACAAACACTTTAACAATAAATAAGAACCAAAGGCCGAATTCAGATTTCACACACAACATAAAAATATTCAGATAGCATTTTGTCAAACACATAGCAGGCTCCACATTTATACCTAATTAGCAGTTTGATTAGGCTACACCAGTGTTCAGTTCTGAGGACTTTTTGGGGGATTTTACAGATTGCAGGAATAGAAAGAAGATAAAGGGAGATAGAGGGAGATAATAAGAGAAAGAAAACGATGAGCATCCATAGGAGAAGAGAAGGAAGAAGAAAACGATGGGAAAATAAGAAAAAGAAAGAGGATACATTGTTGCAAACATACTTGGAGTTGTTTGCCCAGCAATGGAGAGAAGAGCGAAGGGGAGAGCTGATCGCACAACCAACAGAGAAGAGCGAAAGGGTAATGCTATAAAGTAATTTCTCAGCAACGTTTTTGATGGATGTGTTTTCTTCACCGCGCACAATTCCGGCGTTTAGAAACGCCTACCGTTTCTAAAACGCTCCATTTTGAAATGGGACAATGATACAAGTTTTAAGGAAAACGCAGCAGCGTTTTTAGCCAAAACGTGCTACCAGACACGCTCTAAATTTGAAACGATAACAGCTTACTGCTTACATAGTTACATAGACTTGATCGGCTCGGTTGAAGATCTCAAAATAATTTTCATAGACTTGGTCGGCTCCAAAATATCACATCCCGTATTTAAGTAAATGAAACTTTTAGTAGTTTATTAGCAATAAAATGACACTTTTATGTCTTAATTTTTGAAAATACTCTTTAAGTGAAAATCTCAAAATAAAATAGTGGACTAGGAAGTATCTTTTTTGGTAAAAATATTTGGAATTAGTAATTTTATTAACTTTATTTTGAACTGGAAAGAGGATATTCTATTAAAGAGAGACTAGGAAAGTACAACTAGCATATTTACAGACTAGATAATTTACAAACCGTGGTTTAAGCATTGCAATGGCCAATGTGAGAGAAGTGGGAGCCAACTAGTCTAGCAGTTTTTGATAATAAATGGATGCCTAATTGCCTAGGCTCACAGCTCACTAGTCACTAACAACTCCCACCCAAGTTTCTTTCTTCTTTCTTCTTTCTTCTTTTATAGCGTAAAACAACGCGTACGCTGTACTCCCACCCAGTCATAAAGTTGTTTTTGATAATAAATGGATGCCTAGGCTCACTAGTCACTACCAACTCCCACCCAAGTTTCCGTCCATTGCTTCTTTCTTCTTTGATAGCGTAAAACAACGCGTACGCACACGGCACACCGAAAGTCCAATTTTAAATAGACATTCTCACTGCCTTCTCTCTCCATAGTCCAATTTTCTTTCCTTTTCCATCCTTCTTTGTTATCGGAAGAACATAACTCAAATTGATGGCCGCTCTTTATCATGTATTCTTGAGCTTTAGAGGTGCTGACATTCGTAAGACCTTTGCGGATCATCTTTACTATGCTTTAAAAGACGCCGGATTTAACACTTTTAGAGATGACGATGAAATCGAAAGAGGGGAAGACATTTCCTTTGAATTGGAGAAAGCAATCCGACAGTCGAGAAGTTCCATAATAGTATTATCAGAAGACTATGCTTCCTCCAGATGGTGTCTGAATGAACTCCAGTTGATCCTTCAACAGAAGAGGAAGAACTCTGAGTACATAATTCTACCGGTTTTCTATCACGTGGATCCCTCGGATGTTAGGCACCAGAAACGAAAATTCGGGGAAGCATTTCGCAAGCACGAAGAACGATTTGCAGAAGATGAGGATAAGAAAAAGAAGAAGATCGAGTCGTGGAGGAAATCACTTGAAGAAGTTGCTGATATTTCGGGAAATGAATTAAAAAAACAAGCTAACGGGTAATTCCTTTTCAAAAATATTCTGCTATATTTGCAAATCAATATACAATTAACTATCTAACCATCCAAATCTAGTATAATCTCAAATTTTTCCTTAGTGTTAATTGTAATTAATCTTCGGTTGTAAGACCATTTCCAACAGTTTGAAGTTAAAACTGCACCAAATTTTTAAACTGGTGCAATTTCTGCTCCAAATTTCTTACACTATCTCAACAGTTCTACTTCAAAGTTTACTCTAAAAAGAATATTCCAAGTATATTCTTCATTATTTCATTTAATTTGTATTCCAAGTATATGTTTTATTTTATTTTATTTGCATTAATGTATTTTAGCAAAACAAATATATTATTGATTTAATATTAAATTAAATTAAATATTATGCATTAAAAATAATAATTAAATGCATGAATTTAATTGAGACTAAAATACAAACATATTAAAATTAATAATTAAATGCAAGACATTAATAAAGACTAAAATACAAACATTGGACCATCCGGAAATGATCTATCAGATTATTAATTGATAGTTATTGCATAATTTGTATTAGTATTAATATTATTAATATGTATGTTGTGTGATTTAATTTAATGTAATGTAATTTTCATTTATTTATTAATGGCTAATATATATAAACTTTATCATAAATAATTTTAATATTATATATAACTAATAACTAACAATATAAATAAAATAATTGAATTAATTTTTTGTATTATTTAAACCAAAACATCTCAAAATGGTATTTAAACTAAACAACTAAACTAACAATAATAATGAAAACATAAAACACAAAATAATTACTTAAACCAAAAAAAAAAAAAAAAAAGAGGAGAGATAAGATGAAGTATGAATAGTATGCTCTGGATTTGAAGTTCAGAATCAGAAACTTCAAATCTGAAGATAAAATGAAGCAGCTGTTGGAGCATGGAATAGTAGAAAAATTCTTCAAATTTGGAGTTTTAAAGCTTCCCTTGGAGATGGTCTAAGCATTCAATTTGTACATTTTCATGTTTGCAATCTGTAGGCATGAAGCAGAGTTTATCAAGCTTATCGTTAAGGAGCTTGTAAAAAAGTTGGATCTCCCTATCCTGAATGTAGATCCACACACAGTTGGGATCGACTCTCAAGTGTATACTATTAACCGTTGGTTGCATAAAGAGTGTGGCAATGTGGGCATAGCTGCAATTTCTGGAATGGGGGGAATCGGGAAGACAACCATTGCAAAAGTTGTTTATAACAAAAACTATAGCATTTTTGAAGCTAGCAGCTTCCTCACTAACATCAGACAAGCTTGTGAACAACAAAATGGCTTGATTGGCTTACTAAAACAACTTTTCTCGGATATTTTCAAAGGTAGAAAGCTAAAGACAAACAACGTTGATGTCGCAATCAACCAAATTAGAGATGCTCTCGGCTGTAAAAGGCTGCTTCTAGTTCTTGATGATGTGGATCGATCAGACCAACTGCATTCAATACTTGGTTCGTTGGGTTTGTTCCGTGCAGGTAGTAAGATTATTGTTACAACTAGACACGAGGGACTTTTGAAGGCTTATGAATCATGTCAGATGTTCAAGGTTAGAAAACTAAACGATGATGATGCTCTTACTTCTCTTTAGTAGGCATGCCTTCAAAAAGGACCACCCTACCGATTGTTACATGGAGCATGCGAAGAACATTGTGCAAAAGTGTGGTGGAATTCCTTTAGCTATACAAGTATTGGGCACTACTATATCTCAATTAGGCGACAGCCTGGCTATTTGGGAAAGTGTCATTGAGAAGATGGACTATGTTTTTGATTCTGACATTCTGAAAGTACTTAGAATAAGCTATGATTCATTGAAAGATGATCTCGATAAAAGTTTGTTCCTTGATATTGCTTGTTTCTTCGTTGGGAAGGACATAAATTTTGCAGTTCAAGTGCTAAATGAATGTGGTTTTTTCCCAACTGCGGGAATTCAGAATCTTGTCAATAGGTGTCTCATTACAGTTAGTGAAGATAACAAGCTGATGATTCATCAATTGCTTCAAGATATGACTAGAGAGATCATTTGCCAAGAATCTCCTAATGATCCTGGATCACGCATAATAGTATGGCATCATAAGGATGCCTTTGAAATATTGAAGGAAAAATCTGTAAGAGTTATGCACCTTTATGTTTATACATAGTTTCAAACTCTTTATGAATACTTAATTTTGCATGTTTATTATTAGGGTACAGAAAGAGTTTCGGGCCTCATTCTCAACCTGCAGTTGTTGAAAGAAGGTAAGTTAGTAAACACATTTCTTATATATCAATATGAAGATAATTCATTTATATATTCATTCTCTATATCAGAAGATGTAGACTTGGAGACTGCCGCGTTTTCAAGGATGCACAATTTACAACTTCTGCATCTTGATTACGTTAGACTCAATGGAGGCTACAGAGAATTTCCTAAGAAGTTAAGGTGGCTGTCTTGGCATGGATTTCATTTGAAATGTATACCATCTGACTTTGACATGGAAAATTTGGTCGCTCTTGACATGCGCAATAGCTACTTGGTAAATGTTTGGAATGGAGCCAAGGTAAATTACCTCTCTGTTTTCCATATCTAATTACCAGTTTTTCAGTGAAAGTAGGATCAGTTGAGACTGATTTCCTTTTCTTCTTCTTTTTTTTTTTACAGTCTATCAAACGACTAAAAATTCTCAATCTCAGTCATTCCCATCGCCTAGTAAATACCCCCAACTTCTCCAGAGTCCCTAATCTTGAAGAGTTGATCCTTAAAGATTGCATAAAATTGGAGGTGATTCATGATTCGATAAAAGAACTACGAAAACTTGTTTTATTGGATCTTGAAGGGTGCAAAAGTCTGAGGAACTTTGGAATAGTCGAACAACTGAAATCCCTTGAAAAACTCATTCTTTCTAATTTTTTAAATCTTGAGGAATATTTACCGGTGGAACTTAGTGAGAATGAATCGTTGACACTTCTCTCTACAGATGGAACTGCCATAAATCGGTTACCATCTACGTCGGGATATTTAAGGAATGTATGCAACTTCTTTGTCGAGGTGTCACGACCATTCTGGCCTCAGACATCGCTGACAATGATTCCGAAACCAATTCAATTCTCACTGGCTTCTTTACCAATCTCTTTAAAACACCTAAATCTTGCAGATAACCGATTGACAGATGATGTAATGCCCATTGATATGAGTTGTTTGTCGTCATTAAAGTATTTAAACTTGGGGGGGAACCTACTTACAAGGTTACCGGAGAGCATCAAAGGTCTTACCATGCTTGAGAAACTGGAGTTAGACTCATGCACAAGGCTTGAATCACTTCCCGAACTCCCTTTGTCTTTACAGTCCTTGAGTGCTTACGAATGTGTATCGTTGGAAAGGATAAAATATCAACCAAACAGGTCGAGGCGCCTGTTAGAATTGAATTTGTTAGATTGTGAAAAACTAGTTGAGTTCCAAAACATGTTCATGCTAGCACCCCTTGTAAACTTTGATATGAATATGCTACATGATTTGGGGCTTGTTGGCTTCGAATCCATAGAAGAAGGTATCCAGGTGGAAATGTACAATCGGCTGACGCATACAGAAAAGAAAGGCCCTGTCCAGGTGCATTGTCTCATATTCTCTCTTTGTCTCTATCCATGTATAGTGTTGTGACATAAGTATATTGAAAAGTGTTGTAACTAGGTTGTTATACATGAGAGTGCAGGGGGTATATGAGCTTGGCATACTCAGCACCTTCTATCCTTGCAGCAAGGTTCCAGACTGGTTCAGCATCAAGGCTTTATGGCATGATGATATTCGATTCACCATTCCTTCCCTAGTTAATATGAAGATCCGATGTTTGAGTTTCTGTACTGTGTATACAGGCCCAAATTATTATTGTGGAATCAGAGTTTCTGTCAGTAATCTTAGCAAGCGTGTGAGGTGGACTTATAGCCCTACAATTTTCGGCATGGGAAGAAGTAATGAAGACATGATATGGTTTGGGCAATCAAGTTTTGGAAACAAGTTTGAAGGTGGGGATCAGGTGCAAGTCTCATTCCGTTGTGAAATTCATATAAAGGAAGTTGGAGTGCATGTTTATTATGAGAAGGAAATAGAGCAACACAGCACAAATCAAAGTGTGATAGAAGGAGGTCTTCAATCATATGATGATATGCTTAGGGAACACTCTCTTGACAGTGATGGCGAATCAATGATTTGTCCTTTTACTAGATCAATGATTTATCGATCAATAAGAAGGTATCCACACGTGTGCTGTGTATGTAAACAGAGTTTGTTTTGATCGAATCATGGTTAGGGTCAGTAATCTTAGCAAGCATGTGTGGTGGATTTATAGCCCTGCCATTTACATCGTGGGAAGAAATGAAGGAATGATATGGTTTGGCCAATCAAGTTTTGGAAACATGTTTGAAGGTGAGGATCGGGTGGAAGTCTTATTCGACAAGAATATACTTCCAGGATTGGAAATAAAGGAAGTTGGAGTGTATGTTTATTATGAGAAGGAAATAGATCAAGCAACATAGCACAAATCAAAGTGTGATAGAAGGAGGTCTTCAATCATATGATCATATGCTTAGGGAATACTCTCTCGACAGTCATGGCATTTCAAGGATTTTTCCTTTTTATTGTTATAGATCAATAAAAACAGACGGCAGAGATGAAAGTTGGGAACCAACCCATTATTTGGAGTCACCGAAATGAGCTAGAGATTATAATTTATAAGCATCACTATTTATTACAATTGTTATTGACTTCATTACTTATCAATATTTTTCAATTAAATGAAAAAAAAAAACTCATTTCTAAATATCTTTATTTTCAATGTTTTCAATTAGTTGTTAATTATTCCTCCATTTGTCATTTTGTCCCCAAAAAATAAATTATTGTCTTAGTTTCTACTTCTATTTATTTCAAAATGTTTGTCCGCTTTCTAAAAGTAATTAAAGTAATTAATTATCTTAGTTTTCTACTATACCTCTCATTACCTAGATTTTTTGACATTGCTACTCATTCACATCCCTCGTGAACCAAAATCCCATATTTTGGTTTAAATCCCTATTTAAAGAAAAGTTATTCCATGGGTACATGGGATAGTCAAGCCACGAGTTGGTGACGTTGTGTGACATATCAATCATATATTATTAGTCTTTAATGGAAAAATTACATCGATATTTGGATCTTAAAATACTTTTACATGCAGAAACAAAATTTATTTCAACAAATTTCCTAATAAATATATGTTTCATTTATACATTCTGAAGTGCCTATATTTAATCTGTCTTCAAAGGCTTTTGGGTCTCGCTTAGGCGAGGGTATACTTTACAGGACTACTGAATACCATGGGTCTGGCCCATCCATGACAAGTAAACCCTAACCCCTCAGGTATAAATAAACCCTACTATCTCATAGTAAAGGGACTCTCTCTCTCTTCTACAGTTCTCACTCCACACACGGGGGCTACGCGCCCTCCTATATTTTTTTACACTGTACTAATTCTCATGCCGGAGGGCTTGGGGGACATCCCCCACCTCTCACGGTGCTTATTTTGCAGAGATCCACATAAAGCCAGATATCCGACTCGAACGACACGATTTCATCACCAATTCGGTCAACGAACAATTCATGTACATCGACAACTTTCGGCACCCCCGGTATGACTGATATTTTTGCCACATCAGTTTGGTTCAGTTTTCAGGAATCGACTCTAGCCACGAACTCCAACAGCCACTGCGGAGTTCTGTTAATGGGTGCCAGAGACGAATAACACCATCCATCTTCAAACAAACAACAAAATTCAAGGTTGTTTCTTGCGATTTAAGCCAAGAAATAAACGCCAAACGAAAGACAGATGTTATCCGTGGGATGCGTCTTGACAAGACGAGCCTGACGCCATCAAAATCACCCCAATCAAAGTTGTTACGCTCCCTCATGCACCGCCAAGAGTTGCTGGAGGCGGATATTCAATGTAATCATCGACAGAGCTTCGACATCAAATATATGCACCATTTCAGAACCTGAACGTGATTTAAACACTACCAGTGTCTGCGTCTCAATAAGGTGAGTTCACCGCCCCAAAAATCGAGGTTAACAGAGTAGCAACGCGCCTGCACGCGCCACCTGAAGCCGGCTAGTTGGTTGGAGGCCATCTCACGCGTTCTCACGTTCAGGAACTGTTTCTGACGTACGGTGACTGTCTGTGCATTGCAGAAGGGCTGGCATCATCATAACATCAACAACCAGCTATTTTGCACTTTAGCCTCTCTATTTCATCAAGTTTCACTCAACTCCCTTGTAATTCATTTAGCTGCCGTTATATTCCGTCAGCTTCCGTTAAACGATGTCAGGAAAAGCTAACTGATCGTGATCTGGTCCATCAGAACCACCCAGTCCTTCTTGACCCGGTTCACCCCTTTCTATCCCGGTTCAGACACTATTTAAACCGGTTCCCTACTATTTCAGGTGGACTCTTTCCATTTTTACCCTCCATGTTTGCATATTTTGCTTATATGACCTCGTATTTTGTGTTGTTAACAAGTAATTAGTTAACGGAACATGAATTAAAGTTTATAAATGATGCGCATGATTACTTTATTGCTCCAGATTAACATGAGAGACACTATAATTTGCGTAAAATATGCATGTAATATGTATATGTCGTGACTGAGCTATAATTTTGGGATATTAATTTTCTTTGCAATTATTAATTACGATAATTAATAAATGACAAGTATAACTCGGCGCTACGCAAGATAGCTATAATGTCAAATAAATTACCATGCTATAAACACATATGACATGACGACTTGACATGATAAATGTAGTAACCGATTAAAATTATTATTAATTGGTGATTAATGCATGACATTTAATTGTGACAATTGCTATACGACATAAATCGGAGTAATTATAATACATTTATGCTCGCAACTATATTACATCAAATTGTCTACCATGATGATGTATGTCACACTATACTACACCAATGCATACAATTAAATATATTTTGCATCTGCGACCATATGTATGACACCGTCTTTTCGCGCCTTATGATCTTACTAATCCCCGGTCGCGCATGAAAAAAGAAAGTGCATACTCACTCACTTATCAAATTCGACATATCAATGGAGTTAATTGTACTCTATATTTTATTATTTATTTGCCCAAACATGACAAATGATAATGAAACTGCTTTATTCACCACTATGCCTAAATTCGCGCGTGAACTCCCTATACAAATCATATTTTGATCGCATACAACACATAATATCAATACTGATGTTATTTTCCCCAATCATGCTAATAACAATATTTATTGTCATTTACATAAATCGCTAGCATGTACACCATCTTAATATTATAAGATTAAATGCAGAATACATAGCCAAATTTTATTTAAAATGGGACTATGTTTGCTTCGTAAATAATGCACTAAACTTTCAGGTGCTCAAACCAAGTCAACTAAGCCTTGGTAACTGTGAGAACCATGACAACATCCTCGTTAGAGTTGATTCCGCTCGTGCTAAGTGCCTTAGGCACACTCTTGGTGCCAACCCAGACTTCCTTAGAAGGAAAACTACAACAAGCATAATTACTTCTCCGACCTCAAGGTAAACACTTACAGTCGGAAAGTAGGGGCCCTGCCCGCAAACGGAAAAGCCCAAATATCTTTACAACTCTTCGGACGGCCTAATGCACTAGCAGACAAGACCCTATTGAGCCCACTATCATATTATTAACAGAAAGGCAAGTTCTTTCATTAAATTGTTAATATGTTTATTTATACAAATTGCTTTTGGATTGCTTGACAAAATTTGTTCGCCAGGCGAGTAGATAGGGTCGTGCCGGTCAACCTTCCTCTATACCCGAGAGATTGTGGATATATCTTACCATCTCCATGAGTAAGATGGGGCCATGCCCGATTCACGCACTGGGATGCCCGCCCAGCGGTAGAGGCCATGCCTACAAGATAGCGGCTAACTACCTCGGATTTCTATAGTGACCGAGCAATATTGTTAGTCGTATATCTCTATACCAGTTGATATACTAGCAATAGCTTCGACGTACAAACATCGAACAGGGCCAAGCCCAGTTAGCTAGTCACCGTTCAGAGTTGCGCCATGCCCGCTAGGTAGTCTTCAAGATGCTCGCCCAGGGCGATAGAGGCCATGCCGCTCAAAGCCTTGGCCAGGACCAAGCACTTAGGCCAGGAAAACACATTTGTCTTGCCCGCTCAAAGCCTTGGCCAGAACCAAGCACTTAGTCCAATTCGTGCCCAGGCACGCTATGCTCGCGCCACAGCCCGAGCTTCAGATCATTATTCACGTGCCCGTGCACGCCACGCTCGTGCTACACCCAAGCTTCATATCATTATTCTCGTGCCCATGCACGCCATGCTCGCACCACAGCCGAGCCTCATGTTATTATTCTTGTGCCCGAGCACGCTACACTCGCACCACAACTCGAGCTTCGGATCATTATTCTTGTGACCGTGCACGTCACAGCCCGAGTCTCATGTTATTATTATTGTGCTCGTGCACGCTACACTCGCGCCCATGCACGCCACGCTCGTGCCACAGCCCGAGCCTCATGTTATTATTCTCATGCCCGAGCACGCTACGCTCGAGTCACAGCTCGAGCTTCAGATCATTATTCTCGTGCCCGTGCACGCCATGCTCGCGCTATAGCCGGAGCCTCACGTTATTATTCTCGTGCCCGTACACTCCATGCTCGCACCACAGCCCGAGCCTCACGTTATTATTCTCGTTCCCGTGCACGCCATGCTCGCGCCACAGCCCGAGCACAGTGAGGTTGCCCGGATTCATGAAGACCCTCACCATGGTGAGGCTTTTGGATTTCTTTTATGCACTTACGTTCCCTGTTTGGGCATCCTACGGTTGAGCTTCTCTATTGAGCATATGGATTTCTGGAGGACTCTTACCACAATGAGGCTGCTCGGATTCATGAAGACCCTCACCACGGTGAGGTTGCTCGATTTCTCGAAGACCTTCACCATGGTGAGGCTTCTGGATTTTCTTTATGCACTTACGTTCCCTGTTTGGGCATCCCACGGTTGAGCTTCTCGATTGAGCGTATGGATTTCTGGAGGACTCTTACCACAGTGAGGCTGCTCGGATTCATGAAGACCCTCACCACGGTGAGGTTACTGGATTTCTCGAAGACCCTCACCAAGGTGAGGCTTTTGGATTTCCTTTATGAGCTTGCGCTCCTCATTTGGGCATCCCATGGCTAAGCTTCTCGATTGAGCATATGGATTTCTGGAAGACTCTGACCACGGTGAGGCTGCTCGGATTATTAAAGACCTTCATGTTGTTTTTCTGGTGCCCGGGTATGCTACTCTCGCAGCACAGCCCGACCTTCAGATCATTATTCTCGTGCCCGTGCAGGCCATGCTCGCGCCACAGCCCGAGCCTCATGTTATTATTATCGTGCCCAGGCACGCTACGCTCGCGCCACAGCCCGAGCTTCAGATCATTATTCTCATGCATGTGCACGCCATGCTCGCACCACAGCCCGAGCCTCATGTTATTATTATCGTGCCCAGGCACGCCACGCTCGTGCTACAGTCCGAGCTTCAGATCATTATTCTCATGCCCGTGCATGCCATGCTCGCGCTACAGCCCGAGCTTCATGTTATTACTATCGTGCCCGTGCACTCTACCCTCGCGCCACAGCCTGAGCTTCATGTTATTACCCCGTGCCCGTGCACGTGCACGTGCACGCCATGCTCGTGCCACAACCCGAGCTTCATATTATCAGTCCGTGTCTGTGCACGTTATGCTCGTGCCGCAACCCGAGCTTCAGATTACACTCGCGCTGGAGCCCGAGTTTCTTATTATCACTCCAAAGACCTTCATCGCGGTGAGGCTGCTCGGACTCTTGAAGACCCTCACCACGGTGAGGCTTATGGATTTCCTTTATATGCTTATGCTCCCTGTTTGGGCATCCCACGGTTGAGTAGCACACCGCGCCTACCTGTGCTTACGTTCCCTGCTCGAGTTTACTCGTGGCTGAGCTTTATATTGTCCTCCCGCTCGAGTGTTACTCGCGGTTGAGTAGTACACTGCGCGTACCTGCGCTTACGCTCCCCGCTTGAGTTTACTCGCGACTGAGCTTTATATTGTCCTCCTGCTCGAGTGTTACTCGCAGTTGAGTAGTACACTGCGCCTACCAGCGCTTACGCTCCCCGCTCGAGTTTACTCGCGATTGAGCTTTATATTGTCTTCCCGCTCAAGTGTTAGTCGTGGTTGAGTAGTAAACCGCGTGTACCTGCGCTTACACTCCCCGCTCGAGTTTACTCGCGGCTAAGCTTTATATTGTCCTCCCGCTCGAGTGTTACTCGTGGTTGAGTAGTACATTGTGCCTACATGCGCTTATGCTCCCCGCTCGAGTTTACTTGCGGTTGAGCTTTATATTGTCCTCCCGCTTGACTGTTACTCGCGGTTGAGTAGTACACTGCGCCTACCTGCGCTTATGCTCCCCGCTCGAGTTTACTCCTGACAGAGCTATATATTGTCCTCTCGCTCGTGTGTTACTCGCGGTTGAGTAGTACACCACGCCTACCTGCGCTTAGGCTCCCGGCTCGAGTTTACTCGCTGCTGAGCTTTATATTGTCCTCCCGCTCAAGTGTTACTCGCGATTGAGTAGTACACCGCGCCTACCTGCACTTACGCTCGCCGCTCGAGTTTACTCGCGGTTGAGCTTTATATTGTCCTCCCACTCGAGTGTTACTCGCGGTTGAGTTGTACACCACGCCTACTTGCGCATACGCTCCCTACTCTAGTTTACTCGTGGCTAAGCTTTATATTGTCCTACCGCTCGAGTGTTACTCGCAGTTGAGTTGTACACCACACCTACATGCGCTTACGCTCCCCGCTCGAGTTTACTCACGGTTGAGCTTTATATTGTCCTCCCGCTCGAGTGTTACTCGCGGTTGAGTAGTACACTGCGCCTACCTGTGCTTACGCTCCCTGCTCGAGTTTACTCGCGTCTGAGCTTTATATTATCCTCCCGCTCGAGTGTTACTCGCGGTTGAGTAGTACACTGCGCTTACCTGCGCTTACGCTCCCCACTCGAGTTTACTCGCAACTGAGCTTTATATTGTCATCCCGCTTGAGTATTACTCGCAGTTGAGTAGTACACCGCGCTTACCTACGCTTGCGTTCCCCGCTCGAGTTTACTCGCGGCTGAGCTTTATATTGTCCTCCAGCTCGAGTGTTACTCGCGGTTGAGTATTACACCGCACCTACCTGTGCTTACGCTCCCCGCTCGAGTTTACTCGCGGCTGAGCTATATATTATCTTCACGCTTGAGTTTACTCGCAGTCGAGTAGATTATACACCTTCCCGTGCTTACGCTCCCCGCTCGAGTTTACTCGCGGCTGAGCCTTACATATCCTCCCACTCGAGCTTCTCGCGGTTGAGTATATTATTTTTTTTTAATGAAACAGGGGCGGTACCCTGTGGGATTTTATTTGTATGGAAAAGGAAGTACAAACTTGAGGGGGACAACCAGCCTTGCCCTTATAAATGGGAGGACAAAGGAGCCTTACCTCGAAATGGAAATAAACAATAAACATAGGGCTAAGAAATTCTAAAGTAGGCCGTTTCACTTTTATCCAGAGAAATAAGCCCGCGAATACGAGGGGAGAGGCCTCGATTTAAAAAGGAGCGGAGGAGCCCTGGTCGCAACCAAAATTGGCAATAGCATCTCGCCATCGAAGTTAGCTTCCCCAAAAATGTGACTGATGGAAAAATGCATGTCTCGAACAATTTCTATAATAGATCTAATTAAATAGATGCTCTTCCAAGGAGGTGTCAAGGAACCACAAACACAGTCTAAAAGAAGCTTGGAATCAATTTCCACCAAAGCATGTTTAAAATTGTGCAATTTCACCAAGTAATACCTTGATATAAGGCCGACATTCGGCCCGACATTCACGTGAAAGTTGGTAGAGTCACCATAAAAGGTATGGAAAGCGAAATAAGATCCCCGAGTTGCGAATAATGCCACCGCCTCGAGCTAAGCCCCGGGTTGCCTCTACAAACCCCACAATTGCTTAACACGGCCCGATGGAGGCTTAGACCAATTAACCACCCGAATTTTCTTGGAGGAGATAGAACCCAATCTAGAAGAGAAGAGAAGGTCCCAAATAGATTTGGAATAAGGCCGCCCCATGAGAATAGAATTAAGAAGACGCTTGATACGATCAAAAATCAGCCAAGGAGGAGCACGGGAACCTTCGTGAAGACTCGAGTTCCTAGCTTTCCAAAGCTCCCAGAGAATCACCGAAGGCACAATGATGTTCAGGCTGGAATTTTGTTTTTGATACCACCATGCAAAGCAGCGTTGAGCAATAGAGTTAGCCAAACAGTTGACACCACCGAGGCAATTAAATTCAGTCCAAACCGTCTTGGCTGAAGCACTGTCCAAGAAGACATGAGAATATGATTCAGTGTGCCCTATTTCGCCACATTGACATTTAGATGCAAACTGAACACCTCGTTTGGAGATACTTTCGTCAAGAGGCAGACGACGAAGCCAAAGACGCCACATGAAAATGCTGATGTGTCGGGGAAGTAACTTGTGCCATATAAATCGGGCCGAAGAAAGAAGAGGCATATGATGTCGAGATAGCTGCCAGGCTGAAGATAAACTGAACTTACCATTTTCAGATAGACGACAATGAGTAGATAATCCTCCCGCTTGAGCATCTCGCGATCGAGCTTTATTTTATCCTCCTGCTCGAGTATCTCGCAGTTGAGTAGATGTTATGCTTGACAGAAAATTACACTCCTTACCCTTGAGATAAATCCCAAGGAATAAGGACCAGGGGGCTACTGAAGTGTCTATATTTAATCTGCCTTCAAAGGCTTTTGGGCCTCGCTTAGGCGAGGGGGCTTTCCACTACACTGGCCCATTATACTTTACAAGACTACTGAATACCATGGGCCTGGCCCATCCATGACCAGTAAACCCTAACCCCTCAGGTATAAATAAACTCTACTATCTCATAGTAAGGGGATCTCTCTCTCTTCTACAGTTCTCACTCCACACACATGGGGGCTACACGCCTTCCTATATTTTTTGCATTGTACTGATTCTCACGCCAGAGGGTTTTGGGGGACATCCCCCACCTCTCACGGTGCTTATTTTGTAGAGATCCACATAAAGCCAGATATTCGACTCGAACGACACGATTTCATCACCAATTCGGTCAACGAACGATTCACGTACATCGACGACTTTCGGCACCCCCGGTATGACCGATATTTTTGCCACATCACATTCAATCCAATATAGTTATAAAGTTAAGTTTTAGATAAAAATCCGAGTCAAAAAATTGTGCATCGCACAATTACTAACCTAGTATTCCTATTTTTTGACCCATAAAAAGTCACAGCTGCCTGCCTAGCCTCTCACCTAGAGTGATCATGGTCCGATTCAGTCCAAGTTTGCTAAAAAAAACGAAGAACAGAACCAGGTCAGTACTCCAAATCTTAAAAAAATCAGAACCATAACCAACCCAAGATATATGAGAACCAATAGTTTAGTCCGGTCCAAATCCAACCAAAATGTATAAAATCCAGAACCAGACCAATACTATAATTCTAAATTACTTAATACAAACAAATAATAAAATCTAATATTTCATACAAAGATTAAATGAATAATTGCAGGTCGGTCCGCTTTACAAAGTTTATAACCCTTCTGGTCCTTTTTTTTAGAAAAAGACACTTTTGGGGGCGAAAAGACGACGATACCCTTAATGAGCGACGATACCCCATCAATTTTTGCAATGCAGCTAAATTGAATCAATTTTAATCTAATTTTGCATCGCGATGCATCAATTTTAATTACTTAATTCAATTTTGTACCACGATTCAAAAATCATTGTGAAAACATGCATTCGTCTATCTTCTTTCCACTACACAATCAACAAATTATTCAAATTTATATGCAATCAATTTTATCTCATCTAATTCACGATTCACAAATAATGCATTGTAATTCAAAATTGATGCATCCAGATTTAAAAAGGTGTCAAACAACGAAAAATAATACATTCAAACATTTCATCAAACAGTTTACATGCATATCAACACAAAATACAAAAATAATTCTATTTTAAATCACACAAACAGAATGATGAAGAACTACAACACCATCAACTACGTGATATGAATAACTAAAAGAGTGGGAAGTTCGGGTGATGAAGAAGTAGTAACCATTGTTCTTCTTCGCCACCCAACTCCTCTCTCTTTCCTCTTCATACTTTTTTTGCGTGTTCGGGCGAACGAATTCAACAACGATGGAGAAGATAAAGAATAAGGGAGAAAAAGAAAGAAATTACAACATTTTTTGAATTCAAGTATTACAGGAACATTTATTTCGAAAATGACCTTGGGCAACTCAAAAAAAGAACGGGGAACTAGAGGAGTTATAAATTCGGAAAAGTGAACCGGCCCAAATTTACCCAAGAGAATATGTCAACTGACTCTGATTACAACCATCTCTTTCATATAGCTTGGTATATTGATAGATAATTTGAAATTTTCCTTATGCAATTAACTATTTCACATATAGCAGTGAGGTAGAGCAACCATCAAAGTAACTTACAAGTGATTAGCAGGTGGTAAGGTAATTTACATTTATAGTTGTATTATGCAATAAGTCAAGGTTTCCGTGAGAAAAGCCTCTCCATTGATCTGCAACCAAAGGAAGGATATTTATGATGATCAACTAATAATTCTTGCCATATTGTTCACATCATATATAGTTCCCTTAAGCTTGACTTTTTGCTTAAGGTATGTCACACTACGAATGAGTGCCCGCTTCCCACTTTTTGCCTCCGAGGTAGTGATAGAATCAAGTAAAGAACTGTTGGTGTCTGGAGGACCAGTATCTAGGCCGAAATTTCCTCGACCGATCTTGAATGTCATGATGGACTTAGCATGCTCTTGACTTGAATGTGTGCTAGTTTCTGTTGAAACGATTTGATCGTCTTTTCACCACATTGATAGAAACAAATTGTTGGCCAATATTGTGACACTGCGTATTATATTCTGCAATGCCGACTTAACACAACATTCTCCATGTAGACTGATAATCCGAAAAACTCAAATGTAATAGCACACTGATATGCTTAGCTGTTGTCAAAGTTACAAAACCAATGGCAAGCTAGAACAAGGGCACATTAAGCATGTGAAAATAAGCAAAACTGTGAATAAATAGGCTGTAGTATCACTGACAACTCTATTCACTGACAAATAGCTGAGTAGCCTGACTTACCTTAATTTGAAAAACAAAAAGATAAATTATAAAACCAGAGGTCCAGGGCACCATTTCGAGTATTTAAACATTTTGGTCTTCTAGAATGACATTCAATTCTTTGCTTTGCAATTTCAGGGGTGGCGGTGGCGGTTGGAAGGGAAAATGTACAAGATATATATATTGCATGTTTTGCTTTGCAATTTTGGGGGGGGGGGGGCTTAGAGGGAGGGTAGGTGTACAATATAAATATATTAATTATGTTAAATGTCATTATTAATCTAAAGTATGTTATAATTAAGTATGTAATTGATAAAACAAAATTAAAAGAGAATATGAATGAGTTTTAGTATGGGTGCCCAAGTGGGTGCTCATTTAGCCCATCATAATTAATGTGCCCACTCCATTTGTGCCAACTTAAAATTTTGAGTGTGTCTATACCCATTATTTATTGGGCGGTCTGCGCAGACAAATGGGCGCGAGCAAAAATTGTTACCTCTAGTTCTGGGTAAAGAGTTCACTATTTTATTTTGAGATGTTTCACTTAAAGAGACCAATTAAAAAAGTTAAAGTATAAACTGCCATTTTTTTTTTATAATGGTAAATGTATATAAATATCAGAGCGTCAAAACAGGTGACGCGTCCTATATACAAAGAAGAAAAAAGACAAAAGATTAGCTATCGTAAAGGGAAGTTCTCGCACAAAATCTACAAAAGAGGAAGACGGGGAGAATGTAAGTGCCCCTGTGACACCACACAAACAAGAGATGAAGCGAGCACTCTTCAAATTTGAAATAGGTCCTTCCTCATTATCAAAAGCTCTCCGATTTCTTTCCTTCCATATTGTCCACCACACCCCCAACGGGGCGACTTCCCACAAAAGATTTCTTTCCTTCCTACGACGAAAATACCTCCAGCTCCACAACAAATCTTTGAGGTCTCCTGAGTACCCACTCCACTTTGAACAAGCGGAACAAAAGGTTCCACAAATCCCCAACCACGGTGCAAAACCAAGTGATTTACACTCTCCTCACTCTCCTTGCATAAGAAGCATATGTTAACATATATGATCCCTCTTTTCCTCAAAGTTATCCCCGTAGAATAGCCTCATTCGCCACTTCCCATGCAAAAAGGCTACGCGACTTGGAGCTACCGTCCTTCCACACCGACTTCCATGGAAAAGATGACCGATCTCTATTTGACTTGGCATAATAACCTTTCACCGAGAATTTGCTGTCCTTCGACCCTCTCCAAACCACCCTATCAGACTCGCCACCAACTTTTTGAGCGTAAAGGAGCTCAAAGAATCTAGTCACCGAATCCATCTCCCAATCCTGAAAATTTCTTCTAAACGCCGGGTTCCAGGATACTCGACCTCCTCTAAAGAGAGCATTGAGCGATCAAACTATTCCTTTCCCTAGACAAGGTGAAGAGCTCGAAATGATCCGATAACACCTCATCTCCACACCATAAGTCATTCCAAAATTCCACCTTCGCCCGACCCAATCTCGAATGAAATATTCCTACCAAAAGCATTCCAGCCTTTACTAATACCTTTCCATACTCCCCCCCAACAAGCTTCATAGACCTCTGCTGGAAACCATAAATGATTCCCTAAGCCATATTTACTCTCCACCACTTTCCTCCATAAGGCCCCCTTATCTACCAAGTACCTCCACAACCACTTCCCAAGCAAGGCTTCATTAAACAATTTGAGATTTTTCACTCCTAAGCCCCCTTTCCCCAAATCAGAGCAAACTATGTCCCAATTAACAAGATGAAGTTTCCGCATCGAAGACCAACCATCCCACAAAATCCTTTCCATTCTAATCTATTACGAACCGAAGCCGAATTACGAAGAGTGACGAAAAGTACGTAGGCAAATTCGAGAGAGTATTTTTCACCAACACCAATCTCCCTCCTTTCGACAAATATCGCTTCTTCCAACCCGCTAAACGACGCTCGAATCTAGCAACCACCGAAGTTCCATACATTCTTGTTCTTATACGTGGTCTCGATAGGCAATCCAAGGTACACTGGACGGAAGATAGGCAACCTTGCATCCAAAAAGAAGCCAAAGCGTTAACATCCCGAACGCCCTAATCGGAATGATATCACTTTTGGAAATATTGATGCGCAACCCGTGCCGCCGCCTCGAAAGAAAAGCAAAGACCATCCTAAGATATCCTGGGCTGAGATCGCTCCGCACCGCAAAAACTAGAGTGTCGCCTCGCAAAGAGGAGATGAGACACCAAAGTCCCCCCAGAGTGTTCCCCACCCACTTTGAACCCACCGATGTAGCCACCCAAAGTAGCTTTCTCCGAGAAGTTTGCTAAGGGCCTCCATGACTATGATGAACAAAAAGGGGAGAGAGGATCTCCTTGTCTCAAACCCTCGAGCTCGAAAACCGAATCTCCATTGACCAACACCGAGAACCTAGCCGAAGATATGCAAAACCGATCCATCTTCTCCACTTGAATCCGAAACCCATCATTTCCATAAGGTGTAACAAAAATCCCAATTTACATGATCATAAGCCTTTTCTATATCCAAATTTTGCAAAGAATCCCCGAACGCCACTTTTTAATCTAGCATCCACAATTTCATTAGCAATCAAAGATGCATCAAGAATTTGCCTTTCCATGACAAAAGCATGCCGGGAATCTGAGATGATCTTGCCCAACACCTTCCTCAACCTCTCGAGACATCACCTTGGATATGAGCTTGTACACCCCGCCAACTAGACCGATAGGCCTTAAGTCCTCGACGCCATGGCTCCTTTTTTCTTAGGAATCGGCACAATAAAGGTAGAGTTCGACTCTTTCTCAAACCGAAACTTATCGTGGAAATGATTAAAAACCTTCGAATGTCGTCTTTCACTACTTCCCCAAAGAAAAAAAGGCCAAGGAGAAACCATCCGCCCCCGAGCTTTATCTCCACTCAAGCTACGCAAAGCCGCCACTACTTCCTCCTCCGAAAAAGCACTTTCCGGACCATCCGCATCGGCGAGCTTAGAGATTTGAAGTCGACACGGCCCAAATCAGCTCTCCATTCACTTTTGTCCTCAGATTCTCGATAGAACTCCACAATGCCTTTCTTTACCTCTACAGATCTTGCAAAGTTATACCATCTATGGTGACCTTATGGATCCGGTTTGTCGCATTATGAACACTCGCCATACGTTGAAAAATTTTAGTATTTCTATCTCCCTCCCTTAGCCACTTGAATACGGGATTTTTGCCTCCAACTAATCTCCTCACTTTTAAGAAGGCGTTCCACTCTCTACAATAATTTCCTCTCTACGACTTCTTTGTCAGACACCCCAATTCGTACCCACGGTATGTGACCGACATAAAATATCAAGAAGCTGTTAAAACTTAACAAATGTCAAGTTGCGAAGTCAAAAGTGCGAAAAGAAAAGCAGATGCGCGAGCTTGAGTGAAGCTGCAGGGGGGAAAGTGTCAAAATTGCAAACTTTAAAAGCACTTGGTGCCACCAAAGCGGCAGTTTGTGCTGCACCAAGCATATGCTTGGCCGCACTGCAAGCAATTCTCATGCTCTCTTACGATCAATTCAAGACAAGCTTTAAAGCGCGGTACAAGCCGTTGATGCACGGAGAAATCCAATAATTCAGTTGCGTCCTCAAGCTCCAGTATAAATAAGAAGGCCCGGCCTCTCATTTTGTTCGTTCAATTTCGCAGAAGTTTTTATCGCAAATAAGCTCTCGCGATTTCTTCGATATCCTTAGTACGAGAGGTGCGAGATAGGTGAGTGGAAGCCCCTAAAATCTCCAAACCCCATCCAAACTCGCCAAATCAAAACCCATAGGTTATAAGTGATCCCTAGCCTAGTTGTTAGGTATCCACCTTAAAACCCCAAATTCAAAAATCCCAAAATAAGTCACATTACTCGCCCGAATAACGAGCTAAAAGTCAAAACTTAAGTCTAGGTTCCGCCCAAGCGAAAAGGCCAAAACCAACCCAAATAAAGCCTGCCACTCGCCTCGAGTTGACCAGCCCAAGCCTCAAAACATCAATCAAATCAAGCGAAATCCAGTTCAATTCCAGTTCAATTCAATTCAAAACAAAAGACTCCTCTCCCGAGGAGGACGAGGCGAGCACACCACCGCTCCTAAAAGGTAATACCTTTAAGAGCGTATTTTATTTTATTTTGTATTTTCTTTCTTTTATTTATTTTCAAAAAGTTGTATTTTAAATCCGCACAATGTAGCCAATATAAGCCGTTGTCTTTGGGATTAGATTAGGAAAAATTATGTAAAGAGCCATTATAATGGCCAAATATTCTTAAATGTGTTTGTAATTATTGGAAGGAGGCGGCTGCGAGTCCGTAAATAATGTAGCCACGAATGTATCTGTTTAATTTTCCCTTGTCAAAATAATAACAAAATTATATAAATAGAGTAAATTTGAATTTGCATGTGGTCATACTGTTGCATGTCTCTAACACATTTCGTCGCTAAATATTTTCATCATTTAATTTCAATTTAATTCCAGGAACATAATTTTTCGTCGCTAAATATTTTCAGAATTAAAAATTAGGGAAATCCGCTAAACGAATTGATGCTTTGTCGTGAACAAATATATGATCCATCCGATCGGATCGGAGAGACAAAAATGTAACTGCACTTGTGTTCATCATTCTTTACATTATACAACATTGTCTTGGAGAATGGCATATTCATGTAAGTTAAGTTACGTTACGTTACGTAGCGTAAAGTTAAGTTATGTTAAGTTACGTTACGTTACGTTAAGCTAAGTTAAGCTAAATTACGTTACGTTTAAGTTAAGTTAAGTTACGTTACGTTAAGCTAAGTTAAGTTACGTTATGTTAAGCTAAGTTAAGTTAAGTTAAGTTAAGTTAAGTTAAGTTAAGCTAAGTTAAGTTAAGTTAAGTTACGTTACGTTAAGCTAAGTTAAGTTAAGTTACGTTATGTTAAGCTAAATTAAGTTACGTTACGTTAAGTTAAGATAAGTTAAGTTAGGTTACGCTACGTTAAGTTAAGTTAAGTTACGTTATGTAACGCCCCGTATTCTTGCATGTGCATTGTATGCTTGTCTTCATACTTTCTTGATTGATTATGAGCATGTTTACTTAGTATAGATATGTTTTAGAACCATTCATAAGTCATTCATGAAGCCCATAACATGTTTAGAATCACGTATGCTTGTTTGTTGAATCGCCGGTTTGATCGCTTTGATTTTGGCCTTAGCGATTCCTCTCGTTGCTCGTATTTGCTTCTATTTCGTCGTACGAAGAGTTCGTTGAGTTCTTGGCTTTGTATTCAGGTCTTAACCATGTTGAAACAAGTCTTTTTCATGTCCAAGTTATCCTAGTTTGATTAGTGTTTGATTGGAGTTTGATTCGTTAACCATTCGTCGCGTGATTCGAGCCTTGTTCTATCTTGTTCCGGGTGTTGTTCGGGTGCATTTCCGACTTGTTTTGAGTTGGGTTAGACCTTAGAATGGTTGCCCATAAGTTTGGGACCATTTAGGACAAGTTTAGACCAAGTTTTGAAGGTTCAGAGGCCCAGGCGCCCGCCTGGCATCTTGTGAGGCGCCCGCCTCAAGTGCTGGGAGCAATTGCAAAATGATCTGAATTTGGAGGCAGCCTCAGAGGTTGAGGCGCCCGCCTCAACATCTGGTTCACATTACGGGATTTTTCCCCTGTTTTGAAATTGAACGATTTCTACACCTATCCTAAACCTCCCTATCTAAAACCTATCCTAAACCTCCCTAACCCTCCTCACTTGTGTCCTAACATATCTAACTTGTTTTTAGAGTGGTTTAAGAGTGCATTAGTGAGTCATTAAGCCACAAAATCAGATTAGAAAGGAGACCACATTGGCTTGACACATGTCCCACTCAAATTCTAGACCAATATAAGCCTTGCAATCAGATTTTGACCTTCATTTCTCACCTCCACTCTCAACAAACGAATTTCCTTTCTCTCAAGCTTCTTCCATGGCTTCTTGAAGCTAATCCCTTGGTCTTCCCTCATCCACTCTCCATTTGCCCAAGACTCCTTCATCAGGTGTAGAGCTGTAGAGCTCAAAGAGTAGAGCATTTCCATCCGAACGATTTTCTCATTTGCTTTCTTTGGTGTAGAACTGGTAAGTTACTCTCTTCTTCTTCTTCTTCTTTTAGTTCTCATTGACCCTAAGGAAACAAAGCCTATGGTGATTGAGGTCAATGAGGACACTTTTATGCTTCCTATGCTATCTTCTTGTATTTTGAAATTATGAGCTTGTTAGGAGCATGTATAGGTTGATTTCTTGCCTATGAAAGTTTATAAAACTCTTGCATCTTGTTTATTTATGGTTTTGAACATGTTAGAAACATGTATTGTATTTGTTGATGGAAGTATTGTTAAGTGAGAATGGCCTAAATTGAGCTTACATGATATGTTGTATGTTGTATGTGTTCTATCTTCAATATTGGACTCTATGATGAACATGGATCAAATTATAATGCCTTGGTGAAATTATGACCTTGAAGAACTTAGTAATGAACTAGGTTGAGTTATGAAGCACATAGCTTCAACTACCCTAAATTTGGGAATTTTTAGTAAAGACTCAACGGAGTTGACTCTAGGGAAGATTTGAACATGTTAAACCCTAATTTCAATCCCTACGAAGTTTGGACACCGTTTGGTCAAGTTTACTCAATTTTAAGTTGAGTTTATTTATATGCATTTGAACCCGTTATGATTATTTTGGTTATGAGCAATTAGTTGCCTTGACTTGATTTATTGTAGAGATTTATACCCTACTTGGTCGGTCGAGTTCGCTCTTGTCGAATTTGATCATTATTTGGTCTTAACGAGTAAACATCTACTTGTGCATTGCATTAAGTCCAGCTGGCACTATTTGGTTTGATTTTTATGTCAGGGTAGGACGATGTATAGCCTTCACGAATTGAGAGATTCGTGCTCGCTATGGATCGCCGTACACTGGACCTCACACCCCTCCATTGTAGGTCGCATGATGGGAAGTAGCCCTTGCCGTAACAATACGTCATTTGGCTATTAGCCGGCGGAGTTCGGTATATCGATGCGAAGTCACGAGCATCGTAGTCACGATATTGGGTTAACAAACTATTTTGCAGAGCTACTGACGGTGGCCGTGACTATATCATATCCTACTTGTATGATTTATTTCCTTGCACTTACGTGAATAATGTGCTAAGTGCTATATGATGAACGTGAACTATAATTGTGATAAATGTCATGTTATAACATGATCATGCATTTTAGTAACTTACTAAGTCTTTCGACTTACCCTATTTGTTTGTTTTGTTTCCTTAGATCCGAGTCGGGGAGACGGTCCGAGATAGACTCGCTTTATCCGCGCTTGGTCGTTCGTGAGCAAGGTTGCTCTTTTGGACTTTGTTGATTAGACTTTTATTTCGGAAAGGACGTTGGGAAGCAAGTCATATAGACTTGGCTTGGGGTTTTTGTTGTTGTTGTAGCAACTTAATGATTTGACACTTGCAATCTTTTGTATCTTGCTATATGTCGAGCCTGTTTATATGTTGTTGGTTCGCTACAGTTTCTTCCGCTAAAGCTCGTTTAATTATTATTGTTGTTGTTGTCTCCGGCATGTTGTGGCCGTTGAGGTTATTATAAGCATGTGTTAATTGTAGGAGTAGTTGTTGGGTTCCGTAGCATGTCGCCGATGACTTGTTTATTTTAAGTTGTTTTTTAGGCCAAGTGTAGCCGAGTTGTTATTCGTATGCGATGTTGCGCCACATGAATTTTATAATCCTACTTGTGCATGCTTGTGTATCTTGTCTATTTGGACCGACGACTCGGGATCTCGCATTGGGGTCGGATTAGGATTAGGTCTGATTATTATCGAGCTATAGGTTAGCTGTCGGCCAGGATAGGTTCCATGGCCTAGTTGGGTTGGTTATTTGTGTGTTGATTTTAACGTCGAGTGAATTCTTGTAGGAGTCCGATGGATAATCCCAGGAGAGGTAGACCCAGGAGAGTTCCGGTTGAACCTGAAGTAGAGGTACCGCCGCCAGAGAATCCGGTAGGACCGGATATGGCTGAATTACATCGCAGATTAATGGCTTTTACCGGGAGGCGGGCAGGTGGAGGTCGTGCGGGGGAGGCAGCACACCACCACCTCCACCACCGAGACCAGGGCCGACACTACTCTCTTAGAGATTTCTTAAGTTAAAGCCTAGTTCGTTTCTTGGGGAACCGAAACCGAGAGGCCGAGAGAGGGTTATGGATGGAGGAAATGATCAAAGTATTGTCCATGTTGGGGTGTACCGACCGCGAAGAAAGAGTTATGCTAGCAACGTTCAAGTTTAAAGGGAGCCCGAACATTGGTGGACCGTGTTGAAAGAAAGTTGGGAGATGCAACAAGTTCCCATTACTTGGGCCAATTTCCAAAGAGAATTTAAGAATGAATATGTACCGGATGTGGTTCGCAACCAAAGGGAGAAGGAGTTCTATGATCTTGAGCAAGGTAGCATGACAGTAGCGGAGTATTCCGCGAAATTCACAGAATTGAGCCGATATTGTACGTATCTGATTCCTACGGAGGCACGGAGAACACATAAGTTTGTAAAGGGGTTAAGAACTGAGTTTAGAAAGCAGATTCTAGCGCTTAAGCTCACCGATTACCGGAGTGCAGTTGATCGGCGTATGGGGGGGAGCAAGACATTGAGGAACACCGGGTCAAGAATAATGCTAGTAATGCACGGCAGACTACCCAGAACAATAATCAGGGAAACAATTCGGGTAATAGAAGGGGATATCAAGGAAACCGTGATAGGAGAAGTGGAGGCCAAGGTAGGCCACAGTCTGGGAAGCAAGGTAACAATACTTCTTCATCTAAGGGGCAACAAGGACAGCAAATAGGTGGGAGTATGACTTGCAGTTATTGTCAGAAGCTAGGACACACGGTTGATTGGTGTTGGGCGAAGCTTGGAAAGTGTACTCTTTGTGGAGATGGTACTCATTTTAGGAAGGAGTGCCCGAAAGCTGGGCAACTCAGCAGGAAATGTGGCTCGATGCCGGAGCCAAGAGAAGTGTAGATGGGAAACCCAAGGTTCAAGGCCGTGTGTTTGCGCTTGATCAGCGCGAGGTTCAGGGGTCTACGGCCGTGATAGGAGGTACTCTTTCTATATTCGATCATAAGGCTCGAGTTCTCATAGATCCAGGGTCTTCGCATTCTTATGTTGCTTCGCACTTTGTTGAGAATCTATGCGTATTGCCTCAACCTTTGCCATATTTGCTTGAAGTGTCTACCCCGCTCGGGGAATATATGCTCGCATCTGAAGTGTTTAAATCTTGTGATGTTTTGGTGGGTGACCACACTTTGCATGCGGACTTGGTAGTTCTACCTATACGTGATTTTGATGTGATTCTTGGCATGGACTGGTTATGTGCTTATCATGCTATAGTTGACTGCCATAAGAAGCGGGTTACTTTTTATATGTCGGGTGTGCCTGAGTTTACTTTTGTGGGTGATCATGCATCAAGTGACTTGCATTTTATTTCCTCTAAGGGCTAGAAAATTCTTGTCTCAAGGGTGTACGGGTTATCTTGCATGCGTAGTTGATAAGAGGAAGTCTTCGCCTAACTTAGAAGAGGTTCGGTGAGTATGTGAGTTTCCGATGTGTTTTCTACCGACCATGCTATGCCACCCAGATAGAGAACTAGAATTTTGTATTGAGCTTATTAGGGACTTCACCGATTTCTAAGGCAGAGTATAGGATGGCGCCAGGCTTAGGGAGTTGAAAACTTCGGTTGCAAGAACTCCTAGAGATTGGTTTTGTTAAGCAGTGTGTCGCCTTGGGAGGCGCACGGTCTTGTTTGTGAGGAAGAAAGATGGGAGTTTGCGGTTATGCATAGACTATCGTGAATTGAATAAGGTGACCATTAAGAATAAGTATCCTCTACCCCACATTGATGATCTTTTTGACCAATTGCAAGGGTCTATTGTCTATTCTAAGCTTGATTTGAGATGGGGTTACTACCAATTGAAGGTTAGAGAGACATTCAGAAGGCGGACTTTTCGCACTAGATATGGGCATTTTGAATTTGTGGTGATCCGTTTGGGTTGACAAATGCACCAGCGGTGTTTATGGACTTGATGAGCCGTGTCTTTCCACGGTTATCTTGATTGTTTGTTGTAGTCTTTATTGATGACATCTTAGTGTATTCGAAATCTCGGGAGGAGCATGAAACACTTGAGGATTGTCTTATCCATTCTTCGGGAGAAACTTGACTTTACGCAAAGTTTAGCAAATGTGCCTTTTGGCTCGAGGAAGTATCTTTTTGGGGCATATAGTTTCTAGCGCGGGATAGCCGTTGATCCTTCTAAGGTTGAAGCGGTGATGAATTGGAAGAGGCCTAGTTCGATTCAGAGGTTCGGAGTTTCTTGGGTTTAGCGGGTTATTACCGGAGGTTTATTGAGGGTTTTTCTCGGATTGTGACTCCTATGGCAGATTGACCAAAAGAATGTGCCATTTGTTTGGAGCGAAAATGTGAGTTAGTTTTCAAGAGCTTAGAAGCGGTTGGCAGCGACACCTATTTTGGCTTTGCCTAGTGGAGGAGATAATTTTGTGATCTATAGCGATGCTTCTAAGGAAGGTTTGGGTTGTGTTTTGATGCAAAATGGAAGAGTGATCGCCTATGCATCGAGGAAGTTGTCTATTCATGAGCAATTACCCGACACACGATTTGGAGTTGGCTGCGATTATTTTCGCGTTGCATAAATGGAAACATTACTTGTATGGGGCTAAGTTTGAGATTTTCACCGACCATAAAAGTTTGAAATATTTGTTTTCTCAAAGGAGTTAAACATGAGGCAAAGAAGATGGATGGAGAAATTAAAGGATCATGATTGCACTATTTTTGTATCATCAGGGAAGGCAAATGTAGTAGCGGATGCCTTGAGTAGGAAAGGTTCACATGTCGTGTATGATGGTTAGAGAATGGAAGATGTTGGAGGATTTGCGAGATTGGGGTCCTAGTGTTTATGATAGAGGTGTGATTTTACGAAATGTTAGTGCTACGCCGATTTTATTTGGGAAAATTAGAAGAAGCGGAAATGATCGGAGTTGAAGAAAATTATGGATGGGTTGGTGAGAAATGTATCGCTGATTTTGTGATTAATAGTGAGGTACTTTAACATTTCGAGGTAGGATTTGTGTTCCTTCTAATAATGAATTGAAGGTTGGTTCTTGATGAGGCTCATAAAGCAGTATACCATTCACAGGGGAGCACGAAGATGTACTTAGATTTGAAAGACAATTTTGGTGGAAAGGGCATGAAGAGAATTGCGGAGTATGTGTCAAAGTGTTTGACTTGTCGGCGAGTTAAGGGGCGAGCATCGAGGAGCTGCAGGATTTCTACAACCACTTGAATTCTGAATGGAAATGGGAGTTCATTACCATGGATTTTGTGACGAATTTACCGCCGCAGCGGAAGAGGTTTTAATGCGGTTGGGTTATAGTTGACAGATTGACTAAGCGCACACTTTATTAGGTATATCACTTATTCGTTGACTCGGTTGGCAGTTTGAGACTTCATGGCGTACTGTGAGATTATCGTATCAGGCCAGATCCGAGGTTCGCATCTAGATTTTGGAAGTCGTTGCAGGAGGCTTTGGGGACGAGATTAGACTTCGATGCAGCTTTTCATCCATGGCGGATGATTGATCAGAGCGATTGATTGATTTTGGAGGATATCTTTGCGAGCTTGTAGTGGATTTCAAGGGAAGCTGGGATTCTCACTTACCTTTAGCCGAGTTTATAATACGGTATCGATCAGTATCAAGATGGCGCCGTATGAAGCTTTGTATGGGCGTAGTGTAGATCACCAATTTGTTGGGGAAGTTGGAGGCGAAACTTTGGGGTTAGAGTTAGTGCTTGATCGGTTGAGGCGTGAAGTTGATTAGAGATCGATTGCGCACCCCAAAGTCGACAAAAGAGTTCTGCGGACAATCGAAGGCGAGATCTTGAGTTCCAAGTGGGAGACTACGTGTTCTTGAACTTAGAGGAAGTCTGAAGAGATTCGGCGAAAGGAAGCTTACAGAGTACATTGGCCCGTCGAGATTCTTGAGAGAGTTGGGTCCTTAGGCGTATCGTATCGCATTGCCACCTTCACTTTCGGAGACTCATAATGTATTCCATGTTTCCATGTTGCGAAAATATTTGAAGGATGAGTCCCGTGTACTTGAGTATGAGGAGATAACGTTTGAGGGATATGTCTTACGTTGAAAAGCAGTGAAGATTTTGGATACCAAGAGCAAGTGCTACGAACCAAAAGCCCTTAGTCAAAGTTCTTTGGAGCCACAACATTGAAGAAGCGACTTGGGAAGCAGGCGGAGATGCGAGAAGCATCACACTTGTTTGATGAACTTGGTAAGAATTTAGGGACTAAATTCTAAAGGAGGAGAATGTAACGCCCGTATTCTTGCATGTGCATTTATATTTGTCTTCATACTTTCTTGATTGATTGAGCATGTTTACTTAGTATAGATATGTTTTAGAACCATTCATAAGTCATTCATGAAGCCCATTAACATGTTTAGAATCATATTAGCTTGTTTTTTTGAATCGCGGTTTGATCGCTTTGATTTGGCCTTAGCGATTCCTCGTTGCTCGTATTTGCTTCTATTTAGGTCGTGCTGAAGTGTTCGTTGAGTTCTTGGCTCAGGTCATAACCATGTTGAAACAAGTCTTTCATGTAAGAGTTATCCTAGTTTGATTAGTGTTTGATTGGGTTTGATTAGATTTAACCATTCGTCGCGTGATTCGAGCCTTGTTCTACTTGTTAAGGTGTTGTTAGAGTGCGTTTCCGACTTGTTTTTGAGTTGGGTTAGACCTTAGAATGGTTGCCCGTAAGTTTGGGACCATTTAGGACAAGTTTAGACCAAGTTTTGAAGGTTCGAGGCCAGGCGCCGCTGGCACCTTGTGAGCGCCCGCCTCAAGTCTTGGGAGCAATTGCAAAATGATCGAATTTGGAGGCGCCTCGAGGTTGGGCGCCACTTTGGAGAAGGCTGGCGCCCGCCTCAGCCTCCCCAGTACACTAGGAGTTTTCCCTGTTTTTGATATTGAGCGACTTACACCCTCTAAAACCCCTATCTAAAGCCTATCTTAAACCTCCTAACCCTCCTCACTTGTGTCCTAACATATCTAACTTGTTTTAGAGTGGATTAAGAGTGCATTAGTGGGTCATTAAGCCACAAAATCAGATTAGAAAGGAGACCACATTGGCTTGACATGTCCCACTCAAAATCTAGACCAATATAAGCCTTGCATTCAGTTTGACCTTCATTTCTCACCTCCCTCAACAAACAATTTCCTTTCTCTCAAGCTTCTTCCATGGCTTCTTGAAGCAATCCCTTGAATCTTCCCTCATCCACTCTCCATTTGCTAGACTCCTTCATCAAAGGTGTAGAGCTCGAAAAGAGTAGAGCATTTCCATCCGAGCATTTTCTCATTTGCTTTCTTTGGTGTAGAACGGTAAGTTACTTTCTTCTTCTTCTTAGTTCTCATTGACCCTAAGGAAACAAAGCCTATGGTGATTGAGGTCAATGAGGACATATATGCTTCCTATGCTATCTTCTTGTATTTTGAAATTATGAACTTGCTAGGAGCATGTATAGGTTGATTTCTTGCCTATGAAAGTTTATAAAACTCTTGCATCTTGTTTATTTATGGTTTGAACATGTTAGAAACATGTATTGTATTTGTTGATGGAAGTGTTGTTAAGTGAGAATGGCCTAAATTAGGCTTACATGATATGTTGTATGTTGTATGTGTTCTATCCTCAATATTGGACTACATGATGAACATGTATCACATTATAATGCCTTGGTGAAATTATGACCTTGAAGTAATGAACTAGGTTGAGTTATGAAAGCACATAGCTTCAAAGCCTAAATTTAGGAATTTTTAGTAAAGACTTCGAGGCGGATCGACTAGGGAAGATTTGAACATGTTAAACCCTAATTTCAATCCCTCTGAAGTTTGGACACCGTTTGGTCAAGTTTACTCAATTTTAAGTTGAGTTTGTTATGTGCATTTGAACCCGTTATGATTATTTGGTTATGAGCAATTAATTGCCTTGACTTGATTTATTGTAGAGATTTATACCCTACTTGAGTCGGTCGAGTTCGCTCTTGTCGAATTTGATCATTATTGGTCTGAGTAAACATCTGCTTGTGCATTGCATTAAGTCCGGTGGCACTATTTGGTTTGATTTTTATGTCGGGGTAGGGCGATGTATAGCCTTCACGAATTGAGAGATTAGGTGCTCGCTGTT
>CM028377.1:8078382-8160580 GCA_013146195.2 Codonopsis lanceolata | reverse complement strand
TTGAATTCGAGGAGATTCTAGAAATAGTAGGTCAAGTTCGTTGCTATTAAGTTGAAGAAATATGCATCAATGTGGTGGGAGCATTTGAAGAAACAACGTGCTCGTGATGGCAAGCAAGGGATCGAGCGTGGGACAAGATGAAGAAGGAATATGAAAAATTTTACCAAACAATTAACGTCATGACTTTTCTCAAATACCACAATTTTAAGCAAGACACATGCGTGGAAGATTATATTTGAGTTTGAGAATCTCATGATGAGATGTGATATTGTGGAGCCAGAAAGGCAAACTATTGCTCGTTTCCTTGGAGAGGATTCGACACGAGTGGAAATGTTGTCCAATTGCAGCCATATTGGACTTACAGCGATGTGTAAACTCTCTCAAGGTTGAAAAACAACAAAAAAAACACGTCGGTTTGGTGGGCGTTTTTCTCCAGTGGTGCTATTTCCAAGCAGAGGGAGTGCATCAAGCAAAATTACGACTTGACAACATAGGACGGAAAAGCAGAAGCTAACTGGTAGTATGGAAAACAATCTTTGGTTTGTGAAGCCAAGTGGTTCAAACAATCGAAAGCATGTTTCAAATGCAAGGGTTTTGGACATTCATTGCGGTTGTCCTAATCACAGATTATCACTCCCTTAGCGGAGGATGAGGAGTATTGCGAGGCTGCACCTATCTATGATAGATTAGATGATGAGGAAAAATTACATATGAAGATCATGGAGAATCTTTGGTGGTGCGGCGTCTCCTCAATGCCACTTCCTTAGAAGGCGACTCATGGTTTCGTAACAATATTCCACACCAGTGCTTTCTCATACAAGGTGTGCAATGTCATTATTGATGGAGGAAGTTGTGAAAATGTTGTTTCCACTAAAATGGTGCAATGTCTTGTTCAATTTCGATTGGTAGTAAGTATAAAGATGAAGTTTGGTGTGATGTTATTCCTATGGATGCTTGTCATTTACTTCTTGGTAGACCTGGCAATTTGATCGGAAGACACATCATGATGGTTTCAAGAACACGTATACTTTTATTAAAAATGGTGAAAAATATTTTGGGTCCATCAAGTTGGAGAGTGTTCCTAAACCTTCAAAGGGGAGGGAAATAATTTACTCTCTAAGTCTCAAGTTGAAAAATAATTTGTGAATCCATGGAAGCATTTGTTTGGTAGTTTTGGAGGAGAATGAAGAGGAAATGCTGTCCTTTTTCAAGTTTAGCCCTTCTTCAAGAATTTCATGATGTGGTACTGAAGAACTTCCCTCGGTCTCCCTCAATGCGAAGTATTGACATTGCATTGATTTGACTCAGTGCCTCACTTCAAACAAACAGACCTATCGAATGAATCGAAGGAGCATGAAGAGTTACAACGACAAGTTGAAGATCTTCTCCATGAGTATTGTCCAAGAAAGTAAAAGTCCTTGTGCGGTTCCGCCCCTTCTTCGAAGAAAGATGGTTAAGTGGCCATGTGCATTGATAGTAGAGCGGTAAACAAAATTACTATCAAGCATCGTTTTCTATTCCTCACCTTGATGATCTATTTGATCAACTTCATGGTTTCAAGATTGGTTCTAAAATTGATCTTGAAGTGGCTACCATCAAATTCACATGAGCCTTGCCCTGAGATGAATGGAAGACAACCTTCAAAACAAGAGATGGTCTTTATGAATGGTTGGTTATGCCATTTGGTCTCTAATGCTCCTCTACTTTTATGCGACTTATGAATCATAATTTTAAACCCCATTGGAAAGTTTGTTGTGGTGTATTTCGATGATATTCTTGTTTACAGACTCTAGCAGCCCGAAAGAACATTTGGAGCACCTTCGAAAGGTATTTGAAGTGTTAAGAGAGCGAAGTTGTATGCCAATTTAAAGAAATGTCATTTCTTTCTACAAGATGCTTTGATTTTCTTAGGCTATATCATTTCCTCGGATGGCATCAAGATGGATGACAATAAGCTTGAAGCTATCCTAAGGCGGCCAATTCTAAATCTATTCATGATATTCGAGTTTTCATGGCCTAGCTTCATTTTACCGCATGAGTTTATTCAAAACTGCAAGTACCATTATTGCTCCTATAACTGAATGCTTGAAGGGTGGCGGTTTCAAATGGACAAAGAAGCTCAAAAGAGTTTCAAACTTCTTAAAAAAGGTCCAAGCTCCAATATTGTAGCTACTTGGACTTTGACAAGGTCTTTGAAGTAGATTGTGATGCTTCAAATATAGGAATTGGGGGTGTTCTTAGCCAAGAAGGTAAACCCATTGCTTTTTAGTGAGATGTTGAATCATTCTCGGTGCAATTATTCTACTTATGACAAAGAATTTTTGCTATTGTCCGCGCCTTGGATCATTGGCAACATTATCTCTTGCGAAGGAGTTTGTTCTTTTCTGACCATGAAGCTTTGAAGTACTTGAATACTCAACAAAACCGAATTCGCCATGCCTGGATGGGTTGAATTTTTGCAAGCATTTAATTTTGTTATCAAACATAAATCGAGTTTTAAATCGTGTAGCGGATGCGCTTTAGTAGACGACATTCCTTGTTGTCTAGCTTGCAAGTAAATGTGGTTGGTTGGAGGTAATTAAATATCTTTACAAAGATGATCCATATTTTGGAAAGATTTGGGAAGAATGCTTGAAGACTCCATTTAAACTTTTTTGATTCACAATCGGTTTCTCTTTATAGATAAACTTTGTGTATTCTTGAATATTCTCTGCGACAAGCTTTTATCAATGAAGCTCACCATGGAGGACTTGCTGGACATTTTGGTAGAGATAAGACTCTTGCACTTGTTTAGAAAATTATTATTGGCCAAGGATGGATCGAGATGTCAAAAAGTGTATCGAAGCGGTGTAGGACTGTCACATTGCCAAAAGTCATGGAAAAAATCTCGGTTTGTACACTCCATTACTGTACCAATGAGTCCATGGGAGGATGTTAGCATGGATTTTGTTGTTGGGTTGCCTCGCACTCAAAGAAAGAAAGATTCACCATGGTGGTGGTTGATCGCTTCTCAAAATGGCACATTTTGTCCCTTGACAAAGACTTTGGATGCTACACATGTCGTTGATCTTTACTTCAAGGAAATTGTGCACTTTATGGTATTCCAAGGACAATTACATCTAATCTGGATTCAAAATTTATGAGTCATTTTTGGCGCATACACTTTGGAGGAAGCTTGGAACTAAACTTCAATTTAGTTCGCCTCATCATCCACGCATCGACTGACAAACGTAGTCCGTGAACGTGAGCTTGGGAAATCTTTTACTAAGTATGATTGGCAAAAATGCACGCCAATGGATGCAATATTGGCTCAAACGAGTTTGCGTATAATCGATCTTCTAGCCAAACTACCGGTAGGAGCCCATTCGAAGTTGTGTATGGTCATAATCCAATTACTCCATTGATTTAGCTCCCCTTCCTACCACTCAACATTTTAGTGGTGACGGTGAAGAACGTGCTAAGTACATCAAGAAGATGCATGAGCGTGTTCGACAAGAAATTATCAAGCAAAATGGAAAGTACCAAAGAAGTGCAAATAAGCATCGAAGCAATCGCCTTTCAGGAGGGAGATTTGGTTTGGATTACTTTGAGGAAGGAGCGATTCCTCGTGGACGCCATGGAAAGTTGAAACCAAGGGCCGATGGTCCGTTCAGATCTTGAAAAAGATTGGTGGCAATACTTATGAAGTAGAATTACCGAATAATTATGGTGTTTCATCAACTTTCAATGTTGGCGATCTCTATCCTTTCGTTGAGCCGAATCGATCAAGTAAACTAGAAAAAAAATTATAAAATGATATGTAAATGACGCAAAACTTAGGTTGTGTGTGGCAAAGTGGGACTTCATAGATACTTTGGTGGAATTTTATATTTTTTAGTGTAACTATATACTTTGGGGTTGAGAGTTTGATTCTCCAACACAATTTTTTTTTAAAGGGTCATAAATTCCATAAACAACATAAGCAAAGTCTCCAACAACAATGTGCTTATCTAAGATAGTAAGTTTGAATTGTTTTCAATTTACAAACTGATAAAAATGAATGAACTCATGTTTGATATTAAAAAAAGAGATTTAAAAATAACCAACAAAAAGACAAATGTGTAGGATAAGTTGCTATACAATGACTAAAAGCATACATTATAAATGACCGAAAAACAAAGTATCATAAATGCTAAACACACAACAACATAATTTATAAGTCTCAAAAACTATAAATATTAAAACACACAAAAATCTAATAATTAAAAGTCAACAAAAAAATGAAGGAACCAACAAATCACTTTTAACAAAACCATTAACACCACGTGCAACGCACGTGAACCTTACTAGTCATCATTAAAAATGTAGGACTAGATTAGGATAACCTAACCTAAGACCTATGTGTTGTCAAACAAGCTGTCACACTAACCGGTACGTAGACCTTTTAGCTACTTGTTATGACACACAGTAATAGGAACAAGCAAATCAAAATATTCAGAATATGTAAGGTGATAAGTTATTTATCAAGAAGCATATTCAAACAATTTTTTTCTTCTTGCTTTGAGAGAATGAAATCCTTTTTATTTATTTATATATATTTTTTAGAAAAAATGATCATATTATATATATATATATATATATATATATATATATATTATGAAAAGAAGTGATTTTTTAAAGGAAAAGAGAACTAAGTATTACACATGATTTTTTTTAATTAGAAAACCCCTTTTTTTTGCGATCCCATAAATGAGATGTGACGATTACGTATCTCCAGACAATTCTCTCAGGAGAGCAAATGATAAATAATCAACTTTTTTTTTCCAGCCCCTGCAAAATTTTTAGCCGTACCAAAGGAAAACATCAAAGATCCTAATATGTATGCAAACACAAATTGGATTAAAAGAAAGAAAACTTTTTTTTGATGATTTTTTTTTAAAAGGTGGAGTAACAGGAAAAATGGGTACACCAAACGACAAAAATGGGTGACCTGACGGATAAAATGAACACAATATCGAACAAAACTGTTCAAAATGAAAACGCACTGTGCAGGAAGAGGTGCGCGCAGCCCAACATCAATTTGGGCTCTGTGCCCAAATGGATTGTTCATGTTCACTTATTCACTTTGTTCACTTTAACCTTTCACCTTTTCCTCCTTTATCATTTAGACCCCATCTTGTTCCATTTTTGTCATTTAACTCCCTTTGATCTTTTCATACTCTTTATAAAAAAAAAAAGGAAAAAGACTATGCTCTTCTTTTTTTTTAAATGACTTTGAAAATAGTTTCTTTTGGAAAACACTCATTTAAAAAATATATATATATATATATACTCTCCCAACTATTTTATTTACTTTTTGGTTTTTGAAGTAACCCCCTTTTTTTGTTTTTTTGTTTTTTGAAACAACCATTTTATTTTGTTTTTGAAATTTTGAAGAAAACTTTCTCTTTTTTTCTTTTTGAAAAAATGAAATTTTTTTCTTTGCTTTGAGAAAACGAGTTTCTTTTTTTTTTTTTTTTTGAAAATAGATGAATTTTCTTTTATTTTGGAAAACAATTTTTTTTGAAAGAGTGACTTTTTTTTTGTTGAAAGAACGAGTTTTTTTTTTGTTTTGAATTTTTTTTAATTTGAAAAACGAATTTTTTTTTAGTTTTTTTTTTCTAAGATTGAAAATTATATACACATAAGAAGCCAAAGAAATATAAAAGAGAAAAGAAAGAAAGAAAAAAAGAAAGTATATTGATATTAAACGAAAGAATTTTTTTTTTGATAATAAAAAAAATGCAAACATGTATGGATGTACAAATAATATGACATGGAACATATATATTTATGGATAGATGATAAGATGAATGAACATGTCATATACTATCTTTATTTTTTTGGTCTTTTTTTATTTTAGACTGCAAAATTATATACATAAAAGAAGCCAAATAAAAAATTCAAGAGGGAAAAAACCACTATATTGATAACAAAAAAAAAACATGACTCTAGCCCTCGTTTGTTTTAAAGAAAACAATAAAATGCCTAACAGAGTTGCCACTGTGAGTGCCCCGTTTTTTAACCCTTTTCCCTGTTACTGAAAAGCGGGTGGTTTCAAAACCTTTCAAACGCTTGGAACACGCCTAGCCTCAATTATGGACTCAAAAATGCGTTACAGAGTCGTTACCTATATTTTATGGTTAAACAGAAAAACCAAATATACCAGATTATATGGATTCGGGGGCTAAGTTACAAGTTAGGAAGGGGTTAGGCACCCAACTCGCTCTTTCGGTCTCACAAAGGGTTTATCAATATGCTTGTTTTATTTTATACACTTTGGCTCAGAAAAATAAATTTATATACAACAGAAAGAAATAAAGAGAAATAACTTTGTATTCATTAAAGAAAATAAAACAAAATTACAACTTGAAATAATACAACTTAAAGAATAATTATAACATTTTTATAAGCTATTTTAAAGATAAAGAATTTATGCTAACAACAAACTTTATTTACATTACATGTATAAGCAGGAAAAAAATTTATTAAATAATAAGAAACATAATTATTTCTATATCTAATGTATGTGCAGAAAAGAAACTAATTAAACTACAAGAGATTATAAATACTCCACATTAAAGTAAAGATAGAAAATAAACTAATGAAAATAAAAGAAAAATATAACAATTATTGCATTTAAAGAAAAGACAGAAAAGAAACTAAGTTAAACGGAAAGGAAATATAAATATTATTACATTAAAGTATAAACCGAAATAAAACTTAATTAGATAATTATATTTAAGTTATTAGATCATAATAAATAACAATGGGAACAAAACTTACCTCCCGGAACGTGAGTGTCTGAACCTGATATGACTAGGCTTAAGCCCACTAGGCGGTCTACATGTGCTTCTCATGTCCTTCCGAGAAAGGAAGTCTTTTTTCTTTGTTGTTGTTTTTGCTTTTTGTTATTGGAATTTGGGCAGCGTGACTGCTCATTTTAGTTGCTTTTCGCCTCGGGAGTCGGGCGACACAACTGCTTGCTTTTGCTTGATTGATGTTGTCGTCGAATCTGAAATCGGGCAGAGCAACTGCTTGCTTCGGCTGGATTTGATGTCTAGAATCGGGCAGGGCAACTGCTCTTTTTGGGTTTTTGAAACCGGTGAAATAGGGCAGAAACCTAGCAGGTTAACTAGGGTTCACTTTGGCCGGAGTGTTTATGTGTTTAGGGGAAGATTCAGCAGTTTGGCAAAGCTTCGGGGTTGGATCGTAACTCACCAAGGAATTTCTCCCCGTTAAACGACGAGAGTTTTCTCTCAATGGTTTGTGCTCACTGTCTCTCATGTGTGTGTAACTATGAGTTTTCACTGCCGAAGGCCTCTATTTATAGGCCGAGATCAGGCTTTCCTTTGTGGTTAAGTTTGATCAATTGTGCTTCGATAGCTTGTACCACGCGTTGAGAAAGTTGTACCAAAGGCCAACTCCACCAGTAATTGGAGGACTGTGGGCGCTACCATAGCACTTGTGGGTGCGGCGCCCAGAAGGGGTGTGGGCTGCGCCCACAGCATTTTCCTTTTCTGTTTTGGCAATTTGGCCCCTACAGTTCACTATTTATGTATTTATATATATATATATATATATATATATATATATATATATTTTTTTTTTTTTTTTTTTTGCATTTTCAATCCTGTGACTTGACATTCGTTATTCCTTTTAACAGGTCTTGATATTTTATGACATGTCATATAACAGAGGTACGAAATTGTGGTGTCTATAATGTTGCTTTGGATGTTGCTTCGGATGCAGCTGCATTCGGTGCTGCATCTGGTTACGGACCATGTAAGCTTGCCTAACCTCCTCGTTATAGTTTACCTTTTTCAGGTAACAAAAGGGTTGGATATGGCCAGGTGTGGCAGTAATGACACACAAAGTTTCTTTTTCTAGTTTTTTGTTTTTCAAAGAAATTTAGTTCTTGATAATTTTATGTAAACTATTTTGGTTCAGTAGATGTAACTTCACCCTCTTTAACAAATGTCTTTGGCAAGAATTCAAGTCCAGACTTACCATTATTCCCAGACTTCAACATATCATCTGGTTTATGTTGACTTGAATTCCATTTTACCACGGTCTCATTAGCTTTGTTAAGTTTTTCTATCAGATTTTCAAGCTCCACATCCTTCTTGCTAAGCAAACACTCCAGTCTAGTGAAGAGTCCTCTTTTTCCAATCTTTGTACAACTCTTTATAGGCTTCCAATAGTTCTGTTTTAGATTCAGCACCATCTTCAGTGACAGAAGATTCATAATTAGCAATTACCATAAATGTGTTGGTATCTAAGGCTTTGTATATGGCAAACAAAGCCTTTAAATTAAAGGAGGTTGTGTTTCTATCTTCATTAGTCCAATCTGTTTCTTTAGAGATTTTTATATCACCATCATTATCAGTACTCTTAGGAGGAGTCCAACCGTTTAGAACAGCAAGCCACGCTCTCTCATAAATTGATTTGATGAAGATATGAATCTTAACTTTCCAAATAGAAAAATTCACATTAGTCAAGGTAGGAGGACAAACAACATTCTCGTATTAAAAATCCATCTACTACTAGAATCAACTCTTAATGGCGTCAAGAGAAGGCTCTGATACCAATTGAATGATCAATAGTAGCTTGTACTGTAACTACACTCGGAGGTGCATTGACCAGAAGTTCAAAAACAGCGGAAGACTCTAATTAAAGCAATAATAAACACTGAAGTTTATCAAACAACCTACAAGCTTATGCTTGTAGATCTAGCCTTATGGCCAAAAAGATTTCACTAAAAAGATGGAGTGTTTAACAAAACAAATTGTGAAATAACCAAAACCAAAACTCTCACAAGACAACACGTCTTGGAGAGAAAAACCTACAAATAACAAGATAGAGAAAACGTGGGATTAAAAAATAAGTTTCCTAGAGATCTAAGAAAGCAAACAGCAACAGCGGGTCCAATGTAGTTCGTGATAATGCTACACTCCAAGCTTCATCCAACAACAGCACAACTTTCTAAATTTTCTCTCAGACTGTATTCTATATGCTCGCTATTGTGTGTATTCTGCTCTTTGTCAGTTTTTCTATACGTCATGCTCCATATTCATATGGTGGTGGAGACCTTCAATATAATTAGAAAAACAAAAAACTCCAAGTATCTAAAGGATTAGGAAATAAAAAGGTTAGTTACCATAATCAATTGAACCACATTTACTACCTAGATTTTGTTTCCAAATATATATGGACTCTTAGAGAGTATTTAGGAATGGATTAAGTATGGTAATGTCTTACCAAAACTTTAGGACCAAGAAAAGTTAAAACAAGACCAAAAATAGGACATATCTATTTTGCCCAAACACAAACCATATCATGTATTTATTTCTTCTTCCCAACCCGAAAATAGTAGGGATATAACCCCACGTCACACGCTTGCTAATATTATTGAAAGAAACTCCGATTATAGAATGATAATTAGTTCACGTCAGTTTTGATCACGTCTCGATACATTCTTATTGATCTGTAGAATCTTGATAACATTGAAATGCCATGACTGTCGAGAGAGTGTGCCCTACTCATATCATCATATGATTCAACACCTCCTTGGATGACACTTAGATTTGTGGTGTGTTGCACTATTTCCTTCTCATCTACCTTCTCATAATAAACATGCACTCCAACTTCCTTTATTTCAAATCCTTTAGGTGGATAATATTCGAATGAGACTTCCACCCGATCCCCACCTTCAAACTTGTTTCTAAAACTTGATTGGCCAAACCATATCATGTCTTTATTTCTTCTTCCCACGCCGAAAATGGTAGGGATATAACCCCACGTCACACGCTTGCTAATATTACTGACATTAACTATGATTTTATCATAAAACCCACTACTACCAAAATTATTTCCGAGTGCATACACAGTACAGAAACTCAAACATCGGATCTTCATATTAACTAAGGAAGGAATGGTGAATCGAATATCTGTGTACTTACCATTCCCTAAAGCCTTGACACTGAACCAGTCTGGAACCTTGCTGCAAGGATAGAAGGTGCTGAGTATGCCAAACTCGTATAGCCCCTGCACTCTCAAGTATAACAACCTAGTTACAACATTTGTCAATATACTTATGTCATAACACTATACATGGATAGAGATAGAGAGAGAATATGAGAGAATGTACCTGGACAGGGCCTTTCTTTCTTGTTTCCGTCAGCATATTGTACATTTCGACCTGGATACCTTCTTCTATGGATTCGAAGCCAACAAGCCCCAAATCACGTACCATTTTCAAATCAAAGTTTACAAGGGGTGCTAGCATGAACACGTTTTCGAAGTCAACTAGTTTGTCACAACCTATAAAATTCAATACTAACCGGCGCCTCGACCTGTTTGGTAAATACTTTATCCTTTCCAACGATACACAATTTTTAGCTCTTAAGGACTGTAAACGCAAAGGGAGTTCGGGAAGTGATTCAAGCCTTATGCATAAGTTTAACTCCAGTTCCTTAAGTATGGTAAGACCTTTGATGCTCTCCGGTAACCTTGTAAGTAGGTTCCCCCCAAGTTTAAATACTCTAATGACGACAAATAACTCATATCAACGGGCATTACTTCGTCTGTCAATCGGCTATCTGAAAGATTTAGGTGTTTTAAAGCGATTGGTAATGAAGTCAGTGAGAACTGAATTGGTTTCAGAATCATTGTCAGCAATGTCTGGGGCAAGAATGACCGTGACACCTTGGCTATGATGTTGCATACACTACTTAAATGTTCGACTTTTTTTGGAAGGTTCCTTAGACTTCTGCACCCTTCAAGATCTAGTAAAACAAGTTTTCGCAGAACTCCTACAGAATCAATCTCCTCCAATTGTATACAATCTTTAAGGATCAACTCTTCAAGATTAGGGACTCCAGAGAAGTTGGGGGTATTTACTAGGCAATGGGAATGACTGAGATTGAGAATTTTCAGTCGTTTCATAGACTGTGAAAAAAGAAGAAGAGGAAATCAGTCTCAACTGATCCTACTTTCACTGAAAAACAGGTAATTAGATATGGAAAACAGAGAGGTAATTTACCTTGGCTCCATTCCAAACATTTACCAAGTAGCTATTGCGCATGTCAAGAGCGACCAAATTTTCCATGTCAAAGTCAGATGGTATACATTTCAAATAAACTCCATGCCAAGACAACCACCTTAACTTCTTAGGAAATTCTCTGTAGCCTCCACTGAGTCTAACGTAATCAAGATGAAGAAGTTGTAAATTGTGCATCCTGGAAAACGCGGTAGTCACCAAGTCTACATCTTTTGCTGTTGAGAATGAACTTATTAATGAAATACCTTCACAGTTAATGACATATTTATAACAAATGTCTTCATTAACTAACCTTCTTTCAATAGTTGTAGGTTGAGAACAAGGCCTGAAACTCTTTCCGTACCCTAATAATAGATAGCCAGAATTAAGTTTTCATAATTAGTTGACAAACTATCATATAGATGTAAAAAAATTTAATTCTTACAGATTTTTCCTTCAATATTTCAAAGGCATCCTTATGACGCCATACTCTTGTGCGCGATCCAGGATGCTCAGGAGATTCTTGACGAATGATCTCTCTAGCCATATCTTGAAGCAGTTGATGAATCATCAGCTTGTTATCTTTACTAACTGTAATGAGACACCTATTGACAAGATTCTGAATTCCTGCTCTTGGGAAAAGATCACATTCATCTAGCACTTGAACTGCAAAATTTATGTCCTTCCCAATGAAGAAACAAGCAATATCAAGGAACAGCCTTTTATCGAGATCATCTTTCAATGAATCATAGCTTATTCTAAGTACTTTCAGAATGTCAGAATCAAAAATATAATCCATCCTCTCAATGACACTTTTCCAATAGGTCAGGCTTTCACCCAATAGAGAAGTGCCCAAAACTTGTATAGCCAAAGGAATTCCACCACACTTCTGCACAATGTTCTTCGCATGCTCCATGTAACAATCGGTAGGGTGGTCCTTTTTGAAGGCATGCCTAGTAAAGAGAAGTAAAGCATCATCATCGTTTAGTTTCCTAACCTTGAACATCTGACATGATTCATAAGCCTTCAAAAGTCCTTCGTGTCTAGTTGTAACAATAATCTTACTACCTGCACGGAACAAACCCAACGAACCAAGTATTGAATGCAGTTGGTCTGATCGATCCACATCATCAAGAACCAAAAGCAGCCTTTTACAGCCAAGAGCATCTCTAACTTGGTTGATTGCGACATCAACGTTGTTTGTCTTTAGCTTTCTACCTTTGAAAATATATGAGAAAAGTTGTTTTAGTAAGCCAATCAAGCCATTTTGTTGTTCACAAGCTTGCCTGATGTTGGTGAGGAAGCTACTAGCTTCAAAAATGCCGTAGTTTTTGTTATAAACAACTTTTGCAATGGTTGTCTTCCCAATTCCCCCCATTCCAGAAATTGCAGCTATGCCCACATTTGCAAACTCTTTATGTAACCAGCGGTTAATAAAATACACTTGAGAGTCCATCCCAACTGTGTGTGGATCTACATACAGGATAGGGAGATCTAACTTTTTTGCAAGCTCCTTAACGATAAGCTTGATAAACTCTGCTTCATGCCTACAGATTGCAAACATGAAAATGTACAAATTGAATGTTTACAACTGAATATTAATTAAATGTATATTGATTTGCAAGTAAACATATTTTTGAAAAGGAATTACCCGTTAGCTTGATTTTCTATGACCATTCCCCCAAGAGCAGCAACTTGTTTAAGTGATTTCCTCCACGACTCTATCTTCTCCATCATCTTCTACAAATGCGAAATGCTTCCATTCCCCTAACATCCGATGGATCCACAGCAACTATATAGTTAGAGTTCTTCCTCTTTAAACCTCCGTGTATTGTCAAGCTCTCCGAGGTAACGGTCTTATCTTATTCGTGATTCAAATGGCTTGATTCATGCTTTCATCTTGCTACCTCAAATGGCTAGCATGACATGGTAGAAGCTATTGTAGAGATTGATTCTAAAGTGTTATTTGATTGTGTGATGGGTCGTGCTTGGGCTTGCTCCTACATGATCCGATCTATTATATCCATTCACAAGAAAATGCGCTTTGATTTTTCGTCAATTTTCGCTCTTGACTTGGGTTGTGATGCCTCGAATCATCATATTGCTCTTTAATTTGGACAAATGTAACACTCCATATATAGATAGAAATATCTGGCAGAACTATATAGTTAACCAAAAAAAAAAAAAAAAGAGTTCTTCCTCTTCTGTTGAAGGATCAACTCAAGTTCATTCAGACACCATCTAGAGGAAGCATAGTCTTCTGAGAATACTATTATTGCACTTCTAGACTGTTGGATTGCTTTCTCCAATTCAAAGGAAATGTCTTCCCCTCTTTCGATTTCGTCGTCATCTCTAAAAGTGCGAAATCCGGCGGCTGTTAAAGCCGTGTAGAGATGATCAGCAAAGGTTTTACGAGTGTTTTTACCTCTAAAGCTAAAGAATACATGATAAAGAGCGGCCATCAATTTGAGTTATGTTCTTCCGATCACAAAGAAGGATGGAAAAGGAGAAAGGAAATTGTGACTCTGGAGAGACTAGGGTGTGCGTACGCGTTGTTTTACGCTATCAAAGATGAAAGAAGGATAAAAAGGAGAAAGAAGGAATGGACGGAAATTAAAGAAGATTGGTAGTGACTAGGCATCCATTTATTATCAAAACAACTTTATTTTATTTTATGTATCATGAAATCTAAAAAAATATAGAAAATGTATGTATCATTATTTTGAGATATTCAACTATGGCGGCTTTGACCTAATATATGGTGCTAATGTAAGGATCATGCATGTGAAATTTAATTACTTTAATTTTTCTCTTTTTTTAATCCCACCAACTCCATCAAATACTCCCCTGGTTCTTAGCTAGACAAGTATCCTCTCTTTTTTTTTAATTCTAAAATACTTCATCCGTTCCATTTAAATAATTCTCATTTAAAAAATTTAATTATTAAGAGATATATTAATATCATTAAAGTTAGTTATAATAACAAAAATGGTTAAACATAAAAAATATGGTTACAACACAAGTGGATGGTAAATATGAAATATTATAGAAATTGTAAAGATAATTTTTTAATGTGGACTATTAGAGTAAAACATCCAAAAATAATATAATTGATTATTTGCCTGGAACGGAGGGAGTAATTATATTCTTTCAAAACTTTCCTTTCAAGAAAAACAATTTTATCATTTTACTCTTACTTTTTCTACCTACTTTAATTATAACCACATATACAAGTACATTAAAGAAAAGTAGACATTATATCAATATGTATAATATAGTCAATTAATTTTTCTTAAACGATATAACGGGTCAAAGAGACGATTATTTAGGTACAAATGGAGTATATTTTTTCAATCACTACACAATAAAATTTAAATTTGAGAACCATCGTACTAAGCACAACCTATCTAAATGAGAACTAGTATGCGTGCACGTGTCATAGGCACGATGTCGATATGTGATCAGTTTAATGAATGGTCGAGATAAACAAAGTCCATAACTGACGATGTAATTCAAATAAACCCCACAACTGAAGGTTGTATAAAATAAGTATTCACTCCGTTTGTTTCACGAAAAATATCATTCAAAACATATTTTTTACATTTTTTTGGTGTTCTGTAACACTTCGAAAATATAGTCAAGGTATAATATTTTACAAGTCAACTGGAAATGAAGTAGATTCTCTATAAAATGACTTACTTACCTCTGCCTAGTAAGTCATTTTCCAAAACTCACTACATTTATATTTGATCCGCCAAATTTATCTCTTTATGTATAAAAGTTAATGTTGTTTTTTACAAATTAATAGATGGACAAAAATAATTATTCACTAAATAAACCCCTATCATTTAATTAAGGACAAAACAAGTAAATTTATTATGACAAAAAGATGTTTGTACAAAACTAGCCAGAAATATAAAAAATCACTCACCATTAATTAAAACTAAACAAGTAAATTTGTCATAGACTAACTAATTCCATTAATAATCAAATAATAGTTTGATCACTTGACTTGTACCTATTTTAAAGTTAGGTCCTACAGTTTAGAATTGTATTTATTTCGCCTTTTATTTTTATTTTCTTATCATTTCCCTCCAACCATTATCGTTAAAAATGGATCCAATATTTGCTAAAATGACAAAAATACTCTAACTCAGTTGAGAGACGAAAACTTTATTAGAAACTAAAAAATAATAGGGTTTTACTTTCTTAAATATGTTCGGTGAAGACATTATAAATGTATATGAAAAATTGTTACTATAATAATAGATTTGTTGGTAAGTATCGAGATATTGAGAAAATATGTAGTGTGTTTAGTTATTACTGTTGAATAAGCTAAGAGAAATGAGTTAAGAAAATGTGTCATAATTTCAATAAGATGAAGAAAATGAAGAATCAATTGATGAATGTGTGTGTTTTGTTACAAAAGAAAAGCTAAAATCTACAATTTATTTACTTAAATTTTCAGACTACTACAAGTGGTCTTAAAAACTATCATACTAGTCCTAACTTATATATATTACAAATAAAACCACAGTTAGTACTCACAAATAATCGGGTTCAAAATATTTGACTGCTTTCCATAACTGAGTTTCAAATTTGTTTTTCTTAACTTGTTTGCTTTTCTTCATAGACCCCAAGGTACTTACGTGTGACAATCTCCCTATTCCCCTTCCATGGCTATCGATTTTCTTTTCTTCTACCGCAACTCTCCTTTAATTGAAAGAAACTATCACCAATCGACATTTTTTCAAGTAGTCTCATCATAAATTAGATTCACTAATTGCTTATTACTTTGACACCGAAAGTGGATAGGAATTAAGAAATGAGAGACGTTCGAAGAAAGAAGTCCGATTAATCAGAAGTTAAAGAGATTATATATCTCCATTTGAGCAAGGCGAGGTGAATGCGTTTTTGGGTGATGATGATGGTGGTACTGTTGACGACGAAATGGTGGTGTTAGGGGTGGTGGTGGCAATGATTGTAGGGATGATAGTGGTGGTTTAGATGAAATACAACAGTGTGATATTTCTAAATCATTAAATTTTCAAATATCCGTATAGGTTTCAGTTTCAATTTAAATTTTTGAAAATTCAAAAAAATTGAATTTGAGTTTGTAAAAAGTGATTTAAGGTTGAGATGGTGGTGTGTATAATTGATGAGTTTTTCAAATGGGTTACTTTGAAGGAAGTCGAGAATTAGAAAAGGAAATAAAATCAAATCAAAAATTAACTTTTGAACTAATGGTAAAATTTGAAGTGGTAGTGGTGGTGGTGAGTATATGAATGATAAGGTAGACGGAAGAAAGTGAAGGATACAAAATTACTTAAATAAAATTTAAAATTGATTTTTTGGAGTAATGTATTTTTAAACTTTAAATTTAAATATAAGACAAAGTATAACTAATTTTAGATTATTGAAATAATTATTATTTTTTATTAGAAAAAATATTTTAAATATCAAATGGCAAACTGAATGGTGAAATTATAACCAAATCTCACTTTGTGCCACAAGCATAAAGACCAAAATAATCCTCGTGTACATGATTTCTCATCACTATTTTTAACGCCCATGGACGAGAGCGGACAAAGTGGACAACTAGAAAAATCATTTATGAAAGTGAGATATCATAGGTTGGTAAAGACATTATTAGAGGTATATGAAAAATAGTAATTATAATAATATATTTGTTGTTGAGTATCGAGATATTAAGCAAATATATAGCGTACTTATTAATTACGTGTGAATAAGCTGAGAGAAATATGCTAATAAAAATGTGCTATAATTGTCAAGAAGATAAAGAAAAATATAAAACTTAGTTGACGAATATTTGCATTTTGTTGGTGTAGAAATTAAGCCAGAATCTATAGGAGAGACATTTGAGAAAAAATAGTTTGACTTAACGGAAGCTAAAGATATTTTATTTTTCCGTTTTAGTAAGGCAATGTGAACACGTTTCTTTGTGGTGGTAATAGTTGTGACAGCGATTGTAGGGATGCTGGTGGTGGTGGTGGGGGCGGTTGTAAGCATGACAGTGGTGATCATTTAGGTGGAATAGGACATTGAACAAAAGAGTAAAAAATTAGATAAAAAAATAAGATAAAATCAAAATTTGATTTTTGGACTAATAGTGTTATTCGAGATGGTAGTGGTGGCAATGGTGGTGAGTCTATGAACGATGAGATTGATGGAAGAAAGTGAAGCATAACAAAATAAATTAAATATATTCTAAATTTAATTATGAGACAAATCAAAATGACAACATTTATAGCCTTACAACTAAGTCTTCAATGACAAAAATGTCTTTGTCTAAAACAATTTTATGTTTTTTCGAAGCATAGTTGTAAGGAAAGTATTATAATTAATTGTAAAGATATCATTTTCCTTACCATTTCTTTTCGTTCAAGTCCGTCTCTTATTTCATCGATAAGGGTTATAAGTTTTCTGTTAATCGCATATTTTTACAAGGATTTTTAATAAGCATAGCCTATAGCCTTTGATTTTTACTTTAGGCGCGACTTTTGCAGGGGAAAGAATGAAGAAGATCGGAGATGGAGTTTGGCTAGAATCGAAGCAGGACGGTGCCAAAGATGTGATAGACGTGACCAAAGTGGAAAAGGTTTGTGCTGGAGATGGCGACTATTATGGTGGAGCAAGAGATGAGAACTTGCACCGGGAGAAGAGGGAAGGAGAGGGTGTAAGATTAGACTTTTACTTTTAATACATTTACCCAGTGTTCTAAAACTCCCCGCCTAGCTCCGCCTAGACCCCGCCTAGGCACTAGGCCCCTCTCTACCGCCGCGACTTTCTTAGTCGCCGCCTAATCGACCACTCACCGACCTTAATTTATTTTTGTAGCTTTGATTTTTGTGGTATGCGGTGATCAGATAAGAAAGAGGGGCGAACTGGAGAAGGAAGAGGAAGTGGTAATGGTGAGGCAAATGGGGGAGGTAATGGGGGCGAACTAGAGTAATATATATATATATATATATATATTTTAGTTATAAAATTGGCTTGTTTATTGCTTTGGGATTGTTGAGAATTGAGATTAATGGTATGTTTGTATATTTTTGTTCATTTTACAAATATAGATAAGTGTTTGATAAAATGACAAACATAATGTATTTGATCTTTGATGTAAATTATCAAAAAAATGGTAATTATGCCTTAATTCTAGGCCCCGATTACGCCCCGACTAGTCCCCTAGGCGCTAGGCGCTAGTGTGCCGCCTAGCGGCCGCTTAACGATTTTTAGAACCTTACATTTACCCCTTAACCAGATAAGGGAAATGACATTTTTGCTCCGCACATGGAAGACCACATGTTATTTAACGTGAATATTTTAACATCCATCATGGGTAGGGTGGAAAATGAGAAAAAAAAAAAAAGTAACGTTAGATGTCATTATGACACAATTCTTAGATTTGAGTGCATTATACGATTTGGTAAATACTTTGAGGGGAAATTATAATTGGCCATATAATTATTTTTGGATAATTGAAACAATTATTTATTATTTATATTTAAAAACATATTTTAAATACTAAATGGTTAATTATATAATGAAGGTATAATCAAATCTCATTTGTACCCTAAGCAAAATGACAAAAATAATATTTACATGACATGCACATACCATTTTTCATATGTTACTATTTTTAACACACATAGACGGTAGGGGACAAAGTGGAACAAATAGAAAAGTAAGGTATGAAAGTGAGACACTTCGTAGGTTGAGGTGTAATGTGGGATTTAGTGTGTAATTTTGGAAGCTTATCATATTTTGGCCCCATCAAAATTAGTCAAAAATACATATTTCCCACTAAGGTATCCACCAAATCCACTTTGACCCTCAACGTAATTTTGTAGCATTTTCATATTCTATATCAAATTTGGTGATTGGGATGTCATGTGTGGTCATCGTAGTGATAGAAATAGTATTGAATAATGTTAAGATCAAGAATTTACTCTAATCAAACTGATGTGTCCAAAATATTCCACAGACACACTGGGCTTGAATTATCTGGATATATGGCTTTCAATCTATCCTTGTCTTGAGGCCCAAACATGTCAAAAAACTTCCAAAGTAAACGTAAACTAGGCAGAGGCTTTCCCTGCAAAAGCACTCTAGTGTGATAATCAGAAAACCAGCAAGTGCATATATATTTTGACAGAGTTTCAGCCTTAGACCAGAAAATACATACCTCCCTCCTTCGATTCGAGGGGCTTTTATAGCTTTCAAGGGAAACTAGATAACTCCTCATTCAATGCCAGAGCGCGTAACGCGGGCATATTAACTGCCACATCCACCTTAATGGCACATCTTGAATGTGGAGGCGACTTTCTCGGTAGTAACGGCCATGTTCAAGATGACCGTTATTGCATATCCGAGCATGGTAAGCATGCTCGCTATATATTTATACATTAAGTATTTAGCTCCCAGCTCGTTGTATGCTTGCTAGATTGGCATTTAGCCCCCAGCTCGTTACATGCAACCCCCAGACTTCTAAAAGAATGAGTGCCCGCCCTTTAAATCATGATGGTCGAAGTCTAGCTGCTATCCACTCTTGACTTAGACCTGGCCTATGTAGAGAGCACGTGTTTTGCCTGTGACTAACAAAAATGTGCTAAGCACGTGACCAGTTCTTGGGCCTTTTGGGCCGGGTAGTTCAGTAGCCCCCTGCTCCTTGTTTGGCGAGTATATATGCTCGGAGCGAGGAGCAAGGCATCTCGAAACTTTTCTGGGAGTATAGTTGCTTACGAGACTTGATTTATTTTGACCATTTACAAGTGAATATGCCCCTAGTCGGGTGCTATAAGTGGGTGCCAACCCAAAGAGATTTAACCCCGAAGGGATGGGCCGTCATTAGCCGTCTTTCATCGTCATGCGGGCTCATAATCCGAGGCATCATTTAATGTAATGCCTCGATTTCCACACTATAATGATGCCACAAATTGTCTCGATTTCCCCCCAGCGACGGTTTCCCCTACTATAAAACCAGAGATCCACCTTCATTTTGTACTTTCCCCGATTTACTCCTCCCTCAAATTCGACAGGCATTTCTCGATCCTCATTCTTAATCATGTTGTAACTTCCATCTTTATTTTTGTTGCTAGAATCCCAATTTTTTAGGGTTCAATGATGTCAGCTTGGTGTATGATGACTTTTTTGTTACGATCTGAAAATCAACCTGTCGTAAATCTGAAAGTCTGACCCCCATTTCCTTTCTCTTTACCTTGATCTTCGAGTTTTCACAAAATGTCACGACCTTTTCTTTCCCTGAACGGAAAAGTTCTAGCCATTTCATAGGATTTACGTATACAAAACCCAACCCATAAGTGGGAATCAAGGAATACTAGACTGGTGCCCTGTTCACCAGTCTTGAAACGACCCCTAACCGAGGGTTCTTGCTTGTTCGCTCTTGCTTGCTTCACGAGCAAGGACTAATATGTATTCCTCGATTCATGTTTCCTGTAGGATGTCTTCCAGCGATGAAACTCGTTCAGAAATTGAGGGCCGTAGCTATGATCATGGAGCCTCAACTGAAATCGAAGAAAGCTTCGAAGTGGAGTCCCACAGTTCTGAAGAAACCAAACTGGAAGAAGCCCCGTTAAACCCTCGAGAGCCCAACACCTTCATGGAAGAAACCTTAGAGTCCCCGAACGAACTAGAAGATAAACTGATTGAGAACGAGCAAACGAACTTTGAAGAAAATAAGCAATCTGAAAATGACCTTCCGAGCACGAGCATCTCGCGAACTAAAAAGAAAAAGCTTGACATTCTCAAGGGCAAACAAATCACGGCCAATGCTCCCGCCCAACTTAAATGGGATGACTTAACCTACAAAGATGATGTATCTGCCTGGTTATATTCGCTGGGTATGGACCCCAAAAACTACCGCGTAAAGGCCTTCGACCTGGACATCGAGAAAAACGGACATAAATTTCAAGGAGATCGCATGGTTTTCTATTTCGATTTCTTCCTCGTCGGCCTAAGGCTTCCCCTAGACCCTTTTTTTCTCTGAATTCTTGATCTTAAATAACGTCCTTCCCTGCGATTTGACCCTCACAACCGTGAGATTTCTGGTTGCATACACCGTTGCTTGCCGGCTACTCGGGTTTGAACCCAGCATGGCTCTGTTTAGAAAATTCTTTTTATTTTCTTTAGACAAAAGGAGTGGCCGCATTACTAGCTGATCCAACCACAATTACTTGAAACTCCTCACCGAAAGCCCCAACAAGGTTGATGTCTGAGATAGAAAAGCCTTGCTCGTCGAATCTCGAGTCAGATGGCCTTTCGCCCCATATCTGGAAGACTTGGAGATTGCCAAATATGACAAGAATGTTTTCGAGCAGGAGAACCCCAAATAGCCAAAGCGTTTAGGAAACTACTCGGTGTCAAGGAAGGAAAAAATGGACAAGACTGGGTGTTAGACTGGGTTGCTCTTACATCTGATTCCTCCATACTCCGCCTGGACGGGATATTGAACTGGCCTGCTGAAGGAATAGAACCCAGGGTCATTATAGATGTCGAAGAACCTCACCCATATTGGGGTAGCTGTCATGGAGGAAGATTCCCTAGCGAGTGCCTGGACTGCGAGCTAGCTAGGACCAACTGCACCCCTGTCTTTTCACTGAATGATTTGCATATTAATTTTTCAATCTAGCTTTCTTTACATTTTATTTCAACCCAAATTTTTACAAACTCTTCGGGACTTTTCTTGCTGACATGAGGTAACTGGAAGACTCCCACAGATTCCTTCAAGCTATGAAGAGGGGTGTCACAAGTAGGAATACTCAAATGGCCACCCTAGAGCCTGCTCGTCTTCCCACCGTCCCTGTTAGAAACACGGGACATGGGCCGAGCTGAGGATGCAACGAGCCAAGCCGGGCGACCACTCCAGTCCCTACTGCCCTTCTACCATCACCATTCCTACTAGTACCACCTCGACCATTCCTACCACTGAAACATTGCCATCAAAGCGGCTTGCCCCCGAACTTCCCACTGATAGGAGAACCAGATCGAGGACAGAAAGAAACGATCAAGTTGAAACGTCAAGGTCCCAAGCGCCCACATGGCAACGAGACAACTTTCAAATGCTAGAAACCCGGGAACTCGCTGCCAAAATAATAGCCGAAGTAGCCAATGTTTCCGACCTAGCCAACATCAACACAAAAAGACGCAGAGGGCATGCTGCTACTGTTGGGCTAGGCATAGTGAAAAAACTCCATCACACCGACATTCGGAAAAGGAGTACCGAGCATGTGAGAACCCAAACCCATTTCGTGTTTGTCATCATTATAACATGTTTATAATAGGTCTTGACATGCTAGAGACTTCATTTCATTCATACCATGTTTGCATTGAGTTGGTTGAGAGTTTAGAAGCATTGTTGCTTCGTTTGAGCCTTAGGGTTTCTCGGGATTGCCTTCGTTGCTTGTATTGTTTGTGTTTTCAACTTGCGAGAAGTTCATTTGAGTTCTAAACCGAGTGTACTATTATTTCACATGCTTGCATCATTGTTCATAGACTTCTTTCATTTGGAAATAAGATGACCAACATATTACTTCACAGATTCAGTCCGGTTTTGGGTAAACTTCGGGAAAAGTCTGGTACCAATCTACTAAAGAGAATTTTCTAAAAATTTAGTATGTTTTACCTACATATGATAGGATACTCCCTGTAAAATATGGTATTTTTCCAAGGTGTATAAGTACCTCATTTACGTCTTGACTTACTGCTGTGCCAGAATTCTGTTTTCAGGAAATCAGCTTCTGTACTTGAACTTGTAGTAGCCATATTTTGATGAATATAAGTCCAAATTGAGTAATTTAAAAGGCTAAACTATATTTTAAAGAGTCTAGTTTCATAAGAATCAATAATCATCTCATTTGGAGGTGTGAGCTATTTATGGTCGATTTTACAAGATCAACTGTCCAGTAACATCAATCTGGAAATTGGTCTATTTTCTGCATTTGTGAGTTTTGAGTGGGTTTTGGCTATTGACTCTTGCACCCTTGCCCTTGGACGTCCATTGTGACTCAAAGCCACCTTTGTTGACCATTCAACAACCCTTGTGAACCCTTTGATCATTGCTTATCAATGGCTCACATGCCTTGGCCAATGAGAGGCCATTTAACATCCATCACATGGATTGGGGTCTTCTAGGGAGGTATATAAGTCATTTATTCAGCCTTCAGCCATTATTGATCAAAAAACAAGCTGAACTTCAGAGACTTGAGCTCAATTTCGTCCATGGAGGTCAAACAAACTTGAGAGACCATTTCCCGGAGATCCGGTGGTCCGATCGACGAACCGAGACCGGCAAATCGAAGCCCTCGATCTTCTCTACAACAACCCTCTCTTTAATCACCCTTTCATCCATTAATCATAGGACTAAGGTGAGTGACAATTCCCAGAATTTTCATGTTCAATAAAATAGCATGACCCCTTCATTATAGTTGTTCTATTAGTGATTGTGAACATCTTTTGTGAAGACAAAACATTCAATTCAACATATAAAATGTGAGTATGATTTTATGAAATCTCTATGAAGTTATGATTTTGACATTTATTAAAGCATGAATGTTGTTTGTATTAGGCTTGGGAATAACTCTTGTGAAAGAATTCAGTTCAATTCAAGGTTTAGCAAAATTACCGAAACTAGGGTTTGAAACTCAAGATTGTGTTTAAGTCTAGTTTAAGAACATGAACGGCTTAGTTATCGAGTTCTAAATGAACGGAGAACTTAGAAAAGGGCAATGTGATACATATAGTATCAATACTCTTCTTGGTTGAAATGTAGTAAAACTCACCGGAGTTGAAATTAGGGAGTTATGAACAATAACGACTCCACAATCAATCCCTACGACGAATGTAGTTCGTTAGACTAATGAATTAGCTTACGATACTTTGAGATGGATTGATGCTTATACCTTGATGTTTGTGTGCTTTTAAGACTCGATTGAGTTCTTATGCGGTTTATGTGATTGTGTGAAGTAAATGGATGATTGAGAGCATGTTGTAGAATAATGTATCTATTTGACATGTTGAATTCGCTCTTGTCGAATTCTTGTGTGATTCCTTAAATGTGTAAACAACTACTTGTTGAATAAGTTCGCTCTTGTCAAACTTATTCCTTATTTGAGATTACATGACGAGTAAACATCTACTTGGCATTGCATGAGTCCAGCTGGCATATTTGGTTGAGTCGTTGGTGTGACAATGCATCGCCGTCACGAGTTATGGGACTCGTGATAGTGATGGGTTGTTATACCGGGTTTTTATCACACACGCCTCCACTGTTGGCCACGGTGGGGAAGTAGCCCCTTTGTTGTAACCAATAGAGCACATTGGCATGTCTATGTACCATGGAGAGAGCTTGGTACCCGAGTAGAGAACTCGGCACTTTGATACACTCATCACGGGTATCATTGGCACGAATATTAACGTTGTGTATTGCAGGAGCTACGTAGCGGCACCGGTTCCATAACATATCCTCCTTATATGTGATTTACTTTATAACACTTATGTGAAACAATGTGCTACCATGGATATGTGATTTAAGTGTTTATTAAATGAATGCTTTGAGTGACTTGATATTAAAGATGATATCTTGCTATGTATGTTGCATAATGCCATGACATGCATAATTGTTAACTCACAAAGTCTTTATGACTTACCCCCTCCCTTTTACTGCTTTAGATCCGAGCCGTTCAGGTACCGCTCGTTGAGGTGTAGCAGGATTCTCGCTTGTCCGTGATCACACGCGACGAGGTTGTGGTTTATAGATGTCCTTATTTTGTTGTCTTTTGTAAGGACGTTGGGTTTAGCAAGTCATTTAGACTTTGCTTGGGAACTTTGTTTATTTGTTTTATGTCTATACTTGTATCCTATTTTTGAGCGCCGGCGCATGTACGCCGAGCCTTGTATAGCTGTATTATGGTTCATCTGTTTTAAAACTTCCGCTGGGCATTACTTTAGCTCTTATTTAATTATGTTGTTCTCCGGCATGTTATAGCCGTCGAGGTATATTTGCATGAACTGTGTAGTGTTGGATTCCGGTAGTAAAGTCGCCGATGAATTGATATACTTGTCTTTAATTGTTATATCAGGTTTTAAAAGTTTTAAAAATTTCCGGCCTTTTGGTGCCGAGTCGCGCTTCATCTGAAATGTTGCGTCACGTCGTTTTCTATAATTGAGTCCTTGCATGTATTGTTGTCCTATTTGGACGACTTGACTTGTGATTCCACCTCGGGGTCCGGCTCGGGTAGTCACAGAGCATTCCAGCTCGGTCCTTGTCGGTGAAATAGGGATGTGTGTGGCTGAGGTAACTAATTACCTTGTTCTTGTAATAACAAATAAATCCCACATGTTTTTGTTTCTGAGTGATCTTAATTTTAGGTGGCCACCAAAACTAAGTTACTATACGACGGGCTCCTTGACAAACTGAAATCATCCGACTCGCTAACTGTAGAAAAGAATTAGCTCGAAGAACAAATCAATACCCTCCGAGCTGAACTTAAACAGAGTGAAGAGGCCGTGACCATAAAAGTAACCGAGCTTTCAAAGCTGGAAGAGGAGAAGAAGACTCTGGAAGCTCACCTCAGCTTTTCCAAAAAAATCCGAGGAGACTACTCTCAACAACATTGGACAAGTGAGGAAAGAGCTCAAGGAAGCTCTCAACCGGTTGGAGCAGACGAAGACGGAAGCATCCGAGAAGGAGAAGAGGCTAAGGGAAGAGCTGACCTAGCCTAACGAGGAGCAAAGGCAAGTAATAATCGCTGATTATAAAAACTCCGAGGACTTCCAAGCCAGTGTTGAAGACGAGGCCTACCCTTTCTTCCTCCAAGGGGTTCACCATGTCTTGAGATAGCTAGCATGCAACGGGATGGATATTCAGCCCGAGATGTTCGCTGAATGGGGAACCAACACCCCTTTCTGCACCTCTGCTCGCCCGGGATACGCCTTGGTGCCTAATCGTGTCTTATTTTAATTATTTCCTTGCAAGTGGACAAGACTATCGTAGGACAACTTGGGAAGCAAGGGTCGAACCACAGAGACAAGAAGAATACGAATAGTAAGAATATCAGTAGCAATTTTAAACTAGGGGGATTTGTTTATTGATTTTATCTAATCTAATTATTCTACTAAGATAGTAAATCTATTTAAACTACGCAATAATCACAGTTGTAAAGATCTTATGGAGGAGGGAAATCTAGGATTAGGGTTTCACTTGTATCTACTCTATAACTTATTTAGATAAAGTATCATTCAATAACTTGGGTTCGTTCACGAAAAATAGATATAGCCTGTCAAATTGCCGTTCAGTCTCCAACTCCAAATAATTCATCTATTCTATATCTCAGGCACAAGAACATATGGATCCTAACTGTCACTTAGATCATATATAGAACCTGACCCTAACTTATCACTTTCGCGCATTGATAGGTTCAATTTATCATGATGGTGAGCCAGTGTACGACATAACATATGGCCGTGCAGGCATCCGCACCTCTAGGCCTTTATTACTTGCGATTACATTCATTTGTTCAAAGCGAGATAATAAAGGGGTTGACAAACACCATGATCAACAAGAATTGAATGAATAATAATATATATTAAACCATAGATTCGATACAAGTTAGCTCCCAACTCCTAGATTAATGAACGTTTAGTTCATCCTTGAAGATGAACTGCAAAATGAGATGAAGGAATACATGGATCGATCTTCAAAACTGTAATTACAACAACTAATCTACGTAATACAATCTAAAATCTAAGCTAGAGCTGTTTTCTAACACTTCTTGGACGTCCTTTGGTTTGGCTACCGTCCTTTATTTATACCAAGGAGTTGTAGGGGAATAGGAGGTTCAATCCAAGTTGAAAACCCCGTAAAGTCGGAAAAAGATTCTGCACTAGCAAAACTTCGTTTCCCGGCAACGGAACCAACTGATGTGTACAAAATATTCCACGGACACACTGGGCTTGAATTATCTAGATATCTGGCTTTTAATATTTCCTTGTCTTGAGGTCCAAGCCTGTCAAAGAACTTCCAAAGTAAATGTAAACTAGGTAGGGGCTTTCCCTGCAAAAGCACTCCAGTGTGATAATTAGAAAACCAGCAAGTGCGTATATATTTTGACAAAGTTTCAGCCTTAGATTAGAAAATACATACCTCCCTCCTTTGATTCGAGGGGCTTTTATAGCTTTCAAGGGAAAATAGATAACTCCTCATTCAATGTCGGAGCGTGTAACGCGGGCATATTAACTGACACATCCACCTTAATGGTCACATCTTGAATGTGGAGGCGAGTTTCTCTGTAGTAACTGCCATGTTCAAGATGACCGTTATTGCATATCCGAGCATGGTAAGCCTGCTCGCTATATATTTATCCATTAAGTATTTAGCCCCCAGCTCGCTGTATGCTTGCTAGTTTGGCATTTAGTCCCCAACTCGCTACACGCAATCCCCAGACTTCTAAAAGGATGAGTGCCCGCCCTTTAAATCATGATGGTCGAAGTCTGGCTGCTATCCACTCTTGACTTAGACTTGGCCTATCTAGAGAGCACGTGTTTTTCCTGTGACTAACAAAAATGTGCTAAGCACATGACCAGTGCTTGGGCCTTTTGGGCTGGGCAGTTCACAAACCATAAATCGTATCAACGGTGACAGGGAGAAATTTGTTGTTGTATAAGCTAGAGACGATGAAGACGGATTGAACCATGACGTGCCTCATCATTATCATATACATATGTGATGAGTTCAAATATGAGTTTTGAAATTCAGGGTGTATACTTATGCATTGTGTTGTACAAGAGAGAAAGAGAGAAATGAATTATTGTTTGGTCATTTAATAATGGCAGCTGTGATGGGTTGAATTTTTTTGTGAGTTCTTATTCATGACGGCCTTGATACTTAAGTGTGATAATCTGATCTTGAGTTCTATCTCTATAATCTCTTATATGATTCTGAACTATTTTTTATTTATTTTTCTATTTAAAAATTTGAATAAAAGATTTATACACTCTTAAGTTTTATCTCATTCAAAATTTAAATAAAGTGGTTATTGTTGAAAAAGAAACAGAGAAAGCGTTGTCAAAGAATAAAAAAAATGAAGTTTCTCTTTGGATAATAAAAGTTGAGAAAGCATTGCCAAAAAATGACCAAAATGTTTTACACGTGAAATACCATGTGCACCTTAACGTCAAATTGACAACCTTCGTAGTGGCTAGGGGAAATCTAGAAAAAAAGTTATAAAATGAGATATGAAAATTATACAAAACTTAGGTTGAGTGGTAAAGTGACACTTTATAGATACTTTTGTGGAATTTTGTATTTTAGAGTGCAAGTATATACTTTGGGGCTTCAACTTTGATATCTATAACACAATTTATTATTTTCTAAAGAGAGTCATATATTTCAGAAATGACATAAATAAAGTCTTCAACAACAATGTGCTTATCTAAAATAGTAAGTTTGAATTACTTTCAATTTAAACATCGATAAAACTGAATGAATTCATGTTTCGCATTAAAAAAATAGATTTAAAAATAACAAGTAAAAAAGAAAAATGTGTAGGATAAGTTTCTATACAATAACTAAAAGCATATATTATAAATGACTGAAAAACAAAATATCAAAAAATAACACAACAACACAATTTATAAGTCTAAAAAACTATAAAGATTAAAATACAAAAAAAATCTAATAATTAAAAGGAAACAGAAAAGTAAAGGAACTAGCAAATCACTTTAAAAAACAATTAACATCACATACGTTCACTACATGGAACGCGTGTGAACCTTCCTAGTGTATCATAAAGACGAGATATGATATTTTGGAGCCGACCAAGTCTATGGAAATTATTTTGAGATCATCAACTGAGTCGACCAAGTCTACGTAAGAGCTACGTAATGTCACATCCTGCACCTAAATTTTTCGGAGTATTATGGAGACTTCCGGAGTCCTTTAGTATGTCCTAGAGTACTCCGAAATGTTATGGAAGTTACTAGAGACTTCCGAAGTCCTCTAGTTTGTCCTAGAGTACTCTAGAATGTTCTAGAAGTTATGAGAACTCTTTAGTATATAGTAGAGTATAGTACAGTATTCTAGAATATAGTAGAATTCTAAGAAATGGTAGGAATACCCTAGACTTGTATAGAATATTCTAGAGGATGGTAGGATTAAGGGTGGTAGCCTATAAATAGGTGATGCCTCATCTGTAACAAGACAACTTGGGAGAGCTCAATAAACATTCGTTTCCTTTTTGAGTCACTTTGAGTGCTTTCTTCTTTCTAACTTGGCGCCTTCAAATAGGTGTGAATCCTAGTGAGTGGGATTGTCACATAACTTAGGGTTGGTATTTGGGGATAGTTGGTAAACAAGAGTGGAGTAAGGCTGACTAGGACTAAAGAAATTGTCTTAGTGCCGCACGGATTGGGCAGAGTTAGGGCGAAAACTCTAAGTCCGTGATAGTTGGTATCAGAACGAAGTTGATTCATGGTTAGGACAAGATGGCTCCATCAAAGGATTGGCAAGGTATCATTGACAAGGCCATCGTAGATTTATGAGAAGAGCTGTCAGGCGTGTTCGAGGCAAGGGTTGTCGAGATGGAACGCAAGCACAACTTGGTATGTGAAGTCTTGAAGGAAGACGAGGAAGGAATGACTGTCGCCGATAGGCTTGCGACTATAGAAGGAAAGCTCGATGACATGATCTTAGATCGAGGTCGCGATTGGGCGCGAGGTTGAACGACGAAGAGACCTCGCAAAGCAAGTGGCTGAATTGAAGATAGAATTGGAAGTTTGTCGAAGAGATTTGACAAGGATGGCCAACATGGGTGGAGTAGCCATGCCAAGAAAGAAGAAGGTTCCAGAGTCGAAGACATATGATGGGGAAAGGGATGGATGAGTGATTGACAACTTCTTTTGGCACATGGAGTGCTACTTCGTAGGTTTGGATATCATCGAGGAGGACGAGCGTGTTGAGATGGCTGTGACATACCTCACGGACACAGCAGTGTTGTGGTGGAGAAGACATCACGCGATTGCGGAGAGCATAGTGTAAGGACGTGGGATGAGTTCAAGAGGGAACTCAACCGACAATTCTACCCTAAGAGCGTAGAGGATTTAGCCATGATAAACTTGAGACGGCTAAGGAAAAAGGGGAACATCTGGGAGTATGTCAAGGAGTATTCCACATTGATGCTAGAGGTCCCCGAGATGCCAGAGAGGCCGAAGTTATGCTTCTTCGTGGATGGATTGCAGGCATGGGTAGCAATAGAGCTCTGTAGACACGAGCCAAGAGATTTGGCGACGGCTATGGCAATTGCTGAAAGGTTGGAATAATTTTCTAAAAAGAGGCCAAAGTCACCAAGGAGGGATCGTGCAAATATTAGAGGAGACCACAAGCATCGAGCTGGGTCGCCAAGGATGACAGATGACGAGCGTAGCAACGACGATCGAAGCTATCGTAGCCGAGACAATGGAAAGGATCATGGGAGATCATCCAAGTCAAAAAAGGGCAATGATAAGGTTGATGCCTCGAAGAGGTGCTTCCTATGCGATGGAGATCACATTATTTGGTATTGTCCACACATAAAAAAAAAAAAACTGAGTGCCATGGTTAAGGGTAGTGACAAAAGGAAGGCTAACGTATCCGACAGCGAAGGAGAACAAAGCATGAGTGCATTGCAGATGCTGGGCGCCATGGTCGAGCATGATGCAAAGGAGTCTAAGAAGGGCCAAGGAAAGAATGCCAAAAACAAAGGCATTCGATATGCCAATGTTGAAATTGGTGGGAAGTTGGTGCAAGCCATGGTGGACACGGGTGTGACGCACAACTTTGTGACACCCGAGTTTGTGGGACAACTTGATCTTAAACCAACCAAGGATGAGGATTGGGTAAAGGCTGTTAACTCGGAGGAGAGGCAAGTCCAAGGCGTAGTCAATGGAGTGGAGCTGCGTATGGGCGGATGGAAAGGCAAGGCGAACTTCACCGTTATCGAGATGGATGATCACGAGGCGATACTTGGCATGGACTTTTATGGACAAGTGCAACGCTGCACCCATGCCCCATCTTGGTGTGATGATGATGCTTGGTGGAGATGGGAATGCTTCTTGCATGATACCATTGGTATCGAAGAGAGAAGGCATAAGCAAGACAAAGGCGCTTGGTGCTAGTGATTTTGTGAACGGGTCAAAGCTCAAGCCTGGGGAGAAGACTGTCGGGCCGAGGACATATGCTGTGGTGGTAAAGAGGCTTCGAAAGCAACTAGCTAGGCGCGAGCAGTAGCCGTGACGAAGGCGTCACGAACTTAGGTGGGGGAGAATGTCACATCATGCACATTGAATTTTCCAGAGTATTACGGAGTGTTTCGGAGTCCTCTAGTATGTCCTAGAGTACTCCGGAATGTTATGGAAGTTACTAGAGTTTTCCGGACTCCTCTAGTTTTTCCTAGAGTACTCTGGAATGTTCTAGAAGTTATGAGAACTCTTTAGTATATAGTAGAGTGTAGTAGAGTATTCTAGATTATAGTAGAATCCTAGGAAATGGTAGGAATACCCTAGACTTGTATAGAATATTCTAGAGGCTGGTAGGATTAAGGGTGGTAGCCTATAAATAGGTGATGTCTCATTTGTAAAAAGACAACTTGGGAGGGCGCAATAAACATTCGTTTCCTTTTTGAGTCTCTTTCAGTGCTCTCTTCTTTCGAATTTAGTGCCTTCAAATAGGTGTGAATCCTAGTGAGTGAGATTATCACATATCTTAGGGTTGGCATTTGGGGATAATTGGTAAGCAAGAGTGGAGTAAGGCTGACTAGGACTAATGGAATTGTCTTAGTGCCGCACGGATTGGGCAGAGTTAGGGCGAAAACTCTAAGTCCGTGACAGTAAGATGTTATCATTCTGAAATGTAATGACTTTAATTTTTTACATTTCTCTTTTTCTAATCCCACTAATTCCACCGTAAACTCTTTCGGTTCTTAAATAATTATCCTTTTTTTAATTTTAATATAATTGTTCTTTTTAAAAAATGTCCTTTTTAGAAAAAAAATTTTATTTTTATTTTATTTTTTTACATATTTTAATTATATTAACATACACAAGGGCATGAAAGGAAACCACACATTATATAAATATATATTATACAATTTAATTATTTTTTCTTAAATGGTGTACCAGATAAAAAAGACGATTATTTAGGTACAAAGGAAGTACTCCCTCCGTCCTTTAATAATCGTCCAGGTTGACCCGACGCACAGTTTAAGAAAAAACAATTGACTTTATTATTTATATTGGTTTAATGTGTAGTTTCCTTTAAATACCACGTGTATGTGGTCCATAATTAAAGTCGAGTGAAAAAGTAAGGGTAAAGTGGTAAAAGTGATGTTCTAAAAAGGTAAGTTTCAGACTGGACAATTATTTTGGGACGGACGAAAAAAGAAAGGAGGATGATAATTTAGGGACGGAGGGAGTATAATTTTTAAATCATTACAAAAAAAAAATTTAATCTGAAAACCATCGTACTAAACACAATCTATCTTATTGAGAATAAATATCATGTAAGGCTCCATTTGTTTCATGAAAAATATCTTTCAAAACATATTTTTTTGCATTTGTTAGTGTTCGGTAACAATTCGAAAACATAGTCAAGGTAAAGTGTTTTACAAGCCAACGGAAATGATTTACTTACCTCTGACCTTGTAAGTCATTTTCAAAAACTCACTGCATTTATATTTGATCCCCCAAATTTATAGCTACTACTAAAACAAAATTCATCACTGGTCACATGATAACTTCTTGTTAATATTTTTCCCCTAATCCCTTCCCCATACACGTACGTACGTCTCTTTAAGACAACAAATTCCAATACTTATCTTTGAGGTTCCTTTTTTATAACAAAGTTTGATGCACATCTTTAAGTTTCGGCCTTAACGTTTCATACGATGTTACAAGTGAATTAAAAAAATACGATTTTGACCTCATATTTATCGGATTTAGTGTATGCCACACAATACGATCATTAGTATATACCTTTATGTATTTTTAAAATATGTCTTTTAGTTGACCTAACTTAGGGTGAAATTTTGGCCGTTACCTTTCTCAAATTTATAACCCCTCCACTCTCTCGTATTTTTTTCCAACCGCTAAAATGTATTTTCTAAATAGTGTTCCTTAAATGCCTAGATCGTCTCCTTCCATAGCTTTAGTCAAAACTTTAGAATTTAAAATCACGATTGTTGCAACAACGAAACAGAGATCGACATGATTAAATACAATACTAGAATGGACTTGGGCTGGGTTGAAGGATTTTTCAGAAGGGACGAAGGCGAATGAGGGAGAAAATGCTTACGACGAAGTCAGAGGACATGAAGGTCTGATTCATTATTATTTGTAGCGCGATGCATCAATTGGTTGTTTGATTTGGTGCATCGCGATGAAAAAATTGGATTAGGTAATTTTAAATTGATGCATTGCGTTTCATAAATTGATACATCGCAATGTATAAATTACATTAGGTAATTTAAATTGAAGCATTGCGGTGCGCATATTGATGCATTATTATTGATCTATCAAAATCACCAAGCAATGAGTATCCATCACTATGGAGAGAGTGCCCTAAGCATATCATCGTAAGATTGAAGACCTCCTATGCCACTTTGATTTGTGGTGTGCTGCACTATTTCCTTCTCATAATAATCTTGCACTACAACTTCGTTTATTTGCAATTATATAGGTACACAACTGAATGAGACTTGCACCTGATCCCCACCTTCAAACTTGTTTCCAAAACTTGATTGGCCAATCCATATCATGTCTTCATTGCTTATTGGCATGCTTCAAAAGTGTATATAATACCGATAGCCACCCTTGCTATTATTACCGCCGACAATGGTAGGGTAATAACTCCACTACACACACTTGCTAAGATTACTAACAGAAACTGTGATTCCACAATAATAACTAGTATTTGTGTTCGTGTCAATGGACGACGCGAGGAGGGAAGGATATCAGTATTGGAGGTGTTAATATTTAAATAATTAAATATATGTTTTAATCATGTTTCAAAAAATATTTTTTTATAAAGATAATATTTGAGACGATCTAATTGAGGAGGTTTTAAATAATCATACCTCTTAATTGTGAAGATGGTGGCATCGGTTCTTTTCCTTTTTCTGAAGCTGAAGGTTGGTCCATTTAGTGGAAATTGCTGAATAGGTTTTGTAAATAATTTAATTAGAAATTGAAATACAAAAATTGATAATTATACTTACAAAGCGTCAGACCTTTAAAATGTTTTGTTTGAAAATGGTTAATCTTTTAGCTTTTTGTTTCTTTAAAAAAATTATATGATATTTTCTATACATTGTCATTAAAAAAATAGTACTCCATACGTCAAAGGATGAGTGCTCTAAAAAAAATCAAGGATATTAATTTTAAATAGTTTTATTAACATAAATTTACAACAGCTTTGAGATCTATGTTGTAGCATTGCAAGTGTTATAACATGATAGTTGACAAAATGTAAATTGAGAGAAAATTGAGAATTTGGGAAAAAAAAAGTTTAAAAAAGATTACTCAATTTTGGACAGTAAGAGCAGCAAAGAAAAGATAATTTCTTCGTTCAATAAAAAGAGTACACTTGTTTTTTTTTTTACTCCGTATGATGTCGGACTTAAAAGGTTCAAATCTCAAAATAAGAATATATGATTCTCAACATTTTATCATAACTTTTCATCTCAACCTACGTGAGAATGTATGTAATTGGCTAGTGTGTGACACAGGCTGAATGGATGTTTGAGCTTAAAAATTATGGGTAGCTATCTTAATAACCTTGTAATATTTAAAACTTGGACTATTCCATTAACACAAAAGAAAGTTTTCTTAATCTTTTGTAAATTGAGAATTGAGGGACAGTTTCAGATTACTCAAAGCAAACTCAAACTAATACTCCCTCACTCTCATTCTCCAATTTAACAAATTAAACTTTTATTTCTTGAAACAACCCCCCCCCACGTTTGAGAAAATATAAATGGAAAGACGGAGACCAATCCAGTGGGTCAATGAGAGCATGTACAATGGGGGAGCAACGTTTGCTCCCCCAAACTATCCAAATTATTATAAATAAATAAAAAATATTTTTAAGTTATTCTAAGCTATCCAACAAAAAAATTCTTACAGTGATAACACAAATTCCAATAACTTTACCTACTCACTATCTTTATCTCATTATATTATGTCATTATATATTAATAAATAAATTTGTTTAAGAAAAAATAAATTTTATATTGCATAAATTACTAATAATAGTAATATTAATAATTAACTACTAAATAAAATATTAGTACCAAATATAGTTAACAAAAAATCTTGAAATAAATAAATATGGTTAATAGAAAATATCAAAATTTGGGAGGGTGGAAAGGAAATGAAGGAAAACTCAAAAAATTTGTAGAAAAGTAAGTTGATATTCAAATTCAGCAAACCAAGTCTCTATTTATAGATAAAAATGTGTAGATATTTTTTAAAATTTTTTTTGAAAAAAATAATAATTTTTTAGGTGAAAAATAGGCAAAAAAAAAAAAGGGGGGGGGGATAAAAATAAAAAATGCACCACACCACTCAAATTTCAACACGTGTAAAGGTAGTAGATTGAATGTGCCGACCACTTGGTTTGTTGATTGAATTGTTGATATTCAAACATCACCGTTTCATCAATTTTTGTAACAAAACTACACCGTTTAATCTCATTTGAAGTCAAAGCTACTTGTGGATCCCATATATAACATTTAAAACTACTCAATTCTTTCAATGCCTTTCTTTGCTACCGCTGGCTACCAAAACTTTCACCATTGTTTTACAAAATACTTTCCAAGCTACCCAAGGATCCTCCATGAAAGTATTTCTTTTACGGAAGATCTCAACAACCGAAGGAAAGTAACAGATAATAAACCAAACTATCATTCTCCAATTTAACAAATTAAACAATATTTAGACCCGGTTGAGTTGAATAGTACGAATGGACTGGGCAACCATCGGACGACTATCTAGGTTGCAGACATGGCCACTATCTCGATTTTACTAAAACTCACGCCAAAAACCAAAAAGAAACCGACTAAACCGACTGAGATTGAGAGAGAGACCCAAAAGAAGGAAGAACTGACAAAGAGAGAGATCAACCGAGATGGCTAGGATGAAGAAAGGGAGATCGAGATTCAGGAATAGGAATAGGCTGATCTGGGGAGAGAGAAGAAGAGAGAACGATTAGGCCGACTAAACCTGTTAAGATTCTCCACAGATGCAAGTCAGAGCCTACTTTTTTTACTATTGATTCATCCGTCGGCGTCGGTGATGATCACCGGGATTTGACGCTGTCGTTTGTTGTGCTTTACCGACCTTTGTCTTTAACAAACATTTTCTTGCCGCCGGAGATTGAGAGATAAAGTGATGGCTAGGTGGAACAGAGAGAAGAGAGATCAGAGAGAGAAACAGATGAATTAGAGGAAGAGAGAGAAAGAGATAGAGAGAGATAAAAGATGGATGGATTTTGTGAAAAAAAAACGTGGATACTGACGGTTGAGATCTGTGAGATATAATCCTGGCCGGTGATTGTTTTTCGTAAAAACAAATCCTAACCGGTAAATAGCTTTTGATATGAGTTAATCATGACTGGTAAATAGCTTTGTTAAAACTAAATCTTGGCCGGTAAATAGCTTTTGTAACCGCCCTGATCTGTTTTATATAATAGATATATTTGGGCCTGTATACACAGTACAAAAACTCAAACATTGGATCTTCATATTAACTAGGGAAGGAATGGTGAATCCAATAATAATATCAGCCCATGGATTATCCCCTTCCCCTAAAGCCTTGATGTCGAACCAGTCTAGAACCTTGCTGCAAGGATAGAAGGTGCTGAGAATGCCAAACTCGTATAGCCCTTGCACTCTCATGTATAGGGGTGGCAAAATGGGTGTTATGGATAAATGGGTGTTAGGCTATTATCCATGGTATCCATGGATAATAGCCTAACACCCATTTATCCATAACACCATTTTGCCACCCCTACTCATGTATAACAACCTAGTTACAACACTTTTCAATATACTTATGTCACAACACTATACATGGATAGTGAGAGAGAATACGAGTGAATGCACCTGGACAGGGCCTTTCTTTATTGTATCCGTCAGCCAACTGTGTATTTCCACCTGGATACCTTCTTTTATGGATTCAAAGCCAACAATCCCCAAATCACATAGCATTTTCAAATCAAAGTTTACAAGGGGTGCTAGCATGAACACGTTTTCGAACTCAACTAGTTTCTCACAACCTATCAAATTCAAGTCTAACCAGCTCGACCTGTTTGGTTGATATTTTATCCATTCCAACGATACACACTCGTAAGCATACAAGGACCGTAAACACAAAGGGAGTTCGAGAAGTGATTCAAGCCTTGTGCATGAGCCTAACTCTAGTTCCTCAAGCATGGTAAGACCTTTGATGCTCTCCATCGGTAACCTTGTAAATAGGTTCCCCCCAAGTTTAAATACTGTAATGCGGATAAACAACTCAGATCAGCGAGCATTACATCGTTTGTCAATTGGCTATCTGCAAGATTTAGGTGTTTTGAATAGATTGGTAAAGAAGCCAATGAGAACTGAATTGGTTTCAAAATCATTGTCAGCAATGTCTGGGGCAAGAATGACTGCGACACCTTGGCTATGAAGTTGCGTACATTACTTAAATGTCCTAAGGTAGATGGTAACTGATTTATGGCAGTTCCATCTACAGAGAGGTGTGTCAACAATTCCATCTCGCAAAGTTCCACCGATAAATCCTTAAGATTTTAACAACTAGAGAGAATGAGCTTTTCAAGGGATTTCAGAAGCTCAACTTTTCTTGGAACGTTCCTTAGACATTTGCACTCTTCAAGATCTAATAAAACAAGCTTTCGTAGATCTCCTACGGAATAAATCTCCTCCAATTTTATGCAATCTTTAAGGATCAACTCTTCAAGATTAGGGACTCCAGAGAAATTGGGGGTATTTACTAGGCAATGGGAATGACAGATTGGGAATTTTCAGTTGTTTGATAGACTGTAACAAAAAAGAGGAAATCACTCTCAAATGATCCTACTTTCACTAAAAAACTGGTAACTAGAAATGAAAAAAAATAGGTATACCTTTTCTCCATTCCAAACATTTACCATGTAGCTATTGTGAATGTCAAGGGCGACAAGATTTTCCATGTCAAAGTCAGATGGTATACATTTCAAATGAAATCTGTTGAGAATGGAATGACTCAATTAACCAGGCAACAGACCAGTTCCCTCCGAGGGACAAGAGAATAGCAGGTTTTGGGCTTGGGCGATCGCTCAGCGTTTTTTACTGGGCAATCGCTTAGTGAAGCTTTCTTCGAAGCGTGCATACTGTATTTTGCGCGGTCGCCCAGGCTTTGGACTGAGCGACCGCTCAGCCCCTTTTTTAGGGTTTTTCAGCTTGTCCGTTTTTTAACCTTTTAAGGGTCTCAGGGTTTCTATTGTACACATATAAATAGTTGTATCCCTAGAACGTTTGAGGTAGTGTCTCTAATAAAATTTTGATAGTCCGTTGGCCCCAATCTCTCTCTCTTCTTTGTGATTTATCCTATTATACTCTGTTAAATTGTTTGTTAGTCTTCTGCTATGCACAACAAAATCCATGCCAAGATAGCCACCTTAACTTCTTAGGCATCTTTCTGTAACCTCCACTGAGTCTAACGTAGTCAAGCTGGAGGAGTTGCAAAATTGCACATCCTTGAAAACGAGGTAGTCTCCAAGTCTACATCTTCTGATATAGAGAATGAATATATAAATGAATTATCTTTTTTTTTTTTTGGGAAGCAGGGCGGCACCTGCGGATATATATAAAAATAAAACAATACAAACTTGATGGGGACAACCCTCCCTACCCTAAGCGGGAAGGAAAGGAGCCTAACCTCGAAGGAGAGACAAATACAAGAAAATTAATCTCTACGCGAGCGAAAACTATACAGCCCATAATCATCAAACTGAAGCGCCCTTTTGACCATACCAAGAAGATCAGCTCTGGAAGAATATCTAAACCTGTTTTGATGTCCATGAGCCAAGGCCGCAAGGCGATCTACCACCCCATTTTGTTCTCGGAAAACATGGTGAAGGTGATACTGCTGAAGTAAATCATGACAAACTCTAAGCTCATAGATATATTTCCAAGGAGGTTGGCAACATTTTCAAGGAACATCAACCGCAATCGAGGAGTCGGATTCCACCAAGACTGAGAGCAGCCGAAACTCACGGCATAATAACAACCCATCTTTCAAGGCCAAAATTTCAGCCCTCATGTTAGAGCCACGACTGTAATAATGAGTGAAAACACACACCATCACCCTGTTAGAATCCCTAATAATCCCTCCGCCAATACAAATACCATTAACACAAGAACCATCTGTATTCAGTTTGTAGCAGCCTTCCATTTGAGGTAACCAACGAACCCAGATGCCTTTCATAAGACGCACTAATTGAATAGGAAGGAGGAGATGTTGAAGCACAATTTGGCAACGATTACTGATCAAGGCTCGGGGTTTGAACACTTTTGACATATCTTTAAGATGAGCCAAGACTCGACGAAATATACTATCAACAACCATAGGGCAACCCTCAAAAACTGCCGTATATCTAGCCTTCCAGATTTCCCAACATGCAAAACTAAAAATCCCAAGTTGAATGGCTCCATACTGATGGCGAGAAAATGAACTCGACCAGACTCGAAATAGATGACCAATATTAGAATAGATACTAACTTTACGAAACGACCGAGCACATCTAGACCAAACAGCCATAGCAATTTTCGATTGAGTGAACAAATGCACCATCGATTCAAAAGCAGGAGAGTCACGGAAACAAACACATTTGGAGGCGAGAACAATATGTTTAGATTGAAGGCAAACATCCACAGGTTAAGCGTCCTGAATCATACGCCAAATAAAAGAACTCACCTTACTTGGAATCCAAGGCTTCCATATTTTCCGAGCTCAAGGCTGAGCAGGCTGTTTAAGATGGTAATGGTTCCAGAAGGAAGAAGTTTCGAACTTCCCCGACGTGGTTAAGGTACAAACAAGGCAATCATCTTTATTATCAATACATCGAATGTCTTTAATCCTGCCATGAAAACCCGTGGGAAGCATAGGGAGAAAGGTATCCAAATCCAGTAACGCAGTACGCACGGAGAGCCGAAGATCCATGGGGCGCGGACCCTCTAGCCTCTCACCACACCAGTTAGTGTTCCAAAAAGAGATATCGCCCTTCCCAACAATCCAACGAGAGAAAGATCCACCCTAGGAAGCTGAGCACTGATTGCTTTCCACGAAGGAGAAGCCAAACCCACACTGCCAAACCCAGAGTCACTGCCATACTTCATATTACAGAACCTACCCCACAGCCCTTTATCTTGAAGCACACGCCAAGCCAATTTCGCATGTAACGAGTCCATAACTTGTTGCAACGAGTGAATACCCAGACCCCCTTCATTAATACGACGACAAACATTATGCCAAGCTACCCAATGAGTACGATGAACCCCATTCGAACTCCCAAGAAATTCTGCAAGAGCCCTCTCAATCCGCAATAAAACAACCTTTGGGATTGATATCGCAGCCATAGTGTAAACAGGAATACTACAATGCACTGATTTAATCAGAGTAATACGAGCCCCGAACGAGAGAAATTTAGCGCACCAACCACTACTTCGCTTAAGGATCTTGGCCTCTACCTCCTCAAAATAGCACCTCTTCAAACGACCACGAAAAAATGGAATCCCAAGATATTTTAATGGCCAAAATCGATGTGTGCATCCAGACCAAGAAGCAATCTGCAGATTTCTATGATTAGAGCATGCCTTAGGAACATAATAAGCACTTTTTTGAAGATTAACAAGTTGCCCGGAGCCTTGTTCATAGTCACGAAAAATGGACCGTAAACCTTGAATAGAAGATTTACTCGCATTACAAAAGACAAGCATATCATATGCGTAAAGCAGATGAGAAATCGTCAAACTACCTCTCCCATGATGATAGGGTTGAAAAATACCCTCATTTAAAGCCTTATTAATATAACGAGATAGCACCTCCTGAGCCAAAATAAACAGAAGTGGAGATATAGGATCACCCTGTCGAACCCCACGGGTCGACTTGAAAAAACCGCAAGATTCCCCATTAATGCGAAGGTTATACCAAACATTATTAATAATCCGGAAAATCAAATCTTGGACAGTAGCACTAAACCCAAAAGCTTGCAAAGCCTTAAGCATAAAATCCCATTCTAACCTGTCGTAGGCTTTTGACATATCAAACTTGAAAATAATATTACCTCCACGAACCTTGGAATCAATGCATTGAACAAGTTCATGCGCCAATAGAACATTCTCGTGAATACTTCGGTCTTTAATAAAACCAGTTTGCTCCGGAGATATAAGCTTGGGCAGCAAAATGGCAAGACGAGAAGACATGATACGAGATATAATTTTGCAAGAGAAATTACATAAACTGATAGGACGGAAATCCCCCAACTCCTCAGGATTATCAATTTTAGGAATTAAAACCAAGGCAGTAGCAGACCAACCACGAGGAAATGACTGACCCTGGAAGAAGGCAGTAATGGTAGCAACCACATCCAGCTTAATAATCGACCAACACCCTTAGAAAAACCAGTCAGTGAAGCCGTCGATGCCCGGAGCGCTGTTTGGATTAAGGCCAACAATAGCATTCTAGATTTCATTCTCCGAAGGAACCTGATATAAAGCAGCACTGTCCAAATCTGAAACTAGCGTCGGGAGATCCGAAAACATATTCTCATTAATAGAGTGCACCGAAGAGGAAAATAATTTTTCAAAATAATCCACAGCCATGTTACCAATTAAAGCTGGATCATCACTCAAAGAACCATCCGTCATTTTAAGCCGAACCTTATTAACATGCAACCTACCTTTAATACTAGCATGAAAGAAATGTGTATTCCTATCCCCAACTTCTAACCATTTTTGCCGAGACTTTTGCCAAGTTAGCTCCTCATCCCACTTAATAACTTGGTTAAGTTGTTGACGAACACAATCAAGTTGCGCAGCCGTGTTGTCGTTCAATCCTTGTTGAAGCTCAAAGTCTAAACGGGTGATTTCATCTTGGAGCATCTCCATCCTCCTACGAACATTACCAAAGACCCGCCAATTCCAATCTTTTAAACCAACTCGCAAAAGCTACAACTTTTTAAACAAAACATCCATAGGCATACCATAAACCGGCCGTTGCCAACATTCAGCCACAAAGGTGAGAAAATCCGGATGGTCCAGCCACATTCTTTGGAAGCAAAACATACCTTTAGCTTTACGATCCTTTTGAAGCTCCACCAAGAGCGGAAAGTGATCAAATTCATTCATGGAGAGATGTTGAACTTTCAGACCCTGGTATGAAGCAGCATAAACACCATTGCATATAACCCTATCAAGCCTCTTGCAAACCCTCCTCCTACCTTCTTGATTGTTACACCAAGTGAAGCGACTACCTTCGAAACCCACATCAATGAGACCCGCTTGAGAGATAAAATTATTAAAATCATCTATGTCATTATAATCACATTGTATTCCTCCCAACTTTTCACTAGACTGAGTGATCACTTTGAAATCTCCACCGACAATCCACGGGGCAGCCAACGAGCCAGAAAAGGTTAGTAAATCTGCCCAAAGATCCTTCCAAAGACTCCTGCTACATTTTGCATAGACTACAGTCAACACAACAGAAAATTCAGATCATATAGAGACCTTTAAATTCAGAAATTGGTCCAAAGAGCCCAACAGGACCACATCTATATGATTTCCCCACAAGATCCAAATATGAGAGTTCACCGGATTCGCATGCAGCGAATTAGCAAACTTTAAACGTCTACAAAGCTTATCAATTTTATTCCTCGAAGCCTTCGGTTCCAAAATAGCACATAGTAAAGGTTTCTGTTGATCCTTAATGAGACTAAGATAATCCATAGTTTCTTTATTGTTAACACCCTAGCATTCCAAATTAGGATCGACATATAAAAGATTAAAGAGACGTTGAAACCTGGGCTTTAGAAGCAGCCCTAGTAACCCGAGCATTTTGCTTTAAAGACTTCTTTTGTCGAAGTTTCTTAACATGCTGTTGACAAAACTGTCAAAACTCTGGACGAAGGTCCCCCGATGAGCCTCAGAATCCGACAAGTACTCCGTACCCGCCTTAATCTCCGCCATGTAATCACCTCCTGTTGAATGTGCTTTGCCATAGCTACGAGGTTGAAATTTAAAAACGTCTTCCCAGCCATCACTCTTATCATCCCTAGCATCACCATCATTATCCAGATCTTCAAGAGCCGCAAAGGGGTTCTTGGATAAAACAGCATCATCAGGCATAGTCCTATCATCTGTTTCATTATACACAGTATCCCCAAGATCCGGGCTACCTACTTGTTGTACTACATTCAACTTGGCGATAACTGGCTCCGAGCTTAAAATATCCACATGTTCTGCCTCCATTGGGCATTGATCGATGTTTTATTTAATCTTTTTCCTTGCAAGTGAACAAGACTATTATAGAATAGTATTGGAAGCAAGGGTCGAACCCACAGAGACAAGTGATCACGAACAGTACAATTTATCGATAGCAAATTATTAATCTAAAGGGGGTTTTATGTTTAATTCTACCTAAACTACTAATTATAGATGGTTTAACTAATTAGACAGTAATAACAGATATGAAGATCTTATGGTGGGTGGCAATCTAGGATTCTGGGTTTCACTTATATCTCCTTTATGTTCAATTCATAATAATGTCATTCAATGTCTTGGGTTCGTTCACTAAAGATAGATATAGTCTGTTGAACAATTGGTTCAGCCTCCATCCCCGCAAAATTCATCCATTCTATATCCTAAGCACATGAACTGTCAATCTAGCTGTCACCTAGATTTATGATCTATCTGTCACCTAGATCATGTAAGAACCTGGTCCTAACTTATCACTCTCGTGTATCGATAGGTTCAATTTATTGTGATGGTGAGCGAGTGTACGACATATGCACATTGGTCATGCAGTTATCTGCACCTCTAAGCCTTTATTATTTGCGATTACATTCATTTGTTCAAAGCAAAATAATATAGGGATTGATAAACAACACAATCAACAAGCATTGAATGAACATATATAAATCAAAGCATAAATTCGATACAAGTTACCTCCCACCTCCTAGATTATGGATGATTTAGTTCATCATAGACAATGAACATCACATTGAGATGATCGGATACATGATTTGATCTTCAATGTTGAAATTACAAAATCTAACTATGTTATACAATCTAAAAACTACCTAAAATCTACCTAAAGAGAGCTTTTAGCCGTCCTCCTCTTTCTTTTGCTCGGCATCTGGCTTCTATATATACTCGGGAGTTGTGTTTCAATCGAACCACCGTGTGAAAATCCGAAAATCAAGCATTCTGACTACCTTGCGGTCGCAAGGTTCTGGATACCTTGCGTCCGCAAGGTCTCCAGTATGTCCGGGCTTTGGAATTTTGGTTTCTGGCTTTGTGATCCATTCTGCCTACCTTGCGGTCGCAAGGTCTGAGGCACCTTGCGTCCGCAAGGTGTCCAGATTCGACAGTCTTCATTGTTTCTTCATTTTTCCTTTTTGGCCCTTCTTGAAATTTGCACTTAAAACCCTAGAGTTTCGCATATTTTCACTAATAACCCTAAAACTTACAAAACTCACCAAAAGCATATATTAGTAACCAAAAGCCTCATGAAATAGCATAATTTAAGTCATAGAAGCATATAAAATCGACGTATAAAATACATCGATCAAATACCCCCAAACTTAAACTTTGCTCGTCCACGAGTAAACAATAAACTTATAAATACAAAAGCATATAAATATAACAAAAATTAAAATCTTTTTGGAGGGTGACACTATTTACACTCCTCTATAAACCCACAAACTCAAGGAGACTCTTTCGAGTGACTCGACTATGCAGATAAATACAAAAACAGATAAATAAAAATTAAACTATAAATAAAACATAAAATCTTTTTGGTTCCTCCTCAAGTTATAAGTGTATAGCATGCAAGTAATCTCAGTTTAATGCTCACCACATATATGCAGGCTTAGTCATATAAAACCAACTGATCTTTTCTTAGGACTGCTACTACTTTCAATTCTCCGTGTGTGTGTGATCACCAGTCTTACAGAATATCTCAACTAAAACAGTTTTATTAAGCTAAACACCACATTCATATGAAAATCAAAGCTTAAGAGAAAATCATGCAATAAGAATTATGAGATCTACCATCCAAACCCGGTCAGTTATAGACAGAAAGGTCCCAAGGATTTAAAATACTTATACATCTATCCCATGCACTTCTATGTATGACATCCAATGCTCTCCTATCCCAATGACTTGTAATAGCTAAGATTATGCTAACACAATGAGTTTTAGGGTGAATAACAATGAGTATGAAGTGTGTGATCAATTTCATATTACTCACTTGACAGTTAAAACAGCATAAGCATTGGCAAGAAGATCATTAGGTCTTTATTTAGCTTGTAATGTAAGGCCAAGGTGATGGGGGATATGATGGAAAGGATTAGGAATTCAAAGTGAGAGAGTAAGATTACCCTTTTATCCCTCATACTTCCAAGCAAAAGGAAGTTTTCCCTATTTAGGCTAGGACCTGCAAAGACCACAAGTGGAGGGGTGTTTTTTGTTACTTTTCAGTTTTCTTCTTTCCCCCCCCCCCAAACTTGTTTTGGGCAATATATTCTTCTAAAAATATCACATCATTCTTATCAGCAGAATTTTTCTAACATATTTTTCTCTTGAAAGCTATGCTTTCATTTGAATCTTGTTTACACTTTTCTTCTTCCGTTTCATTTTTTGTCGACACATGATTTTTTTTTTCGACGACGGAAGGAAGAAGTCTTCCGAAAAATAGCCTAACTGAAAAGAAGTGGTCCTCCTAGAATCAATTTCCACCCAAATCCTACTCTCTCAAAGGGTAGGCTAAAAGTGTATAGGCTTTTAGGGTTAAGTTAATGTGGGTAATAGAAACGATGGCGAATGGGGGTTTAAATAGTGTGCTTAGCACACTCCATTCTTTTTCATTAGGCTCAACGGGGACACTAGGGATATATTTAGTATCGGTAGGGAATATTTAGGCTCTAACGATCCAAAGATGGCCTAAGTCATTTCTTAATGCCAAATGCTCATGTAGTATTTAAAGCAAGTAAGACAACACAAAATATCATATCAACTATGGGAATTGGGGGTTGAATGTTTAGCATCACTGGATTTCACATAAGCATTCACTAAGACAGATGGTAGGGACAATAGAGACTAACATGCAGACACGATTCGAAAGTGTGCTTGAGATATATAAATGAGAAAAATCCAAGGGATCTAACTATCATGCAATTGACCCTAAGTCACAATTTAATGCAACAATTATGTTCGAATGGCTATGCATCATATTCTTGTGCATATCTAGTTGTAATGAAGTAGGTATTATAACTTTATAAAACTATTCTAATCAATCCATACTTATGCATGGTGTAGGTGCATGAAGAATTTGGAGAAAAGTCAAAGTTTCGCAAAATTAAGTAAATTCCAGAGGGATTACTGACTAATTATGCGGATCATTACACTAATCTCCTCATTGACTACGACTAGCATTACCACACCTAAACTCGAGGATGAGAATTTTGAATTTTTTTTAAAAAAAAATTTTTATATTTTTTAAAGAAATTTGGAGATGATGACGATGACACAATTGATGTTGGGTCCCCATAAGAGGAACCCACGAACAACCAATGTGAGTGTATTCTGGTCAAGGTAACACCTCCGAAAATCAGAAAAAATTAAAAACAGGAAAATAGGATGAAGATTTAAATGGTCATCAAGAAAAGAAATTTTTCTTCACCCTATAAACATAGCCCAACTCCATTCCTCGTTAGGCTAGGACCTGCTAAGACTTAAAGTTTTAAATCCCCCCCCAACTTAATTTCTATTTTGTCCTCAAAATAGAGGAACATATGAGAGGATTGATGGGGTAGGACAAATATAAAAAGGACGTAGCAGATCCACCTAACGAAAGAGGATGGAACTTGGGCCTCGACTGCAAGGTGAGTCGGGTGGAAATAACGAACGAGGACGAAACTCGGGGATCGTGCCAGGAGGGAATCCATACAGATTGGAAAGATTCTGTCCCACAGTATTGGCCCATCCGAAAAAATCAGTCTGGTCGGCACGCATTTGTGCCAACTGCTGACTCATCATATCATTTTGGAGGACAGCTTCCTCCAACCTGTTGGAGATCTCCACAAGTGGGTCCTCCTCCTCCTCTTCGGGTTCCTCCTCTTGAGGAACCCTCACTCTCGGCTGCTGGTGATGTTCAAACAAAATGGCCCTTGTAATGGCCGGACCAGCCTTCAGCCTCTCCGCGTGTTTGGGCATTCTCACGCCTGCCCCCCTACACAAATCGGTAATCAAATGCGGGAACGCGAACCCCACATTCGTCCTACCTCTAATAAGGGTCTTGATTTGGCCGTTGATCAAACGACCAATATCAACAGACCCACCGGTTATAATAGTGTAGGTCAAGACATCCCTCTCCCAATTCACCGTGTGTTGGTGACTTGAGGGCATGAGACGTCCACAAACAAATTTATACACGAGCTTGGTCGTGTCTTGGAGGAAGGACTCTCCCATGGTACGTGGACCAAATGGTGCAATACGGTTGTAGGTCCATTTCACACCAGGGAGAGCGATGGTCGCATTGACCACCTCGACAGGGATACGGGGTTGAGGTGTGTGCTAAAGTCATCGGCACCATCCGCAAAGTTGGAGGTGCCGAAATAAGTGTTAATGCTTTGGGGCGAAAAATCGACTAAAGTGCCCCTAACACTAATGGTGTCTAATACACCCCCATCTATGCCAATGTTGCCATTGGCATAGAATTCTCGGACAATAGGGACTATGGCATCCCTTGGCGGAGAATCTAACAAAAGCCCCCACCTACGAGCTATCAGATTGGGACGGAGGCCAAAGTCTTCAGCCTTGAATCCCCTTTCGGGCAACAAGGACTTGGAGAGCTTAGCCGTGTACCTTTCTGATGACTCATAGGACACGAATCGGGTGATGTCAAAATTATGCTCTTCCTCCTGAGCAGGGCCGGAGGATGAAGCGCCGATATTTCTACGCTTACGGAACATTTTGTTTGTTTTAATAAAATTTAAAAACTAAAAAGTTTAAACAAATAAAAGTGTGTTTTTAAAATTTTAAAATTAAAAAATTTTATTCTAAGCATGCAAAAATTTATCTACGTTAAATATTATCTAGCACCCTAGCATGCAAATATTTGACGAGTAAAATTAAAGAGGGTGATAGTGTTACTTGTTTGCAGCCTAGATGGAGTGAATGCAGCCTGAGAGGAGCTTGATCAGCGTCGGCAATGGAGGTTCTTCTTTCTTCTCCTTCAAAATCTTCAACTTGGTGGAGTGTAATGGTGGAGGGATGGATGAGGAAGATGAAGAGTTTGAGAGAGAGAGAGATAGAGTATCTTGAAGTGTGTGCCGGATCTTTGGCTGATCTGCTGGAATTTTGGAGAGGAAGGGCTGCTGCTGCTACTTGCTGGAAGAGGGGGAAGATTTCTGGGTGAATTGTAAATGAAAACCCGGCAGATTCTTATATAGGGGGACCTTGCGGTCGCAAGGTCTGCCACACCTTGCGTCCGCAAGGTGGGCAGTCAAAGCGGTTGAGATTCCATTCATTCCCCATGTCTGACAGTACAGTGCACGAAGTCCGTATTTACTAGGGACCTTGCGGTCGCAAGGTCCTTCACACCTTGCGTCCGCAAGGTGAGCAGAATCTTCCCACTTGTTTTTCTCTTTCTTCTTTTTCAGCAGTTTGCAGTTTAGCCCTTTCCGTTAACTTCCGTTATGTCTTGAATCTTTCTTGTATGTAAAAACTAAACAAAAACTCTAAACTAAAAATTATTAGTAACATATAAATACAACACTAAGATGTTTTTCTCCCCCAAACTTGAATCTTGGCATATTTAATTAAAAATTAAATGTCCAAAAATTAAATTTAACGGAGAAAAACATATTTAAACTAACTAATAAAACAATTAACATTCAATATAGTGGGTTGCCTCCCACTTAGCGCCTTTGTTTAACGTCTTTGGCTCGACCAAACTGCAAGCCTAATCTCGGGGTGGTTCATTGCCAGCCAAACGAATTAACTCAATTGTTCATTCAACTGACATCGGCTACAAATATGGCTTGAGTCGGTGTCCATTCACTTTGAAAACTTCATTATTTTTAGGGTTTTGTATATCAACAGCCCCATGAGGATAAATTCGTACGATTCTAAAGGGACCAGACCATTTAGATTTTAACTTTCCAGGGAATAGCCTCAATCTTGAATTAAATAGTAACACTTTCATTCCTGGATGAAACATTTTGTTGGCTAACCCTATGTCATGATATTTCTTTGTCTTTTCTTTATATGTCTTTGCATTCTCATACGAATTTAACCTATGCGCTTCTAACTCATTTAACTGAAACAATCTTTCTTCTCCGGCCAAAGTCAAATCCAAATTCAATTCTTTAACAGCCCAATAGGCTTTATGCTCAATCTCAACTGGTAAGTGGCAAGCTTTACCATACACCATTTTATATGGACTCATTCCTATGGGTGTCTTAAAAGCAGTTCGGTATGCCCATAAAGCATCCTTAAGTTTGGATTCCCAATCTTTGCGATTAGGCCTAACGGTCTTTTCTAATACTGCGTTTATTTGCCTATTGCTAACTTCTACTTGTCCGGATGTTTGTGGATGATAAGGTGTAGCTAACTTGTGAGTTACACCATGCTTTCTAAGGACATTATTTAACAACTTATTGGTAAACTGAGTTCCTTGGTCACTTATTATGGCCTTGGGTACTCCATATCTAGCAAATAAATCCTCTACAAACTTAACTACTGTTTTTCCATCATTAGTCTTGGTTGCTATTGCTTCTATCCATTTAGAAACATAATCCACTGCTACTAGAATATACTCACAATTATTTGACACAGGAAAAGGACCCATGAAATCAATACCCCAGACATCAAAAATTTCAACTACTAAATTAACGTGCAAGGGCATCTCGTTTCTTTTCCCTATTCCACATGTTCTTTGACACTTGTCACATGTTCTATAAAACAATTCACAATCTCTAAAAACAGTAGGCCAATACAGGCTTGATTGCAAGATTTTCCTAACAGTCTTGTTTCCACTAAAATGACCTCCACAAGAGTATCCATGGCAAAATTCCATAATACCTTGTTGGTCTTTTTCTGGAATACATCTTCTTATTAAAGAATCAGAACAAATTTTGTATAAATGTGGTGCTTCCCAAAAATAATTTTTAGTTTCCGCCAAAAATTTCTTCTTTTCATAATGGTCAAAATCTGGATTAATGATATCAGACACATAGTAGTTGACAAAATCAGCATACCAAGGATCAGAATCTTTAATGGCTAAAAGTTGTTCATCAGGAAAATTGTCATTTATGGGGACAGGATCATCAAGAAATTGACGTTCAAGTAAGGGAGAAAATTCTAACCTAGACAAATGGTCGGCTACGACATTCTCGGTTCCCTTTTTATCTTTGATAGTAATGTCAAATTCTTGTAACAATAACATCCAACTAATTAACCTTGGTTTAGCATCTTTCTTACTTAACAGATATTTCAATGCAGAGTGATCAGAAAAGATTATCACCTTTGATCCTAGCAAATATGATCTAAATTTTTCTAAAGCATATACTACTGCTAAAAATTCCTTTTCAGTAGTTGTATAATTCAATTGAGCATCATTTAGAGTTCTACTAGCATAGTGGATCACATGGGGCTTTCTATCTACCCTTTGTCCTAACACGGCTCCAATAGCGAAATCTGATGCATCACACATGATTTCAAAAGGAAGTGATCAATCAGGGCCGGATAAAATAGGGGCAGTAGTTAATTTTTCCTTCAATAAATTAAAAGCTTCTAAACATTCTTTATCAAAAATAAATTATGTATCTTTTGCTAGCAAATTACATAGAGGTTTACAGATTTTGGAAAAATCTTTTATAAATCTACGATAAAAACCAGCATGGCCAAGAAAACTTCTAACTCCTTTAACTGAAGTGGGAGGGGGTAGTTGTGAAATAACTTCGATTTTAGCTTTGTCAACTTCAATGCCTTCATTTGAAACAACATGCCCTAAGACAATTCCATGTTTTACCATAAAGTGACTTTTCTCCCAACTTAAGGTTAAATTAGTTTCACAGCATCTTTTCAGGACTGATGTAAGGTTTTCTAAACAGTGATCAAAAGAATTTCCAAAAACTGAAAAATCATCCATGAAAACTTCTACGCATCTTTCAACTAAATCTGAAAATATAGAAATCATGCATCTTTGAAAAGTAGCTGGTGCATTACATAATCCAAAAGGCATTCTCCTAAAAGCAAAAGTACCAAAGGGACATGTAAAAGTTGTTTTCTCTTGGTCTTCGGGTGCAACAGGGATCTGATTGTATCCAGAAAAACCATCAAGAAAGCAATAATATTCATGACCGGCTAGTCTTTCAAGGATTTGGTCAATAAATGGCAAAGGAAAGTGATCTTTCCTTGTTGCCGCATTTAATTTACGCAAATCAATGCACATTCTATAACCAGTTATTGTTCTTGTAGGGACTAATTCATCTTTCTCATTTTTAATGACTGTAATTCCTGACTTTTTAGGAACTACTTGGACAGGACTAACCCATTTACTATCTGATATAGGGTAAATTATACTCGCATCTAAGAGTTTAAGAACTTATTTCCTAACAGCTTCTTCCATGTGTGGGTTCAGTCTTCTTTGCCTCTCTCTTGAAGGTTTACTACCTTCTTCTAGATGTATTTTATGCATGCACATAGAGGGACTAATTCCTTTTAAATTGGCTAACGACCATCCTAAAGCTTCTCTATGTGTCCATAAAACTTTTAACAACTAGCTTCTTGTTTTTCCGTTAAGTCGGCTGCTATAATAACAGGCAAAGTGTCACCTTCCCCTAAAAATGCATATTTTAAATGGAACGGTAATGGCTTTAATTCTTCAACTTTGGGAGAATTAATGGATGGCATAAATTCAGAATTTTCTACTTTAATAGTTTCTTTTATTTTAGCCTCCTTATTCTCTTCTTTATTTTCTTCCTCGATATTATCTATCTCAATTTCTTCAAAGAGAGATTTCAGAATCTCTACTTCATCATCTTTAATTTCATAACTTTCTTCTTTTACTATCTCTTCATAACTAATTCCTGATTCTATTTTTATTCATTTTTCATCCATCTTTTTACTAGCTTCTAACTTTTCTCTCTCTAATCTTTCCTCTTCTTCTATTTCTCTTTCAATCTCCTCAATATCAATTTTTATGGGAGGAATATGACTATCATCATAAACAATAAATCTATCTCTCTCATAATCTTCCTCTTCTTCAAAAGTTTTGGTTGATAATTTTTCAATCTCATCTATTGAAAAACAGACACTTATGTCACTTGGTCTATTCATAGCATCAAACACAGAAATTTCAACAGTTTCACCTAGGACTGACATTGTGAGTTTACCATTTTTCACATTAATCATTGTATTAGCAGTGGCCATAAAAGGTCTGCCTAACAATATTGGGACTTCATTATTAGTGCATATCTTCCTTTCCATCTCTAGAACCACAAAGTCAACTGGAATGATTAGTTTATCAACCTGAACTAGGATATCTTCCACTATACCCAAAGGATATTTAACTGAGCGATCAGCTAATTGTAATTGCATAGTAGTGGGTTTTAGTTCTCCTAACCCTAACTGTTTATAGACCGCAAAAGGCATCAAATTAATACTTGCTCCTAAATCTAGCATTGCTTTCATCTTTTTAGAGCTTCCCAAGGAAACTTGGATGTTAAAGCTACCAGGGTCTTTCAACTTAGGTGGTAATTCAGGTTGTAAAACAGAGCTTACGTTTTCAGAAACAACAATCTTTTCATTGTTTTCAAACTTGTGTTTCTTAGAGTGAAGATCTTTGAAAAACTTTGCATAAGCTGGAATATTTTTAATAACATTAAGCAAAGGGATATTAACATTCACTTTGGATAACATATTATAAATTTCCGTGAATTGTTTGTCCATTCGGTTTTTCATAAGTCTTCTTGGAAACGGAATTGGAGGAACATAAGGTGGTGGAGCCACATAAGGTTCCTCTTCTTCTTGATCTAACTCTTTTTCATCTTCCATTAAATTTTCATTATTTTGAACTTCTTTTTCTTGTTCCTTATTTGGAACATCTACTTCTACTTCTACTTCTACTTCTTGATTATTTAATTCATTATTCTCTTTATTACTATCATCACTATCTTTTTCGATTTCTTTTTCAATTACCTTTCTACTGTAGCAGGCACATTAGAAGAAGGATCAGGGTCACTTACCTCTTCACCTATCACCTTACCGCTTCGCAAGACGGTGATTGACTTGGCTTGCTCAGTTTGACTAGGGAACTTCCCTTCTTCTCTTTTATCAACTTCTGAATTTGCAAAATGTTTCTTCAGATTTTCAATTTCTTCAAGCATGTACTTCATCAAAGCTGCTTGACCTTTACTAGCTACTTCTTGCTTGGGAACTTCTTCAATTCTCAATTGATTTTGATTTGGCAACTGTGGAGGTTGTGGTGGTTGAGGTTCACTACAAGAAAACAGGGCAACTGCAACGGAATTGAATTAAGTTACAATATGAGTGGACAAAGCATTTTTAACGAGGAAACCCATTAGCAGCGTCCTTTTTGGGGGGGGGGGGAAAGTTGGAGGGAAAAATGATGTCAAATATTGAAACGGAATTTTGCAACAGAATTGAAATAAGTTTCAATGTCGTCTAATTTTGCAATGGTTTTTGAAACAGATGAGCTTCTGTTTCAATTTTCTGTTTCAAGTTCAGTTGCATTTATTAATATAAGATTTTTATATTTTGAAACTAAAAAAATTGACATTCTATTTTGGATGAAAAATTGGAGGGAAGAAACCCGCCTAATTTTGCAAGGGATTTTGAAACAGATAAAACATTGGTTTCAAATTCCTCATTCAATTTTAGTTGCAATCAATCCTATATGAATTTTATTTTATTAAATTGAAAAAACTAGTCTATATTTTAGTTGCAAACTAAAAACTGGACCGCGTATTCCTTACTGAAACCCATTTTAGTTGTGTTCTTTTTTGGGGGAAAATTGGAGGGAAGAATTGCGCCTAAATTGCAACAGTTATTGCAACAATTTTACACTACAAGAAAACAGGGCAACTGAAATGGAATTTTACAACCGAATTGAAATCAGTTTCAATATAAAAAGTGCTCAAAGGAAATTGACTTACAAAATTAATTTTGCAACTCATATTGCAATGAAAAACTATTTTGTTGCATCATGTTTCGGGGGAAAAGTTGGAGGGAAGAATGCCGCCTAATTTTGCAATGGTTTTTGAAACAGATGAACTTCTGTTTCAATTTTCTTTTTCAATTTCAGTTGCATTTATTAATATCAGATTTTTATATTTAGAACTTAAAAAAATTGGGGTTCTACTTTGGGCAAAAAGTTTGGAGGGAAGAAACCCGCCTAATTTTGCAAGAGATTTTGAAACATATAAATTTTCGTTTCAAATTCTCCATTCAATTTCAGTTGCAATTAATCCTAAGTAATTTTTATTTTATTAAATTGTAAAAATAAGTCTAAACCAACGGCTTATGTAAGGAAACGTTGTATTAAATGTACAACGTTTTTTAGATAAACGTTGTGATATTATTTCTACAACGTTTTATTAAAATTTTTGTAAAGCCCAACCCACCCAAAAAAGAGACGCGGCATTTCCTGGGGCATTTCCCGCTCACTTAATTTTTTCCCCCCACAATTGCTCTCAGTAAGACTAAGGGTGTTGTTCTCTCAAGCTCGATCTCTTCAATCTGAAGCCTCTCTCTCAAGCTCTCGCCTTTCTCTCAAGCTTTCTCTTCAATCTTTAGCATTAACAAGGTAAGTACCCATATTTCAATCCTAACTCTCATAACAATATGCGTTATGATCTTCCTTTGTTTCTTTTTTCCTTACAAGCAGATTTCTTAGGATGAATCGTGGGTTTTGTATCTGCGATTAGGGCTTCTTTGCTCCCTTGAATTGTGGGTGCATCTGGTAAGCACCTCTCACTTTCTGATGTAATTTTGTGCCCTAAACCATGTAATTATGTCAGTAATACATAGCGTCTGCGGTTCGCCCTAAAATCCATTTTTTGTGAATTAATTGTTTCTTTTTCATTTATATTTAGTGTGAAGCTTTATTTTCCCCTCTCATCCCCTATAATTTCACTATTATGTGAAGATTAACATATATTTTGGTTTAGTGTGGATCCTAAATGTTAAGGAACTAGTTTTCAGTTCACACATCTAAGTCAATTTATACTGCCTACAAGGTGTTTGATGTTTGGCCTCTAAGAAAGTTTAACAATCTAGGCAAACTTTCGATCATAAAACAACTTCACTTGCTACAACCTACTTGATGCAATAGTAAGTTACTCCAAACTACCAAATTATAACTAACATAGTTTGAAGAATGATTCTTTTTAGCTGCCCATGCTAATTCCTTTTGTCTTAGCTTTGTTGCATGCAAGGAGTATAGCAGATAGGTTAAGAAGTAGTGCACGAATTATTTTGGTCTTAGATGGAGTATATGAAAAGACACTTGATTAGTTGGGCAAATCAAGTAAAGTTGCCCTAGCGTGCATTAACAACCACTCGATTCAGGCTCAGATACTCTTGCTTTCCTTCTCGCCTCCTAGATTTTGAAAATCCTAAATACCTTTTAGACTTTACACTAATGCTTGGTCTCTAGTGCATCATTGGTTAAAACAAATTATCAGCACACATTACAAAACTTTATCTTCAGGCATCTGTTTCATGTGTAGGAATCTGGGTGAGACTTGAGCATAACTCTTTAAAAATCATCCTTAGGCTTGCTACTTTTGGTAGCCTATGTTTAACTTTTCTAAGGAAGCTTGAAGTACCCCCATTTCCTTTTTTGATAAGTACCAAAGCTTTTATGTATGTTTCCTTGAAGTACCCCCACTTCTGTAGAGCCATTGGTGCTCACTAGTTTTACGAGCAACTGGAGGGCCAAGAATTTCAGTAATTTTGTGGTATTGCCTTTTCTTTGTATTTTTGGTGTTTGTGGACAGAGCAGATGTAACGCCCCATAATCTTGCATGTGCATTCTATGCTTGTATTTGTGCTTTCTTGGTTGATTTCGATCATGTTTACCTAGTTTATAAACGTCTTAGAATTAATCCTAAATCATTCTTGAAGTTCTTAACATGTTTAGAATCACGAAAGTTTGTTTGTTGAATCGCCGGTTCGATCGTTTTGACTTTAGCCTTAGCGATTCCCTTCGTTGCTCGTATTCGCTTCTATTTCGACGTACGAAGTGTTCGTTGAGTTCTTGGCCTTATATTCAGGTCTTAATCATGTTGAAACAAGTCCCTTTCATGTCCAAGACATCCTAGTTTGAATGACGTTTGATTGTAGTTTGATTCGTTGTTCATTCGTCGCGTGGTTCGCGCCTTGTTCTACCTTGTTCCGGGAGTTGTTCGGGTGTGTTTCCGACCCATTTTGAGTAGGGTTAGACCTTAGAATGGTTGCCCAAAAGTTTGGGACCATTTAGACCAAGTTTGAATCAAGTTTTAGACATTCTGGAGCCGAGGCGGCCGCATGGGAGCTGGTGAGGCGCCCGCCTCAAATGCAGGGAGCAATTGGAGAATGGTCTGAACTTTGGGGAGGCCTCAGCATCTGAGGCGGCCGCATGGCCTAGGGTGAGGCGCCCGCCTCACCTGCTACTCTGCTACGGGTTGATTTTCTCCTATTTCGGAATTTGACGAATTGTACCCTTCAAACCCCTACTTAAACCTATCCTAAACCTCCCTAACCCTTCCTACTTAAGTCCTAACATCCCTAACTTAATTTTAATGATGGATTAAGAAGCTTGTTGATCATCCAAACCCTATCCTAAGAATCTCAAAGGGACCACAAGAGTTTGACACATGTCCCACTCAAACTTTGACCACTTATAAGCCCCAAATCAGATTTTTGACCCTCATTCTCACCCTCTCTCTCTCAAAAACGAATTCTCATCTCTCTCCAAGACTCTCCCATGGTTTCTTAAGGTCTTCATCATCATCTTGGTACCTTCATCAACCATTCATCCATTTGCCCAAGAGCCTTTCATTAAAGTTGTAGAGCTCGAGAAGGGGAGCATTTCCATCCGAATAGTTTCTTCTATTTCTTCCGTTGGTGTATAACTTGTAAGTTACTCTTCTTCATTTTAGTACCCATTGACCCTAAGGAAACAAAGTTTATGATGTGTGAGGTCAATGGGGACACATAGTTGCTTCCTACGAATTTTGAATGTTAATTTTGCTTGTTAGGAGCATGTCTAGGTTGATTCTTGCCTTTGAATGTTGAAATTACTCTTTCACTATGATTAATTGAGGTCTTGAACATGTTAGAAGTAATGTAATATGTTTGTTGATGAAAGTGAATTATTTGGTAATGCCCTAAATTATGCCTATGTGGTGTTATGTGAAAATGGTTATGTGTTTGTATCCTCAATGAAATTGGACCACATGTAGGAACATGAATTATATTGAATTGCCTTAGGTGAATTTATAACCTTGTGAACCTAGAATTGACCTAGGTTGGGTTGTGAAGCATATAGCTTCAATTTCCCCAAAATTGGGAATTTAGTGAAAAGACTCAACTGAGTCGACTCTAGGGAAGAATTGAACATGTTAGACTCTAAATTTCAATCCCTACGAAGTTTGAACGCCATTTGACTTGGTTTACTCAAGTATGAGTTTGGTTTAATTGATTATCACAAGTTGTTATGAAAGATTGGTTTTGAGCAATTAATTGCCTTGATGTGTTTTTCTCGGTAGAGATTAACACCTTACTTTTGGTCGAGCCGCTCATGTCGGATTCGGTCCTTAATTGGTTTAAAGTCAAGTAAATATCTACTTGTGCATTGCATTGAGTCCTGGCATAATTGGTTTGTTTATCAAAGTCCGGTGAGACGATGCACGCCTTCACGAATTATGGGATTCGTGCTCGCTATGGATCGCCGCCACACCTGACTTCACACACACCTCCACACGTGGGCCGCAGGGGGAAGTAGCCCTTTGCCGACGCTAAGTGCCGCATTGGCTTGCTATTGAAGATCGAGTAGGTTCTCGATGAGTCGATGAATTCACATAACATCGATGGCACGAACTAGCAATGTTTTGCAGAGCTACTAAGCGGCCGTGACTATCATATCCTACTTGTATGATTTACTTTACGCACTTATGTGAATAAGGTGCTAAGTGTTAAATGATGATAACATGCCATGCCATATTAGTGATAAATGTCATGCTATAATATGAACATGCATATTTTGGTAACTTACTAAGTCTTTCGACTTACTCTATTTGTTTGCTTTGTTTTCCTTAGATCAAAGCCGAGGTGACGCTCCACGCTAGATTCACGCATTCGCTTGGACGCGCTGTGAGCAAGGTTGCTCTTTTGGACATTAATTGGTTAATCTTGTATTTTGGAAAGGACGATGGGAAGCAAGTCATGTAGACTTAGCTTGGGTTTTTGTGTTGTAGTAACTTATTATTAATACTTGTAATCTTTTGGTATGCCGACTATAAGTCGCGCTTGTTTATATGTGTGTATGGTTCATCATAATTTCTTCCGCTAAAGCTTGCTTAAAGTATTATTATTGTTATTGTCTCCTGCATGTTGTGCCGCCGCTGAGGTTTATTAAGCATGTGTTAATTGTAGGAGTAGTTGTTGGGTTCCTACTACCGTAACGCCGATGACTTGTTTAAATCAAAGTTGTTTTTCCCGCCAAGTGTAGCCGAAGTTGTTAATTGTCTGAAATGTTGCGCCACGTGAATTTTAAAACCCTACTTATGCATGCTTATGTGTTTAACTTGATTATTTGGACGGCGCGATCCGGGATCTCGCATTGGGGTTCGGGTCGGGTCGTCACAGTTGGTATCAGAGCTATAGGTTAGCTGTCGGCCAGGATAGGTTCCATGGCCTAGGTGGGTTGGTTATTTGTGTGATGATTCTAACGTCGAGTGAATTCTTGTAGGAGATCGATGGATAATCCTAGGAATGGAAATGGCCGTAGAGGTAGGCCCAGCGAGAACCGAACCTCGGTTGAGGTACCGCCGCGTAATCCGGTGGGTCCGGATATGGCGTAGTTACACCGTAGGTTGATGGCTTTTCCGGGCAGGCAGCCGTGGAGGTCAAGCCGGGGAGTACCACCACCGAGGATGCTATACCACCTCGACCAGAGGAGCTATACCACCACCGAGACCGAGGACTGACAACACTCTATTGGAGAGATTCCTTAAGTTGAAGCCTAGTGCATTTCTTGGGGAGCCAAACCCTAAGGAGGCTGAATTGTGGATGGAAGAGATGATCAAAATCTTATCTATGTTGGAGTGTACCGATGAGGAGAAAGTCAGACTAGCGACGTTTCAGTTTAAGGGAGCCGCCGAGCATTGGTGGACCGTGTTGAAGGAAAGTTGGGAGATGCAACAAGTCCCTATACTTGGGCTAATTTTCGAGAGAATTTAGGAGGAATATACGCATCGGATGTGGTTCGCAACCAAAGGGAGAAAGAATTCTATAATCTTGAGCAAGGTACCATGACTGTGGCGGAGTATTCTGCGAAGTTCACCGAGTTGAGCCGTTATTGCACGTATTTGATTCCTACGGAGGCTCGGAGAACACATAAGTTTGTTAAAGGGTTGAGGACCGAATTTAGGAAGCAGATTCTAGCACTTAAGCTCACCGATTATCGGACTGCAGTTGATAGAGCTTATGAGGTTGAGCAAGATATCGAGGAGCACCGAGTCAAGGGTAATTCGGTAATGCACTACTCGTAACACTAATCGTGGAATAATTCAGTGGCGTAAGAGGATACCAAGGGAACCGTGATAGGAGAGGTGGAGGCCAAGGTAGGCCACGCAGTGGCAACAACACTTCTTCTACTCAAGGCAAGAAGTGGTCTCGAATGAGACTATGATTTGTTCGCTCGCCGAAGTCCGGGCACACACCGATAGGTGTCGGGGAAAGACCGGAAGTGTTTCATTTGTGGAGACGGACTCATCATGAGGAAGGATTGTCCCAAATATAAGGCCAATCACCGCCGCCGCCAGCCTGGGCTAAGAGAGATATGGATGGTAAACCGAAGGTTCGTGGTCAGTGTTTGCGCTTGATCAAGCGAGGTTCGTGGGGTCTACGGCAAGGATAGGAGGTACTCTTTCTATATTTGATCATAAGGCTCGAATTCTCATAGATCCGTGGTCTTCGTGATTCTTATGTTGCTTCGCACTTTGTTGAGAATCTTTGCGTGTTGCCTCAATCTTTGCCATACTTGCTTGAAGTGTCTACCCCGCCGGGGAGTATATGCTTCGCCTCAAGTGTTTAGATCTTGTGATGTTTTGGTGGGTGACCACACTTTGCATGCGGACTTGGTAGTTCTCCCTATACGTGATTTTGATGTGATTCTTGGCATGGACTGGTTATGTGCTTATCATGCTATAGTTGACTGCCATAGGAAGAGGGTTACTTTTTATATGCCGGGTGTGCCTGAATTTACTTTTGTGGGTGATCAAGCGTCGAGTGACTTGCATTTCATTTCTGCACTTAGGGCTAGAAAATTGTTGTCTCAAGGGTGTACCGGGTATCTTGCCTGCGTTGTTGATAAGAAGAGGTCTTCGCCGAGTTTAGAGGAGGTCCCGGTAGTATGTGAGTTTCCCGATGTGTTTTCTACCGATCATGCTATGCCACCCGATAGAGAACTAGAATTTTGTATTGAGCTTATTCCGGGACTTCACCGATTTCTAAGGCACCGATAGGATGGCACCATGAGCTTAGAGAGTTGAAAACTCGTGTGAACTCCTTGAGATTGGTTTTATTAAACCGAGTGTGTCGCCTTGGGGCGCACCGGTCTTATTTGTGAAGAAGAAGGATGGGAGTTTGCGGTTATGCATAGATTATCGCGAATTGAATAAGGTGACCGTTAAGAACAAATACCCACTACCCCACATTGATGATCTTTTTGACCAATTGCAAGGGTCTATCGTCTATTCTAAGCTTGATTTGCGATGGGGTTACTATCAATTGAAGGTTAGAGAGGAAGACATTCAAGACGTTTTTCGCACTAGATATGGGCACTTTGAATTTGTGGTGATGCCGCTTGTTGACGAATGCGCCAATGGTGTTTATGGACTTGATGAACCGTGTCTTCCATAGTTATCTTGATTGTTTTGTGGTAGTCTTCATTGATGACATCTTAGTGTATTCGAAATCTCGGGAGGAGCATGAGAAACACTTGAGGATTGTCTTGTCGATTCTTCGGGAGAAACAGCTTTATGCGAAGTTTAGTAAATGTGCCTTTTGGCTTGAGGAAGTGTCCTTCTTGGGGCATATCATTTCTAGCGCCGGAGTAGCCGTTGATCCTTCTAAGGTTGAAGCGGTGACGAATTGGAAGAGACCTAGTTCGGTTACCGAGGTTCGGAGTTTCTTGGGTCTAGCGGGTTATTACCGGAGATTTATTGAGGGATTTTCTCGGATTGTGACTCCTATGACGAAATTGACACAGAAGAACGTACCGTTTGTTTGGAGTGAGAAATGTGAAGCTAGTTTTCAAGAGCTTAAGAAGCGGTTGACGTCGGCACCTATATTGGCTTTGCCTAGTGGAGGAGATAATTTTGTGATTTATAGCGATGCTTCTAAGGAAGGTTTGGGTTGCGTTTTGATGCAGAATGGTAGGGTTATCGCCTATGCGTCGAGGAAGTTGTCTATTCATGAGCAGAATTACCCGACACACGATATGGAGTTGGCTGCGATTATCTTCGCGTTGCATAAATGGAAACACTACTTGTATGGGGCTAAATTTGAGATCTTCACCGACCACAAAAGTTTGAAGTACTTGTTTTCCCAAAAGGAGTTGAACATGAGGCAAAGAAGATGGATGGAGAAACTAAAAGACCACGATTGCACTATCTTGTATCATCCGGGGAAGGCAAATGTAGTAGCGGATGCCTTGAGTAGGAAGGTTCATATGTCGTGTATGATGGTTAAGGAGTGGAAGATGTTGGAGGACTTGCGTGATTGGAGTCCTAGTGTTTTTGATAGAGGAGTGATCTTCGCGAATGTTCGTGCTACACCAGTTTTGTTTGGGAAGATTAAAGAAGCGCAAAGGGATGATCCGGAGTTGAAGAAAATCATTGATGGGTTGGCTGAGAATGTATCGCCTGATTTTGCGATTAATAGTGAGGGTACTTTGACATTTCGAGGTCGAATTTGTGTTCCTTCTAATGATGACTTGAAGAGGTTGGTTCTTGATGAGGCTCATAAAACGAGGTATACCATTCACCCGGGGAGCACGAAGATGTACTTAGACTTGAAAAGACAATTTTGGTGGAAAGGCATGAAGAGAGAAATTGCGGAGTATGTGTCAAGGTGTTTGACTTGCCAGCAGGTTAAGGCTGAGCATCAGAGGCCCAAGGGACTTCTACAACCACTTGAGATTCCTGAGTGGAAATGGGAGTTCATTACTATGGATTTTGTGACGTGGTTGCCGCAAGACACCGAGAGGTTTTAATGCATTGGGTTATAGTTGATGATTGACTAAGTCCGCACACTTTATTCCTATATCTATCACTTATTCGTTGACTCGCTTGGCGCCTTTGTATATCCAGAGATCGTGAGACTTCATGGCGCACTGTGAGTATTGTGTCCGATAGAGATCCGAGGTTCACATCTAGATTTTGGCAGACGCGTGAGGCTTTGGGGACCAAACTAGACTTCAAGATAGCTTTTCATCCGCAAACGGATGGTCACCCGAGCGATTGATTCAGATTTTGGAGGACATGCTTCGAGCTTGTGCCGTGGATTTCAAGGAAAGCCGATTCTCACTTACCTTTAGCCGAAGTTTATGTGATAATAACGCCTACCGCCGAGTATCAAGATGGCGCCGTATGAAGCTTTGTATGGGCGCAAGTGTAGATCGCCAATTTGTTGGGATGAAGTTGGAGAGGCGAAACTTTGGGGTTCCGAAGTTAGTGCAATGTTGAGAGCGTGAAGTTGATTAGAGATCGTTTGCGCACCGCTCAAAGTCGACAAAAGAGTTATGCGGATAATCGAAGACGAGATCTTGAGTTCCAGGTGGGTGACTACGTATTCTTGAAGGTGACACCGAGGAGAGGTACGAAGAGATTCGGCAAGAAAGGGAAGCTTACACCGAGGTACATTGGCCCGTTCGAGATTCTTGAGAGAGTAGGGTCCTTAGCGCATCAGTATTGCATTGCCACCTTCACTTTCGGAGACTCATAATGTATTTCATGTTTCCATGTTGCGAAAGTATTTGAAGGATGATACCCATGTACTTGAGTATGAAGAGATCACGTTTGAGCCGGATATGTCTTATGTCGAAAAGCCCGTGAAGATTTTGGATACCAAAGAGCAAGTGCTACGAACCAAGAAGATTCCCTTAGTTAAAGTTCTTTGGAGAAACCACAACATTGAAGAAGCGACTTGGGAGACGGAAGCGGAGATGCGCGAGAAGCATCCACATTTGTTTGATGAACTTGGTAAGAATTTAGGGACTAAATTCCTAAAGGAGGGGAGAGTGTAACGCCCCATAATCTTGCATGTGCATTCCATGCTTGTGTTTGTGCTTTCTTGGTTGATTGCGATCATGTTTACCTGGTTTATAAACGTCTTAGAATTAATCTTAAATCATTCTTGAAGTTCTTAACATGTTTAGAATCACGAAAGTCCGTTTGTTGAATCGCCGGTTTGATCGTTTTGAATTTAGCCTTAGCGATTTCCCTCGTTGCTCGTATTTGCTTCTATTTCGACGTACGAAGTGTTCGTTGAGTTCTTGGCCTTATATTCAGGTCTTAATCATGTTGAAACAAGTCCCTTTCATGTCCAAGACATCCTAGTTTGAATGACGTTTGATTGTAGTTTGATTCGTTGTTCGTTCGTCGCGTGGTTCGCGCCTTGTTCTACCTTGTTCCGGGAGTTGTTCGGGTGTGTTTCCGACCCATTTTGAGTAGGGTTAGACCTTAGAATGGTTGCCCAAAAGTTTGGGACCATTTAGATCAAGTTTAGATCAAGTTTTAGGCATTCTGGAGCCGAGGCGGCCGCATGGGAGCTGGTGAGGCGCCCGCCTCAAATGCAGGGAGCAATTGGAGAATGGTCTGAACTTTGGGGAGGCCTCAGCATCTGAGGCGGCCGCATGGCCTAGGGTGAGGCGCCCGCCTCACCTGCTGCTCTGCTACGGGTTGATTTCCTCCTGTTTCGGAATTGGACGATTTGTACACTTCAAACCCCTACTTAAACCTATCCTAAACCTCCCTAACCCTTCCTACTTAAGTCCTAACATCCCTAACTTATTTTTAATGATGGATTAGAAGGCTTGTTGATTATCCAAACCCTATCCTAAGAATCTCAAAGAGACCCTAAGGTCTTGACACATGTCCCACTCAAACTTTTGACCACATATAAGCCCCAAATCAGATTTTTGACCCTCATTCTCACCCTCTCTCTTCCAAAAACGAATTTCATCTCTCTCAAGGTTCTTCCATGGCTTCTTGAGGTCTCATCCCTTGGTCTTCATCAACCATTCATCATTTGCCCAAGAGCCTTTCATTAAAGTTGTAGAGCTCGAGAAGGGGAGCATTTCCATCCGATTGGTTTCTTCTACTTCTTTCTTTGGTGAATAACTTGTAAGTTACCTTCTTAATCTTCTTCTTCTTCTAGTCCTCATTGACCCTAAGGAAGCAAAGCCTATGGTGGTTGAGGTCAATGAGGGCACATGTATGCTTCTATGCTATCTTCTTGTATGTTGAGATTTTGATCTTGTTAGGAGCATGTATAGGGCGAATTCTTGCTTGTGAAAGCCTATATTATTCTTTCATCTTGCCTATTTAAAGTTTTAAACATGTTAGAGACATGTATATTATTTGTTGTTGGGAATTTGTTCATATGAGAATGCCCTAAATGGAGCCTACATTATGTGTTGTTATGTTGTATGTGTTTTATCCTATGAAATGAACTCTATGGTAAACTTGAATCACTTTGCATTGCCTTGGTGAGGTTATAACCTTATTGAACCTAGAATTGACCTAGGTTGGGTTACGAAGCACATAGCTTCAATTTCCCCAAAATTGGGAATTTAGTGAAAAGACTCAACGGAGTCGACTCTAGGGAAGAATTGAACATGTTAGACTCTAAATTCAATCCCTACGAAGTTTGAACGTCATTTGACTTGGTTTACTCAAGTATGAGTTTGGTTTAATTGATTATCACAAGTTGTTATGAAAGATTGGTTTTGAGCAATTAATTGCCTTGATGTGTTTTCTGGTAGAGATTAACACCTTACTTTGTCGGACGAGCCGCTCATGTCGGATTCGGTCCTTAATTGGTTTAAAGTCAAGTAAATATCTACTTGTGCATTGCATTGAGTCCAGCTGGCATAATTGGTTTGTTTATCAAAGTCCGGGTGAGACGATGCATCGCCTTCACGAATTATGGGATTCGTGCTCGCTATGGATCGCCACACCTGGGACTTCACACACACCTCCACTGTGGGCCGCAGTGGGGAAGTAGCCCCTTTGCCGTATCAGTTAAGTGCCGCATTGGCTTGCTATTGAAATCGAGTAGGTTCTCGGTATGAGTCGATGAATTCACATAACATCGATGGCACGAACTAGTAACAGAATTGTGTTGCAGGAGCTACGAAGCGGCCGTGACTATCATATCCTACTCGTATGATTTACTTTACGCACTTATGTGAATAAGGTGCTAAGTGTTAAATGATGATAACATGCCATATTTGTGATAAATGTCATGCTATGTATGAACATGCATATCTTGGTAACTTACTAAGTCTTTCGACTTACTCTATTTGTTTGCTTTGTTTTCCTTAGATCAAAGCCGAGGTGACGTTCCACGCTAGATTCACGCATTCGCTTGGACGTTGTGAGCAAGGTTGCTCTTTTGGACATTAATTGGTTAATCTTGTATTTTGGAAAGGACGATGGGAAGCAAGTCATGTAGACTTAGCTTGGGTTTTTGTGTTGTAGTAACTTATTATTAATACTTGTAATCTTTTGGTATGCCGACTATAAGTCGCGCTTGTTTATATGTGTGTATGGTTCATCATAATTTCTTCCGCTAAAGCGCGTTTAAAGTATTATTACTGTTATTGTCTCCGGCATGTTGTGGCCGTTGAGGTTTATTAAGCATGTGTTAATTGTAGGAGTAGTTGTTGGGTTCCGGCTGTAACGTCGCCGATGACTTGTTTAAATCAGGTTGTTTTTCCGGCCAAGTGTAGCCGAGTTGTTAATTGTCTGAAATGTTGCGCCACGTGAATTTTACAACCCTACTTATGCATGCTTCTGTGTTTAACTTGATTATTTGGACGGCGCGATCCGGGATCTCGCATTGGGGTTCGGGTCGGGTCGTCACACAAGACATGTTAAAAGGGCTAACAAATGTCAAGTTGCAAGGTTGAAAATGCAAGAGAAAAAGCAGGATACATAAACAGATTACAGGGGCCAAAGTGCCAAAACAAGAAGATAAAAAGGCAGTGGGCGCTGCCCATAACCCTCTTGGGCGCCGCGCCCCAGCTCCTTTTGGACCGCGCCCACAGAGGCCCCCTACACTGTCGCTTTTGGCCTAAGGTGCAACCTCCTCAGCACACGGTACAAGCCGATAAAACACAAAAGGTAAAACTTAATCACGAAGGAAGGCCTCTTCCCAGCCTATAAATAAAAGCTCCCGGCTTCAGAAAAAAACATAGTTCACGTAGTGAGAAAACCTTCACCGCGTAGTTTGTGAGCACTCTTCCGAGAGAACGCCGAGGTTATTCCCCCTCTAGCCCCGAAGCTCTGCCAAATCTCCCCTAAACACTAAAACTCTCCGACCAAAGTGAACCCTAGTTGCCCTACTAGGATTCCGCCCTATTTCACCGATTCAAAAGAGCTAAAAAGAGTAGTTGCCCTTGCCCGAATCTAGATATCAAATCCAGCCGAAGCAAGCAGTTGTGTCGCCCAGATAAAAAGGTGAAAAACAACTAAATTGAACAGTTACGCTGCCCGAAATCAATCAAAAGAAAAAGACTCCCTCTCCCTTAAGGATAGAGTGAGCGCACCCTAGAGTCTACCAGAAAGGAGCTTAGTACGGGATAAAACCCCCACGCTTCAAGAGGTATGTCCATTAAAGTTTATTTACTTTTTATGTATAAAAAGTGATATTTAAAATAGTCTTATATAAACGAAATAAGCAGTTGTACTGTCCGAAATTTTATAGCAAATAGCACTAAAAAGAGCTATTATTATGACCAAAATTTTATAAATGTATTCGCAACTCTGAAAATGAGGTTGTTGTAAGTTTGTATTTATTTCCTTCTATATATGAAAATATTTATTTAAAATGTTTTATTTCAACTGTTAAATAAATATAAAAGAACATATTTAACCAAAAAAAAACTTTTTTTGAGACCGAAAGGGCGAGTTGGGTGCCTAACCCCATCCCACCTCGTAACTTAGCCTCCGAACCCTTTTACAAATCTAGTTATTTTTTGTTTTTCTTTGTTTCCCTTAAAATAAAGATGACGACTCTGTTGTATATATTTTGAGTCCACAAAATGAGGCCTGTCGTATTCCCACACGCTTTAAAAGATTTTGAAACCACCCGCTTCTCGGTAGCGGGGGAAAGGTCGAAAAACGGGACACTCACAGTGGCGACTCTACTGGGGATGTTGTTTTTATTTTAAATAAATAAAAACGAAGGACTAAACTCATTTTGTTAAAAGAAAAAACAAGTTTTTCTTTTGTTTTTGGCTAAATATGTTTATATTTATTTAATAGTTTAAATATTATATTTTTTTTATATATCTATATATATATATATATATATATATATATATATATATATATATATATATATATATATATATTTATGCATATAAGTGAAATCTTATGAGCTTCATTTTGGGTATCGTTGCGAAAAAATATATATAAAATTTCGGGCAAGATAACAAAAAAAAAAAGAGGCAGAGGCATATTATCGTTTTACTTTATTTTACTCCGCTTTATTTATTATTCCTGGCAAAATATGTAAATATTCTTTTATTCTGTCATTTTCTTTTGGGGATTAGAACCAAATGTAATTAATATGAACAAATAGCTTCCCCGCTTTTATTTCTATTTATTGATCTGAATGGTCGTCACGCTTGCTCGCGCCGTCCTTTCGAGGATTAAAACTAATTAGCCGAGAAAATCAACAAATGAACAGAAAGACGGGCTATTTACTGCTTTATATCTGGAAAAAAAAAGACTTTACTGCTTATTAGATACCTCACACACGGGCACACACGTAGAAATATTCTGAACTGCTACCCTTACACCAAAGTCAGCCTACCCTCTGCATCAAACAATGTTAAAAGCATATAATTTTTCAGAACACTTCATGGATCGATCGATTTTTATATCTCTAAATTATTGATCAATCCCTGTTGCAAAAATATACATAAATGAATAAAGATATATGCACAGGGACTGACCAATAATTTTTATGGTATTTGTCCTAGACCATTTGAGTGATGGATCCCAGAAAGAGTATAGACCCTTCGACTGAGATCAGTCTAATCTTAGTCGAAAGGCAAGTGGAATACGAAGGTTTTATACTCTGGAGAAATAATCCATTATTCTAGGAAAAGTCCCGAGACAATCAAAACAAAGCATGTACTTGTCCGATCAATTTTAGGGAAAATAAATAATAAAATAATAAAGGCACACTGTACTTGAACCAAAAAAAATCCTGGAACTTTCCCTTCTGATAGCTTCAACCTTTTTCCTAAAAAACCTGGCCCGAATTTGGAAAGAAAGAGATAGCACCGGTCGTTTGATACAAGATACATGCACAGAAGTTAGGTCAGAAAGTATAAGAATCAGTCCATGGGGTACAAATTTAGGCAAAATGGCCGCCGAGAATGAACAGTCTACTGTGAGTACTAAGATAGGAGCTCCAGGGTACGCTCCTACTCCAAGTCTCCAACCATGCAAATGTGGTTAGACCATAATTTAGGTCCACATATTGATCGCCTACTAGGCCATATCACAAACCTCATGCAAAGTCCAAAACCCAATGTTGAGGGAATCACTTTCCTTGCAACCCCTCAAGAAGTATCTACTTCTCATACTCCTCTAAACCCAAGCCCTCAACCAAACACTAACCTTCCACCAACCGCCAGCACCTCAACTACTAATTTCCCACCTAATACTTATTACCCGAACTTTAACCCTTTCTTGTCAAACCCACCATATCCTTTCCCAAACACCAATATACCCCAAAATCCAAGTGGTCTCCTATTTCCCATCACTAACCCACTCCAAAACAGCCCACATATGGACCCTAGAAGCTATACCCAGCCAGGACAAACAACGACCTATCTACCAATTAATGATTTTGTTTGTCAGGTAGAAGCTGCAAATATCATGCATCATCAAAATCGTTACCAAATGCCTCAACCAATCCCAGAAATTAACCCAGTTGCCCTCAATCCCTCAAATATATACCATATCCCAGCACCACCTCCCACAAATATAGAGGCGGATATGGAGAACCTTAAGGGAATGATGCTCAAAGTCACGAACAAAGGAGAATTCTCTGCACAATCATTGGCACTGTAACCCTCAGCCATCTTACCACAAAAATTCAAAATGCCCAACATAGAAAAGTTTGATGGGACTGGTTGCCCAGTCTCTCACCTGAAGTCTTACTCCACCACAATGCAATTAAGAGGAGTTAGCTTTGAGGCAATGGCCTTTAATTTCCATTTGAGTTTAGTCGGAACTGCTAAGCAATGGCTCATGTTAGCAGATAACAGATTAACAGTACGGTCGCTACTTGGGATCAAATAGCTGAGGAATTCCAAAAGAGATACAAAGACAACAGTAGCTCTGAAAATAAGAGGGAACTCGAGTCTTTCACTCAAAAGGAAAAAAGAAACCTTTGTAGACTTTACAGCCAGGTGGAAGAGGAAAATAGCCCAAACACTGGACAGACCCGATCCATATGAATCAGCCCGGTTGTTTATAAAAAACCTCCAACCAATTTATCTTGAATGTATGAGATACCTCCCATATGGTGATTTCAATGCCATTCTTGAAATAGGAAATCGTATTGATGAAGAAATACGTACAGGGTTCCTAGAAATTGACACACCTTTAAGTTCATTCTACTACTCTAAATCGGAGGAAACATCTACGGAAGAAATCAATGTTGTTGAAAGAATTCCAACTGATAAGTACAATAATGTACCTTGGTCTTACGGAACAGATGAATCTATAAATTTTGTTAGAGAGGACATCAATATAAGTAGGCATACAAAAAGTCCTCACAACAAGCGACATTATGATGAACTACATGCTCCAATGTCGCTGATACTACAAGGGTTAATAACACAAGAAGTCCTTAACCCACTTGAGAACTACAAACCTCCAAGCCCATTACCCGCCAAATGGAGCCACAACAAGTACTGTGAATACCACCAATTTAGTGGTCATATCACTGACAAATGCTTCTCAATCAGGAATGCTATCCAAGACCTTATCGATGATAAAATCATTGAGAAACCGCACCCATTGCCACACAATGAGCAAGTCAACATGATTGATTGTGATAAAAAGTGATCAAGTATCGCCCAAGGAGCAACATTGGAAAGAATTTGGATAAGGCAAAACGTAAGTACAAGAAATTGTTAGTCACTCAGGGAAGGGCAAGTGAAAATCTTTTTAAGCTCATAGAACCTCAGAATACCCTTTTGTATGCACCTTCAAAAAACCTTTTTACCTTTGAACCTCCTCTTGCCAAATAAAATTTTCAAGAAGCAACTTTTTTTCAACTTAGCGTCTGTTTTCGTAGATTTTTCCATGCATATCCTTTTTCTTTTCGATTCCGATCACCTATTTCCGAGTATCCTTGGATATGTTTTCTTCTAAAGATGATAAATTGACTCACTTAAAAACACATAAATCTACACGAGTTGATAATGAGTCATCCAGAAGATATGGACCCACAAACTATTAAGAACACATGAAATCAAAAGCAGGTAAGTCGTCTTGATTGAAATCACCTTCGACCCATTGCGTCCGAGTTATTAGTAGCATGTTGGGGCTTCCTACCATTAACACCAACACCCCTCCAAAAAACCTGAAACCCTCTTTTAAGACCACCATATGCCAAAACCCCTACTGAAATTAAGACATTCCAATATCCCCAGCCAAACAACTATCCCCATGATCCAGCTTCCCAAAACTGAGGCTGTTTCGCCTTTTTATATCCACCAAGAGTGATTTTCCTTTCCCCAAAAGGAGAGAGGACATTCCTCAATGGCTATTATAATGCTCCAAGAAAAAAAAGTGAGAAGAGAAAAAAGAAGAAAAAAAGATAGAGAAGAAAAAAAATCTCTCTAGAGCAAGTCCATCATTTGTCCATCTCTCCCTTACACAAACTAATTTGGGGCTTCTCAAAGAAAATCAACACATACACTTTTTAGATGTGGATTGAAGAAAAAAAAGAGGTCCGCCATACCCAAAGTCAAAGCAAAAAATCCTACCATACTCAAAACCAAAAACCAATTGTCCATCTAGAACCCACAACCCAAAAGCCAGCCAACGATCAAATTGTTGATTGTTTTTTTAAAAGAAACCAATTCCATAAAGAAACCTTATAACCAGAAGCCAAATAAAAAAAACCTCAAAACCAATCCATCCCCAAAAACTTAAACAGTACACCCTGAACCAGTCGCGATCAACAGCTCTGCTTCAATCGGTCATAACGTGATCTGAGTCAAAGATGAAACTTCTTGCTAAAACACAAAAAAGAAGAAGATAATTATCAAATAGGGTTCATAACCCATCAACCTGGTGATACTCAGCAATAAAGTGAACTCTGAATTCCAGCTCTCTTTCTTGTTCAGTAGAGTCATCCTCATATCCCATGCCCTTGATTTTCTCTTCAAAAAAAAGAAGAAGAGAAAAGTCCACCTAGGGGCTTTCCGTCCATCTACTTCTGGGGTTATTCTTCATTCATATCCGTAAAAACGTATCGTTTTAGTCTGCTAGGGGCTTTTCTATCCCATCTTAAAGAATTTGTTGATTAAATCACCCTTTCCCACCAAACTCACGAGTCTTGTCCATGCAGTCGCCTTTCTCATGTTCCCTGAACCGTGAATTGTTGGTCATAACGAAAGATGCTTTGGTTAGGAAATCTTTGAGAATCTGAGTCTCGCCACAGGTAAGATAAGAAAAGTTATTCTTGGACTTAGTATAAAGAGAAGACATTTTGGAAACATATACTCTATCAACCGAAAAAGTTTCTAACTTGGCCTTATGGGCAAGGACTTCTTAGGATTAGATGACAGAATCACTTATTATGCCTAATCCCCCATGATTCCTGCAAGTCGGGTAAATAGTTTCGGATACACTTTGCCCCTACCTTCCTTTTGATGCTAGACTGACTGTCTACCAATTTCTGTCCAGGATACCAAAGGTTGGGAACCTCACTTACAAAGTTGGACTCTTTGTTTCGCTTTGGCATCGTGCCAGTTTCTCTAAGTTCCATCAGATCTTGCTAATTGACCGTCGTGTTATCCCATCCTATGGGCCCATGTTTTTTGAAACCCCTCCTTACTTTCTTTGTCAAAAACCATGATATTTTGTTATCAAGTCAAAAGAAAGAAACGAGAGACCTCCATTAAATTTCTTCACTAAAAAAACCCCCAGCAGATACCAGAAGCCAAACAAACATATATACGTCACACCTCCTACGATTATGGCCAAAGCTTCGAGTGAGCCCCAACAAAAACAACCTCAGCCATTTTACTCACTAGCCAAGAAGTATATTATATTTATTAAATATAAATTAGTTTTGCTTAAAAAAGTCAATTATGCACAGGTACTATTAACTAGTGTTTGCATGTAAACTAAATTACAAAGTAATGGAGTAAGTAATTCAACGACATTGTTTCGCGCCACTATATCTGATCTCGAAACTTTTCCCACATATTACTGACCTTATCGTCATCCCTGCATTTTAGAAACATTGGCAGCATTCCACCACAAGGCTTTATAATCATTGCTTCTCTTTTACTGGGATAAGCATATTTAAAAAAAAAATCTGCATCACTTTTCCTATTCTGGGTTAAGCACATTTTGAAAAACATCATCGCTTTTCCTTTGCTGGGAAAAGTTCGTTTTAAAAAACATTTCTTTCCCTATTCTGGGAGAAAACTCATTTAAAAAAAATCAAAATCACATCGCTTTTCCTATTTTGGGTTAAGCGCATTTTTGAAAAGTAGTATCGCTTTTCCTTTGCTAGAAAAAGCCCATTTAAAAAACATTTCTTTCCCTATTCTGGGGGAAACTCATTTTAAAAAATCACCGCTTTTCCTATTCTGGGTCAAACGCATTTTGAAAAGCAGCATCGTTTTTCCTTTGCTGAGAAAAGCTCGTTTTTTTAAAAAAAAAACATTTCTTTCCATATTCAGGGAAAAAACTCATTTTTTAAAAAAATCACATCACTTTTCCTTTGTTGAGGGAAGCGCTGTTTTTAAAAATCTCATCATTTTCCCTATCCTGGGGGAAAGGGCATTTAAGAATTTCATCGTTTTTCCTATTCTGGGGGAAGCGCGTTTTAATCTCATCGTTTTCCCTATTCTGGGGTAAACGCGTTTTAAAAATTGCACCACTTTCCTTATGCTGGGGAAGCGCGTTTTTAAAAATCTCCTCATTTTCCCTATCATAGGGAAAGGGCATTTAAGAATTGCATGGTTTTCCCTATTCTGGGGGAAGCGCATTTTAATCCCATCGTTTTCCCTATTCTGGGGGAAACACGTTTTAAAAATTGCATCACTTTCCCTATTCTTGGGGAAAATACTTTTTAAAATTGCATTGTTTTCCCTATTCTGGGGGAAGAGCAATTAAGAAATCGTACCACTGTTTCCTATTTTGGGAGAAAAACATTTTAAAAGTTGCATTGGTTTCCCTATTCTGGGGGAAGGGCGTTTTAGAAGTGCATTATTTTTCCCTATTTTGGGGAAAGTGCATTTTAGAGGTCCCACCAAGTTTTGCCTATGCTGGGCAAAACGCATCCGAATCCCACTAGTTTTGCCTATGCTGGGCAAAATGCATCAGAATCCCACCAAGTTTTGCCTATGCTGGGCAAAACGCATCCGAATCCCACCAGTTTTGCATATGTTGGGCGAATCGCATCAGAGTCTCACCAGTTTTGCCTATTGATCGATGTATTTTATACGTCGATTTCATATACTTTTATGACTTAAATTGAGCGATTCCACGAGGCTTTTGGCTACTGATGTATGTTTTTCAGTTGTTTTATGAGTTTCAGGGTTTTAGGTGATATTATACAAATTATGAGGCTTTTTGGTGAAAATTCCAAGAAGGGGCCAGGGTGTAAATTGAAGATTAAAGAGCAGAAGTCAAGGCTGGACACGTTGCGGCCGCAAGGTGTATCTTACCTTGCCTCCGCAAGGTAGGCAGTGTGATCAAAGTTCGAGCCCTGGATTTATGAAGGCCCTTGCAGACGCAAGGGTGTCATGACCTTGCGGCCGCAAGGTAGTCAAAATGTGATTTTTTGGGTTTTCACGCCAGACCGGAAGACCTAAACCCCCTACAACTCCATGGTATAAATAGAGGCCAGTAGCCAAAGCTTTAGGACAGCCATATTTCAGTTTTCTATAGCTTTAGAATAGAATTTAGTGTGTATAACATAATTAGTTGTTGTAATTACAAGGATTGAAGATCGATTCATGTATTCTATCATCTCCATGTGCTGTTCATCTTCAAGGATGAACTAATCACCCATTAATCTAGGAGTTGGGAGGTAACTTGTATCGAATCTATGCTTTAATTATATTTTTATTCATTCAATTCTTATTGATTGTGGTGATTATCAATCCCTCTATTATTTCACTTTGAACAAATGAATGTAATCGTGAATAATAAAGGCCTAGAGGTGCGGATAACTACATGATCAATGTGCATATGTCGTACATTGGCTCACCATCACAATAAATTGAACCTATCGATGCACGAGAGTGATAAGTTAGGGTCAGGTTCCATATATGACCTAAGTGACAGTTAGATCATATGTTCTTGTGCCTAGGATATAGAATGGGTGAATTATTTGAAGATGGAGACTGAACGGTAATTCAACAGGCTATATCTATATTTTGTGAACGAACCCAAGTAATTGAATGATTTTTTATTAAAATAAGCCATATATGAGATACAAGTGAAACCCTAATCCTAGATTTCCCTCCACCATAAGATCTTTATAAATTATGATTGCTGCTAATTAGTTAACATTAGAATAATAATTAATTTAGAATAAAATCAATATAAAACCCCTCCTTAGTTTAATAATTTGCTACCGATAATTGTGCTATATGTTATCTTCTTGTCTCTGTGGTTCGACCCTTACTTCCCAAAACTATTCTACAATAGTCTTGTCCACTTGCAAGGAAATAATTAAAATAAGATATCGATCACCTATGCTGGGCAAAATGCATCCGAATCCCACCAATTTTGCCTATGCTGGACAAAACGCACCATCTGTCCCACCTAGTGTTGGTATTTGCTTGTCTACTAAAACCGAACTACGTTTGCTCTAATTCCTGAGAAAGGGATACGTATGCAGCCTACTCAGTAGGCACGACCATCAGAGCATTTCACTTGCATATCTGCTCTATCCTATAAAACCAACTAAAATGTTTATGGTATATGAGATTTGAATTACTTCATCCTAAATTGTTGCATCATAAACTGCTGCATATTGCATTTCTCCCCATTATAATTTTCATGAAATTTGAGAATCTAATTCTTATCAACGATGTTCGTTTACTTGGTAAGTTTCGGTTTACCCGTAAACTCCATCGTTGAGGGGCTCTGTAGACACCCCAATTTTGTACCTCTGGTATGTGACATGACATAAAATATCAAGACCTGTTAAAAGGACTAACGAATGTCAAGTTACAGAGTTGAAAATGCAAGAGAAAAAGTATGATGTATAAACAATGAATTGCAGGGGCCAAAGTGCCAAAACCAGAAGATAAAAAAGATGTGGGCGCTGCCCACAACCCTCATGGCCGCGGCGCCCTAGCTCCCTTTGGGCCGCGCCCAATTGAGGCCCCTTGCGCTGTAGCTTTTGGCATAAGGTGCAACCTTCTCAGCACATGGTACAAGCCGATGAAGCACAGAAGGTAAAACTTAATCACGAAGGAAGGCCTCCTCCCAACCTATAAATAAAGGCCCCCTTCTTAAAAAAACATAGTTCATGCAGTGAGAAAAACTTTCACCGCGCAGTTTGTGAGAGCTCTCCTGAGAGAACGCCGAGGTTATTCCCCCTCTAGCTCCGAAGCTTGCCAAATCTCCCCTAAACACTAAAACTCTTCGGTCAAAGTGAACCCTAGTTGCCCTGCTAGGATTCCGTCTTATTTCACCGGTTCAAAAGAGTCAAAAAGAGCAATTGTCCTGCCCGAATTTAGATGTCAAATCCAGCCGAAGCAAGCAGTTACTTTGCCCGATTCCAGACGCAAGCAAGCCAGCAAATCCAGCCAAAGCAAGCAGTTGTGCCGCCTGGATAAAGAGGAAAAAAGTAACTAAACGGAGCAGTTATGCTACCCGAAATCAATCAAAAGAAAAAGACTTACTCTCCCTGAAGGACAGAGTGAGCGCACCCTAGGGCCTACCAGAAAGGAGCTTGGTATGAGATAAAATCCTCACGCTTCAAGAAGTAGGTCCATTAAATTTTATTTACTTTTTATGTATAAAAAGTGCTATTTAAAATAGTCCTATGTAAACGAAATAAGCAGTTGTGCTGCCCGAAATTTTATAGTAAATAGCACAAAAAGAGCCATTATTATGACCAAATTTTTATAAATGCATTCGCAACTCTAGAAATGAGGCTACTGTAAGTTTTTCCTTCTATATATGCAAATATATATTTAAAATATTTTATTTCAACTATTAAATAAATATAAAAGAGCATATTTAGCCAAAAAAAAACTTGTTTTGAGACCGAAATGGCGAGTTTGGTGCCTAATCCCTTCCACACTCGTAACTTAGCCTCTGAACCCTTTTACAAATCTGGTTATTTTTGTTTTTCTTTGTTTCCCTTAAAATAAAGATGGCGACTCTGTTGTATATATTTTGAGTCCACAAAATGAGGCCGGGTGTATTCCCACGTGTTTTAAAAGATTTTGAAACCACCCGCTTCTCGGTAGCGGGGGAAAGGTCGAAAAACGAGGCACTCACAACCCTGATTACTCATTTGTGAACTTCTTGTAAGACCTCTCGAAAGCGTAGATGTGAGTTTTTGTAAGACCTCTCAAAAGCGTAGATGTGAGTTTTTGTAAGACCTCTCAAAAGCGTAGAGGCAATTAAACTGTACAACATTTCGAAAGTGTAGAGATGAGTTCTTGTAAAACTTCTCGAAGCGTAGAGAATATTTAACTTTTAGATCTCTCAAAAGCATAGATGCAATTAAATTGTAAAACCTCTAGAAAAAGTAGAGGCGAGTTCTTATAAGACCTTTCAAAAGCGTAGATGCAATTAAACTCTAAGATATCTCAAGAGAGTCGAGGCAATTAAATTGTAAGACCTCTCGAAAGCGAAGATGTGAGTTCTTGTAAAACTTCTCACAAGTGTAGAGACAATTAAACTGTAAGACCTTTCGAAAGCGTAAATGCAAGTTCTTGTAAGGCCTCTCGAAAGCGTAGAGGCAATTAAATCGTAAGACCTCTCAAAAGTGTAGAGGCGATTTCTTGTAAGACCTCTCGAAAGCGTAGAGACAATTAAACTGTAAGACCTCTCAAAAGCGTAGAGGCAAGTTCTTGTAAGACCTCTCGAAAGCGTTGTGACAATTAAACCGTAAGACCTCTTGATAGCGTAGAGGCATTTAAAATAAAAATCATTGTACACACAAGATAGCCATGCTCGCGAATCTAGTTGTACGATGCTTTATTAAAATCCTTGTAATCACAATGTAGTCTTGCTCACAAATAAAGTTGTACAGGGCTTTATTAAAATCCTTACAGTCACAAAGTAGTTAGTATGCTTGCTAGTTGAGTGAAAGGAACCTACACGGTCCATTTATTATGCTCGCAAGTCGAGTGAAAGTAACCTACATGGTCAAGTTAAATGCTCGCAGGTTAATCAAAATACACATTTATGGTCAAAAAGGACCAAAATTACTACCCATTCGAGCACTTCTATTCACTACTAGAAAAATGACCTTTAGTGACGGAAATTTCTGTCGCTAAAGGCAGAATTCCGTCGCTAATGGCTCCTCAGCGACAGAATTTTTCCGTCGCCGCCGCCGGTGATCACGCTGTCACGTCCGCGGATGTCCGACGACCATTTCGATAAGCTAAAGGCTTTAAAAAAACAATTAAATTTTAATTTCAGCGACGAAAATTTCCATCGCTAAAGGCTTTTAAAAATAATTAAATTTTATTTTCAGCGACTGAAATTTCCGTCGCTAATGGCTTTTAAAAAATAATTTAATTTTAATTTCAGAGACGGAAATTTCCGTCGCTAAAGGCTTTTAAAAATAATTAAATTTTATTTTCAGCGACGGAAATTTTCGTCGCTAATAATGTAAAAAATTTAAAAAAACCAAAAATACTATTATTATAAATTTTTGTACCTGATAATATAACAATTAATACAAACCGAAGATACAAAATAAACAATAATATAAAACCAATTTAAAACATCAAACCCAGAATGTTATTACAACAATCCATGTAAATTATATATAACAATTAATACCAAAAACTTGTTTCTAGAGTTAACTTGGAAATTTAAACTTGTACCAATCCATGTAAACCATATCTAATAAAAAAACCTAAAAATAAAATTAAAAAATCCTACGACATGAGGATCAAGAAAAACTTCATCTTCACGGCAATCAGCTAGAAATCCTGTCCAAGTAAAATTACTATTTTGATTAAAAATCAACAAGAAAAAGTAAGTCATTGTTTTCATAGGATCAAACAAGAAGCTTTAGAAGCTTACCATAGGAATACATTTATGGCATAATCATCATTTCTTTGCTTTTTTTTGCTGGATGAACCTAAACATGTACAAGTTATCCAAAATCAATTAGTTAATAATAATAACAAAAAAGGTCCAACCCTATTTCCCCCACCCCCAATATGAGTATTAAACCAGAGGAATGGAAAGAGAAGAAATGGAATGAATGTTGCTTGAAAGTAAGCATGTTTGGTTTCAAAGTCCCCCAACGTACATACAATTATGTTGTTCAGTTTCAAAGTCAAATAAACTAAAACCATGGATTTCATAGCATCAACATGGCTACCTAGCTAACAAGCGTACATAAATCGATGTTTAAACATTAATACACTAAATTTACACTAACAGCCCCTTTGTTTCTTACCATTTACACTAACACCCCCTAAACGCATACATGCGTTTATCTTTTTTGGTTTCAAAGTCAATTAAACTACAACCATGGATTTCATAGCATCAACATGGCTACCCAACTAACAAACGTACATAAATCGATGTTTAAACATTAATACACTAAATTTACACTAACACCCGTTTATTTCTTACTATTTATACTAACACCCCCCTAAACGTACATACACTTATGTTGTTCGGTTTCAAAGTCAATTAAACTACAACCATGGATTTCATAGCATCAACATGGCTACCCAGCTAACAAACGTACATAAATCGATGTTTAAACATTAATACACTACATTTACACTAACACCCATTTATTTCTTACCATTTACACTAACACCCTCAACGTACATATAGTTATCTTCTTTTCTTTCAAAGTCGATTAAACTAAAACCATGGATTTCATAGCATCAACATGGTACCCACTAACAAACGTATATAAATCGATGTTTAAGCATTAATACACTAAATTTACACTAACACCCCTTTATTTCTTACTATTTACACTAACACCCCCCAAATGTACATACAATTATATTTTTTGGTTTCAAAGTCAATTAAACTACAACCATGGATTGCATAGCATCAACATGGCTACCCAGCTAACAAACATACATAAATCGATGTTTAAACATTAATACACTAAATTTACACTAGCATATGTATCATACGCATCAGTAACACTCCTCATAGACCTCCTCACATGTATATTTCATCTACAATATAAAAATAGAATTATAACATTTTAATTACAAACTAACATTTAATAAAAATAAAAAAAATATTAAGACATTACCTTGAAGGCCTCCCAAATATTGTCATTTTCCTTGTTTGGCAACTTTTAAACGAGGAATGATCTCACTGCAGTAACTCGACGCCAATACTCCCCAATCCATTTGTCGGCGTAGGGTATGCACCTACAAACCTGCCAAATATATTTATACAATAACGAATTAACTTAAAGGTTAACGAATTTTATATAAAGCAAAAAGGAACCAAATTAGGTTTATGGTTTAGGTTTAGTGTTATGGTTTAGGTTTACGTTAGGTTTAGGTTTAGGTTTAGGTTTAGTTGTGCTTTAGGTTTGGTTGGGGTCAGTGTGGTTAGGCTTTAGGTCAGTCAGGGGTGAGGCGTGGGTGGGGTCAGATGGGGTCAGGATGTGGTCAGTCGTCAGGGTCAGTCAGATGTGACGGATGTCAGTCGGGTCATGGTCAGGGTGGGTGGGTAAAGGTTGGGGGTGGGGTTGGGTTGGGGTTGGGGCGGGGACGGGTGTCAGTCAGTCAGTGGGGTTAGGTTTAGGTTTAGGTTTGGGTTAGTGTTATGGTTTAGGGTTGTTGTGTTACGAATTAGGTTTATGGTTTAGGTTTAGGTTTATGGTTTAGGGTTTAGGGTTTAGTTTAGGTTTAGGTTTTAGGTTTAAGGTTTAGGTTTTGGGTCAGTTTAGGGTCAGTCAGTCAGTCAGTCGTCAGACGGGACGGGGTTGGGTTGCGGATGGGAAGGAAGCAGTCAGGGCTAGGTTTAAGTTAAGGTTAGTGTTACGATTTAGGTTTATGGTTTATGGTTTAGTTTACTTTTAGGTTTAGGGATTATGGTTAAGTTAGTGTTTAGAGTTGGGTTTAGGTTTAATGAGATATCGCTTTTTGAATTTTAATCCAGGAGAAGAGAATTGCTTTAATTAAAACTATGTTTCTTTCGTGTTTCCTCTTTTTGAGGTAGGAACTATCGGCTTTCCTTTGTTAATGTGAGACGAGGTCATGCCATCGTGAGATTCCAGTAATATAATGATGATAGTGAATATATGATAAGATATGAATGATGGTCAATAATATAACGACACAAAAAACTTGTCTTCATATCTACAACTACAAGTTTGTGAAATGATTACGTGCCTCAGAGCTACAAATCTGTTGCTCAATGCTACTCAACCACCGAAATTTACGTGAATCTTTGCAAGGAACCCTACAATCAACTAGTTCTCAAATGATAGAATTTTTTTTTATTTTTTTATTTTTTAGGAAAGCACGGCGGCACCTGCACAGACTTTATTAAATAAACAAAACAAATACAAAAGGAGGGGGATAACCAGCCTTACCCAACAACAGGGGGGACAAAGGAGCCTGGCCTCAAGAAATGGCAAAGCCTACAACAATTACTTCCTAAAGAAAATAACCCAAAGCATCATCTAAGCGCATGGCCTTCCCTAACATGATCAGGAAAAGACGCTCTAGAATGATAAACATGGAGGCCCAAATGAGACGAACCACAAAACGCCAATCTATCAGCCACTCTATTTTGTTCCCGAAAAACATGAGATATACCAAAGCTGCCAAGTAAAATACGAGACTCCCTAATATTATAAACATAGCGCCAAGGAA
>CM028377.1:8050312-8078282 GCA_013146195.2 Codonopsis lanceolata | reverse complement strand
CCATTAGATCACCGCTTCAACCTTAGAAGGATCAACGGCTACTAGTCACTAGAAATGATATGCCCCAAGAAGGACACCTCCTCAGCCAAAAGGCACATTTGCTAAACTTGAACAAAAAGCTGTTTCTCAGAAGAATAGACAAGACAATCCTGAGTGTTTCTCATGCTCCTCCAGAAGTTTGAATACACTAAGATCTCAATAGAACTATAATCTTGACATCCTCACAGTCGAAATGCCCACTGAATCTTTTAATTTGTCTTGAATGTCTTCCTCTCTAACCTTCAATTGATAGTAACCCATCGCAAATCAAGCTTAGAATAAACAATAGACCCTTGCAATTGGTCAAAAGATCATCAATGTGGGGTAGTGGGTATTTGTTCTTAGATCACCTATTCAATTCTCGATTATCTATGCTCATGCATAAACTCCCATCCTTCTTCTTGCAAATATGAACAGTGCGCCAGGCGACACGCTCGGTTTAATAAAACCAATCTCAGGAGTTCACACCAGCGAGTTTTCAACTCTAGCTCACGCGGTGCCATCTATACGGTGCTTTCGAAATGGGTGAAGTCCCCGGAATAAGCTCAATACAAAACTCTAGTTCTCTATCGGGTGGCATAGCATGATTGAAAACACATCGGGAAACTCACATACTACGGGACCTCCTCTAAACTTCGGAGACCTCTTCTTATCGCAACGAGGCAAGATACGGTACACCCTTGAGACAACAATTTTCTAGCCACTTGGCGAAATGAAATGCAAGTCACTCGGCCTTGATCACCCACAAAAAGCAATTGATTTTACCCGCATATAAAAAGTAACCCTCTTCCTATGGCAATCAACTGCTAGCATGATAAGCAGCATAACCCGTTCCATGCCAAGAATCACATCAAAATCACGTATGGGAGAACTACCAGAGTCCGCATGCAAAGTGTGGTCACCCACCAAAACATCACAAGATCGCTTGAGGCTTGAAAGCATATACTCTAGGCGGTAGACACTTCAGCTTTAAGTAACTGGAATGAGGCAATGCGAGGTTCTCAACAAAGTGCGAAGCAACATAAGAATCTGAAGACCACGGATCTATGAGAATTCGAGCCTTATGATCAAATATAGAAAGAGTACCTCTATCCTTCCAGTAGACCCCACGAACCCGTGATCAGCGCAAACACACGACCACTGACCTTGATTTCGTCCCTCTCTCTTAGCCCCAGGCTATGTTGACTAGCCTTGAACTTCGGACAATCTCTCTTCATGTGAGTCGTCTCCTGAAAGACACTTCCCATTCTTTACCAACACCTATCAATTTGTGCACGACCTCTGCGAGCAGGCAAATCATGGTCTCATTCGAGACCCTTGCTTTGAGTAGAAGAAGTGTTGTTGCCTTTGTTTCCACGGCGTGGCCTACCTTGGCCTCCACCTCTCCTATCCGGTTCCTTGGTATCCTCTTACGCTTTGAATTATTCCACGATTGGTGTTACGAGTGAGTACGTCGTGCATTACAGTGCATGACTCGGTGCTCCTCGATATCTTGTTCAACCTCATAAGCTCTATCAACTGATCCAGTCGGTGAGCTTAAGCTAAAATACGCTTCTAAATTCGTCCTCAACCCTTTAACAAACTTATGTGTTCTCAGGAGCCTCGTAGGAATCAAATGCGATGCAATAACGGCTCGGTTCGGTGAACCACTGAGGAATATCTCACTTGATCATGGTACCTTGCTCAAGATTATAGAATTCTTTCTCCCTTTGGTTGCGAACCACATCGATACGTACTCATTCTTAAATTCCTCTGAAAATTAGCCCATGATAGGGACTTGTTGCATCTCCCAACTTTCCTTCAACACAGTCCACCATGCTCGGCGCTCCCTTAAGCGAAAAGCGTCGCTAGTCGACTTTCTCCTCATCGGTACTCCAACATAGATAAGATTTTGATCATCTCTTCCATCCACAACTCGGCCTCCTCGGGTTTGGCTCCCCAAAGCGCTTTAGGCTTCAGCAAGAAATCTCTAGGAGAGTGTTGTCAGTCCTCGGTCTGGGTGGTGGTGGTGGTACTCCCCCGGCTTGACCTCCCGGCTGCCCACCGCAGAAAAAGCCATCAACACTACGGTGTAATTACGCATATCCGGACCCACCGATTCAGCGGCGGTACCTCAACTTGAGTTGAGGTTCTACTTTGGGCCTACCTCTACAGCGCCATTTCCGTCTAGGATTATCCATCGATCTCCTACAAGAATTCACTCGGCGTTAGAATCATCACACAAATAACCAACCCACCTTGGCCATGGAACCTATCTGACGGCGGACTAACTATAGCTCACGATACCAAGTGATGGCGACAGGCCGGACCGGGACTAATGCGAGATCCCGAATCGCGCCGTCCAAATAATCAACAAGTTAAACACATAAGCATGCATAAGTAGGGTTTTAAAATTCACGTGGCGCAACATTTCGGACAATTAACAACTCGGCTACACTTGGCCGGAAAAACAACTTTGATTTAAACAAGTCATCGGCGACGTCGGCGGTTCATGGAACAACAACTACTCCTACAATTAACACATGCTTAATAAACCTCATGGCCACAACATGCCGGAGACAATAAATAATAATACTTTAATGGCGCTTTAGCGGAAGAAACTATGATGAACCATACACACATATAAACAAGCTCGACTTATAGTCGGCGTACCAAAAAAGATTACAAGTATTAATAATAAGTTACTACAACACAAAAACCCAAGCTAAGTCTACATGACTTGCTTCCCATCGCCCTTTCAAAATACAAGATTAACCAATTAATGTCCAAAAGAGCAACCTTGCTCTGGCGTCGTCCAAGCGAATGCGTGAATCTAGCGTGGGCGTCACCTCGGCTTTGATCTAAGGAAAACAAAGCAAACAAATAGAGTAAGTCGAAAGACTTAGTAAGTTACCAAAATATGCATGTTCATATTATAGCATGACATTTATCACTAATATGGCATGTTATCATCATTTAACACTTAGCACCTTATTCACATAAGTGCGTAAAGTAAATCATACAAGTAGGATATGATAGTCACGGCCGCTGTAGCTCCTCGCAAAGACATTTCGTTCTTGGTTCGTGCCATCGATGTTATGTGAATTCATCGGCGTCGAGAGTGCTACTCGATCTCAATAGCAAGCCAATCGCACTTAACGTGCGACAAGGGGCTACTTCCCCATCTGCCCACGGGAGGTGTGTGGAGTCAGGGTGCGGCGATCCATAGCGAGCACGAATCCCATAATTCGTGAAGGCGATGTATCGTCCCACCCTGACTTGAAAAACAAACCATTTAATGCCAGCTGGACTTAATGCAATGCACAAGTAGATATTTACTTGACTTAAACCAATTTAAGGTCCGAATCCGACAAGAGCGAATTCGACCATCCAAGTAGGGGATAATCTCTACCGTAATCACATCAAGGCAATAATTTGCACAAATACCAATCTTTCATAACAACTTGTTACAATCAATTAAACCAACTCATACTTGAGTAAACCAAGTCAAATGACGTTCAAACTTCGTGAGGGATTGAAATTAGAGTCTAACATGTTCAATTCTTCCCTAGAGTCGACTCCGTTGAGTCTTTTCACTAAATTCCCAATTTTAGGGAGATTGAAGCTATATGCTTCATAACCCAACTTAGGTCACTTCTAAGTTCAACGAGGCATAAATTCACCTAAAACATTTTAATACAATTTATGGTCAACATATAGTCCAATATTAAGGATACAACACTTAACCAATGTCACACATACCAAATAGGCATACTTTAGGGCATTCCCAAATAAATTTCACTTTCATCAACAAACATATTACATTACTTCTAACATGTTCAAGACCTCAATTAATCATAGTGGAAGAGTAATTTCAACATTCAAAGGCAAGAATCAACCTAGACATGCTCCTAACAAAATCATACATTCAAAATTCGTAGGAAGCAACTATGTGTCCCCATTGACCTCACACATCATAAACTTTGTTTCCTTAGGGTCAATGGGTACTAAAATGAAGAAGAGTAACTTACTAGTTCAACACCAACGAAAGCAAATGAAGAAACCAATCGGATGGAAATGCTCCCCTTCTCGAGCTCTACAACTTTAATGAATGGCTCTTGGGCAATGGATGAATGGATGAAGGTAGATGATGATGAAGACCTTAAGAAACCATGGGAGAGTCTTGGAGAAGATGAGAATTCGTTTTTGAGAGAGAGAGGGTGAGAATGAGGGTCAAAAATCTGATTTGGGGCTTATATGTGGTCAAAAGTTTGAGTGGGACATGTGTCAAGACCTTAGGGTCTCTTTGAGATTCTTAGGATAGGGTTTGGATAATCAACAAGCCTTCTAATCCATCATTAAAAATAAGTTAGGGATGTTAGGACTTAAGTAGGAAGGGTTAGGGAGGTTTAGGATAGGTTTAAGTAGGGGTTTGAAATGTACAATTCGTCAAATTCCGAAACAGGAGAAAACTTTCCCGTAACAGAGAAGCAAGTGAGGCGGGCGCCTCACATAGGCCCATGCGGCCGCCTCAAGCTCTGGGGCTTCCCCCAAGTTCAGACCAATTCTCAATTGCTCCCTGTATTTGAGGCGGGCGCCTCACCAGCTCCCATGCGGCCGCCTCGGCTCCAGAATGTCTAAAACTTGATTCAAACTTGATCTAAATGGTCCCAAACTTTTGGGCAACCATTCTAAGGTCTAACCCTACTCAAAATGAGTCGGAAACACACCGAACAACTCCGGAACAAGATAGAACAAGGCGCGAACCACGCTTTAATGAACAACGAATCAAACTACAATCAAACGTCATTCAAACTAGGATGTCTTGGACATGAAAGGGACTTGTTTCAACATGATTAAGACCTGAATATGAGGCCAAGAACTCAACTAACACTTCGTACGTCGAAATAGAAGCAAATACGAGCAACGAGGGGAATCGCTAAGGCCAAAAACAAAACGATCGAACCGGCGACTCAACCAACAAACTTTCGTGATTCTAAACATGTTAAGAACTTCAAGAATGATTTAAGAATGATTCTAAGACGTTTATAAACTAGGTAAACATGATCGCAATCAACCAAGAAAGCACAAATACAAGCATAGAATACACATGCAAGGTTATGGGGCGTTACAATAATCGAGGAATCAACTTGTTCGCCAAGCCTCCTGGGAAAACGGGGCATTGGGACGAGAAGGTTTTGTTGGTCGAGAGTAGATATGGGTGGAATTTCCCTATACCTCGGCTTTCTGCTGCTCAGATTAAATCGCTCTCTCCGGTCGGGACTTTAGACGAGTATGAAGAGTCCGCTCGAATGGCCATTGAGAATTTTCTTGGAGTCTGAAGGACTGGACCCGCTCGAGTGTTTTGTTGGAGCTCGATAACCGAGGACGAAATCCTGTTGAGGATGGTCGGCATGTCGACCAAAAGATTAGAGGGGCTGAACGTTCGGTGCGAGGTACCAGAGTATATTCAATACCCCGGGTGGTCGATGCACGAGGGGAATAATTTTAAATTGGACTGCCCTCAATGCAAGGATAACGTTTTCAACCTTGAAGGATGTGGAAGTATTCATCGCTATTCTTCGCTTTTAACTTGTTTCCATTCTCTTATTATTCTTTACTAACTCTTTGCTCATTCTAACTCACTCCTTCATCGTTTCAGATATGATTGTGGATATAGATAAGTTGTTGGGCAAGACGGCTAGACAAGGCGGGGAAGCTCGGCGAAAAATTCTGAGGGAAGCAAAGGCCGATCCCTGGAAGGCTTATCTCCTGCCCACCGATCCTCGGCCATTCCTTCCACAACAACAATAGCCCCTCGCCGGGCACCTCCAAAGGTCACTACGAGCCGGAAAAGCAAACCATCATCCCCGGCCCCAGCCAAGGCCCCGGCGAAGAAAGTTCCTGCCCCCATTGTTCCTGCCCCCGCTATTACGCTTGCCTCTGTCGAGAGTGCTCCCGCCAATGCCCCGAAGAAAAGGCGGTTGATCGAGGACGTATCTGGGGAGGACGAGCAAAGTGTTGAAGAAGTGTCTGCTCGTGCCCCTACTGCCAAAAAATTGAAGGCCAAGGCTGTATACTCCCCGGCCAGCGAAGAGACGGTCCCATGGTACAGGGACGACTTTGTGGCACCGACCACAAAAGCTGCCGGGATCCAGCTCGCCAAAGATTTCGCTGACATCCCGGCTCTGTAAAAGTTTGATGTTCCTCGTCGGGACCCCCCTATGGCCCTGGCCGGGCAAGGGATAGTTATCTGAGCTAAAGTGAGGGATATGGTTGGGGTCACCAATTCTTTGCCGACAAATGAGGCCATGGGACGCGTCGGGCTCTGCATTAGTGAGGTAAACTTCTTTTTCTTTCTTTTTTTTCTTGGATGTATTGTTTCTAACTTTTGCTCTTACTATTTGTAGCTTTGCTCTTTTGTGAACTCGTTGAGTGCCCGGTCTGATCAAGCTGCAACCGAAGTTAGGAAACTGAAGGCCCAAGCCTAGGCCGATCAAGATGAAATTGAAGTCCTCAAAGGTCAGCTGGCCTCTTTGGAGAGTGAACAGGCCAAGAAAACAGCCGAACTAGAAGAGTCTGCGGTCCAGATGGTCGCTTTGAAAAAAGAAAAAGAGCTGGCTGAAGCTCGTGCTGGTGACGCTGAGAAGAAGGCTAGTAAGGCTGAGGAGAGGGCTGCCCAGGACGAGCAGACGAATGTCTCGGCTGAGAAAGAAGCGGCTGAGTCAGCGATGAGGATTTCTGACCTGGAGAGACGGATCGAGGAGGTGAAGGCCTCAACTTTTGATTTTTTCACTGGTACCGAGGTATACAACAAGGAGGTCCTCCCCTACTTCGACTGAGGGGTTCGCCATATGCTCCGAGTGGTTGCTGCCTCCGGTATGACCCTCAGCACTATCATTGAGTGGGGTAGTGAGAACTTCATCGGGGATGCCGCTCGGGAGGGTCATGAGATGATCCCCTTTGATGAGGAAGAACCGGAGATGTTGCATGCCAAGGACGCTCCGCTTGGTTTCGAGGAGTGGGTACCCCCAACTCCTTGGTCTTTGGATGTTTTATCTTTGATGAAGGCCGTAGAGCGAGATGAGGAGGTGGACTTCGACCCCGAGCTGAAGCTGAGGCAATTCATGGGCGAGCAGTCCAACCGTGCTGAATTTGAGAATGAATCAATAGCCGCCGAGCAACGAGGTCTACCCTCCCCTGCTCGTGATGCCGAAGTGGTTGATCTGCCCGAGTAGTTTTCATTTTTATCCTCGCTGCGTCGAGCTAGTTTAGGCGTATGTGGCCATGCTTCAAAACAATTTCTTCTTTTTGCTAGCCCTTTGAAGTGTAACTATCAAATTTTTAATGGCAAAACACACCTTTGGGCCATTGTACTTTTCAAAACATTGCAATTAGGCCACTGAGGCGTCAAAATATTTGGGATGGCCACTGTACCAGACTTATCTTGCACATTAACCCCTTTTTGGATGGACGTTAAGTTAGGTTAAATGTCTATTTTGCCCTTGTCTTCATCATCATCAGTGTGACAACCCAGATCCGAGTATTAAGGATGAAATTAAAACTATTAAAAGAAAAATAAAACAATGGGCATGGACCTCTCTTTCATCTTTCAAATCCGTCATCCCCAATCATCAACGCGTCTCTGTCCCATCAGTTGCCTCCTTCTCCGGTGAAGCATCCACAGTCCGGCTGCCATCTTTAATCGTCTCTGCTCCCTTCTGCCTTCTCCTGCCAATCAGACGACCATTATCTTCATCCCTATCTCAATCTCCCCCTCTTTCTCAGCAACCGACCCCCATGTTAGCCTGACCTCTGTCGCCCATCCGTCACATCCCTCGCTCAAATCTGTGTCGTCTCAGCCACCATCCGTCATCTTCTCCGGAAAATCAACATCTCCCTTCCTGCCTGTCTCCAATAGTTTTGATTCCGGTCTCACGCCATCATCTCCGCCCCCTTCATCTTCCCCGACGAATTCTTTCATCTCATCTCCATCCTCACCGCCATCCTCCATCTCTGCCCCACAACCCAGTTTGTTCCCCCCATTAGAAACACCAACCCCATGTCCAACCGGTTTCCTCACCCGGTGAATCTCCATTTCCAGGATCTGTGTCGTCTCAGCCACCATTTGTCATCTTCTCCAGCAAATCAACATCTCCTTTCCTCCTTGTCTCCAATTGTTTTGATTCCAGTCTCACGCCATCATCTCCACCCCTTCATCTTCCCTGGCGAATTCTTTCATCTCATCTCCATCCTCACCGCCATCCTCCATCTCGCCCAAAGAACCCGGTTTGTGCCCCCATCGAACGCTTAACCCCATGTCCAACCGGCCTCCTTACCCGGTGAATCTCCATTGCCAGGAGCTTTAAAATCCAGATCCGATAGATAAAACTTTGTTAACCCATATCTGAGTTTTAAAACCCAGATATGGGTTACTTTGTCACAGTGATGATGATGAAGACAAGGGCAAAATAGACATTTAACCTAACTTAACATCCAAACTTAACGTCCATCCAAAAAAAGGGGTTAACGTGCAAGATAAGTCTGGTACAGTGTTTTGCCTTTTTTAATTATTAACATTTTGATCGTTTTACTATTAGATGAATCATATATGCAGATGAATGCTTTTCCAATTTTCTGTTTAGTTTTCATACTTGTAGTTTTTTGTTTGTTTCTAGCTATCCTCGCGTACCGAGGATAAACTTTAAACAATTTTCAAAAAATGGTCGGCTCTTTCTTTGGTGGCCCTCCTCGGAACTCTCCCACCTCCGTACGAGGGTGGGAATGAGCACTTGGCTCATTTATCATTTTTGATGGCCTTCCTCATGTTTCGAGGATGAGGTCTTTCTCCCACCTCTATACGAGGATGGGAATGAGCACTTGGCTCATTTATCATTTTTGATGGCCTTCCTCGTGTTCCGAGGATGAGGTCTTTCTCCCACCTCCGTACGAGGATGGGAATGAGCACTTGGCTCATTTATCATTTTTGATGGCCTTCCTCGTGTTCCGAGGATGAGGTCTTTCTCCCACCTCCGTACGAGGATGGGAATGGGCACTTGGCTCATTTATCATTTTTGATGGCCTTCCTCGCGTACAGAGGCTAGGCTCTATTCCCACCTCTGTTCGAGAATGGGAGTGAGCAAGAACAGATAGTCATTTTTGAGAAGAAATACTTTGTCATTTATTCAACTTCTGGCCTTTACATAAATTACATCAGTGATAATATGCCTTGAGATGATCTGCATGCCAAGGATTCTTGAAAGGTGTACCGTCTAGTTCTGCCAACCTGTAGGTTCCTTCCTTCACAATGCTAGCTATTCTGAATGGACCTTCCCAGTTTGGAGATAGCTTATTTCTTCCAATCTTTTGCCCGTTGCTTCAATCTTTCTTAGGACCAACTCTCCAATTAAGAAAGTTCTTGGTTTTACTCTCTTATCATGGTGAATCTTGGTAAGCTTCTTGTAATTGATCATTTTGAGATGGGCTTCTAGTCGCCTTTCTTCGAGGTTGTCTAGGTCGAGCTGTCTGGATAAATTGTTCTGTTGTTGATCGAAGAAGGTGACTCGAATTGTAGGGAGAGCTACTTCAACTGGTGCCATTGCTTCTAAGCCATAAGTTAGTGCAAACGGGGTTTCACCAGTAGATCCCCGTATTGACGTTCTGATTCCCCACAGGACGATTGGCAATTGCTCTAGCCAGCTTCCCTTTTTCTCATCTAAATTTCTTTTTAAAGCAAGCATGATCTTCTTATTTCCTGCTTCTGCCTGACCATTGCCTTGTGGATGAGCTACTGAGGACATTATGTGTTTGACCTTCAGTCTATCGCAGTTCGCTGTAAACTTCTTTGAAAACTGAGTGCCATGGTTGGAAACGATCATCCGAGGAAGTCCGAAACGGCAGAAGATCTGCTCGTACACGAACTTTATCACTTGATCCTCGGTTATGCTAGCGAGTGGCTTCGCTTCTATCCATTTGGTGAAGTAATCGACTGCAACAATCACATACTCGCACCCATGCTTTGCTTTGGGGAAAGGACCAATGAGGTCGGTTCCCCACATGTCGAAAGGCCATGCTGCGACCACCAGGGTTTGCAGGACCGATGGTAGCCGTGGAATGTTCGCATATCTTTGGCACTTGTCGTATTTCCTTACATACTCCGCTGCGTCCCTTCTCATGCTCGACCAGTAATAGCCATGAAAATTTATTTTGTCCGATAGAGTCATCGGACCTGGGTGTCCCCCACATTCGCCTTCATGTACCTCGGCCAACAGATCATTCACTGTCTCTGGTCGTATGCATCGAAGGAGAGGTTTGGTGTTGGATCGTTTGTATAGCATGCCTCTGACGACCGAGTATCTGCATGCTCGGTTTCTGATTATTTGGGCTTTACTCTTCCTTTCTGGCAAGATGCCTTGCTCAATGTAGTTTTTTATGTCGTCGATCCAACATTTTGGAGCTTCCACGACGACCATAATTTCCTCCTAGTTGATGGCCGGACTTTTGAGGAACATGAGTTCAACGTTAGGAGGAACTTCCTTGGCTTCCAAGGATGCGATCTTGGAAAGGTAATCTGCCCGGGAATTACCCTCTCTCAGGATTTGCTCCAGTTCCCAATATTTAAAGAGGGTGAACAATTTTTGTGTCAATTGTTGATATTTGGCCAATACTGGGTGATTTGCTTCGTACTCGCCCAGTATCTGTTTTACCACTAGTTGGGAATCACTGTAAATTACTATGTCCTCGGCCCCCAAGCTTAGTGCGAGCTCGATTCCAGCGACCAAGGCTTCATACTCGGCTTGATTGTTCGAAGTTTTGAACTGGAATCTTAAGGCCATATCCAACTCTCCTGAATCCGGAATAATCAGCGAGAGGCCAGCCCCACTTCTTTCTACTCCTACCGATCCATCCATGAACAAGGTCCAATATGAAAGAGGCCTTGTCTTCGCTTGCTCGCCAGCCATGGTCGCTTTTGTGGTCACTGGGGTGACTCCTTCTTGAACATTTTCTTGCTCGTCTCTTGGTCAGGTGAATGAGGTTTCATCAATAAAATCGGCCAGAACTTGTGCTCGGATCGTTTTTCTAGCTTCATAACTGATATCATATCCGGAGAGTTCTACCGACCACTTCAACATTCTGCCCACCATGTCTGGTTTGTGCATAATTTTTCTTAGAGGAAAATTAGTGTATACTATAATCGAGTGTGCCTGGAAGTAAGCTTTTAACTTTCGTGCAGCAACGATTAAAGCGAGGACTAATTTTTCGACCTCCAAGTACCTCCCTTCAACGTCTGTCAATGCATGGGAAACATAGTAGATTGGCTTTTGGACGTTGTCTTCCTCTCTGATCAAGACTGCAACGACTGCTGAGTCTGATGCTGCCAAATAGACATATAGTTTCTCCTCAGTACCGGGATCTTTGAGGTGGTGGTCGGCCCAAATATCCCCTGAGCTCTTCAAAAGCCTTGGTACAATCATCAGTCCATTTAGATTTCTTGCCTCCCTTCAATATCTTGAAGAAGGGCAGGCTTCTCTCCGCTGATTTGGCGATGAAGCGACTGAGGGTGGTGACCCGACCATTGAGCTGTTTGACATATTTGATCGAGGATGGAATGTCCATGGTCGTTAAGGCCTTTATCTTCTCTGGATTGGCTTCAATTCCTCGTTCATTGACCATATAGCCGAGGAATTTTCCTGTTGTTACTCCGAATGCACACTTGGCCGGGTTGAGCTTCATTTTGTTTTTCCTCAAATTTGAGAAAGTTTCCCATAAGTCTCTGGCATGGTCAGAGTGTTTGGTTTTGATAACCATGTCATCAATGTAAGTTTCTACATTTCTGCCCAACTGGTCGTCGAACACCTTGTTCACCATTCTCTGGTAGGTAGCCCCCGCGTTTTTGAGGGCAAAAGGCATCATTGTATAGCAATCTGATCCTCCAGGAATCTTTGTGTGTATCTGGTCGGCCAACCACATCTTGATTTGGTGATAGCCTGAGTAGGCATCCACAAAACTGAGGATTTTATGCCCAGATATGGAGTCCACGAGCTGATCGATTCTGGGTAATGGATACCAATCTTTTGGGCAAGCTTTATTTAGGTCAGTGAAGTCTACGCACATTCGCCATTTCCCAGTTACTTTCTTCACCATGACCACATTTGCAATCCAGGTTGCATATAAGACCTCCTTAATAATATTAGCTTTCAGCAATTTTGACACTTCCTCTTTGATGGCTGTCTGCTTTTCCAAGGAAAAAATTCGTGCCTTTTGCTGTATAGGAATGAAGTCTGGATCAATGCTCAACTGGTGCATAGCGACGTTCTCGCTAATTCCCTCCATGTCCTCGATCCTCCAAGCGAACACATCCAAGCTTTCTTTTAATAGCTTGATGATCGCTGCTCACTCTTCCTTAGGAATTTCTCTTCCTACTCGGACCTTCTGCTCGGGGAAATCAAGGTTAATCACGATTTCGTCCAGGTCGTCATTAGGCTCGATGGCTGGGTGATGATCAATATCGAGGCTTTCAATAGTGATTACTTTGGTGGTGACCTGGTCCTTCTTTTCATGTCCGGTGGTAGCCAACGTGCCGATCAACAGATCTTTGTTTTCCCATTTCTCGAGCGGGCTGGCGTTCCCAGCTCGCTTTCCCCATTTCCCAGACGAGCTAGCGTTCCCAGCTTGCGCCTCGGACCTTTTGTGCGAGCTGGCGTTCCCAGCTCGCTCTAACTGCTAGGCCTGAGTTGGCTCAGGAAATATTGGGATTATTTCCTCTTCTGTTTCTCGGAGCCTCTTGGTTGATCTGCTAATTTCAACCACTTCCCCTTCAGGCATGGAAATTACCACTTTCTCCTTGCGCGTCTTTTCTTTATAAATGTATTCCAGGGTGCTCGCTGCATCATTTAGAACCATGCCTATCCCTTTTTCAGTAGGGTACTTGATTCTTTGATGAGCCATGGACGCTACCATCTGGAATTTCGTTTGAGAGGGCGAGCCCACTATGGCATTGTATGGAGAGGGTAGGTTGAGCACTAAGAAATCAACCTCCTCCGTTCGAGGAGTATTGGTTTCTTCTCTGAGGATCACCGAAAGAGTGATGACCCCTTTTACCGCGACTTTATGTCGGTAAAACCTTCCAATTGTACGCTGCTAGGTCTAAGGTGGGCGTCCCCCAACCCTATTTCCCTGAAGCAAGCATAATACAAGATGTCTCTTCTTGCCCTTGTGTCCACGAGCACCCGCTTCACCTCGCTGTTGTGAATTCTTACTCGGAGAGTTAGGGGCTGTTGGCGAGTAGTCTCACTGGCAACTATTTCACCTGGCCAGAAAGTAATCCCCCCTGCTTCATCAGATTACAACATCATATGAACCACATGCTTTAAGTTGTAAATCATGTTTTTCAACCGAGTCCCACTTGGTGCTGCTTCCCTAATGGTGTTGATCACATTCCTCGGGCCTCCATTATCTGGCCGAGGGTTTTGATGTCTTTTCGGCTCTCTCGGCCTTTCCCTCTGATCGCTGCCTCTCTGCTCAAACCTCCGGAGCTCGCCCTTATCAATCAACCTTTGAATGGCCTTTTTAGGTTGATACATTCCTCGGTTGTATGACCGATGTCTTTGTGGTAAGCACACCGTTTATTGGGGTTACGGGGATACCGACTTTCTTTCAGCGGCCACGGCCTGTCAATCTTGTCCTGATTGAGCAGGACATTCATTATGTGTTCGCGGCTGGTCGTGAGTGGAGTCCAGTCAACGTTATCCCACATATTCTTTCCTCGATTATCCTCTTCCTTGTGGCCGGATCCTCGCCCTCCTCTGTTTGAGTTGTCCTGAGCTCGATGCGTTCCATCGTGCTCTTTCTTCTTCCCTTCCTTCTTCTCGCTCCCTTCCTTCTTCGCCTCTTCGGTATTAATCACCCGAATTGCATGGGCACATCTCACCAACCGAAGTTTGGTCCCGTAACATCATTTCTTGCCTCATCAGTCCCTGCTGTAGGCCAGAGATGAAGCACATCTTTATTGATTCCTCAGAAATGTATGGTATTTGGTCCACCATGGCCATGAATCTGTCCATGTAAGTCTCGTTGGTGTAAGACCCCGATTCCCGGTTAGCTTGAATTGCGTGCAATGCTCGCATTTCTTCTTTGGTTGATTGCTCGTAGGGTTTGTGAGAGATTCTAGATGTGTATGAGAGACCACATTAAGACCAAAATACTTTTAAGAGATGCCATATAGTTGTGGACTTGCTAAAGTCACAAGTCGTAACTCGACGATAGTCGAAATGTGACGCGATTGAGAGTTTACTCGGGTATTGTGTTCCTGACCTCGATTTTGTCCTAGATCTTTACATGATGATTGAATAACATGTTTAGATGTATTAGACTTCTAATTGGATGTATTCCTTAAGTCTCGTGAAGTTTTGACGCTTCGAGGATATCAATTCTTCTTGTCGCGTAGTTCGAGATTGAGCCGGGTGATCGTCTCGTGTTTCGGGAGTCCTTTTCTCCTATTTGTTGTTCATCATCTGAGAAGCATTCAGGCCTATTCTATATCTCTTTGAAGTGTTAATAACCATGGGTTGTTGCCCGTCGGTTTGTGGTTTCATTCGACGTTTCGTTAGCGAGATGTCGCGCCTTGCGTCGGTTTTGCTCCGGGTTGTTTCGGGAGTTGTTGTGAGGGTTCTGGACCTACTTTAAAAGTGGTTTGAGATTTGGTTTGTTTAGCCAAGTGTTTGAGGTCCTTTAGGGTTGAATAATAGGCCGTTTCGAAGCTTTAAGGCTTGCGGTTGCATGCGGGAAAGATCGGACACGAGCAAGGAATCAACAAAGGAGAGAGTGGAGTGTACCAGAGTGATGCGCTCGCATCACTTGCACACCAAGAGACCGCATCATATGGCAGCCCTGTTACGGGCAGATTTGAGAAATTTGCAATGTTGTCCAAACTATCCCTACCCAAACCCAATCTAAACCACTCCTAAACCCTCCCATCTAACCTAAGACATATCCTAAGCATCTAATTGAGGTTTGGAGGTAGATTAAGGTGGTTAATTAAAGAGAAACAACCCCACCCATCTAAACTAAACCCACTTACCTTCTAACCAATATAAGCCACCAACATACCACTAAAGCCTCCCATATTCAGCCACCACTCCAAAAAAAAAAAACGTGGGAGACACCTTAGAGAGCTTGAGGGGAGAGTTTCTAGGGTTCTTGAGAGCCCAATCTTGGAGGCCATAGATTGGGACCTTCTTCCCCCAATCCACACCATAGTTTTGAAGAGGAGGTTGAGGAGAACAACACCACCACCAAGAATTTCGGGATTGTGACTTGTAGGGGCTGAACTAAGGTAAGTTACTACCCCTATTTCTCTTTGTTTTGCCCCATTGACCCTAGGGAAAACAACCTTGGTGCTATGTGAGGTCAATGGGTGCAATTTTAGGGCTTGATTAGAGATGCCATGAACCCTAGATTTCTAGATGATGAATTGGCTTGGGTGAACCTATTTGAGACCTTGATTTATATGATATTCATATGTTAAGTAGCCTATTCATCCTTGTTATGTGATTTATTCATGTGTTGTGAGCATGATTGGTGAAGTTACTTGGAAGGGTATATGCCCAATTGATGATTTGGCTTGGATGAATATGATTAAAACCTTGATTAGTATAATATACATATGTAGTATAGTATATTAATCCATTTTGTGTGATTATTTCATGTTTTGTGTGCATGATTGGTGAAGTGACCAAAATGAGTTTATGCACAAAATTGTGAATTTGCCCTATGTTGCATTGTTAAGTGTTTTGTTGGGTTTATGTGGGTTTAATGAACTTGGGAATATGGTGATTGATGATAGTTGTGAACATAGGGGGGGTATTGTAGCCCATGCTTCTATGCCCTAATTTTCGGAAAGTGTACATTGGAGTCAACGGAGTCATTATAAGTTCGATAATGTGCTAAACGAACTTGGGTTGAAATCCTACGACGATTGGATTTCGTTTGATTAATGTTGTGAAATGCATAGTCTCCAAACTTTAAATGGAATTATGATTATGATGAACTTTATGGATTTCTAGGCTTGGGAATCAAGCCCGAATGAATATTGGGATTTTGTTGTAAACTTTAATGAGATATTAAAGTGTGGACTTATGAAACACATAAAGAATGAAATGTAGTATTAAGACTCAACGGAGTCGTTATAAGGCCAATAAAATGATAACGAGCCTTGGGTTGAAACCCTACAATGTTTGGGTTTTGTTTGGTTATGATTGTGCACACCGGGTTTTTTGGGTTTGTGTCCAATCGAGACATTCCCGTTATGGAGATTTATTAGAAATGTATTTTGAGCATGCTTGTTAGAGCACGGGACATTAGAGACCAACGTATGGTCACGAGTATATTTAAGAGAAGATTAAGAAAGAATTCTCTCCTTAAGGATTTTGGTTACGTGCATATAAAAGCACTTGTGAGAAAGTGACTACGGAGTAGTCATGATGTTCTTGAGTATGGTATTAGTGATGTTGATCATATATGACGATTAGGACTATGATTGAGTCCGGTGTACTAAAAATAAAGACTAAAATATTAAGTCTTGAGTTGTGGATATTCTTAGACTAACGTAGTAGTCTTTGGTCTGATTTTGAGTGGAGGATTATTGTAGACCTCACATTATGATTTATTAAGCTTATATGCTATCTTTGTTTTGGGTGATGATTTGAGGAATAATGAGTACCTCAATATGTGGTTCTTAAACTAAACTTGTAAGTTAGTTGAACATGTTGGTTATATGCAAATATATGCATTGTTCATTAGATTTTGTAGAGCATTACGTCCTACTTGTTTATGCAAATATGTGAATGGTTTATGAGATGTTGTAGAGCATTATGTCCTATATGATTTAATGAGCCCGATATTAATGAACTTGGCCTCATTTGATTTATGCAAGTAAATACCTACTTGAGTGTTTTTGGTTTAAGTCCAGCTGGCGGGTTTGGTTGTAGTGTCGGCAATGGGACGATTCATAGTCTTTGGAAACAATCGCTATGAATCGTCGCATTGGTTCCCTTTCTCCTCACTATTTGGCCAATAGTGGGATGTGATCTCGAGTTATGCCATCTAGTCTGACATCGAGCTCTCATTTCTCATCCTAGGTTGGATGAATGTAACGAGTACTCATTAAAGGAAAACTGATGAGTTGTGATTATTTGGGGATGAAACCCCAGGGTATGATTGGTTGGGTATTGAACCCGGATTTTGGTTTGAGGATGAATCCCATGGTAAATTTGTTTGGGTGTTGGACCCGGATTTGGTTGTAACGGTTCGATTTACATATCTTGTTACACATGTTTATTTATGAGCATTTATATGAAAGATATTATGCTATGTGGTTTATTTGGGATTATGTGCTTTGGTAATTAAGTCCATGTTTATTGTCGGTATACTAGCATGATACCATGATTTTTACATGCTTGTGCATTATGCCATGCCATGACATAATATGCCATACAGTTGCATTTAGTAACTTACTGGGTCATTATGACTCACTCCGTGTGGTTGTTTTTCCCTAGTGTGTGCAGTGATCCCGTTAGTACGCGTGGCGACTTCGGATAGCAATTTCTAGCAGGTGGTCTTCCGGGCATTAAGCTTGGAGTTATTAGTATTATTGTTGTTATTAATTTATTGTGAGACACGGATGTAAAGTTATGTAGACTTTACTTGGGTAGATTATAGTAGCATTTTATTGTTGTGTTATTTGGGAGCCGACTATTATAGCCGAGTTGTTGTATCTTTTAGAAGTTATTTCAGTTGTCATTTCGTGCAAATGTGGCTCGTTTATTCTAGTTATGAGTTATTGTTATTTCTATCTCCGACAGCTCTAGTCGTGAGATCTTGGTTGGTGGTTTAGTATTTGAAATAATAATGTTGTAGTTTTATTGTCCCTCCGGCATGTTATAGCCGTTGAGTGGTTGTTTATCAGGTTAGGATTTTGTTGGTTTACCGGCCTTTAGGTGCCGATGGTTTGTTGCGCATGTCTAATGTTGCGTCACGTGCGTCAAATTTTTGGGCCAAGAGATTTACTATCTCTTTGGTTGTTTTTATTTATGAGCTTGTTAGCTCGGGTCCCATTTTGTTTTTGCTTCTGCAGGTTTTAGTTTTTATTATTCCGTATCGCCGTTATGGCTTTGTCTTCCTGTCTCGAGCTTGTTGGCTCATCTTTTGACTCGCACCATTGTGCTTAATAGGTGCTTGTCTGTCTCTTAGCTTGTCCTGACGGCACGACCTTGAGATCTCGTCTTGGGATCCGGGTCGGGTCGTCACAGTTGGACTCATTTATCTGTTGCTGTATCCCGCACAGATTGGTTTGTTTTTTCGGCTGAAGCCCGACCGAGGATAATTGGGTGACGAACATCTGTCTGAATTCATCCCAACTCTCCACTGAATCCAGTGGGAGACCAATATACCATTTCAACGCCTTCCCCTTGAGTGTTCCTGCACAAATCTTACCCCATGCATCCTCGTCATTAGGAGCGACTGCATTCATCTTGACCTCAAAACTGGACATATGATCTACGACATTAGTGAGGCCCTGATATGGTTCAAAGGTAGGGACTTTTTTATCGGGTAGTGGGGCCTTTCTCATCCTCTCTCGAAACGGGCTGTTCTTGGCTAGAGGTAACAACATCGGTTTTCCTTTTCCCATGGCCTCCAGTCTACCGCGTAAAAACTTCACTTCCTGTTCGACAGCCAGGGAGGGCTTGGTGGTCGATTTTTGTACCTCGGTGGTCGCGTTCCAACCACTCTTTGGGTACCCCACTCCTGATTGTTGGGAGTGAGTGCAATGTCCATATGTTTTGTTTTTAATCGCCTCTGTCCTCGGCCTGGACTCCCCTTCTTCACTCCTCTCTCGCGTTCGGCGAGATTGTTTAGACTCGTTTGGGAAAGTTAAACGGCTTTGGACGCTAGGTTTGGGCACTTGCTCGCTCACCCTATTCCCCAACCGGGATCTTGTATACTATCGAGATGCGACCTTCTCTTTTCATTTACCTTTCGAGGTGACCTTTTGAATGATCGGGGCTGGTTCCTCTTGGGGTTTAGTCGTAGCCCTTATCTTCATTTGAAGCTCGAACATTTTGAGTTCGGCCTCTTGAATTCCTGCAAGGTAAATTTTCTGGCGTTTCCAGAACTTTGCGTCTGCCAGGAGTTCATCTTGCTCGGTGAGTTTGCCTTTTTCTATCTGAGAATGCTCCACCTGAGCTTCTCCCTTGTCAACATAAAAAATGGTGCTCACTTGCCCGGTTGCACCTATTATGTTGCGAGCATCTCCCTGGTTACCCTTTCCTCCCAACGCTTTGGAGGTAGCATTGGTGAGGTCTATGCCCATTATTTTGCTTGCGGGTGAGGGTGGGGGTATGGTCGCTCCTGGTTGGTTTTTCTTAGTCGGAGTTTGATGGCCCATGGCTTTTAGAGTTTTATTATCGTTTGATGATTCCCGGCAATGGAACCACTTGATCACGCCACAAGGATGGGGTGACTAAGCTGGTAGTCCATGTAATGGACCGGAGCTGATGTGTCTTGCGGTTGATGTTCACGTCGGTGTATGTGGGTACCGGAGGTACCAAGTTTAATAGGATATCTGGGCTTTGTGCTTACTCTTTGATTGCTGGTCACCTGAAAGTAAAACTACCGTTAGGGTGCTGGGGGCTTCCCAGCTACAGCCCTCCGGTGTGAGAGTCAGTAATCAGGAGTTAAGTATGTGCCAGAGCAAGGCGGAACCTTAAACTTCCGGTGAGTGTTTTGGTAGTAGTCTTTTAGGTGTATAATGTGTGCAAATGTTCTTTGTAAGTCTTAGAATACAAAGTAAATCATACCTTTTCTTCAAGGGAAAGGTTTCCTTTTATAGTAGTTTGGGTTTGGGATCATGATTGGCATGGGGGTCCCTGATGGTGGGACTTGTTCCCTGGTCGGCGTGTTGGCAGTTCCTGAGTGGTTAACAGGTAACGTGTGACGTGCCAATTGTAGGCGGCTGATGAGCCGATAAGATATGGCGGCTTGCATGGCTTGCCCTGCTCCTATGAAGAGGACACCTGGAAGCTAAGTCTAGGCTATGGGTCAGGTCTATCATATCACAGAAGGATTGTCGGCCGAGCATAAATAGTCCTCGCCCGTGTGGTCGGGTGTCGCTCATATGTTCGGAATGGTCTAAGATTATTATGAAGGGTAAGGGTCGATTAGTTGATGGTCGCCGATGATGGTCGAGTAGCTCATGGTTGTCGTTAGTGATCGGCTAGTCGATGGTCCTGGGCTCTGGTGGGCCCTGCCCAAGTCTGACTGGAGTCCACGTGGTCGTGCCACGTTAGGGGACCCAGGTCGGGTCCCTTCAGAAAGTTTTTGGTAATTTTCATTTTAGCCTCCCAATCGATCTCTAATTTACTTAGGACGGTAAACGAACGTACCAAATGAAAGGTATTTGTTACCCTAAGCTCAGCCGACCTAAATGACTATATGTAATAGGGTCGGGAGATATGTGCGACCTAAAAAGTAGCGATCCTAAAACTACTTTTTTTTTGTAGTGTAAAGAATGTGGGCAGTAGAGAAGTTTTTTTCCAGTTTTTCTTTACTGAGATCGGGCTTTGTCAGTGGGAGTGGGATCCATTTGCTGACCCCTTCACTTGAAGAAAGAGACCAGGAAGCCATCCAATGATGGGGCGCTATGGGCTGGAACAAGGATGGGAAGCAAGAAGAGAAGGGTCCTTGAATTCTTCAGACGTGATTGATTATTAAAGAGAGGAATGGATTCATGCTTCTTAGGGGTGGTTTCTAATATGATTAATTGTAAATAATTGTTATATTAATTCAAAAGAATGTGTACAACAGTGTGTGTGTGTGTGTGTGTGTGTATAGTACAAAGAGAATCACTTATGATATCTAACTATGGTAACTACTAATGTTAGCATCAATTAGAATATTCTATTCTAATACTCTATATTCTATTCTATTACCATCCCTCTAGTTGGCCAGGGACGAAGGCATAAATAACGTTGCGGATCTTGTAGACATGTGTAGGTAGATCACAATTAACAAAACCAGGAGGTTGTGCTAAGTACACATCTTCATGAAGATTCCCCTGTTAAAAGACATTATTAATGTCCAACTGACGAAGGTTCCACCCCTATGAGAGAGCCAGAGTAAGTACAACACGAACAGTGGTGGGTTTCACCACTGGGCTGAATGTCTCATAATAATGGAAAAATTACAAGCCGGTACACCTTTTAAAACATGTTTTCAAATAAATCCAGTTACTTTTTAGACATATCTTTTAGATACAATTTTAGGGCAAAATTACGTTACAGCCCTTTATTTCTTTGCATTGGGGAAAAAGTACGTTGTCCTCTCCCAACGCCCACCCAGCGTTCATAGCTTCATTTCGCTTACGCCCTGCTACTCACGTCGCCGTCTAGTTCTCCTCTCTCTCTGCTTACGCTGCCTTCAGCCTACGTCCCCAAAATTTTGAATTGATGATTTCAGAGAAATTCCAGCAATTCGATTGAAAGGTATGTCCCTTTAAAAATTCTCCCATCCTCAATTATATGCCTTAGGTTTCTTGATGCCAGGGCTTGGCATTAGAGTTTCTGGATTGATTTTGTTCCTCCAAAATACTGTCAAATGCATCCTGATGCCTGGGCTTGGCATCAGAGTTTCTGGATTAATTTGGTACTGCATTATACTGTTAAATGTATCCTGATGCTAGGGCTTGGCATCAGAGTTTCTGGATTGATTTTGGTCCTCCAAAATACTGTCAAATGTATCCTGATGCCAGGGCTTGGCATCAGAGTTTCTGGATTAATTTGGTACTGCATAATAATGTCAAATGCATCCTGATGCCAGGGCTTGGCATCAGAGTTTCTTGATTGATTTTGGTCCTCGAAAATACTGTCAAATGCGTCTTGATGCCAGGGCTTGGCATCAAAGTTTCTGGATTAATTTGGTACTGCATAATATTGTCAAATGCATCCTGATGCCAGGGCTTGGCATCAGAGTTTCTTGATTGATTTTGGTCCTCGAAAATACTATCAAATGCATCCTGATGCCATGCTTGGCATCAGAGTTTTTGGATTGATTTTGGTCCTTGATAATATTGTCAAATGCATCCTGATGCCAGGGCTTGGCATCAGAGTTTCTGTATTGATTTGTTCTTGCATAATGATGTCAAATGCATCCTGATGCCAGGTCTTGGCATCAGAGTTTAGACAATTGCTCAATTGTGAATGATAGATATGTGAAAGTATTGGTAAACTATGAGATAGCAGATGTAATTCATTTTGGTATGAAAGTCAAACGAATTTCATTTTAATTTTGGGTTTGGGCGAAAGAAGGAAAATTGCTATTTTTGCACACTAATTGTTTGATTAAATTGATCTTAAGAGTAGTTTTGTTATGTTATAAGCTGGATGCTGTCAGGCATCGTACTTGAAACTCCTTCTATACTTCTGTCTAATGGGTTCATAAGCAGCGCATACTTATGCATTGTTAAGGAAGAATCTAGACTTTTGTATATGTTTCATTGTGATAAAAAATATAATGCCTTGCGATTGAGATTGAGGCTTTAAGACTAGAAATATATTATTGGGGAACATTTTCCTAAGTGATAGATTTATTTTGAATTGTCGAAAGTGTGTATATCTTCACTTTCACCTTTCTCCTTGATCATAAATGATTTTGTTTCCGTATGTAACAGTTGAGCAAGCAAGAGGATCTCATTGTTTGATGCGAACCGCGACATTGCCAATTTTCGTAAAGTCAGTATGGGAAGATACATACCGATCTTGTGGCAAATGAGAATATAACGCTTGTGATACAAAACAACTATAATACCTACAGCTTTGTTTTACAAGTATTTGTGTTTAAAATTTTAGTTTATGGAGTCCAAGTTGTTATGATTTTGCTGAAATTTAGGGAGAGACAATTGTGAAAAGGGTTACGATGGTTTTGAGTTTTCTCGATTTGTCGTTATCAATTACAAGCAAATATTCTCGTTAATGTTGAAACTTTGAGATTGAGATATTCTCTTGACCTCATCGAATTGTATTTGTATCAAATGATGAAGATTTTTTGAATATGTTGGTGCTGGGTAAAATTCTAAGCATTTATGTTATTTCAGTAGATGTTATTGATGTTTTGGGTGCAATTGTTGATGGTGTAGAGAATGATTTGGGGTCAAAGGGTGATTTTGGTCCTTCTAGGAGTAGTTTGGATGCTTCTTCTTCTCATAATAGTAAATCTGTTGATGTTGGTTTTGCTGAAATTGATAATGAAAGTTATCCTCGCTTATGATTTTTTTCCCTGCTCCATCTTCCAAGTAATTTGTTATCGCTTGGTTGGGAAGAGATTATCACCGGATCTCGACAAATATTTAAAGGTGGCATGAGAGAGTTTCAGATCGAACTTATGAAATATTCTATGAAACTTGGATTTGAATATGTTTTTGCTAGGAATGAGAGTAAGAGGGCTACTGTTGTTTGTGGTAATAAATTCATTGATAACTGTGATTGGTTCATCAAGTGTGTTGTTTCTAGTGTTGATAATTCTATAATTATAAAGAAGTGCAATCTTACACACAGTTGCAAAGTTTCTTTTATTGATGGAGTTAAGAAATCAAAAAGGATGGGTTATAATGTAATTGCAGATTTTATTTGTGATAATGTTCGAGTCACCAAATTATTCTCGCAAAGGATGTAATTGAGTATGTTAGATCCATTATGGGGTTGAGATATCATATATGACAACATGGAGAAGTGTTGAGGTTGCTCGTAATAAGGTATTTGGTAGTTATGATGAATCGCTTGATGAGTTGCAAAGTGGTATGTTGAAGCTTTGAAGAAGAGTAATCCTGCGCTTACGTTTATTGAATCGATTCCATTTCAAAATGTTTCACCCGGTTATTCATATGTTTTCGCATGTTTGGATGGTTTTAATTATTGTCGGCCTATATTGTTTGTAGACGGACATTTATGAAATCTCGATGTAAGTCAACTCTTATTCGCCACGGCGAAGGATGGTAATCAAGGTAAGTTGTACGTGACACTTATATTGGTTTGTGTTTTCTATGTGTTTTGATGTCAAAGTTGTTGTTTTACTAATTTGAATATTTCATTTTTGTTTTTATATAGGACTATTTCCATTTGCCTTTGCTGTTGTAAGTTCAGAAAATTATGATAATTGGCATTGGTTTCTTTCAAAAGTAAAAGAAGCAAGCTTAATGGTCGTGATGTGCTTATTGTATCGATCGAATGTTGGGTTGATGCAAGCGATTCCGCATGTTTTTGGTAGTTCTAAGCATTTTTTTGTTTGGTTCATCTTTGTCGTAATTTGAAAGATATGTGTGGTGGCAAGCGTTCTTCCTTTCGCAAGAATATTTGTTTAAAATTTAAAGAATGTGCTTATGCGCCTACAGTTGAGTTGTTTGAGAAGAAGCTTGAGGTATTTAAAGGAGATGTGGACAGATTGCCTTAGATTTTTGGTTGACCTTCCTTTTCGCACTGGGCCATTGCACATTGTTCTCGATAATCGTTATTCTCGAACTTACATCAAATGCCGCAGAGTCATTCAACAATTGGATTCTTGATGCTCGAGGACTTCCTATCACTTGTATGGTGGATCTGCATAAGAAAAAACTTATGGTATGGTTTGTCGAAAGGTCAATAATGGTTTGAAATGGAACAAGCTTCTTTGTGCTAAGATGGATAAAAAGTGGATAGAGAATTTGAAAGTTGGTATGTCATGGCAGGTTATGAAAGCTACTAACTCTATTTATGATGTTGTATCTAATCCTACTGTGCGAGTTGATTTGGATTGTCGAACATGTTCTTGCTATCAATGGAAGATTCAAGGCTTCCCATGCTGTCATGCTGTTGTTGTTATTGTCGAGCACGTAGAGCAGCTTGAAGACATAATTGATAATTACTTTTAAATAGTTATTATGTCAAGTGCTACGAGGGAAGCCTCGATGCCGCCCAACAACTTATAAGTATGAGATTCAAAAATCATCAGAAGCTTCAGTAATCTTACCCCCAGTAATGAAGAAATTGCCTGGACGGCCTAAGAAGAAGCGAATTGCATCCAAGGGTGAAATTCAGAGTAGTACAAGGAAACATAAATGTAGTAGATGTAATAAATATTGTAATCACAATTCTAGGACATGTAGAGATTCAGTGTAATGTTGATCATATTTTAGTTGACGAACTGAAGAATTGATGAGTTTGATTATTGGAATTGACGAACAGAAATTGATGTTGTTTTGTGGTCCTGAAAAAACTGTTGAATCTTTGTTATCAGCTTTTTTTGAAATTACTGTCAAATGTATCCTGATGCCAGGGCTTGGCATTAGAGTTTCTGGATTGATTTTGGTCCTGCATAATACTGTCAAATGTATCCTGATGCCAGGGCTTGGCATCAGAGTTTCTGGATTGATTTGGTACTGCATAATATTGTCAAATGCATCCTGATGCCAGTGCTTGGCATCAGATTTTCTGGAATAATTTTGGTGCTCCAAAATCCTGTCAAATGCAACCTGATGCCAGGGATTGGCATCAGACTTTCTGGATTAATTTTGGTGCTCCAAAATCAAGTCAAATGCATCCTGATGCCAGGGATTGGCATCAGACTTTCTTGATTGATTTTGGTACTGCATATTGCTGTCAAATTCATCCTGATGCCAGGGATTGGCATCAGACTTTCTGGATTGATTTTGGTCCTCCAAAATCCTGTCAAATGTATCCTGATGCCAGGGATTGGCATCAGACTTTCTGGATTAAATTTGGTGCTCCAAAATCCTGTCAAATGCAACCTGATGCCAGTGCTTGGCATCAGAGTTTCTGGATTAATTTTGGTCCTCCAAAATCAAGTCAAATGCAACCTGATGCCAGTGGTTGGCATCAGAGTTTCTGGATTAAATTTGGTGCTCCAAAATCAAGTCAAATGCAACCTGATGCCAGTGGTTGGCATCAGAGTTTCTGGAATAATTTTGGTCCTCCAAAATCCTGTCAAATGCATCCTGATGCCAGGGATTGGCATCAGACTTTCTGAATTGATTTTGGTACTGCATATTGCTGTCAAATTCATCCTGATTCTAGGGATTGGCATCAGACTTTCTGGATTGATTTTGGTCCTCCAAAATCTTGTCAAATGTATCCTGATGCCAGGGATTGGCATCAGCATTTTTCAATTAATTTTGGTTCTACAATATTATGTGAAATCCATCCTGATGCCATGTCTTGGCATCAGCATTTTTCAGAATATGTGGAGGGTTTTTTGCTTGAAAACACTTTCTGATGCCATGAAACTTTGAACATTTTTCTGTAAAATTTTAGCAGTAAGGATAGGAACAACTTATAACATTGGTATAATGTAACAAATTACACAAGGCCATCGATCTGTTTTTACAAAAGACCATCAAACTTTGTAATTTGATACAAATTGTTTTAAATTTCCAACGACAAATGAGCAGACAATGTCAAAAGTAAACAATAAACCATCATAATCTACCAAAATTGCCAAATTACAACATTTTTTAACCGGTCAATATTGTGTTCATCACCATTTGAATAACCACTCCATCATTTTTCTTACATTTTTGTTTATATGATACCGCCATAATTCTTCCGCACCTTCTTGTACATTTTTGAATCTCTTTTGAATCTTTTGTTTCTTCTTACCCTTCATTTCTTCAATTTGATCTGCTTTTGATCTTCCTTTTTGAGGTTTCTTCTTTCTCGACCCTCGTTTTTTTCTTCATTTGGCTTCTTTTTGAGGTTCCTTCTTTCTCGAGCCTCTTTTTTTTTTTGCTCTCATTTTGTATCTTTTTTTTTTCTTTTTCTCATCTGCTCCTTCGTGGTTGTTAAAGTTTTTCATTATCGTAGAACGATTAAAGGCAACCAGCCTGTATTTTCTCGACTTTTTTTCTCGATTTCCTTCTTCAATGTGCTCGATTTCATCTTCCCTGCTTCTTCCTCTTCAACATTCCAAAGTTTTTCTCTTCAAGATTTGTGGGATCTAGTTCCAAAAAACTTTCTCGCCAAAAAATATTGAGTAATGTAAGGATGTATTATGCAGATCGTAATAGGTTTTCAACTTGTACCAACTTACCTTTTGTTTCAAATGATAAAAAAAATGTATATCCTTCACTATGGGATACAATTTTGATAAGTCCCATTTTTTCAAATCTTGGGAAGCTTTTTTGTCCGTAAACTTTGAGAATGTTCAATTTTTCACGTGAGCGCATAAGTAAAAAATAAATAAATAAATTGTATTAAATTACAATTAACAATTATCAAATGTATAAACATATTTAGAATGTTTAAAACTTATCGGTAATAGAAGCACGCATCTATCAGATAGCCTTCTTTCATGTTTTCCAGTCGTCCAACAAAACATCTACTATGTGTTTTTGTATGTTAGCATATTTCCATCGAAACTATGCTAGCATATTTCCATGATATATAAGAGGAAGTTGTTGGTACTAATAATGTTGCTGCAATGTGTTGCAGTTGTCACACAACACAATTCAAATCTTTTTTTTTGTTGCTTTTTACCATTGTCTAGCCTTGGTGGTATCGCCATGGACTCAATGTATGTTTGCAAGAACAGCTTGAGACTTATATCGGGAAACACTTCTTTATAAAGTCATTCCTTTGGAATTGAGGGTTACCAATATTGATTTCTTTTGTCACCATCCTTTATTCCAAAACCAACTTTGCATCAATTGGTTTCAAATTGAACCGTATTCCTTCCAAATTTGAAAATTTTTTTCCTTTTGATTTAAGCATTTATAACTGTTGATCGCTTCATCGCTTCTTTCATATATTGTTGATTTCAAGATGATATTTCTCATTTCCTCAATAATATACCGTAATGATGTTTTTTCAATGTAGTTAATTGTTTCTTTGTAAATTGAATGGATTTCAATTGC
>CM028377.1:7966657-8050212 GCA_013146195.2 Codonopsis lanceolata | reverse complement strand
GAAGAATTGAACATGTTAGACTCTAATTTCAATCCCTACAGTTTGAGCGTCATTTGACTTGGTTTACTCAAGTATGAGTTGGTTTAATTGATTGTAACAAGTTGTTATGAAAGATTGGTATTTGTGCAAATTATTGCCTTGATGATATACGGTAGAGATTATCCCCTACTTGGATGGTCGAATTAGCGCTCTTATCGGATTCGGACCTTAAATTAGTTTAAGTCAGTAAATATCTACTTGTGCATTGCATAAGTCAGGTGGCATTAAATGGTTTGTTTTCAAGTCGGGGTGGGGCGATACATCGCCTTCACGAATTATGGGATTCGTGCTGCTATGGATCGCGCACAGGACTCCACACACCTCCCTTTGTGGCGCGGTGGGGAAGTACTTATGTCGGTTAAGTGCCGCGTTGGCTTGCTATTGAGATCGAGTAGCTTCGACGGACGGTCGATGAATTCACATAACATCGATGGCACGAACCATTAACGAAATGTTTTGCGAGAGCTCTGACGGCCGTGACTATCATATCCTACTTGTATGATTTACTTTACGCACTTATGTGAATAAGGTGCTAAGTGTTAAATGATGATAACATGCCATATTAGTGATAAATATCATGCTATAATATGAACATGCATATTTTGGTAACTTACTAAGTCTTTCGACTTACTCATTTGTTTGCTTTGTTTTCCTTAGATCAAAGCCGAGGTGGCGTTCACGCTAGATTCACGCATTCGCTTGGGCGTTGTGAGCAAGGTTGCTCTTTTGGACATTAATTGGTTAATCTTGTATTTTGGAAAGGGCGATGGGAAGCAAGTCATGTAGACTTAGCTTGGTTTTTTGTGTTGTAAACTTATTATTATACTTGTAATCTTTTGGTATAAGACTATAAGTCGAGCTTGTTTATATTGTGTATGGTTCATCATAGTTTCTTCAAGCGCGTTTAAAAATATTATTATTGTTATTGTCTCGGCATGTTGTGGCGTTGAGGTTTATTAAGCATGTGTTAATTGTAGGAGTAGTTGTTGGGTTCATGTCGTCGCCAGATGACTTGTTTAATCGGGTTGTTTTAGGCCAAGTGTGGCCAGAGTTGTTAATTATGCGAAATGTTCGCCACGTGAATTTTAAAACCCTACTTATGCATGCTTATGTGTTTAACTTGATTATTTGGGCCAGCGCGATTCGGGATCTCGCATTGAGGTGAGAATCGGGTAAATCCTGAGTTGGTATCGAGCTATAGGTTAGGCGAATCGGCCGGAATAGGTTCCATGGCCTAGGTGGGTTGGTTATTTGTGTGATGATTCTAACGTCGAGTGAATTCTTGTAGGAGATCGATGGATAATCCTAGGAATGGAAATGGCCGCGGTAGAGGTAGGCCCAAGCGAGAACCGGCCGAACCTCAGTTGAGGTACCGCTGCCAGTAATCCGGTGGGTCCGGATATAGCAGAATTACACCGTGGGTTGATGGCTTTTCTGGCAGTGTGCCGTGGAGGTCAAGCCGGGGAGTACCACCACCACCGAGACCGAGGACTGACAACACTCTCCTAGAGAGATTCCTTAAGTTGAAGCCTAGTAATTTTTGGGGAGCCAAACCCGAGGGAGGCCGAGTTGTGGATGGAAGAGATGATCAAAATCTTATCTATGTTGGAGTGTACCGATGAGGAGAAAGTCAGACTAGCGACGTTTCAGTTTAAGGGAGCCGCCGAGCATTGGTGGACCGTGTTGAAGGAAAGTTGGGAGATGCAACAAGTCCCTATTACTTGGGCTAATTTTCAGAGGGAATTTAAGAATGAGTACGTACCGGATGTGGTTCGCAACCAAAGGGAGAAAGAATTCTATAATCTTGAGCAAGGTACCATGACTGTGGCGGAGTATTCTGCGAAGTTCACCGAGCTGAGCCGTTATTGCACGTATTTGATTCCTACGGAGGCTCGGAGAACACATAAGTTTGTTAAAGGGTTGAGGACAGAATTTAGGAAGCAGATTCTAGCACTTAAGCTCACCGACATCGGACCGCAGCTTGATAGAGCTTATGAGGTTGAGCAAGATATCGAGGAGCACCGAGTCAAGGGTAATTCGGTAATGCACGCGATGCACTACTCGTAACACTAATCGTGGAATAATTCAGGTGGCAGAAGAGGATACCAAGGGAACCGTGATAGGAGAGGTGGAGGCCAAGGTAGGCCACAGTGGAAACAGGCAACAACACTTCTTCTACTCAAAAGGGTCTCGCAATGAGACCATGATTTGTTCGTTCTGCCAGAAGGTCGGGCACACAGCTGATAGGTGTTGGGTAAAGAATGGGAAGTGTTTCATTTGTGGAGACGGGACTCACATGAAGAGAGATTGTCCGAAGTTCAAGGCTAGTCAGTCAGGTGGCGCCGGGCAGCAGTCTGGGGCTAAGAGAGATGTGGATGGTAAACCGGAAGGTTCGTGGTCAGTGTTTGCGCTTGATCGCGAGGTTCGGGGTCTACGGCAGTGATAGGAGGTACTCTTTCTATATTTGATCATAAGGCTCGAATTCTCATAGATCCAGGGTCTTCGCATTCTTATGTTGCTTCGCACTTTGTTGAGAATCTTTGCGTATTGCCTCAATCTTTGCCATACTTGCTTGAAGTGTCTACCCCGCTCGGGGAGTATATGCTTGCGTCTGAAGTGTTTAGATCTTGTGATGTTTTGGTGGGTGACCACACTTTGCATGCGGACTTGGTAGTTCTCCCTATACGTGATTTTGATGTGATTCTTGGCATGGACTGGTTATGTGCTTATCATGCTATAGTTGATTGCCATAGGAAGAGGGTTACTTTTTATATGCCGGGTGTGCCTGAATTCGTTTTTGTGGGTGATCAAGCGTCGAGTGACTTGCATTTCATTTCTGCGCTAAGGGCTAGAAAATTGTTGTCTCAAGGGTGTACGGGTATCTTGCCTGCGTTGTTGATAAGAAGAGGTCTTCGCCGAGTTTAGAGGAGGTCCCGGTAGTATGTGAGTTTCCCGATGTGTTTTCTACCGATCATGCTATGCCACCCGATAGAGAACTAGAGTTTTGTATTGAGCTTATTCCGGGACTTCACCGATTTCTAAGGCAATCCGATAGGATGGCACCATGAGCTTAGAGAGTTGAAAACTCGCTGTGTGAACTCCTTGAGATTGGTTTTATTAAACCGAGTGTGTCGCCTTGGGGCGCACCGGTCTTATTTGTGAAGAAGAAGGATGGGAGTTTGCGGTTATGCATAGATTATCGAGAATTGAATAAGGTGACCGTTAAGAACAAATACCCACTACCCCACATTGATGATCTTTTTGACCAATTGCAAGGGTCTATTGTTTATTCTAAGCTTGATTTGCGATGGGGTTACTATCAATTGAAGGTTAGAGAGGAAGACATTCCGAAGACAGCTTTTCGCACTAGATATGGGCACTTTGAATTTGTGGTGATGCCGCTTTGTTGACGAATGCGCCATGTGTTTATGGACTTGATGAACCGTGTCTTCCATAGTTATCTTGATTGTTTTGTGGTAGTCTTCATTGATGACATCTTAGTGTATTCGAAATCTCTGAGGAGCATGAGAAACACTTGAGGATTGTCTTGTCTATTCTTCGGGAGAAACAGCTTTATGCGAAGTTTAGCAAATGTGCCTTTTGGCTTGAGGAAGTGTCCTTCTTGGGGCATATCATTTCTAGTGACGGAGTAGCCGTTGATCCTTCTAAGGTTGAAGCGGTGACGAATTGGAAGAGACCTAGTTCGGTTACCGAGGTTCGGAGTTTCTTGGGTCTAGCGGGTTATTACCGGAGATTTATTGAGGGATTTTCTCGGATCGTGACTCCTATGACGAAATTGACACAGAAGAACGTGCCGTTTGTTTGGAGCGAGAAATGTGAAGCTAGTTTTCAAGAGCTTAAGAAGCGGTTGACGTCGGCACCTATTTTGGCTTTGCCTAGTGGAGGAGATAATTTTGTGATTTATAGCGATGCTTCTAAGGAAGGTTTGGGTTGTGTGTTGATGCAGAATGGTAGGGTTATCGCCTATGCGTCGAGGAAGTTGTCTATTCATGAGCAGAATTACCCGACACACGATATGGAGTTGGCTGCGATTATCTTCGCGTTGCATAAATGGAAACACTACTTGTATGGGGCTAAATTTGAGATCTTCACCGACCACAAAAGTTTGAAGTACTTGTTTTCCCAAAAGGAGTTGAACATGAGGCAAAGAAGATGGATGGAGAAACTAAAAGACCACGATTGCACTATCTTGTATCATCCGGGGAAGGCAAATGTAGTAGCGGATGCCTTGAGTAGGAAGGTTCACATGTCGTGTATGATGGTTAAGGAGTGGAAGATGTTGGAGGACTTGCGTGATTGGAGTCCTAGTGTTTTTGATAGAGGAGTGATTTTCGCGAATGTTCGTGCTACACCAGTTTTGTTTGGGAAGATTAAAGAAGCGCAAAGGGATGATCCGGAGTTGAAGAAAATCATTGATGGGTTGGCTGAGAATGTATCGCCTGATTTTGCGATTAATAGTGAGGGTGCTTTGACATTTCGAGGTCGAATTTGTGTTCCTTCTAATGATGACTTGAAGAGGTTGGTTCTTGATGAGGCTCATAAATCGAGGTATACCATTCACCCGGGGAGCACGAAGATGTACTTAGACTTGAAAAGACAGTTTTGGTGGAAGGGTATGAAGAGAGAAATTATGCGGAGTATGTGTCAAGGTGTTTGACTTGTCGCAGGTTAAGGCCGAGCATCGAGGCCCGGGACTTCTACAACCACTTGAGATTCCCCGAGTGGAAATGGGAGTTCATTACTATGGATTTTGTGACAGGTTGCCGCACACGAGAGGTTTTAATGCGCTTTGGGTTATAGTCGACGATTGACTAAGTCCGCACACTTTATTCCTATAGCTATCACTTATTCGTTGACTCGCTTGGCGCCTTTGTATATTCAGAGATCGTGAGACTTCATGGCGCACTGTGAGTATTGTGTATCCGATAGAGATCCGAGGTTCACATCTAGATTTTGGCAACGCGTGAGGCTTTGGGGACCAAATTAGACTTCAAGATGTTTTTCATCCGCAAACGGATGGTCATCCGAGCGATTGATTCAGATTTTGGAGGACATGCTTCGAGCTTGTGCCGTGGATTTCAAGGAAAGCCGATTCTCACTTACCTTTAGCCGAAGTTTGCGATAATAACAGCTACCGCCGAGTATCAAGATGGCGCCGTATGAAGCTTTGTATGGGCGTAAGTGTAGATCGCCAATTTGTTGGGACGAAGTTGGAGAGGCGAAACTTTGGGGTTCCGAAGTTAGTGCAAATGCGGTTGAGAGCGTGAAGTTGATTAGAGATCGTTTGCGCACCGCTCAAAGTCGACAAAAGAGTTATGCGGATAATCGAAGACGAGATCTTGAGTTCCAGGTGGGTGACTACGTATTCTTGAAGGTGACACCGAGGAGAGGTACGAAGAGATTCGGCAAGAAAGGGAAGCTTACACCGAGGTACATTGGCCCGTTTCGAGATTCTTGAGAGAGTTGGGTCCTTGGCGTACCGTATTGCATTGCCACCTTCACTTTCGGAGACTCATAATGTATTTCATGTTTCCATGTTGCGAAAGTATTTGAAGGATGATACCCATGTACTTGAGTATGAAGAGATCACGTTTGAGCCGGATATGTCTTATGTCGAAAAGCCCGTGAAGATTTTGGATACCAAAGAGCAAGTGCTACGAACCAAGAAGATTCCCTTAGTTAAAGTTCTTTGGAGAAACCACAACATTGAAGAAGCGACTTGGGAGACGGAAGCGGAGATGCGCGAGAAGCATCCACATTTGTTTGATGAACTTGGTAAGAATTTAGGGACTAAATTCCTAAAGGAGGGGAGAGTGTAACGCCCCATAATCTTGCATGTGCATTCTATGCTTGTATTTGTGCTTTCTTGGTTGATTGCGATCATGTTTACCTAGTTTATAAACGTCTTAGAATCATTCTTAAATCATTCTTGAAGTTCTTAACATGTTTAGAATCACGAAAGTTTGTTTGTTGAATCGCCGGTTTGATCGTTTTGAATTTAGCCTTAGCGATTCCCCTCGTTGCTCGTATTTGCTTCTATTTCGACGTACGAAGTGTTCGTTGAGTTCTTGGCTTTATATTCAGGTCTTAATCATGTTGAAACAAGTCCCTTTCATGTCCAAGACATCCTAGTTTGAATGACGTTTGATTGTAGTTTGATTCGTTGTTCATTCGTCGCGTGGTTCGCGCCTTGTTCTACCTTGTTCCGGGAGTTGTTCGGGTGTGTTTCCGACTCATTTTGAGTAGGGTTAGACCTTAGAATGGTTGCCCAAAAGTTTGGGACCATTTAGATCAAGTTTAGATCAAGTTTTAGACATTCTGGAGCCGAGGCGGCCGCATGGGAGCTGGTGAGGCGCCCGCCTCAAATACAGGGAGCAATTGAGAATTGGTCTGAACTTGGGGGAGGCCCCAGAGGTTGAGGCGGCCGCATGGCCTGGGTGAGGCGCCCGCCTCACTTGCTCTCGCTACGGGATTTTTCCTGCTTTCGAATTTGACGAATTGTACACTTCAAACCCCTACTTAAACCTATCCTAAACCTCCCTAACCCTTCCTACTTAAGTCCTAACATCCCTAACTTATTTTTAATGATGGATTAGAAGGCTTGTTGATCATCCAAACCCTATCCTAAGAATCTCAAAGAGACCCTAAGGTCTTGACACATGTCCCACTCAAACTTTTGACCACATATAAGCCCCAAATCAGATTTTTGACCCTCATTCTCACCCTCTCTCTTCCAAAAACGAATTTCATCTCTCTCAAGGTTCTTCCATGGCTTCTTAAGGTCTCATCATCCTTGGTCTTCATCAACCATTCATCATTTGCCCAAGAGCCTTTCATTAAAGTTGTAGAGCTCGAGAAGGGGAGCATTTCCATCCGATTGGTTTCTTCATTTGCTTTCGTTGGTGTTGAACTAGTAAGTTACTCTTCTTCATTTTAGTACCCATTGACCCTAAGGAAACAAAGTTTATGATGTGTGAGGTCAATGGGGACACATAGTTGCTTCCTACGAATTTTGAATGTATAATTTTGCTAGGAGCATGTCTAGGTTGATTCTTGCCTTTGAATGTTGAAATTACTCTTTCACTATGATTAATTGAGGTCTTGAACATGTTAGAAGTAATGTAATATGTTTGTTGATGAAAGTGAAATTATTTGGGAATGCCTAAATTATGCCTATGTGGTATGTGTGAAAATGGTTAAGTGTTGTATCCTTAATATTGGACTACATGAAGAACATAAATTGTATTAAAATGTTTTAGGTGAATTTATGCCTTGTTGAACTTAGAAGTGACCTAAGTTGGGTTATGAAGCATATAGCTTCAATTTCCCCAAAATTGGGAATTTAGTGAAAAGACTCAACGGAGTCGACTCTAGGGAAGAATTGAACATGTTAGACTCTAATTTCAATCCCTACGAAGTTTGAACGTCATTTGACTTGGTTTACTCAAGTATGAGTTGGTTTAATTGATTGTAACAAGTTGTTATGAAAGATTGGTATTTGTGCAAATTATTGCCTTGATGTGATTACGGTAGAGATTATCCCCTACTTGGATGGTCGAATTCGCTCTTGTCGGATTCGACCTTAAATTGGTTTAAGTCAAGTAAATATCTACTTGTGCATTGCATTAAGTCCAGCTGGCATTAAATGGTTTGTTTTTCAAGTCAGGGTGGGACGATACATCGCCTTCACGAATTATGGGATTCGTGCTCGCTATGGATCGCCGCACCCGGGACTCCACACACACCTCCACTGTGGGCCGCAGTGGGGAAGTAGCCCCTTTGCCGTATCAGTTAAGTGCCGCATTGGCTTGCTATTGAGATCGAGTAGTACTCGGCGACAGTCGATGAATTCACATAACATCGATGGCACGAACCAGTAACGAAAATGTTTTGCAGGAGCTACGAAGCGGCCGTGACTATCATATCCTACTTGTATGATTTACTTTACGCACTTATGTGAATAAGGTGCTAAGTGTTAAATGATGATAACATGCCATATTAGTGATAAATGTCATGCTATAATATGAACATGCATATTTTGGTAACTTACTAAGTCTTTCGACTTACTCTATTTGTTTGCTTTGTTTTCCTTAGATCAAAGCCGAGGTGACGTTCCACGCTAGATTCACGCATTCGCTTGGACGTTGTGAGCAAGGTTGCTCTTTTGGACATTAATTGGTTAATCTTGTATTTTGGAAAGGACGATGGGAAGCAAGTCATGTAGACTTAGCTTGGGTTTTTGTGTTGTAGTAACTTATTATTAATACTTGTAATCTTTTGGTATGCCGACTATAAGTCGAGCTTGTTTATATGTGTGTATGGTTCATCATAGTTTCTTCCGCTAAAGCGCGTTTAAAGTATTATTATTGTTATTGTCTCCGGCATGTTGTGGCCGTTGAGGTTTATTAAGCATGTGTTAATTGTAGGAGTAGTTGTTGGGTTCCGGCTGTAACGTCGCCGATGACTTGTTTAAATCAGGTTGTTTTTCCGGCCAAGTGTAGCCGAGTTGTTAATTGTCTGAAATGTTGCGCCACGTGAATTTTAAAACCCTACTTATGCATGCTTATGTGTTTAACTTGATTATTTGGACGGCGCGATTCGGGATCTCGCATTGGGGTCCGGGTCGGGTCGTCACAATTATGATGCTTACACTGGAGACGGTTCAGGGACTTGGTCACCGCAAAATAAGTTTTGAATAGGGGCAAGGTTGGTTCGAACCCGAGTATCCGAAGGCAGGCAGCAAATGAGATCAAGTACCTGACCAAGTTGAGAGAGAGGTCGAGGGGATGGGCACCTGCCTCTTCGTGTAGCTCGCAGATAAGGGGATCAAGGGCCAATCAAAGACCCACCTCAAAAAAGGAAATATAAAAACCTACTCTATCCCTCATACCCCTCAACTCGTCCATACCAATCGAATTATGGGGAGCAGATCCTCGGAATCTTTTCCGACTATGATTGTATTTCTCATCCCAGCCCTCTACATCACTCGGCCATACGTTATTTCTCCACTCCCTCAGTATTCTACGAGCAGGCGGAGCATCATCGGCCTCTACCGAGCCCTCTTCAACAGGAGCAGCAGCCGAGGAAGTTTCTCCTCGTTTCTCCTTAGCCAAGGCCTTGTTCAACTCCACTACTTCATGGGTGACTATTTCCCGGTAATACTGATTGAAAAGATACCTAAGGGCCTTCGTCGTGTCCCCACAAACCAACATATGCGCCCCAGCTGGGATATCCTTAGATGCATACTTCTCATCGGAAAGAGTGGGTAGAACCTCCATATTGTACCCCCACCGACCAACAATGGCATCGCTTGGCTCAATCTCACGAGCGACCAAGCCCCGTCAATTTGTGAGTACATTCTTTTCGTCATCGGCGATCGGGCGTACACTGGGTCCGGGCTAACGTGTTTGGTCCTCATACTCGGTTTAAAGGCAGTCGAAGAACTGGGCGAGGAAGAAGAAGAGGTCTCGCTCGGGGTAAAGGCAGGGATAGAAGGGATAGGTTTCATAAAATCCTAACCCTAGAAATCTAGCAATTAAAAAAGAAGCGAGCAAACAATGGACGAGTACCTGCGAGTAAGAGTTGAGCTTGAGTCGAGGAAGAATCGAGAAAGTTAAGCGAGGATCTGGAAAAAAGGAGAGAATCACCGTGGTTAGCACCGGTGTACCGGGAAAAGCAGCAGTCACCGGAAAAAGCAATAAAACCCAGAAATCACTCAAACAAGCTCAAAAACTACGAAATTTGTATCAAAGGAAGGAGAAGGAGAATGCAAACCTGGAAACTAAGGTTATAAGACAAAGGAACGGCTGGAAAGAGCAGAAATGGAAGAAGTAGCAGAGTTGGTTTTTTGTCTTCACTGGAAACACGAAACTAGGAGGGAAAAATTTCGAGAGAATGGAAGAAAGAGTGAACAAGAAGCCAGAATTTTTGCTTCTTATACAAACCAGGAAACACCGGGTCGACCCGACCAAAAACACGCGGACCTTACCTAAACCATCCCCTGGCCGACACGTGGCGAGCAGCATGCACAAAATGGCTGCAAACCGACGACGTTTTGATAAAGTGGACGCCGTCACATTTATGAACAGTAAATTGAAATGATTACCTACGACTCCTCGTTTACCGTGCATTTAATCCATATGGCGGACCAATTTCCTAGGAAAATTCCACTAATAACTCTGAAACACACCCTCAACATCGAAGTGATCGGGCTCAACTGAACGAGAAACAAACTTTCAAGGTCGAGGAGCGATTATAAACAAGGATGGACGAAAAGCCGAGGAACCGTAGCGACGATCGAGGGAGTTCAACCGAACAAAATTCTCGATTATACTTTCCAAGCTAAGGATAAATCCGAGCACTTGGAAACTCGGGGGCTATTGAAGGGACCCGACTTGGGTCCCCTAACGTGGCACGACCACATGGACTCCAGTCAGACTTGGGAAGGACCCACCAGAGCCGAGGACCATCGACTAGCCGATCACTAACGACAACCATGAGCTACTCGACCATCATCAGCGACCATCAACTAATCGACCCTTACCCTTCATAATAATCTTAGACCATTCCGAACATATGAGTGACACCTGACCACACGGGCGAGGACTATTTATGCTCGGTCGACAACCCTTCTGTGATATGATAGACCTGACCCATAGCCTGGATATAGCTTCCAGATGTCCTCTTCACAGGAGCCGAGCAAGCCATGCAAGCCGCCATATCTTATCGACTCATCAACCACCTACAATTGGCACGTCACACGTTACCTGTTAACCACTCAGGAACTGCCAGCAAGCCGACCAAGGAACAAGTCCCACCATCAAGGACCCCCCATGCCAATCATGATCCCAGACCCAAACTACTATAAAAGGAAACCTTTCCCTTGAAGAAAAGGTATGATTTACTTTGCATTCTAAGTCTTACAAAGAACATTTGCACATATTATACACCTAAAAGACTACTACCAAAACACTCACCAAAAGCTTAAGGGAACGCCTTGCTCCGGCACATACTTAACTCCCTGATTACTGACTCTCACACCGGAGGGATGTAGCTGGGAAGCCCCCAGCACCCTAACGGTAGTTTTACTTTCAGGTGACCAGCAATCAAAGAGTAAGCACAAAGCCAGATATCTTATTAAACTTGGTACCTAGGGTACCCACATACACCGACGTGAACATCAACCGCAAGACACGTCAGCTCCGGTCGATTACGTGGACTACCAGCTTAGTCACCCCATCCTTGTGGCGTGATCACTTTCCTTCTAATGTTCTCAAAACTTTCACCTGCCTCTTCTTTTACCTTCTCAGTCTCCCTTTCCCACCTAATTTTCTAGGGCATTCAAGGAGAAATCCAATCCTATTTCCAAACTTCCTTTTCCTGCTTCAATTACAAGCAGTGGAACTGATGCAATCTAGTTAGGGCTTCAATGAACGGTGACAAGTTAATAATATGATTAGGGCTTTAGGGAAAGGATTGCACACAGGTAAACGATTCTCCCTCCTCGTCATTTAGTGGTTAGTTCTTGTTTTTCAAATTGTTCTCCTTTTCGCCGTCCTCCCTCTATGTCCATGTTTTTGTTTGATCTCAATTTTAGTTGGGTACACAGAATAGCAGCGCATACACTCGATTTAGGGCTATAATTGAGTTCCACACCCTCAACAATAGGTAATATTCTGTGAGTTTAATATGAATAAGCATTTGTAAACCCTAATATATACACATTTTGACTATGAGAAAAGGTCATTTTAAATTGGGATGCATGAACTATTTAGGTATGTACATTTATGTCTAGATATCCAAGGGGTCATTATGCTGTCAGCTGCAGCAATGCTAATTGTTATGTTTCCTTCCTGATTGGTTGTGGTTCTGATTTAAGTTATGATAAAAAGCCTTTACAGATAGGGGGTTACGGATGCTTGTAATAGCTACCTAGATACTTCATGTTTGATATGTGGAATTTCATCACTACGAACATTGGTGCTTCTTACAATCTTAGTCTAATAATTTTATCTAGCAATAATCTATGCAGGGGTGTTGTTACCGATTATAAACTTTTATGTAGACATCTTCAGCTTGTAGATTAACTTGATTTCTTTTGGTTTCTTGTAATAGCATGGAGTGGTGAACGTGCAGTTGCTGAACTAGTGGTTGTGGGACATGGTCAATGAATTATTTTATCATTAAGTTGTTATGTCATTAACGGGCTAAGATGAAGACTATGATTGAGTAAGAGAGGCAAATTGATCAGGTAAAATAAGTGACTCATGAATGTATGGTTGTTTCTGAACGCAAAATATTTCTAGGAGATTTGCTAGTAGGTTTTGTCTGTATGCTTTATCCAAGAGACTGAAAGACCATAAGGTTAGAGATTAGTATTATGTAGAATTGGACAAATGGATACATTTGTGTATTTACTCGACAATATCCAAAGCAGCTAGGTTCTCCAGTTCCCTACAAACCCATCCAAGTTCTGTCTGAACTAGCAATGTGTTGAACAAAGCTATGCCACAAACATCTAGTTCCCTGTTTAGGAACTGGTAGTTCAAGGTTGATTTATAACTTTTTTACAAAGAGGACTTCTTTAAAGATTAGAAGTTGTGTCTATGTCTGTTTCTTGCATGGATCAGCCAGTGAGTGTTTACTTTTTTCTTTGTTGGTGGATATGGCTAGGTAAACAAACTATTTGCTTTCCCTTTTTTCCTTTTGGATCATCTTCAGCGTCTAGCAATGAATATAAAACTGAACCATTTTTATATCTTGTTCAAATTTATCTGGTTTCTTTGACTTAGAGGATAATGGGATCAAGAGGAATTTGAAAACCATAATTTGAAGATCTTGAGAGCTGGTGATGAATTGAATTTTGCCAACACCAGTTCTTCTCTTACAATCAGAGTCTTGTATCTTCCTTAGGCTGATTGATATCCCATACAGTAAAACTAATGAGTTCTGCTTGATCCTTGCTTATAAAATAATATAGCAGAAAATAACGATTTCAAATGTATTTATTGGCACGGTTTTACTAGCTAATTAAGAGGAAGTTCTAATTAGGAGACGAGCAACACAAGTGTAGCTGGCCACTTGTGATTCAGCTATTGCTTGATGGTTGCTAAAGCACTTTTAACTTTCTGGTTCTTCCACTAAATGACTACCCAATTTTGTTGCCTTCTCTACTTATATTTCATTAGTTATTGATGGAGGTTATGTGGACGCAAGTCTTTCATGTCTCTCTAGACTCGGTGTTGTATTGTTGAAATTGATTGACTCGTGATCACTTTAAAAAAAATCAAATCGTTTTGTAGGGGTGATCGTGGAAAGTAACTCCAGGTCAGTGTTTGATAGCAACTGTAAGTGCTTGATTTCCTAGGCAATAACTGTGATTTTATTTCGATGACTATAATGTGTTTGTTGGAATGCCTCTAAGAATTGTATATTTATTTAGCGTTATTGTTGTAGGGGTTCCCTATTTTATGAGGGAGGGATTTGTTTGAATTTATGATACCCTTTATTCTTCTATAGAGTTATACCTCAATGCTTGTGATGAAAAGTAATGTAGGGATTCTCCCAATTTTGAATATGGTATGTGATGTCTTAATCAAAATGCTTGAGTTATATGTAGCAACAGTTGGCACCATAAATTGATAGCGCGTTATCAAAAAAAAAAAAGAAATTACTTATCAAAAAAGGTTATGAATTAAACCTGCCTTGATTTAGTAAGCATGCCTTCAACTTCATGAACTTAAAAATGGAAGCATTTGTACACAACACCCCCCTCTCCAAAAAAAAACTCACAAAAGTGAAAGATAATGATATTGAAAAAAACTAATTACAAGTAAAAGCACCACCATTGTTCAATTGCCTTCCATAGCAAGCCTTGCTTACTTATAATCTTATAATTATAATAAGCACTACTTTTTCATTCTGTTCATCTAAATTCTACTGTGTGTGTTCTTTAGTTACTCTATGACGTTATCGATCTTAAAAGAATACTAGCAGTGGAAACTTACCGTGCCATGGATGTTTGGGACCTCTCCAAGAATCACAGCTATAGGGTTGATTTACCTAAACCAACCTCTCCGCAAATGGCTACGTGTCGCTACTTTTTAGGTCGCACATATCTCCCGACTCTATTACATAGTCATTTAGGTCAGCTGAACATAGGGTAACAAAAACTTTTATTTGGTATGGTCATCTAGCGTCCCAATAAAATTAGACGGTAAATTGGGCGGCTATAACAAAAATTACCAAAAAAATTCCCCCTAATTCCCAAAACTTTTTACCAACCACTTAACTTCCCTCTGGCTCTCTCCCACCCTCCCTCATCCTAATTTTCTAGGGCTTTCAATGAGAAATCTTGATTGAGTCACAAGGAAACTTCTACTAGCTTCAATTACATACTGTGGCAGTGATACAATCCTGGGATACAAAGCAGCGTGCGCACATGTGAGTTCTTTCTCCTTCTCGTATTGGACTTATTATTTATGATTAATTAAATACTTCATTGCAGTTTGTTCTACTTAGTGTTATTGCAGTTTTTTCTTCCTTACCTTTTCTTTTCAGGTAGTGTTGCCTGATCTATTTATGCAGGTTTTTCTGCAATGCTCTTGCTTTTTTCTTTTTTTTTTCTTTAAGTTTTTTTTCTTGCTCTGAACTTTTTTTGCTGCATAGTTGTGGTGTTTGCTCTGCACTGCTGCTATTTTTTCCACAGAGGCAATATATATTTCATGGAAATTTGCTCTTTTTCTGTTGCATTTATCTACTGCTTTTGTGGAGAGCTGCCGGTTTTCAACTAAAACGATGTGTATATTGGTACTATATAAGCGAGACATGACCAAAACATATGGATGAATTATTGTTGTTCATATCCCTACTCTCAACTGCTCGTGTTTAGTTATGATCCATGAGACTGTACTCTAAATCCAAGAAGTGAGAAATGTTGTAGAGTGAAAATGGTGAATTGATGTGGATAACATATGGATGTTTCAAGTTGTATATGATTCATGCAAGTCTAGTTGTTTCCTTCTTTCAGCAATAAATGTATGACGTTTGGTTTTCTCCCCTCCTGTCATGGTAGATTTTCCTTTCTTTTGCTTTGCATTTCCTTTTGCAATGTTTTTGTCAATTCGATGTAGTTGGCTCCTTGCTAATGGTCATATTTTGTAGTCCATGTGTTTCTTAATCTACTGGTCTTTGTTCCTTGGAGTTATGGTACACCAGTAGTGATCTGCAGGCAACTGGGGGGTTGCTCTGTGGTGTGGCTGGTTGCTTTGTGATCCAGAAAAAGGGCTCTGTGGTGTGTGGCTAGTTGGCTTGTGATCCAGAAGTACGGCTGTGTGGACTAGGTTAGCATAGCCTTTGATTGAGGGAGGGCAAATTGAAAGTTCAAACCTTCCAATATTCCTTGAATGGTATCCACAGCGGTTGAGGCCAGTAGTAGGGGTGTCATTGAAGCAAATTAATTTATAATTTAAAGACCTGTCACTGAATAACCCAGCCCATTTATCATGACCAAAGCCTAAAGCTAAGACAACAACAAGACTAAGTAGCATAGACAGCTTCAGAGTGACCTTCATTGCATGCTTAGCTTTCTCAACATTGCCTACTCCTAACTCGTTAGATACCCTTGTGTTGTTATGATCAGAAATTATCCACGTAGATCTCATTCCAAAGAAATTGGTTTAACAGAACAATCGGGCCAACAAAAAATTTAACAAGGAAATCCAGATAACCTTTTTTTCTTCAATATCATTAGAGGAAAAAAAATAATGAGCCTACAGATTTGATTAGTCTATGGAGAGCAACCCGTTGCAAAAATTGAAAGTATACTGAAGATGTTGGAGCAGCTGGATTAGAGGTAATTTATGATATATGCATTAGATTAATGATTGAATAATTACTTGCTACTTTTACCTTGAATATTGAGCTGGTTCGCTTAAGTTTGTTTATGTCTTTTTCTTTTTACAGGAAACATTGCAGTAGCTCCTTATCTAACTGCAATCGATGTCCTTGTCAAGAACTCTCATGTTATGATGTTTCTAATTACTTATATCCTGGATTGTTTCTTTAAATTAATAGTTCTAAAACCTGGTCAACACCTTTTCTCCATTTCATAAATTTTCTGATATATGTTTGAACTTACATGCTCATATGTGGTTGATTGATTGATTACTAAAGTAGTAAACTGTTCTCCATCTTATCTAGATATAACTTGAAATCTGCCTTTAATCTGTTAAGAAAATTGTCATATCAACAAGGGAAGCATAAAACACAATGCAACCTGTGTGATGAAATTTCTGTCAAGATTATATGCAAACAGAATACCATTAGGGCTGATGTATGTATAAAGAGATAAAAAGATGTCCTGATTTAATCCATATGTTTTTAATTGCAACAAATAAAAATATAGAAATACAGTTCAAGGAAAGAAGGAAATAAAGCCTAGACAGTAAAAGTAGTGGTTGTCAATAGGGCTGCATTACGAATCAAAGTATCAAACAACTCGAGCTTGACTCGTGTTTGGTTTGGTAAATGCTTCGATAAAAGCTTGTTAAAGATTGGGTCTCTTGCGATAATCACACCAAGATTAAAAGATTAATTTGCTCACTGAAAGCTGAAACCAAAGGTCGTTCTAGCAATGAGTTCCTTGGAGTTGGCACGCATATCAAATGCTCCAAGCTCGATCGATCAAGGAGCATGACACTTTAGTGTAGCATGTTAGGATAGTCCAATACAAGTGTCTATAGCAACAAACATCAGAAGTGCATAAGGTTTTGTGGTGGTTGTCTAACATTTGATCAAGTTATGTGCGCAAGCCTATTCTATTAATGCTTTGAGTGTTAGGCCTACTGCAATGGTTATTATTCAATCAAGGTTCCAAAAGGCATACAGATTAAAATTGAATCCCTAAAGAAGGCTTATACTCTTAATACACATGGTTCTGCTAGGGATGGGTACTTCACATGGCGTGAAGTGATCAGAGATGGTCAAGGCAACATGGGTACTGCATTTTCAAATTTTTATGGGCTGGGAATGAATATGTGAGAAGAGTTGCTAGATATATTGGATGGATTGATTTTGACTCTAACCAGCAGTGTTGGTTGTTATTGATCAAGGTCAAGTGTTATGATTTGTTAAAAATTAGTTTGTTGGTGCAAGCTGCTGTTGAGCAATGCTCGATGCTAAAATGGGTGGTATGTAGATCGACTTCTCTTTGGTATAATAAGCACTAGCTCAAGATTGAATTCAGGACTATGTCTAGGCTTTTTTGCTTGGGTTTGTTGTCGTATGCATGGCACTTGTAAGTTGTAAGCTTATTCTTGATTTTCAAAGGCCCTTTTGACCTTTATTCTTTATTCTTTTGGATAGTTTTTAGTGCACCCAATTGGTTTTTCATGATATTGTGTTGCCCTAACCCATGGATGGTGAGTGGATAAAATATTTGTGTACTCTCTTATTGTAAGTGATGACTCTCTCTTGACTAGGCATACTACATTTTGTTGTTGTTGTTGATCATGTAGATTTTGTTTGACTAGGTATGTAGATCGACTTCTCTTTGGTATAATAAGCACTAGCTCAAGATTGAATTCAGGACTATGTCTAGGCTTTTTTGCTTGGGTTTGTTGTCGTATGCATGGCACTTGTAAGTTGTAAGCTTATTCTTGATTTTCATAGGCCCTTTTGACCTTTATTCTTTATTCTTTTGGACAGTTTTTAGTGCACCCAATTGGTTTTTCATGATACTGTGCTGCCCTAACCCATGGATGGTGAGTGGATAAAATATTTGTGTACTCTCTTATTGTAAGTGATGACTCTCTCTTGACTAGGCATACTACATTTTGTTGTTGTTGTTGACCATGTAGATTTATTCTTCTTTTTAGGAATTCTCTATTGTATAACTCTAATGTTTTTATTGTTTGGATTGATAAATTAAGGATTCTCACCTATAGATCTACTGAAAATTATGTGATTATTTCAATTGATTGTTATATTACATATATTTTTTCAAGTTGATTTTGGGAATAATGCATGATGTCATTCAATGCACATTGGTCAAAAGTTATCATCAAGTGTTTGTTTTACTTTGTTTTTGTTTTTTATGATCTAATTTATAGTTTAAACTAGTTGAGACGATATTTTTATATTTCAAAAAGTTGCTTGTAGGTTGGTTAATTAATCTTAGGATCTAGTAGATTGATTCTTTTGGTAAACAATCAATTTTATTAACAGATTGATGTAATGATTATCATTTATTATTAATGATATCTTCTTTTAGTACTAAAACTTTTGTTTGTTGTATTGATAAAAATGTTAAATTTATAATTCGTTAATAGAATGTATATATCAATATAAAAAATTATTTTTTAGGACGGTGGAAGTCGATTTTAATAAGTTTCCCACCAATTTTTTAATATTACCCGTCACAATTTTTTGTAATTTCCCACAAAAAGTTTTGGCGCCAAAACATTTAGGACGCCAACAATCGGTCCTTTTTGTTTTCCCAACAAATTTTTAGAACCAAAAGTATCGGCGCCAAAACATTTAGGACGACAACAATCCGTCATTTTTGTTTTCCCGCCAATTATTTAGAACGTTTTGAAACATATTAGGGTCGGCAAAAATTCCGTCCTTAAAAACCTTTAGGGACGACTCGTGGTGTCCCTAAAACATTTAGTACACATATTATGTAAGCCCCCATGTTGCCGTCCATATGACCGTCCTAAATACTATTAGGGACGGCAAATGAGCGATCCAAATACACTCTTTTCTTGTAGTGTTAGCCTTCCATAATTTTGTGGGATATATATATATATATCTCCCCCCCCCCCCCAAATCCACTTTTGGATCACTTTTTTCGGTGTCAATCTCACCTTCTTCCCACAAAATTATGGAAGGCTAACACTACAAGAAAAGAAGTGTATTTGGATAAGGCTATGAAAAAACTCTCTCTCTACATTAAACTCTCTCTGCCGCTTTAGGGTTACCTCATGGCTGCGGCCATGGCCGAGATGGAGGCCGGCGTGCCATCTGCTCCGGCCCCTCCATCCCCCACTCACAAAAAGTCTTTTGCTTCCCTATTCTCTGATGCTCAGCCACCTTCTTTGTCTTCCACTAACCTTCCCATCATTCCTCCTTCAACTTACAAGGGTGAGCCTGCCCTTCGTCTTTCTCCTGAACAGGTTTCTGCCTTTGCCAAGCCTTTCCAATTATCATTAGTAGGTAAGTTTTCGCACGGGCGTCCCTCCATGGAAGTCATGAGAAAGGAGTTCCTCACCTTTGGTCTCAAAGCTAATGTTTCTCTTGGCCACCTTGACTCCAAACACGTTTTGATTCAAACAAACCATGAAGCCGATTTTCAGCGTCTTTGGATCAAAGATCAGTGGTTCGTTGGTGCCTATCCGATGAGGGTTTTCAAATGGACCCCAGACTTTCGTTCTGATGTCGAGAGCCCTATCGTTCCTGTTTGGTTCTCTCTTCCCAGCCTTCCGATTTATTTATTTAACAAACCAGCTTTATTCTCTATCGGCAATATGATTGACACCCCATTGATCATCGACTCTCCTACTGCCAATCTCTCTAGACCAAGTGTTGCGAGGATTTGTGTTGAGGTAAATTTGACAAAGAACATCCCTACTCGAATGTGGATTGATAGCGGGATATCGGAGGGCTTTTGGCAACCTATTGAGGTGGAACGCCTACCTCTTTATTGCTCTTGCTGCCATCGCCAAGGGCATGATATTCTTTCTTGCAAGGTTAATAATCCTAATAAAGGAAAAGAAAAAGCAAAAGAGCAACATTCAGGACAAGATGGTCCCGATGGTCCTTCTGGTGTTAATATGGAGGAGGGTAAGAATCCAACTGTTTCTTCTACTAAAACGCAAGAGACTAGCCAACCTTCAAATAAAGTTTGGAAAGTTAAGGAATCTAATCCTGTGCATGTGCAGCCCCCCCCCCTTCAGACAATATTCCTGTTCAAGATCCTTCCAGTTCTGCCTTGCTAAACTCATCTCCTAATAATTTGAATCCTGGCTTGAAAGCCCCTTTGCATGACATTCTCAACTCCCTTAACCGCATTGATGAGGAGATCTCTGATTGTATTCATACTGCAGTGGAGAATAATTCTCCAATTCCAGTGATTAATGACCCCATATTAGATCCAACTTCTTGCACTGTCAATAATGCCCAGAAAGATGATGAAGATCCTCCAACAGATGCGGGCTCATGTGAAGATAGGCCACAGAAAGATGACGATAATGTTGTCTCGCCGAATCGATTCACTGTTTTACAGACTTTTTATGATGAAGATCCCCTAACAGATGAGCCCAGTTTAGCAGCTCTTAATTTGGAAACAGTTTCCACAAAAAAGAAGAATAAAAAGCCTCTAACTGTGCCTATTGCTACTAGAACTACTCGATCACATATGCAGGATAAGCCCAACCGTGGTACCTCCTCCACTGTTTCTCATGTCAATTAAGACCCTTTGTTGGAACCTTAGGGGTGTGGGTAATGACTCCACTATTACCCATCTTAAAAAACGTGTTTCTCTCCATAACATCTCTTTTATTTCTATATGTGAGCCTATGTTAGATATTTCTGATCTGCCTTTACTTGCTCGTCGTCTTAAGTTTAAATTTTATTTTTATAATGTGGCTAACTCTATCTAGATCCTAGCTAAATCTTCTTTCAGTTGTCAAGTTGCCTATGACTCCACACAACATTTAACCCTCAGCATCAGACACTACATTTGGGCTCATCCTGCTTATGTCACCATGGTTTATGCTAAATGCACCTCTATTGAAAGACAAGTTCTGTGGAATGAGTTAATCGACTTGGGTGCTGTTTATGATAATTCTCATTGGATGGTATTCGGTGATTTTAATATTATTCTCGCTGCCCATGAGAAAATTGGTGGTTCTGGCTAGGACAGACAAGGAGCATTTGAATTTCAAGTCTGCCTTAATGCCGCAGGCCTCTCTGATCTTGGATATCAAGGCAGTAAGTTCACCTGGTGCAATAACCGCGATGGTCAGGCCACAATTTTTGAACGAATTGACCGGGCTATTTGTAATCCTATTTGGCTATCTACTTTTTCTTTAACTTCTGTGGAACACCTTAATCGTACGTGCTCTGATCATTCCCCTCTCCTAATATCTATAAATCTGTCCACAGCACCCAGGCCCTATCAATTTAAATTTCTCAATATTTGGACATCCCACCACTCTTTTCTTGATACAGTAAAGACTGCGTGGCTACAGAATGCTCAGGGGAGGCCGTTGGTTCGCTTCTCGAACAAGCTGAAATCTGTTCGATCTTCGCTCAAAATCTGGAATAAAGCTGTTTTTGGTAATATTTTTCAGGCTGTAAAACTGGCTGAAGATGATGTTTTGGATAAAGAGCTTAGGTATGAAAATGATAACAGTGCTGAAAATCGTTATGCCCTTCACTTGGCGAAAGCTGTTCTTAAATCTAAACTGAAAATTGAAGAAGATTATTGGCAGCAAAAATCTTACCTTCGTTGGCTCAAGGATGGAGATGGAAACACTAAGCTTTTTCATTCTTCGGTGAAACAAACTCGTAGTAAGCTGGCTATTCACCGTATTGCTGACATGCATGGAACTGTTGTTACCACGGAAGATTCTATTAAGACAGCTGCTGTTGAATTCTTTACAAATCAACTTACGGCTTGCGCTATATCTATTGATAATTCTACTTCCGTTATCCCAGCCATCATATCTTTTGATCAAAATAAATTGCTTTCAGATTCCCCGTCTCTGGAAGAAATTAAGGAAGCTGTTTTTTCTCTTAATGGCGGCATCTTTGCGAGGCCCTGATGGATTCTCTGGAAAATTTTATACTGAATGTTAGGACATCATTGCTACGGATTTATTCCTCGCCATCTCTGAATTTTTTGCGGGTTTTGAGCTTCCTAAATCTTGGACAAGCACTCTTTTGATCACTATTCCGAAGACAAGTCAAGTTCAATCATTCAAAGATCTTCGTCCAATCAGTCTCTGCAATTTTTGTAACAAGATTATTACCAAGATCCTGTCATCCCGGCTTGCCCTCATTCTTCCGTTAATTATTTTAGAAAATCAGAGTGCCTTCACTAAAGGTCGTTTAATCCAGGATAACTTACTTCTTGCCCAAGAATTAACTCATCAGCTTCATACGAAGGTTAATGGAACTAATGTTATTATTAAATTGGATATGGCCAAAGCTTTTGATCGCGTGTCCTGGTTTTTCCTCATTGATGTCCTTCGCAAGTTTGGATTTGGTGAAACTTTCATTGATATGATATGGAGAGTTATTTCTAACAACTGGTTCTCGGTCTCCGTGAATGGGTCTCCAGCTGGGTTCTTTCATTCTTCTCAGGGTCTCCGTCAGGGTGACCCGTTATCCCCTAGCCTCTTCATCATTGCTGCGGAGGTACTTAGCCGAGGTTTGAATAAGCTTCAGCTTGATCATCCTAATTTTGCCTTCTCATCCGCTACTGGTTGCCCGGTTATTTCCCATCTGGCCTTTGCTGATGATCTTGTTATATTTTGTAATGGTAACAAACACTCTCTCTTAAACCACTGGAATCTGCTTACTAGTTACGAGCAGTGCTCTGGTCAACTAATTAATGAAGGCAAAAGTAGCTTTATGGTTTCTCATTCAATCTCAACTGCTAGAATTTCGACTATTCGCAGAAACATTGGCTTTAATCACAAGGTCCTCCCAGTCACCTACCTTGGGTGCCCCCTTTTTGAAGGAAGGAAAAAGAAATGTTATTTTGATCCTCTTATGGAAAAGCTGCAAAGTAAAATCTCTTCTTGGATGGGGGCTTACCTTAATCCGGCTGGTAAGGTTATCCTCATTAATTCAGTCCTTCACTCCATTCTCATATATCAATTTGATATCTTGGATCCTCCTGCTTCGGTCCTTAACCAAATTAATAGAATGATTTCCAATTTTTTTTGGGGATCGATTGACAACAAGCTCAAAGCGCATTGGATTTCATGGGATAAATGTTGTCGGCCCGTTCTAGAAGGCGGCATTGGTATTCGGTCGATTAAGGAGATTATCCATGCTTTTTCCATTCAGCTTTGGTGGAGGTTCAGAACCTCTAACAGCCTTTGGTGCAAATTCATGATTAAGAAATATTGCTCAAATCTCCATCTGTCTATTGCTTCTATCTCCAATGGCTCCCACACCTGGCGAAGAATGGGTTCCATTCGTGAGAAGGCTGAAGAACATATTAGTTGGATTATTGGGCAAGGTAATTGTTCAGTTTGGTTTGATCAATGGTTACCCGAGTGTCCTCTTCATCCTTCTTCAACTGCTCCTAAGCTCTCGGTAAAAGATCTCTTTGACCAATCTAGTCAGATTGATGAGGCTGCTGTTTGAATGTGGGGCCTAATATTGCTTATTTAATTTAGAAGCATGGCATTAGTATCTCTGATTCCACAGATTCTGTGCACTGTAATTTTACCAAGAATGGTAAATTTTCTATCTCTTCTGCTTGGCAGCTCTCTCGTAACCATTGGCCGCTGATCTCCTCGGCTAATTTCATATGGCATAAGCATCTTCCACGGCACATAAGTCTTTTTATGTGGCGTCTTTGGCTTAGAAAACTTCCGTTGGACGAAAGTATCATCAAAAAAGGAATTCAGCTTGCCTCCCATTGCTATTGTTGTGAGATGGGTAATATAGAATCATACCCTCATGTTTTTATAGACAGCTCATCTACTCGTTACATCTGGTCTGAATTCAATCTATTAGGTGGCATTTCATGCTCGACCAGCTCTATTGATTCCTGTTGTTTTTCTTGGTGGTTGCATAAGGCCAACTCGATTCTGCACTCCATTACCCCTTCAGTTATCCTCTGGGAAATCTGGAAGGCTAGGAATGCTTGCCTTCATGACGGTATTCGTGCTTCTCCCCGGATCATATCTACTCGCATCAAGAATCTTCTTTGTCAAATTCTTATGAACACTGGTATTTCGCCTTGATCAGACTGGGATTCTATTTTTTCTACCCGCCTGGGAACAATTTCGCAGCGGCGAATTCAATCTATTTGCTGGTTAAAGCCGTCTTTTGGTCATCTCAAACTTAATAGTGATAGTGCTTGTCGTGGCAATCCGGGTCAAAGCGCTAGAGGAGGGATTGTCCGCAATTATTCGGGTGAGCTGGTTTTTGCTTATTCATCTTTTTATGGTTTCTGTAACAGCTTCCAAGCAGAATGTAAGGCTTTGCATGAAGGTTTACTTTGGTTAGAATCTAAGAATCTTTTAAGTGCTAGTGTGGAGATTGATTCCAAGCTTCTTTTGGACTGTGTTCTGGGTAATGTTCAGCCCCCGTGGCAGTGCCTTTACTTGATCCGCGCAATTATCAAAATTGTTCGATCGCTTAATATTTCCATCAGTCATATCTATCGAGAAGCCAACTAGGTGGCCGACGCGCTTGCTAATCATGGGTGTGACCGAGGCTCAAATGAAGTGTTTGATTCGGCCAATTATCTCCCTCCTCAGATTCGTGGACTCATCGCTCTTGACAAGCATGCCATTCCCTACATCAGAATTTCTTAAGTTTAGTTGCTTCTTTGTATCTCTTTTTTTCGAGGTCAGGCTCCTTTGTCCTCCCGTTATAAGGGCAATGCTGGTTGTCCCTCTCAAGTTTGTATTATTATTTCTCTTATAAATAAAATCTAGCAGGGTGCCGCCCCTGTTTCTTAAAATATATATATATATATATATATATATATATATATATATATATATATATATATATATATATATATGTGTGTGTGTGTGTGTGTGTGTGTGTGTGTGTATATACACACACACACACATATATATATATATATATATATATGTGTGTGTGTGTGTGTGTATATATATATATATATGTGTGTGTGTGTATATGTATATATATATATATATATACACACACACACACATATATATATATGTGTGTGTGTGTGTGTGTATGTATATATATTATAGAGAGAAAGAGCTAGAGAGAGAAAAAAAAAAGGGGGGAAGGAACGAGAGAAATTGAGAATGGTGGAATTTGTTGAAATGGGTTGGACGGGAGAGAGAGAGAGGTCGGTGACTTGCTGCGATCTGGTACGTGGTGGGCATTTTAGGAAGAAGTTAACTTAAAAGTACTTATGCGGTTAAAAAAATTGACATACTAGAGCAGTTTTTAAATCTATAAAAAGGGACCGGCCTGTAATTTATTTTTTATGCTTCACGATTTGGGTTGCGCCCCTATTGATAAAGGTTAAATTGGCATGTTTTTTAGCGCTAATGAATAGTCTCTGTAAAATAAATTAGAAAAATTATGGGCCAGTACCGTGTTCAAAGTTTACCTCCCCTTTACACCCCTATATTTTTTTTATAACCAAAAAAAAGGCACTTCATGTATATACACAAAATCATCTATCGCGATGCATGATTTTGTGCATCACTAGTACCTTAGTTTGTGCATCACGATGTATGAAGTGTGTATTTCGAGTTACGTAAAAATGTAGAGGTGCAGAGCCGTTAAAAATTATCCGGAGGCAACCGGTCTGAATTTCTCCCAAATAAAAGGCCAATCCCATTTAGAGCTGTCAAAATGGGTTGAGCCCGTTGGGCTAGCCCACCCCGCCACCTAAAAGAGGTGGGTTGGGTTGGTATTTTTTAGGCCCGCCATTTTTTGGGCTGGCCCGCCCCGCCCCGCCAAATGGTGGGTTGTGGGTTGGCTCACCTAGAGTTGTTAAAAAGGCTTGGGCCCGTTGGGCTAACCCGCCCCGCCACATAAAAGAGGTGGTTGGGTTGGTATTTTTTAGGCCCGCCATGTTTTTGGGCTGGCCCGCCCCGCCCCGCCAAATGGTGGATTGAAGTGGGTTGTGGGCTGGCCCGCCCCGCCAACCCATTTTGACAACTCTAAATCCCATTGGACTTTTAAATTTGGGGAAAATTCTGGTCGGTCCTTCTTTCTAAGTTTTTAACCCCAAAAGTCCATCGTTCTTTTTTTCAACCGTAAAAGACCACTTTTCGAAATATTGTTCCAAAAATGTCATCGTCTTCTTCAACAGCCCCGACAACACACTTTGGATTCGAAAATCACGATTGTGCGCAACAAAACGGGGGTTCGGGGGCAACACCCCCTGAAAGGTAAACGAGATTTTTGATTCATAAAATACGAAAGTATAATGGATCTGTACTGGGTTGAATGATTTTTTAGTTGAGACGAAGGCAGAGAAGAATGAGGAAGAAGAAGGCTTACGACGGAGGAGATTGAAGAAGAATGTGGAGGACGTAAACTAGTTTTTTATGCTATTGTATCGCGGTGCAAGAATGAATTAGATAATGTTTGTACACCGCGGTTCAAAGTTTAATTTCCTAGTCTATTTTTGCACTGCGGTGCATAAACTTCATTGCATTATTTTTAGGTTTAAATCTCAATTTGGTCACCTTACTTTCGGCCAAAATTCATTAAGCTCATTCTATTTTTTTTCCTCAATTTAATCACTCTACTTTCACATAATTAGCACGTTCATCACGTCATCCATATATTTGGATGGAAAGTTAAATTTTTTTAGGAAAATCCAAAAATACCCTTACTAAATTTGGGGGTTTTGAGGATCTCTTTCTCCTCTCAAACATAATTTCTTTTTGTGAAGTTTACCAGGAGTCCATGTGCCTCCACGACACTATTTGCTTGCAGGAAACCAATTTGATGGATATATGGATAAGGGTATGGTTCTTATCTCATATATTATTAACTTATTTGATTTCCCCCACAACAAAAAATAACTTCAGCATCTATTTTCTCCATAATAAGTATATCATTCAGAAACCGAGAACTTAAGGCAGTCAAAGCTTCAAATGTGGCTTATATATTTATTACAATTATCTCATCGGATATAATAGTGCAGTTTATGTTAAATAGTTAGGCTTCGCATGATTAGAATTGACTCAAGAAGTGCGCACATTGTATACCGAATTGTTTACGACATCGTACTATGTGATCTACCTCATCTTACGCTTTCTGGGTACAAAATAAGAGATAAAGTGTTTGGCATTAGGGTTTGTATAGGACTTTTGAGAATGATCATTGGGATTAACGACTGAAATTGGGTTTTGATTTGGTTTAAATATGTAACCAGAATTGGGGTTAGGGTATGAATGGGGAAGAAGGATGGTGGAGAGGGTTGTGAATGCTGGGAAGGATTTGTTGTCATCAACTTGTCCTATAGATGATATGTACCAGATACATCATATGGATTGAATCCTTCACCATCTACGATTTTTACCTAGTTTTAGCCTCTGGATGCTTAACATCTTTTTTTTCCTGAAGTTGGAACTCAATTTCTTCGGTAAGAGTAATAGAATTCTTTATTGGTTTAACTATGTCAGTCATTACAGCTTCTTGATGTGAATTAGATGGCTTCCAATTCGTCTATCTTTTTTCTTTCGTTTTTTTTTTCTTTTCCATTGGCTTAACATAGGAGATGCATGTGAACTGTCATAGGCTAACTGGAGGTAGCTAACGGGCAGAAGGGGATCAGTAGCGAAACCCTATAATATATTGTTAGTAGTTTTATGCAAAGTGCTTTTTTCCATTGTATGACTTGAATTTGTCAACACCTTTCAAAAAGGGGCATTATTGTTTTTTCAATGATTTTCATCCAACTTAACAAACGGAAATGACTCTAGTGACATTATTGACTTTGAAGTCAAGTAGAGTGATTAAATTGAGGAAAAAAAATAGAGTGAGCTTAATGAATTTTGGCTGAAAGTAGGGTGATCAAATTGAGATTTAAACCTTATTTTTACACCACGGTTCAAAGTTTAATTTCTCAGTCTAGTTTTACACCGCGATTCATAAATTTCATTACATTAATTTTGCACCGCTATTCAAAGTTTAATTTCATATTCTATTTTTGTACCGCGATTCATAAATTTCATTGTATTAGTATTTGCACCGCGGTTCAAAGTTTAATTTCCTAGTCTATTTTGAACCGCGATTCATAAATTTCATTGCATTAATTTTTGCACCACGTTTCAATAGTTTAATTGTAACGCGGTGCAAAAATAATGACATTCGTAGCACGCATACGGTTCATTAAGGGTATCGTAGTCATTTTGCCACCAAAAATGACTTTTTCCAATTGAAAAAAAAATGGCACTATAGCAAAAAACTTCAAAAAGTGGACCGACCCATAATTTTTCTTTTGAATTCCCTTCGGCTGAAGAATTTTACTTGGGCTTGGGACTTAAAGACAAGTCTTTGAAAATTTTTCTTGATAAAATTGTGGGTCGGTACACTTTGGTATATTTTCAGCCACTTTAATTCGCAATAATACTATCAAACCGCTAATTTCCAATTTCATGCATCTCGATGCATTGCAAATTTGCAATGACAAATGTGTGCATCATCTTATATCAAACGAGGCATAACCTTAACAAATGAGGCATTACGATGCATGAAAGTACACTTTAGTGGTATGATAATATTATCGTGGACAAAAACGGTTGAAAATCTACCAGCGTGTACTTGTCTTTTTTTCTTTAAACGATGTAACCTATTCGAGCAAGTTTCTCCTTTATGTTCTTGAACTTGACAGACCTCTCATTACCTCGTACAATATTACTAACTTATCGGAGAGAACTCCATTTGGAGCTCAGTTACAAAGCTTTGTCGACCTCCGTTGTCAGTAAACTCATCGTACCTCAAAAGAGTTGTGATAAAGCAACAGCAGCACATAGGTCCATGTTTAAAGCCCATTTGGAGTGTAAAGATTTAAGCAATTGCTGAAGGGTAAATTAGGTATTTTTCCAAACTCTCTCTTCTCTTAAGTCTAGAGATCATCAGCTTAGGATTAAGAGCAAGAGCAAGAAAGAACTAAGAAAATACACAGAGAGAACTACAACGTTTTGGGGAGAAAAAGAGAAACATTTTAGCACAAACCCTGAAAAATTATGTTTACGGATTCATTAACTGGTCGAGCACGTTTAGGAGAGGCATTTACAGACAAGTTCAATCTGAACTTGATTTTTTCTTTTCTTTTTCTTTGTGTATCATTTGTTGATGATGTTTGTCAAAGGTCTGTAAATTTTGATGAATGTGGCTGATGTATTCCTTTAATTCAATCTAAAGAGAACTCTTTGTTTACCCATATTGTTGATGGTGGAAGAAATTTTGGACTCCGATTCCATGGTTTTTCTTCATCACCCAGAGTAGGTTTTTCCACATAAAATTTGTGTGTGCATTTTGTGATTGGTGTTCAAAATTTTGAATTGTTGGTTTACTTGTTTGTAGGCACGGCCGCATGGCAATTATAACTTGAAACTCATTAACCCAATCGACCCGACTTGAAAATTATCCAACACAATTCAACATCTTAACCTTTTTGGGTTGAAATAAATAACTCGTTTTAACTCGAAAATATTAACCTGTTGGGTCGGGTTGGGTTAAAGCGGATCGACCTCGTTGCCCTTTTTGGCTCACTAGTTTTTACTTTATAAATATATGCATTTTTGAAAGAAAATCTGGGATAACACAAGTCGACCCATTACCGTTATAACCCGACATATTACAACTCATTTGGTATTCGGTTTCCGACCAGTTACACATCATTTCCCGACCCAACTCATTTAATTGTCTTAAATTTCTATTTGTCGTTATATACTTATATTTGTTCGTTCAAGAGGTTCTGCTACATTGTGTGTTCCTTTGTCGAGTCTCGTAAAAGTAATCTCATTTAATAAGGTAAACTTTTTAAAATTATAGCTTAATTTACTTTTACCTTATTTAAATTGCAGTAAAATCATCACTATTTTTAGAGATATGAATATAAATCTATTATCCAAATTTCTCATCTCAATCTAAGTAGCGAACAAATAATTGATTAGATGACAGTGTCTAATATGTGCTTGCACCTTATAATTAGTAGGGGTGTAAATCGGAACCACCGAACCACCGAACTGAACCGAACTAAACCAAACCAGTCGGTTTTGGTCGAAGACGGTTCGGTTTCGCTTTCAAAAATTGGAAAACCACGCGGTTCGGTTCGATTCACGGTTTTTGGTATCGAACCAAACCAAACCACCCTATATGTTTTTATTTATTTATTATATAATATATATTATATTACATTTATTAACTATTTTGAACTTTTGATTTATATATATATATATATATATATATATATATATATATATATATATATATATAGACGAATACTAAACCAAACAAAATCTTGATTGTTAGAAAGCTATTATTTCTTTCATTGTTTGTGTTTATTTTGGAATTTGTATTGTTTTATTTATGATAATTTTTTGTTAGTAGGTTATTTCCTAATTTTGATGTAATTCCAAACTTAAATCTTATTTCTATCGTTATTTTTAATGTTGGTTAATTTCATTAAAAATAATTTATATAAACCATAAAACCGAACCAAATCAAACCAGCCCGAGTGGTTCGGTTCGGTTCCAAGTCTTGCTCGGTTCGGTTCGGTTTGAGATTTTTAGAACCACTAGGAGGCGGTTCGGTTTGTGGTTTTGACATAAACCAAACCAAACCGAACCACTTACACCCCTAATAATTAGGGATGTAGTCAGAATCGTTGAATCACTGAAATCGAATCGAGCGATTTGGTTTGATTTTTGGTTAGGATGGTTCGGTTTTAGTTTGAGAAATTTATAAACCACTAGGTTCGATTCGATTTGCAATTTTGCCTTCTAAACCGAACTTAATCGTCATATTAAGTTATTAATTTTTATATATTTTTTAGAATATGTGTCATAAAGTATTATATATAACATACTTTCTTCATTTTCGGCAAAGAGTCCACTATTCATTTTTTAGATATTTCACTTGAAGAGCTTCACTTTAAAAAAATAAAGGCATAAAAGTATCATTTTATTACTAATGAACTACTAAAAATGTCATTTTTAAAAAAGATTTTCCAAACGGAGACTCTTTCCCCGTAAAGGAGAGTATATAAGAAAAAATCTCAACAATCCCTAATTCTGCGTCTCTCTCCTCACGGATGGACGCACTCGCGTGCCCCTCTTGCTCTCTCTTAGAATCCACTCCCACGAACTTCATACTTCAGACCACGACCACGAGTTCATCCATCTAGCGCTGCCGTCGCCACCATGGTAAGCTATCGTCTAATCTTCCTCTCTTTCAATCTATTACTTTCTCCCACCCTCCCTCTTCTTCATATGTCTCCCTCTTTCTCAATATATTTCTCCTTCAAAATTGCCTCCGAACAACCTTTCTAGTTTCTCTAATGACTTTGTTTGTGTAAAGAGATGACTGACTTTGTCTTCGTGAAAGTAGTTTTTGTTTGCCACAATTTAGTGTTTCCTCAAATCCTTTTGGGTCAGTTGAATTTTTTGGGGTTAAACCCAGCTAAGTTTGGTAGCTCATATATTATTTTTTTTAAAATTTTTTTGGAGTTAAAGCCAGCTAATTTTGGGTCAGTTAATATTTTCTCAAATCCTGCAATGTGGTTTTTGTTCAGTTGGCGTGGCGTTCCCCTTGCTTTCGTTCTATTTATGGTTGAAGTTTCAATCTTGTAGCAGTAAACACCTATGTGAATTCACTTAAATTGCAATTCAGTTAGAGAAAAGTAAAACCATGGAAAGTTGATTCGATTTGTGGTTTTGACCTCAAACCAAAACCGTTACACGCCCAAGTTACAATGCAGAATTATATGAAATTACTAAAGAAAAGAGTTCTATATGTTGGAACAATTTTAATTGCTGAGGTTTTGGAAGATCATCAGTCATCAAGGAAAAGAGGTAATTTAAAACGCTGGATTGCTTAATCTACACCCTTCTTTTTGTTTTAATTAAATTAAAGATAGTGATGACAACATGACAAGGTTAATGGGAATTCTGTCTTATTTCATCCCTAATCGAGCAGGAATGAGATTTGAATAAGATCGACTGTTTTTGGGGTCAAAGTGGATGGAGAAAGAGGGCGAACTCGAAACACAACTTAATATGATTATCCTGAATTCAAGAAGAGGTTAGGAAGAAATCAAGAGCCAATGTCCTTGAACATGATTAGGCTACATTTGCAGAATACATCCCCAGAATAACATGCTTCAAATTCTACAGAAATAGAATTAACCAAACTCATTTCAACCCATTCACTATTCAGATTCTAATGGGTTTTGATACACTTCCCAACCCAACCCAACTCCAACCAACCCAATTGACATGCCTATATCGGTCAAAGAGACTAGTGGCGTGTTTGAAGGAAATATATGGGTTAAATGCTCTGATAGTGTCCGTAGTAAAAAGGAATGAGGAACTCAGTTTCTGCTTTCTTGGTAAGAGTCGTCTTCTTTATGCATTCAAGTTGAAACAAAATCAGATATCATTGAAGTGTAAATAATAAAATAAAGCTCCATTTAACAAATTAAGATCTATTTTACTCTACTTATATAATAGGTATTTATAATGTCAATAAAGGGATTAAAACACATGAAATAATAGAAATAGGTGCTCCTGTTAAATTGATCTAATTATCAAGAAAACTGTGAATTCAAAATCTAGTTACAATACTTCAATTGCAGATAGGTTTAGGCAGATACTAAGAACAATAAGAATACTATACTTCCAGTTGACAATACATTCCACTTTATTAAATATCCACGTTCACATAAATAGCTATACTTCCAGGGAGTCTTAAGGAACCAAAATTTAGAAACTAAGGAATCAACTATTAGCAAAAACATACCTAATTTTACATTACATAAATTAATGGCAACATATTCAGTCCAGAGACCTGCTCAAACTCTCATGTCATACAAAAAGGCTTCAATGCCAACACTGAAAATGCCGAATTTTCCTTCCTGTCTACTTCCGGGGACAGTTTCCTATCAGACATCCATTTCTCATCACCTTTTAGATTAAAACAAAATTACAACATTAAGACCAACTGCAGCTATACCTAAATGTTACCGGTTCCTAGATAGTACGCTAAATAACAAGGGAGAATCGGTATACAGTAAAAAACTACAATTAAAACAGTATTAAATGTTTAGCAAGCAATAAAAATCACAAGTAACTACTTAAGCTGGCATAACCCCAAACGAGATATCAAATGGTACATAAATGAAAAGGTGAAGAGGAGTGAACCATCCGTCTCGACACCAAGTAGATTTAAACGAAAACAAGACATCCACGATTGCCACCACTGTTCATTAATAGTACATTTAAAGCTTTGAATTGTTCCCGACAACATTACTATGAAGGCACTGCAAGCAAAAAAAATGAAATTCAGTAATGAAAACATCTCAATACTAATTTAATGTTAAATGCACAAGCAACAACAAACAAGCGAAAGTGAAAGCTGAAATGCCCCTCCAAATCAAGGGGCATTTTGCAAGATGATGATGCTATCTTTCACACCAAAACACGTGATATCTAGCAAAGATCGACTTTGTCCTGGCTGACTGGATGGGGAAGTGAGAAATAAATATTTGTATAGCTTAACAAATCAAGTTCGTTTAAAGAACTAAAATATCAATTGTAGCACCCACTTAAGACAGGTAGCAAGTAATAATTACTTTAAAGTCTATGCTTCTTCAACAAGGTAGCTCCCTCCTCCCACATGTCTAAACAAAAGATTTCTCATAAATTCAACTGTATTTTTCTGGTAATGTGGGAAAGTAATTTTACCATGATATACTACCACATTTAAGTGTCCATTTTCACACAATTATAAGGCCATTTCAGTTGCAGATATACATGGATGCCCACAATGTTTCATATTATAGCATGGTAAGTGAACACTATAGCATGTGAATTGGTAAAGGTTGAAATGAAGAAACTTGTTAAAATATGGACACTAATTTTGGACAAGAAATTATTATAAATGGACACTCATTTTGGGACAGGAGATTTAACGCACTGTTTGCTTGGGACGTGGGGTAGGGAAGACCTTGGTGAAGACCAATATGATTAAATAGTGTGCAAATGGTATACCACAAGAAACAAGAATAATGAATAGGACATACTGTATGTAGAGGTGTCAATCTGCTCAGGAAGCTCTTTAATATCCACCTCAAACCTCTCCTGAACCTAAAATCACCAAATCAAAACAGAATCAGCACACATAGACACCTAACATGAAATACCAAAAAAAACACCACAAAGCTCAAACACCATATCTCCCAACCTGATTGAGGACATCGGAGTCGGATGCAGATGACACGAACGTAATTGCAAGCCCTTTGGTCCCAAACCTACCAGCTCTACCAACCTGTCAAAGTCAAGTTGCAAACAACAGAGCTTAATTAGGCATAATGGTAAGGAGATGGGTAGAACTGAATTCAAATTGAACATTGGACCAACCCTGTGCAGGTAAGTGTCAGCAGAATCTGGCATATCATAGTTGATGACAATGTTAACACGTTCAATGTCAATTCCTCTACCAACTAAGTCAGTTGCCACAAGAATCCTCTTATGTCCCTCCTTAAAACCCTTGTAGCGTGTCAACCTACAAACTGAAGCCAATTAGTCTGAAAATAACAGCGCTTTTGCAGAAAGCAAGTGCAACAAACATCAAGGGTATTAAATAAGATTAGAACACACGGAAGACCAAGTAGTCTGAGAAAAGATAGCTCTAGTTTCATCTGACTGTAGCACACTGCACACCAAAAAAATGTTCTCTATGCATATGACTACTACCAAGACTCAATTCAGCATTGATATCTCTTCGTAGGGAGAAGGCAGTCTCTAGAGGATGAACTAAGAATGCTTACCTCTACAATCTAGAAACAAACATATCTCTAGTGAAAGATACAAGTGCATCAATAACTCATCTCAATTAATGTGTCAAGATCTCCATTTTTCATCCCCCCCCAAACATACTCATACAAATCTACAAACTATAACAACACACATGATATTGGACAAGTCTAAACACTTCCATTAGGCAGGAATCCTATATACAATGGAGCTCAGTCTATTGACCGAGGCTTCCATTTGGGATCCATCCAAGCCGCAAGATCCAACAGCCATGAGTGAGTTACAAATAAACCCCCTCAACTATGGGTCAAGTTTAGATTGAGCCCCTTAACTACCCACTTGAAGTAATGTACCCCCACAATTACGTATTATTTTTATCATAATATAGATACCAACACCTCAAGATATATTAACGGGCATGAAGTTCCAGTATATTCTAATTGAACACACAAATCAATATGGCATCAAGTAACTGTGACCAAAAAAGATGTGAATCAGTTCTCAAAGCAAAACAAAATGGAGGGTAGACCCAAAACAAGGACCCCAACAAATAACATTCTACAGTACACAGACAAGCTGATCATGTGCTTATAATCTTAAGGATCAAACCGAAGAATAAGGCTAAAGTATTCAGGTCTGGGTCACGGGGTCCCTATTTGATAAACTCTCTCAATGCTACTACAGCATCTAGATGAGTAAAGGAGATTGTCAATTCCTAGCAACCGAGATGGGGCAAGTGCAGTGGAGGATAATAGAATCAAATTGAGTAATGATCCTTGTTGGTTTAAAAAGTTTTAAAAAAATTGATACGTAAGTGTGACCCCTTGTTGGTACGGGGGTTGGAACCAAGGACCTCAAGGTCTTAACTTGAGTGCCCTTGCCATCTCCACAACCCCTTGGGAACAGTTGGTTGGGAGGCCACCTTGGATACCAATTTTCCCTCTGCCGCTCTCTGTTCCTCCACTACCAGTTGCTAGAGAGGAATGTGTGGTGCCAATCATCTATGAAGACTGTAGTTTTTGCACGAATCTGGTTAGTGTTTTTTATGTACTCCATTCCATGAGCACATTAGTTTGCCTTTTGGGACAAATACGCTTTCTCCCATTTAGTACTGAACCACTCTATTTTCAGAGTGGAGTACATCGAAAACACTAACCAGATTCGTGTAAAAACTACAAACTTCATAGATGATTGGCACCACACATTCCTCAGAGCGTGGAGGAACAGAGAGCGGTAGAGGGAAAATTGGTATCCACTGTGGCCTCTTAGCTAATAACTTCTGAAGGAGGGAATAGTATTGCAAAATACAGAAAGCAAGCAGACAAGTACCTAATGTTGAACAAATGTATTGCTGTTTATCATGATTTCCGGATTAAAAGGGTATCACAATCTTAAATGGAAACCACGAATGAAAAACCAGAATGTCACAAATACAAGAAGAAAAACAAAATTGATACAAAAATATAAGCTATTTAAAATATAAGCTATTTGAGAGACAATACAAACCTTTCTTCCTGGGACATGCCAGAGTGGATACAGATAGATGGAAAATTACACTCCACAAGTAACTTGTTCAGCTCAGCAGCTCGGCTCACACTCTTGACAAAAATCACGACCTGATTGAAGTCCAATGCGTCGAGGAGATCATTCAGCTTACGATTTTTCTCAAGCTCGCTTAATTTGATGTAGTGCTGCCATGAAACAGTTTTCAGTTTACTAATCTTGAAAAACTGTGAAGCACAGGTGCCAAATTACAATTACATACCTGTACAAGACCGTGTAGGGTCAACTTTGCCTCGTCGTCCACATAAATTTCCATAGGCTGAAAGGAACAAATGTCATAATAAAGCATATTAGGAGCCTTTGGAAGCTATTTGAATCCAGTACGAAATGAATGGTGGATGAACATCCCAGGAATCAAGATTTCGTTCAGCTGATGGTCTCCTTTGCAGATACTTTTCAAGTCAGACCAAGAATGTCGACAATCTCTTGGCACAAATTCCACAATGCAACTGAAAAAATGATACCAAGGGAAGACCACCACTAGACTCTAAGACCATAGGGAAACAAGCTAGAAGGATACAGGACATAAAAATGTGAAGACAGACAAGGTCAATGATAGACCGAAGGCCCAGCTACGTTAAACCTTCAACAATCCTACGACTCTTTTCTAGCCTAACCCTTCCCCAACAGGAGGACACTGATAGAGGTCCGCAAGCATACAGTGCTGCAATCACTGCATCCTTGACTACCTAGGCACCGCCTGTGGAAAGCTGGCATTAATGAAAACTGTTGACTTCAAAATTCAAGTAGAACTGGCCATGGAACATTACATCTTGCATGAACTTTTTGCAAACAGGACGGATTTCCTTGCTCAGGGTTGCCGAAAACATCATTACTTGTTTGTCGTGAGGAGTCATCTTGAAAATTTCTTGAACATCTCTCCTCATGTCTGCAAGAGCACACAAACATAAGAAATTAAGCATAGGACAAATGTAATAAATTCATGATTGTAACTGTGCAGTCTCGACATGGAAAAATACATACCGAGTGACTCAAGCATCTTATCACATTCATCAAGTATAAAATGCCTCACATTCCTCAATCCGAGGTCTTTATCTCTAGCAAGTGCAAGTATACGCCCAGGAGTTCCAACAACAATATGAGGGCATTCATTTTTAAGAAGATCCTTGTGAATTTTAATATTGACACCACCATAGAACACCGCAACCTTGATATCAGTCAAATATGTGCTGAACCGCTCAAACTCGTGGCATATCTGCAGAAGAGATGAATAACCCACCACAAGAAAATTAATCAACCAATGGCCCTTGACCAGGGGAGACTGTAAAGGAAGGAAAGAAATAAATAAGTCTTTGAAAATAAAATTTAAAAGGTCATTAAACATACCTGATAAGCTAACTCCCTTGTGTGGCAGAGAACAAGGGCAGCAACCTGACCGGCTATAGGCTCAATTTGCTGCAGAGTCGACAACACAAAAACAGCTGTTTTCCCCATACCAGATTTTGCTTGGCAAATAACATCCATTCCCAAGATAGCTTGAGGGATACACTCATGTTGCACTGATGAAGAACCAAAGAAATTGGAGCTAAGGAACCCTCAAGTTTCAATTATAAATGTTTACGAATTCATTGTACGTCTCCAAATGATGTGGGTAATAGTAGTTATTTACCTGAAAGAAACAAAAAATACGCCAAACAACATTTAGAGGACAATTTATGATAACTTATAACCCAATATTTTTTCGTTCTTTGGGTGGGGGGGAGAGGAAAAACAATAAAATATGAGCTCATAAAGGCATACATCTGAAATACAAATAACAACAAGATTGAGGACAATATATCAACAGTGACTATGTCGACAACCAGCATTAGACAATTTACACCAATAGCAAAAGGCCAACATAAATGAAGATTACAAGATATAAATACCCACTAAAGCTGGTGCCCAGGGATAGGATTGATAAAAGAGAGTGATAACAAAACAAAAGTTTAGTTGAAAAATTAGCAAAAAGACGTGCAACATATGCATCACTACCTTCCCTCCCCCAACCAATTATGCCATAAATACATAATCTACCCTCATCTACCCACACTGGTTTAGGTTCAACCTTTCATTATTGGAACAAAAGTTTCTAGAAGTGAACATGATCACTTGCTCCCTTATCTACCCTCCCTAATATATCTCACACACACACATTGATCCAGCTAAAACACCATCAATCTCTACTCGCAAGAAACCTACAGACGCATTCACAATGACAGCATTGACCATTATTTATATTCTAACATGTGCATGCACATATGCACAACCATGTCTTTAGACAGTAGCATTATCAATCTAGGATGATCTGGTGCAAGAGAATGGCTCAACTGCAAAGTGGAAATGGGAAAAGATAATCGTCCCAAGAATAAGAATAAGGCATGCATATTATAGAAGGAAAGAAGAACAAGAGAGCAGAGCTGCCAAAGTATAAGAAATACTTGTGGCCATTTATTCGTATACATGATGTTGCTGTAGTATATGAACTATTGTATGTTTGTCTGTCTTAAGTTGCTAATATATATGCCGAGTGCAGATTACATAGTGCTCTCTAGGCGGCTAGTCGCTCATGCCCAAACATTATTTAAATTAACCACTCTTGCTCTCACGCAACACACTGCTTTAAGGGGAACTCCAATCGTGCACTAAAAATAATCAAAGCAGTTAACAGAAGGCTACTTTTCAACTTAGAAAACCGGATGGGTAAATATTTTCTTGGAAGCATGTAACACAGAAGACTTGCCTTCAGAAGGATGCTCGAACCCAGAATCAACAATAGCACGGAGTAGTTCTGGCTTCAAAAGGAAATCTCGGAATCCTGAACTGTGAATTCCTACATAGCCCCTACAATCAAAAATCAACATAAATTAAATAAATATTGTTAGCATGTATGGATTCACAACTTGAAAAAAAATGTATATCAATACTATAAAACCAGACCTAAAGCTTTTGATTAAAAAAACTAAGACAAACACCAGCTAAAACATAAGACCAGCTATTATGCAAAACAAAATCCACGAAGAAACAGGCAACGTAGCTATAGGAAATTTAACACTACTTTATTTATTATAGACTCAAGTACAACTCAACTCAGCCTTTGATCCAATTACTTGGAGTCGGGTACAAAAATCTTTTTCCGCCATCTGCTACATACAAAGCAAGGTCATCACTAAATTCAAACATTCAATCCTTCTTAATTGTTGATGTCCATGTTAGTTATGGTCTTCCCCAACCTCTATTACTATTGTAGATAGTGATATTATTATACATACTAACTCACATAATAAGTTGTGTATGTGCTAGTCAAATAGTCCTACTTCCCTTTTTGTTCACATAGTCCAATTTCAAAACTTAAGCATGCAATTTACTAATTGTTTTACCTTAACATTTCATATACCAAACAATCAAGTTGTCTATGTATTGCTTCAGATGCTTGTTCCAAATCTTTAAGAGGAAGACAGCACAAATCGCTGTCATATCATCAATCTTCTAATAGGAACCCTACCAACCAAAACTAATATCTTTCAATATAAGACACCAAAGAGAGCTCAAAGATTAGATAAGGTTGAACCCTACCAACTAAAACTAATATCTTTCAATATAAAAAACCAAAGAGAGCTCAACGATTGCAACTTCACCGGTTAAAAAGAAAACAAAAAGGAAGGCATTGAAAAACCCTAGCCTCGGTATCCAAACGAAAAATTCCATAAAAGTAAATTTTTGCATTCACAAGAAGAAACATATTTCAAAATAAACCATAATAATTATCAAAACCCTACGGAATTCATAACTAAACCATTATAGCGAATAATAAACCCTAATTTTACCAAATAAACTACATAGAACATACATAGACAAGCATAAGTACGAATCGGAAGTAGGAACTCACTTCTTAACGGCTTCGCCGTTGACTTTAACACCGACGGAGTCGGGGGCTTTCTCGTCTTCTTCCTCGTAGTCAAGAAGCTCCTCTTCGTAAGCATCGGTATCCTTATTTTCGCCCATTCTATCACACAGATCGAAACACAAACAACAAAGACTTAATACAATTCTAGGGTTTCAAATTCATATCATATTAGAAATACTTGAGATTTCAAATTCAAAGTAGGGTTTCGCTTACCTCGGATCTGTGAAGGAAGTTGGAATAGGGGGGTTAGGGTTTGGCGTCGTCTGCAGATAAAAATGTTAGGAAAACACAGAGGATTCGAGAGGGGAGAGTGAGGTGAGTGATAGGGTTTTTGTACTTGTAGAGAGAGGCCAAAATAATAAGGGCTGCACTACTTGCCCATTTTGTCCTCCGATATCGTCAACAATTACGGTTTCAGAACCTGCAGTCAGGATAATGGGATAAGAAGATATTTGTGCAAAGTTTCGGTCTCACCCCCAACCCCCCTCCACCTTTGGTTTGACTCAATTTCTATACCAACTAGGATATATGTTCGTCTCATTAAGTGTTGGTATGGAATTAGTTCAATAAATGGTTGAGATAAATAAAATTTACAACTAACGTATTAATTCAAACAAACCAACCAACTGAAGGTTTTATATGTAATTTTAAAGGGGTAATTCAAATATAATTGATAACTAAGGAATTTATTTGTAACGCACATACTTACGAATCAATCTGGACCGTCAGTTGTGTTTAGCACAATTCGATTAGGGCCACCAATTAGAACCTAAGCTCTTTTATAATATAGAATAGATTTTCATGCCCATGCCTTTGGCACGATGCCAGTATATCTGATTTCGTCAATTGAAATGATAGTGCCTAAATAGAACGTGTAATTTTAATAAAATTACTATTACGTCGTACATTGCTTCCAGTGATAGTTGAGGGATTGGTGTTTTATAAGGGGTGACTGTTTAGAAGATTAATCGCAGGATGTGACTTTGTAACATGAAGATAAAACATAGGGAAAAGAAAAAATGGTGACCACTCGTAATATTATTGTAGGGGGTCACTTGTAATAGGAAGTTAAAAATGGATAACCACTCACACATGTGAATGTGAGGATGAATCTCAAATGTTAAATGTTTTAAGAGAATTTAATTTTAACCTCTAAATAGTCATACATGTTTGATTTGACTTATCTGGAAGTGCTTATGACTTATGACTTATCATAAGTTGTTTTTGAAGCGTTTGATTTCACTTATGGTAAGATAAGTCATAAATCACGTACAAGCCACTTAAAGGACATGTAATGTCATAAGTTGTAAGTACTAAACCTAGTGTTTAATTCTACTTTTCAAAAACATGTGAGTCCTCTTCTTTATTGAAATTTTATATATTCCAAGATTACCCTTCTTAATAATAATAATAATAATAATAACAAAAAATAATTATTATTATTATTATAATAAATAATAATAATAATAAAAGGAATTATAATAATATTAATAAATAATAATATGAATAATGATAATTGTTATAATAATAAAAATAATAAATATAGTATTAATAATGATAAATATAATTATTATTATTATTATTATTATTAATACTAATAATAATAATACTAAAAATTAATATTAATAATGATAAGTAATAATAATAAAAGTAATATTAATATCAATATTATAATAATAAAATATAATAATAATAATAATAAAAAAAATCAATAATAATAATATAAACAATAATAATAATATAAATAACATTAATAATATTATTAATATAATAAAATAAATATTAAAATTAACAAGTAATAATAATAATAAAAGGCAATAATAATAATAATAAAGGCAATATTAATGTTAATAAAATAATAATAATAATAATAATAATAATAATAAAGGCAATAATAATGATAATAATATGATTAAAATTAATATTATTATTATTAATAATAGTAATGATAATAATAATAATAATGTAAATCACATTTTGTGAGGATGTTATTTTAGCATTTATATTTTATTTCAGCACTATTTCAACTTATTAATCAAACACACACTAACTTATGAAAGCTAATCAGCACTTTTAAAAAGTTAAATCAAACATCACCAGTTATTAGTCATCAATCATAAGTCATAAGTCATAAGTAATAAGTTACCAGCACATATCAATAAGTTAAATCAAACAGGCCCATAGTCAATTACCTAGATGTTTTATAATTTAGATATTTTAGTTTGAACTCGTTTTATCATGTTAACACCCCTCTAACTTCGGCCATTTTAATTAAAAGACTATTATACCCTCTTATAAGAAGAAGGTCGACCATTGATTATCTATAGCATAATTTAAAGGGAAAACAACGCAAAGGGTCCCTATCTATGTTTGAAAAGTTTAATAGGATATATAATTGGCGTTGGAGTTGATCATAATTAAAATAATCATTTAACATAATGAATATGTTAATATCAAATGTAGAGGGTAATATTGAAATTTTATAGAGATTGTAAAAATCGGTCTCTTAAAGTAAACATCTCAAAATAGTATGGTGGACTATATGTCAATAGATGGAGTTTGAGAAAAAGTACAAGTGGATTATAAAAGCTTATAAAAGCTCAAGTGCCTCGTTTTTTCAACCGCTAAAGTCAACTTTCGTTAAATTGTACCTAAAACGCCTGCAAAAGAGAAAGAACGACAATAATTCACAGAGATATGGTGGAAAGGTAGGATCCTGAAAAAGAACACATCATGTGTCTTCACATTGAATTCAATTACTCTATCACCTTAACTTCTCACTCTCTTTCGTCTTTATCTATCGATGTTTAGTTCCACTAAAACACTTATTAACTATTCGTGGTTATGTTGTCTATGTAGATTGTTCGATAAAATGCCTAAATAGGAATTTGTTAGTTGTTGGACACCCTTTTTGAATCTAAATGCATCAATTTTGAATCACGATGCATCATTTGTGAATAGTGATGCATCAATTTTGATTTGGGATGCATGAAAGATGCATCAAGTTTGAATCATTTCTTAATTGTGTATAAGAGAGAAGAGACATGAGGTCTGATTCATTTTGTGATGTAATATTATTTGCAGCGCGTTGCATCTTCGATGCTTGACTTGATGCATCGTTATACATAAATTAGATTAAGTGATTTAAATTGATGCATCGCAATGCTTTAAGTAAGTGATCCATAGCGCGTCATAGGTTCGATAAGGGTATCATAGTCTTTTGGTACCCAAACGTGCCTTATTCCGGTTAAAAACAACGTAGGGTAATGTAGCGATTGGAAACTTATCAAAGTGGACCAGCCCAAATTTCACCTAGAAAGTTAGTTACCAAAAACTTATGGAAAATTACGAGCCGGTTCTTTTTTAAAAAGTTTTTAACCGCTCTGCTCCCCTCCCATGTTATCTTTTGTAATCTGAAATGTCACTTCTTGCATCGTGATGCATCATTTATACATTGTGTTACATGAATGTGCTTCAAGATCTACAAAATCTTGCATCACGATACATAAAATGATTTTTTCTGGTTAAAAAAACGAAGTGGTTAAAACTTTAAAAAATGGTCCGGCTTGAATTGCTCCAAAAAACTTAGGATTAAAGATAGTAATGGGTGATCTTGCACAAATATTTCACATTATTGGGTCAATTGGTATTTGGGATTGTGATTGTAAAACTAGTACTCCCACCGATCCTAAAATGATGTTTTCCTTTTATTTCATCCAAACTAATTGTTTTTTTTATAGTAAATTTTCCTTTTTAGCTAAAAGTGTTTTCTCTATTTTATCCTCACTTTTCTTTCACATTGTCAATTATATAATATTGCTAGTGTTAGTTGGTATTAGGTTGCTACTTATAAGCCTACTACCATTACCACTTTTATTCGATATGAGTTTGTTGTGGTGTTACAATATATCATTCTGTTACAACCAATGAGCACATAAGTCAACTAAGCACATAAGTTAACTAAGTTTACTCTAGGCTCATCAAAAAGTCTATAGATAAGTGTTGGTATTAGTTTATAGTAGATGGCGAATTATAATCCTACTATCATTTTCATTTATACTCCATGTAAGTTTCCTGGGGCGTTATCATGTTATGGTGTGAGACCCCAATCCACACAAGTATATATATGGAAAAAAAAAAAAAAAAAAAAGAAGTATGAGTGCCTTACAAAGTTTCTAATGTCAACTACTCCCTCCGTTCTAGACAAAAAATTTACTATTTTATTTTGAGATGTTTCATTTAAAAAGTTTATTTTAAAAAATTAAGACATAAAATATTATTTTATTACTAATAAACTACTAAAATTGTTATTTAAAAAAATTGACTTTCAAATGGGAACTCTTTGCCCAGAACAAAGTGAGTATTAACAAGTCATGTTTAAGCATTTTTATTAAGTGATTGATAGTTCTATTTCAAGTAGTTTAGCCCAATCAGTTTAGCCATATGGCGTTACAAATTTGAGTAGCATGTTTTTGTAATACCATGATAATTTGATTAAAAATATTAAAGGGTAAAATTCTGACCGATTCTTTTTTCAAAGTTTTTAATTCTGAAAGTTCACATTTCTTTTTTTTAATTGCAAAAGACCACTTTTTGAAATATTGTTCCAAAATATCATCGTCTCCTTCAACAGCTCCGGCAACACACTTTGGATTTGAAAATCACCATTGTTACGCAACGAAACTGGATCAAAGAGTTTTCTGAATCATTAACTACGAAATTTTAATAAAAATATGTTGGGTTGGAGGATTTTCACAGTAGGGACGAAGGCGAAGGAGGAGAAATAAAAAGGCTTATGACGGAAAGAATGAAGAAAAAAGCTGAGGACATGGTCTGTTCTATTACGATTTTGAGCCGCGATCCAATTAGACTAGCCAGTTAAACTTTTTTTAATCGCGGTTCAAAAATATCGAATTAAATTGATGAATTGCGGTGTAAATAGACTAGTCAATTACACTATTGAACCGCGATATGAAAAACAATGCAATAAAATTGATGAATCGCGGTACAAACATTGATGAATCGCGATACAATTAGAATGCACAATTAAACTATTGAACCATGGTGTAAAAAATAATACAATAAAATTGATGAATCGCGGTACAAATAGACTACACAATTAAACTATTGAATCGTGGTGCAAAAACTAATACAATAAAATTGATGAACCGCAGTGTAATTAGACTAGGTAGTTAAACTATTGAACCGCGATACAAAATTAATGCAATAAAATTGACGAATCATGGTACAATTAAACTATGCAATTAAACTAGGTAATTAAACTATTGAGCAGCAGTGCAAAAAATAATACATTAAAATTGACGAATCGTGGTATTAATTATACTAGATAATTAAATTATTGAATCGCGGTGCAAAAATAATATACAATAAAATTGATGAACTGTGGTGCAAAAATAATGACCTTCGTAACGTGCCTACGGTTCATTAAGGGGGTATCATGGTCATTTTGCCACAAAAAGTGACTTTTTTCGATTGAAAAAAAAGTTAATACTTTAGCTTAGAAATTTAAAAAAGTGGATCGGCTCGTAATTTTTTCAATATTAAATTCGTATTAATTAATATTATGTCTATTTTGAACTTATTCAGTAACAAATTTAATTGAGTTGGGCTTGACCCATTTTTTACTTAGATTAAATATAAATTTTCAGACAAACTCTAAAATTCTAATTAGGATTAAGAAACCTGATAGGGTTTTATTTATATAACTAGGTTATTACCCGTGCGATGCACGGTTGACTTAGTGTTGTTTCTGAAACTTAATTTTGTAGATAAAATTTTGCAAGCTATTTGAATAAACCAATGCCCACATAATTAATAAATTAAAAAAAAAAACATGAGATCACACCGAACAATCAAACCGAAAATTCATGCAATTTTTTTTATATAATTTGCAAGCTATTTCGTAGTGGTTGTCTATAGTGTTGGTGGAACACGTTTAATCAAATTTGATAAAATCGATTTTAAATTGATCAAGTATAGGAAAGATAATAAAAATTTTAAAAAAATTATCATAAGAATTGAGGAGTTCTAATCAAATCAAACTTTTCTAAATCAAATGTGATAAAATCTATTCGGTACAAACCAATTTTGTAAGAAAAAAATGGTAAATAAAAAAATTACCATGATATTTGAGAAGTTTTAATTAATTGAAACATGTTTAAATCAAATGTGATAAAATCTATAAAAAAAAAAACTTTTACCATGAAAATTTGGAGTACTAATCAATTGAAACACATTAAGATCAAATGTGATAAAATCTATCTGGTATTAATCGATTTTGACAACAAAAATTGGTAAAAAAGAAAAGAAAAGAAAAGAAAATGTTTTACCATGTATAAAGGAGGGACCGGTTTTAAAATCTATTAAACTTTAATTTTTGGCAGAAAAAAAGAATTTATATAGATATATTTAGTACCATACAAATTGTTTTAAAGGAGGCACCGAATTTAAAATCTATCAGACTTTAATAGTTTTAATCAATTGAAATACGTCTAAATCAAATGTGATAAAATCTATCAAAAAAAAATTACCATGAAAATTTGAAGTACTAATCAAGTGAAATACGTTAAAATCAAATGAGATAAAATTTATCTGATATTAATCGATTTTAACAATAAAAAATGGTAAAAAAAAAATTTTACCATTTATAAAGGAGGCATCTATTTTAAAATCTATCAGATTTTAATTTTTGGCAGGAAAAAAAAAAGAATTTATATAGATATATTTAGTATCATATGCATGGTTTTAATAGTTTTTGTTTTATTTGCAAAAATTATTTACAATAAGATGATTTTCTAAACTTGTAATAAATAAATATTTTTTTAATTAGAATTATTTGAAAAAAACAAAAAATAAGGTTAATATTCAAAATTGATCATGTAGTCATGTAATTGAAAGATTAAAATTTATGAGAATTGATAAAATCTATCCGCAAAAAAAAAAAATTACCATAAAAATTTGGAGTTCTAATCAAGTGAAACTTGTTTAAATCAAATGTTATAAAATATATCCGGTATTAACCGATTTTGGCAGCAAAAAATGGTAAAAAAACAAAAAAACTTTTAATATGTATAAAGGAGGTACCGATTTTAAAATATATCTGGTTTTAATTTTTGGTAGGAAAAAAAATTATAAACTTGTATAGAAGGTGACACGTGGAAGCACATAATTCTTTTAAAACTTTAAGCGTACAACAGAAACTCGTCATGTGGTAGCAACGACTTCTGTTTTAATAATAGTTAATAGATAATTAATCGATTAGTAACTAATAATTAATAATTATATATTAGTAGAAGAACAAATAGCATAGAATTATCTTGTGGATAATTTGTATAAATTAAAAATTATGAAAATAAAAAGAGATGGAAATAGAAGAGTTTTAGTAAAATTAAACTTGTATAAATTTTATAGGATAAAATCTAGTTTAATTAAGTGATATTTGAAAAAAAAACACCAAAATCTTAAATCTCTATCATAAATTTGCTCGTAAAACTATATCTTATATTTGTTTTATCTTATCAAATTAGTTTTAGGAATTTTATCATATATAATTAGATTTAGAATTTTTATCTTAAACTAATCGATTTTGAAAATAGGAAAAAACTTTTATTATTTCGAAGGTGACAGGTGGCAGCACAAAATCTCTTTAAAACTTTTAGCTTTTCACAGAAATCCGTCACATGGCAGTAACAACTTTTGTTTTAGTAATAGTTATAGATAGATAGATAGATAGATAGATGTTTTAATTATAGTTAATAGATTATCCTAAACTAAATTAGAAGAGAAAAGAGAGGGAGAGAGAGTACGTATAAAAAAAGAAGAGAGAAAAAAAGGTTAACTACTTGATAATGTTATAAAATCTACTTGATAACTACAAATAAGATAAAATTTATCATAAACTAACTGTAAACTTTTATCAATAACTTCTTATTTATAATGTAAACTAATCAATTTTGGTAGGAAAAAAAAAGAATATTTACAATTCATAGAGAGTTGTTAAAGCTACATGTTAGAATTTAAGCTTCATAGCAATTCATTGACAATGCGGAAGAGATGATCAAATACAGGAAGAAAAGAATTTTTATTTCTATTGAATGAATTAATTTCTTTCCATACATAGGCTGGAATATATATACAAGACTCAAAATAACAAACTAACAGACTGCTAACTGAAAACTGCCAAACTATATGAAATTGACACACGACACCCCTGAAACTTATAAAGGCAGAATAGATGATATACATACAACCCCTTTAACTAACTAACTGAATTATCTTCATTCACTTCTTGAAACACTCTGGTAGCTTTAACACCCCCACTCAAGTTGAAAGTGGAGAAAAGATTCTTAACTTGCAACTTGCTCAGCAAATCAGAAAACTTGGCACTTGGCAATGCTTTAGTGAAGATATCAGCTACTTGAAGATGTGTAGGTATATATCTGGTATTGATAAGGTTCTTCTATATCATGTTTCTTACAATGTGGCAGTCAATTTCTATATGTTTTGTTCTTTCATGATAAACTGGATTGGCAGCTATATAAATGGCTGATTTATTATCACAGAAGAGAGGAATAGGATCAGAGTTTGAGACATTAAAATCTCTGAGTATTGCTGTGATCCAGGTTAGCTCGCAGCATGTATTTGCCATACTCCTGTATTCAGCTTCAGATGAAGATCTGCTGACTGTGCTTTGCTTCTTGCTTTTCCATGAAATGAGAGAATTTCCAAGAAACACACAGAATCCTGATACAGATCTTCTGGTAATTGGGCAAGATGCCCAGTTTGAATCACAATAAGCTGAAAGGTTTAAAGGAGAATTAGCAGGAAAGAATAGGCCTTGCCCTGGACTGTTTTTGAGATATTTGACAAGTCTCAATCCAGCTTTCCAATGTTCTGTTGTAGGTTTAGCCATAAATTGGCTTAGAATGTGCACACCATAGGCTATATCTGGTCTAGAAATGGTTAGGTAAATAAGCCTGCCTATCAGTCTTCTGTAAGGCAAGGGATCTTTTAAAGGAATTCCAGGATTGGTTGCAAGATTGTGATGAGTTTCAATAGGAGTAAGTTTGGGCTTAACATTAAGAAGACCACAATCTTTTAGTGATTTCCATTATAGTTCTTCTTCTGTTGATCCTTTGTATCTGTGGCATAAAAGACTTGGTCATCTTCCTTTAAATGCTATGAAAAATATAGACTCTCTAAACTCTTTAAAGTTCAAAAATTACAAACATTTTGATTGGGATATCTATCATCTAGCTAGACAAACTAGACAACAATTCAACAATTCAACCTAAGTAACTCTCACAGCACTACTGCCTTTGATCTCCTACATTGTGATGTGTGGGGGCCATATAGACATTATACTCATGATGGATTCAATTCCTTTCTTACTATTGTGGATGACCATACTAGGGCAACTTGGACTATCCTTCTTAAGTCCAAAGCTGATGTTTGTTATCTAATGTAGAACTTCATCACTATGGTTAAAACTCAATTTAATAGAAGCATTAAGGAAATCAGGTCTGATAATGGGACTGAATTCTTTAACTCTTGTATGAATTCCCTCATTGATTCCTTAGGCATTATACATCAAAGTTCTTGTATTGAAACACCACAACAGAATGGGAAGAGTGGAAAGAAAGCACAGACATTTAATGGAATTAGCTAGAGCTCTTAAATTCCAATCCAATCTCCCTATTCATTTTTGGGGGGATTGTCTACTCACTGCCACCTACCTCATTAACAGACTCCCAAATTCTGTCTTGAAACTCAAATCCCCATTTGAAGTTCTGTATGGTACAAAACCAAAATATGACCATATTAAAACATTTGGTTGTTTGTGTTATGCCTCAACACTTACCATTAATAGGGATAAGTTTATGCCCAGAGCTCAAAAGTGTGTTTTTCTTGGTTATGCCTTTACCAAAAAGGCCTATAAATGCCTTAATTTAACCATTAAAAGAACATTCTTCAGCAGGGATGTAAGCTTCTGTGAAGAAGTTTTCCCTTTCAAAGTCAATAACCAAAATGAAACTATCAATAAAAGCATGTTCCCTACATTTGACACTCCCAATCTTCCTGATAATGAGGAAGATCAACTTCCCATTCCCACTGAAAATATTCATACAGACAACCTTAACAATGATCCTATTAACAATACCACTACATCTCAACCTAAAATCATTATCCCTACAAGTAGACCTGTAAGAAACAGATCTATTCCTGCAAAATTTAGGGACTACACTGACCTTCCTTCACAATTTCAAACATACAGTCATACAACTTCTAATGCTACCCTTCTTTACCCTTTTAGCAACTACTGTAACTACAGTCAAACATCTTCAGAATATATGAAATACTCTTGTAACATATCAAAAGTCTCTGAGCCCCAAACTTATGAGAAGGCTGCTAAAGATCCTCTATGGTGTAAAGCTATGGAAGAAGAACTAAAGGCCCTAGAAGCCAATAAAACCTGGACTTTAGAACACCTTCCTGAAAATAAACATAAAGTTGGCTCAAAATGGATTTTTAGAATCAAGTACAAACCTGATGGGAGTGTTGATAAATACAAAGCCAGATTAGTTGCTAAAGGATTTACACAAGTGGAAGGTAATGACTATTTTGAAACCTTTGCTCCTGTAGCAAAGATGACATCTATAAGAATACTTATATCTATTGCAGCCTCAAAGAAATAGGACATTACACATATGGATGTATCAAATGCATTCTTACATGGAGATCTGAATGAGGAGATTTATATGGATCCACCCTCTGGATATAAGCATAATCTGTCAAAGATCAAAGGGCTTGTTGTGTGCAAACTGCACAAATCACTCTATGGTCTCAAGCAGGCCCCAAGACAATGGTTTGAAAAATTCTCATCCACTCTTACTGATTTTGGTTTCTCTCAATCACCTAATGATCATACTTTATTCACTATGAGATCCAATGAGAACTTTGTTGCTATACTTGTCTATGTTGATGATCTTTTAATTTCAGGAAACAATAAGGACCTCATTGCTAAAGTTAAAGATCACATTCATTCTAAGTTTCCTGTAAAAGATTTGGGCTACCTTAGATACTTTCTTGGACTTGAAGTTGCAAAGAATTCAACTGGTCTGTGTCTTCATCAAAGGAAGTATACAGTAGACATCATAAAAGATTGTGGTCTTCTTAATGCTAAGCCCAAACTTACTCCTATTGAAACTCATCACAATCTTGCAACCAATCCTGGAATTCCTTTAAAAGATCCCTTGCCTTACAGAAGACCGATAGGCGGCTTATTTACCTAACCATTTCTAGACCGTATATAGCCTATGCACATTCTAAGCCAATTTATGGCTAAACCTACAATGTAACATTGGAAAGTTTGGATTGAGACTTGTCAAATATCTCAAAAAGTCAGGCAAGGCCTATTCTTTCCTCGCTAATTCTCCTTTAAACCTTTCGACTTATTGTGATTCGTGACCGGGCATCTTGCCCAATTACCGAAGATCCGATCGTATCGATTACGTGTGTTTCTTGGAAATTCTCTCATTTCATGGAAAAGCAAGAAGCAAAGCACGCCGCCAGATCTTCATCCGCCGAATACAGAGTATGGCAAATACATGCTTTGTGAGCTAACCCGATCACAAAGAATACTCGTAGATTTTAATGTCTCAAACTCTGATCCTATTCCTCTCTTCTGTGATAATAAATCAGCCATTTATATAGCTGCCAATCCAGTTTATCATGAAAGAACAAAACATATAGAAATTGACTGCCACATTGTAAGAAACATGATACAGAAGAGCCTTATCAATACCAGATATATACCTACACATCTTCAAGTAGTTGATATCTTCACTAAAGCATTGCCAAGTGCCAAGTTTTCTGATTTGCTGAGCAAGTTGCAAGTTAAGAATCTTTTCTCCACTTTCAACTTGAGTGGGGGTGTTAAAGCTACCAGAGTGTTTCAAGAAGTGAATGAAGATAATTCAGTTAGTTAGTTAAAGGGGTTGTATGTATATCATCTATTCTGCCTTTATAAGTTTCAGGGGTGTCGTGTGTCAATTTCATATAGTTTGGCAGTTTTCAGTTAGCAGTCTGTTAGTTTGTTATTTTGAGTCTTGTATATATATTCCATCCTATGTATGGAAAGAAATTAATTCATTCAATAGAAATAAAAATTATTTTCTTCCTGTATTTGATCATCTCTTCCGCATTGTCAATGAATTGCTATGAAGCTTAAATTCTAACAAGAGTGACATATGGAATCATAAAATTCCTTTAAAAAATTAAGCATTTAACAGAAAGCCACCACTTGGCAGTAGTGGCTTCTATTTTAGTAATAGTTAATAGAACGGAATTGGAAGTACGAGAAACCAACAATTATTGAAAAAAATAAAAGAAAAGAACTTTAGAGCGGTCGCCATGAGAGAAAGGAAGGTCGGCGGCAGCAGCTTGAAGGTAATAAACAAAATCAATCCTCTTTTCTCACATTTATGGACAATGGTGTAGGATAACATACATATTTTTCTAATCCAAGCTATCAAGTATTAAAGAACCTACTTCTAATATGAGAACTACCGGTCAAGAACTGGAAGAAAAAGGGTAAAGAAACAATGAGATGTAGACGTTTTGGTTTGAATTTCTAATACATATCTATTATATATATATATTATAACTCTACTATCTAAAGGTATTTAAAATGATGGATACTTGGGCAATTCTTATTTAGGAAGGGAATTCCCACCATTGTGATGAATTCTTCTTCAAGAATTCATCTTTCAAATTCATGATTAATAACTAGAGAAGGGAGGAGAGAGAGAGAGACTCGCATGGCAGAGGTTGAAGGCTATCGCCCGGCTAGGAGGAGAGCGTGGCTCACAAGCTCGCGTGTAGGGCGTGGAAGAGAATGTCCGGTGGGCCAGGTGATGTGTGCCATTACTTTTTTCTTTTTCTTTTTTTTCTTTTTTGATTTTTGGCATTGAGGCAGTTTGGGTATTTTTATTTTCCTTTTGTATTTTTTTGATTTTGAATTGTTACCATTTTTTGCCTTTTTATTTTTATTTTATTTTATATAATTTTAATTATTTACGTTTTTATTTAATTTTAATTATGTAATGTTTTTATGCAATTTTAATTATTAATGTTTTTATGTAATTTTAAGTATTCACGTTTTATGTAATTTTAATAATTCACGTTTTTATGTAATTTTAATAATTCACATTTTTTATTTAATTTTAATTATGAAACGTTTTTATTTAAGTTTAATTATAAAACGTGTTTATTTAATTTTAATTGTGCAAAGTTTTTATTTAATTTTAATTATATAACGTTTTTATTTAATTTTAATTATGTAACGTTTTTATGTAATTATAAACTAGTCGTTACGAAGTAGCCGTTGTAAACTAGTCGTTACAAAGTAGCCATTGTAAACCAATGCTAAGAGCACAAACCAATTTCAATTTCTTTATTTGTTATTTTAAAAAAAAGTCTTTTTTTGTTAGAAGTATTTGTTATTTGTATGAGGTCTCTGTTTAATATGTAATATTTTAATGAAAACTATAAATTAATATCTTTGTTTTAAAATTTATTTACAATATTTAATAGTGCAATTAACATTATAAATGGATTAATTTATTTATATTACATATTTGAATATGCAATATATTAATAAATATTATAAAATTTTAATTTATTTATGAAACAATATACGTCTTAATTTATTTACTTGCAAAATATAAAAATTAAAAAAATTGTGTAAATAAAGTGGATGATTTGGTAGTGAGATCCATATAAGAATGGATGAAAAATTAAAACCATTCTAAAGAATAATTCTTAAGAGAGATAAATTTTTAAAATGTGTAGGTGGCAGTGGGACCCAACTAAAAATTTAAGAAATAATTCCACCAATGTAGATGGTCTAAGAGCATCTCCAATGCTCCATTCTTAGCAAATTCTTAGCTAAGCTAAGAATTTATTGCCATTGGAGAAGAAATTCTAACCCAAAAATTCTTATCCAATTCTTAATTAAGATTTTTTTTTTGTGAAAAGAGAGAGAAATAGGCGAAAGGAAGAAAGTGTGGCGCACCTCCTCGCTCAACCGGGCGCATGCATCACATGCAAGGCTGAGGCGTGTGAGGAGTGTTGAATATGCCGATCCCACCTGTGTCACCCACTAACTCTTGAATTCAATTATTATTATTTTTTGGTTTTTTTTTACCGTTTGTGTAATATCCCTAATTTTAATAAATATTATTATTTTATTTTATTATAATAAATATACTTGAGCCTATATTGATTTAGTTATCTTGGGCCGATATTTATGCTTTTGTCTGATTTGAATAAAATCGATAATTGGGCCTATTTTAATTTAAGAGCGAGCCCACTTAGGTTTGGATACACAATTGGGTTATTTATTTTGAGATTGGGCTTGAGCCCAATTGGTGGTCCATTAGATGGTATTAATAATAATAATAATAATAATAATAATAATAATAATAATAATAATAATACTAATAATGATGATAATAAAAACAACATTTAAAACTAGTTAATTGCTACAGTAATTGGGGGGAAGTAAAGGGCTACTCAAGGTGCCGTGGAAAAGGAAAACGGAAGGGGTTTTTACACCGCAATCATGGTGGGAACTCTATGGTTGTTTTTCGATGACTACTTAAGGGGGCGATTCCCCTGGGCTGAATCATTCGCAAGAGTAAGAACACAAAGAGAGAGAGGGAGAGAGATTGAGAGACGGACGTCGGTGGGAGTCTTTGATGAAGTCACGAAGTGGAAAGATCCGGCAACGCACCAAATCTCCAGGAGGCAAGATCGAGTCTTCGATTGAGGTGAGATATTGTTTATTCCTTTTGAGATTTCAGGTAATTGATTGTTTCCTTTGGGTTGATGATTTATAGAAGAAATAACAGGAAGGATGGAAAGATTTGTTTCGGGCTGTGTTGCTACCGAAACAAATAAGAAAAATAAAAGGGGAAAAAAAGAAAGGGAACTCGGCAGAGAAAGGGATGAGACAAAGGCCATGAAGAGTCGAAGGAGATGAGTACTGGGCTGCTCCTTCTGTGAACCGAAGAGAACGAAAAAAAGACAGAATAGAAAAAGGGGAGGAAATGAGTGTGCTGGGAATAAACAAAAAGGTGATTACAAATAGGAAGAAAAGTGAGAGAGAATTAGAATGCAGAAAGTGTAGTCTAGTGACCCAAAAAAAAATAGTGGGGAGAAGATTAGTGATTGACGGATGGTTAGAAAGAAATAAAGGTGGGGAAGTTTGAGTGTGTACTTGGGAAGGAGTAATATAATAATTTAAAAAAATGTATAACTAATTGATTTAAAAGCTTAATTAGTTACTTAGATGTAATAATTTGGTTATTGAAACTTAGATTTAAGCAAGCACGGGTAGCCGCATTTCCGCGTAAGAGTTGATTTCGAAGCTTCGTTTTGAGGTAAGGGATTATACTTCCTTAAAGTTATTTGATCGTCCTATTTTATTCGATAGGTTTCCGTTATAACTTTATTGGCTTAACGTTTCCTTCGTAAACCCATGTTCGGCATTCGCCGATATTTGCTTTGAACTCCGTCGAACCTATTTTTGTTCATACTCCGAATTTTGAAATTTTTGTTACCCAAGTTTGACTTTTTGAAATATCAACTCATTGGAAAATGGATTACATATGTTTTTGGACGTTTGACTTTATTTGAAACTCCCCCGTGATCGCTAAGTAAAATAAATTGTTACGTGAAATATGTAACATTAGTGAAACAAAAGAAATTATTTGACACCACTGGACATGTGGTGAGGTTATCCGGATATACATTCAGGCCCGTTGCGGGTTTAGGCGCGTTGGGCTCAGGCCCATTAGGGCAGTTAGTCAGGTCGAGTTGACCACTTAAGTGATCATGGAATCTACGGGTGTTCTTTGTTTCCAACTGGTATGGGACGGTTGGCGGCAATTGAATATCTCGTATCTGTTTTGAGCTTTATCTTTCATTTGGAATTCCTAATTAGCGTTGTATTCGATTTTATTATTTCTATATCCGATAAATGCAGTTATTGGTCCTGTTAAATTTATTTGACCTTTGGCGAAATATAATTTTTGTGGTCAACTCCTCCTTAGAAACCGGAGGGATTGTATATGAACTTGCTGGGCATTGTTCGCTCACCCTTTTCTACTTTTCTTCAGGTCGTAAGTAAGTTTGAGATCCTCTTAAGCTCGGGTGGACCATTTGGAAGGGTGACTCGTGCAGGAATAAAATCCTTAGCTTTGACGGTTATTTTAAATAAACAATTATTGTTTGGAATTAGTGCTGTTAATTACGTCTTGGAATTTGTAACAGACAATAATGTATTTTGGTTAGGAAAGTTGTAATGTTTTAATTTGGATATTTTGTGGTTTAGTATTTAGTAATGGTGACGTGGCCAAATTGTGGGACCGCGGTATCGGTACCGAGTTTGGGACGTTACAGAGTGGTATCAGAGCTTAGCATAAGATCCTGAGGGTTATAGGTTCTAAGGGTTATGATGGAAATAATAATGAGATGGTAGAGATAAGCATATTATCGAAATTTGGGTTTCTTTTAGGGACTAATACATTGATGGTTATGTGTAGTAATGGCGCGAACCCGTCAAACAGCGAGGAAAACCTGTACTAACCAGTCTCTCTCGGTTCCTAGGGGGCTGTTTAATGAAGTACGTGAGAAGTTGGTCCGTTCCCGGCGTGCCTTCGTAAAATGAAGGACGCTAAGGATGAGCTTGCGGTTCACTTATGTGCCCCACATGCAAACAACTAAGGATGTTAGGCATGTGTTAGATTTAGTACGCGCAAGTCTCACCCAAACCATTAATGAAGCTCTCGAGGACAAGTTGGGGCCTTTCCTGAACCCCGTACAAGTTGACTCGGATTCTGAGGATGGCGAGGCGAATGATGAGATGGAAGAAAGCACATCCGAGGACTCCGAGTCCGACGAGGAAGAGGGGGCGATAGCCGGGAGAGCACACACTAATGGTTGGATAGAGTGACTTGTACTACCTTAAGATAATCGTTTTCTTTTGTGTTTAAGGATGTTATCAGCTTCTTTTGTTGTGGGTTAAAGTCCCATGTTTTCGAACTTATCTTTGGATGTAATGGAAAAATTTCTTGAGGTTAATATAGAAAGCCTTATTTGAATGCGTATAGTTTGATTTGTCTGGTACCCTAAATCCTCTCAGTCAATGTTAAGGAATTTCTTGTGAATAACCATGGCATGATAACCAGTTAAGCCTTAAGGGTTAAGCATTAAATCGAAAGATGTTAGAAATGTATCTATACTTTATGTGTGTGTGACACTTTTGCTATCCATGAAATAGTAATAGATGGCTCGTAGAGGTCGTTCCGGCGCTAGAGGGCGTGGTCGTGGTTGCGGGGGAAGGGTCAGCGAAAACTCTACCTCCGGGGTTGCGGGTGAGGAGCAGCCGGGAGTTAATGTTAATGGTCCCGGTCCCTTGGACCCAACACTTATGACTCTCTTTCAAACTCTCACTCAGGCCGTCCTGGCAAATATGGGTCAAGCAAACACTGCACCACCACCACCACCACAACCAGAGCAACAACCACAGCCACAACCCCAAAACCAGGCATCCACTAAGACCCCCTTAAAGCTTTCCAGAGAAGGAAACCTAAAACCTTCATTGGTGCGCCGGGCACCGAGAAACCGGAAGAATGGTTGAAAAATATGGAAAAAATATTTGGAACCATGATTTGTACCGACGAGCAGAAGGTTCGATTTGCCACGTTTATGCTGGAAGGTGAGGCTGGTGAATGGTGGGAGTCAGAGTAGAGGACTGCCCAGACAAGCGGTGTGGTCATTTATACTTGGGAAATGTTTCGTGAAGCTTTTAACAAGAAATATTTCCCTCATAGTGTGCGAGAACAGAGACTGGTAGAGTTTCTCAACCTAGAGCAAGGGACAATGAGTGTGGATGAGTACAATGCTAAGTTTACGGAGTTGTCGAAATATGCTCCTAATTTCTTTGAGGATGAGGATCAGAAGGCAAGGAAATTTGAGAGAGGACTCAACAGTCAAATCAGTTTCAGGTTAACAGCTTTGAAATTGCCAACTCATGCGGAGGTTCTGGATCGGGCTCGGGTGGTCGAGCAGGAGTCGGTTGAGTACCGTAGGAAAAAAGAAGATAAGAAGAGGAACTCTGAGGACAGCTCAAGGAGGTACCAGGGATAATCTGGTGGTCAAGGAAGTAGTGGTTACGGTAGTAAGAGAAGGGCCATTGAGGATAACCATTTCAAAGGGGGAGCTCAGCTATCAAGGAATCAGTCTCAATGTCAGGGACCGAATTTTAACCAGAAAACAGACGACACGTGCCGCACTTGTGGGGGGTTTGCATCCAAACAAGCCTTGCTACCGAGGGACAAGGGCATGTTTCAACAAAGGCTCGGGGAGTGGGGACAAAGACAAACCCAAGGCACAAGGAATAATTTTTGCTATGATAACCAGAGATGCTCGGGCAACCAATGATGCGGTGGCAGGTACTGTACATCTCTATACCCGCAACATGTATGCTTTAATTGATCCTGGTGCCACCCACTCTATCATTTCTGCTGCTCTTGCGCGTCGCATGAAATTATCTCCCCAAGATCTAGATGTCGAGTTGATCATAGATACTTGTGAGGTTCCCGGGGTGCGCCCCGCGCCCCGCGCGCCCTTGGTTAGGGGTGCGCGTACGTGCGGATGCGGGACACCACTGCTCTCGTTCCACCCTCCCTTGTTTAGGGGAAGACGAAATCAAAAGTGCGAAAGGAGTGTTGTCTATGTTAGCGCGTTGGAATGCGCCTCGGTTGCCTTTAGTGGATTTTATTATAAAAATAGCCTTATGGCTCGTTTCAGTTCACTATGGGAGCTTTGGGTTTCCCGCATCAAGTTATCCCTTATTTAGGGGATACCAGGATATGGGAATACATCACCCTTCCATTCCCATTCTCCCTTTTTTAGGGGACTGCAGAAAAGTGCAAAGAAGGAGTGTTGCGAGGCCCCACTGGATCCAAAAAGTTTTAGAGTCGTCATCTTTATTTTAAGGCAAAAAATAAAGAAAAACCAGAAAAATAAAACCAGAGATAAAAAACTGGTTCGGAGGCTAAGTTACGAGTTGGGAAGGTGCTAGGCACCCAACTCGCCCTTTCGGTCTCAAAATAGTTTTTGGCTGAAGTATGCTTATTGTTATATTTATTTAGCAGATAAATAAAGCATTAAAAGACAGGAAAATAAAACAAATACATCCGTGGCTACATTATTTACAGACTTGCAGCCATTTCCTTACAATAATTACAAATGTACTTAAAAATATTTGGCCATTATAACGACTCTTTTACATACTATTTCCTAATCTAATCCGAGTAGCACAACGACTTATATTGACTACATTGTGCCGAATTTAAATAACAACTTTAAATAATAAATGAACGGAAAAGTAAATAAATAAATAAAATAACGCCCTTAAAGGCTTTTACCTTTTAGAGCGGGGTGTGCTCGCTCTGTCCTTCTTGGGAGAGGGAGACTTTTTATTGTTGTTGCTGATGTGATTTGGGCAGAGTGACGGCTTATATATGGTAGTTTTGGCTTATTTGGTTGGGCAGAGTGACAACTTATTTTGGTTGGTTTTGGCCTTTTTGGTTGGGCGGAATAACGGCTTAGTTTTTTTGGTTTTTCAGCTCATTACTCGGGCAGAGTAACGGCTTACTTTGGGATTTTTGGGCTGGGGAAGTGAGGTGGATACCTAACAACTAGGCTAGGGATCACTTATAACCGGTAGATATTTATTTTGGCGGAGTTTGGACGGGGTTTAGAGACTTTAGTGGGCTTCACTCACCTATCTCACACCTCTCGTAACTATTCGCTTCGTCGAGACGCAGAGAGAATTTCTCAGCGCTTCGTTGCGATATTTCTGAACACTGAAATGAGGAGCCGGGGCCTCTTATTTATAGTTGGAGAAAGGGAGTCATCTGGTATTCTTTCATTTCTTCAGCCGGCATCAATGAATTGTACCGTAGCCTTTACAGATTGTACAATGCGATAAGTCGACATGCTACATTTCACTCCTTGGCGCGGCCTAAAGCCTTCTCTGGTGCGGCACCCATGCCACTATTCAACTTTGATTTTTGACACTTTCCTCCCCTGCAGTTCACTGTTCATGCATCCTACTTTTTCCTTTTGCATTTTCAACCCTGTAACTTGACATTTGTTAATTTTAAACAGTTCTTGATATCGCATGCGAGTTACATATCATATCGAGTGCGAAATTGGGGTGTCTATAGAGCCCCTCAACGATGGAGTCTACGGGTAACCCAAGGCTTACTGAATAGACGAACATCGTTGATAAACAATAGACTCTCCAATTTCGTTCAATTATAAAACGGGAATGAGATGCAACAGGTAGTAGTTATAATGCAACAGTTTATAACACAAGCCAAATTCCATAACCTAGACAATTTTAGTCGGTTATAACAGGTTATCATAATTTTTAAGCAGATATGAAATGAAGTGCTCTAATGGTCGGACCTACTAGTGTAGGCTGCCTACGTATCCCTTAATAAAGGAACTCAGACCAAAAGCGTAGTTCGGGGCCAAAACCTAAACTATCACTGCATTACAACGGTCGTGCCCTACAGAGATAAGTGCCTCGTATCCTTAAACAAGGAATCAGACCGAAACGTAGTTCACTCAGCTGGGGACTAAATGCTGCGGTGTAAGTGTTGCGGTGCAAGTGCGGCAATACTAAATGAGATAAGTACGGCAAGGGTAAATACGTGCTATGATGGTCGCGTCTACCGTGATAGACTGCCTACGTATCCTTAGCCAAAGAATCAGACCAAACGTAGTTCGTCAGGCGGCTATGCGGAGTGAATTGTTTCCTTAGGAACTCAGCCTCTACTGGAGAACAAGACCTTTCCCTATAAATCTGAGGCTGCGTACCCCTTAAAGGAAAGTTTCCCACACAGCCAATGAATGGAATGCATTGCCTCCTCAGGAACTCAGCCTTCAACGGAGAACAAGACATTTCCCTATTAATCCGGGGCTGCGTACCCCTTAAAGGAAAGTTTCCAAACATTAAACAAATGCACTGCTAAAAAGGAAAATACCTCCCTTTTCTTTACCTTTGTCGTGTCCATGCGACAAATTGCGCTATTTGCTTTTTGCTACCGCTTCTTCGCTTTCTGTTTTCAGCACTTTCTTGAGGGATTTTCTTTTGTCACCATTCCAGCTTTTGCTGGAAAATCTCTTCCCCTATCCCGCTATGTTTTCGGCTTTAGCTGGAAAAAATTTCTTGATGCTGCTGCATTTTCTTTACTGCTCCCTCTAACCTTGGTCAGAAGCTTCTTTTTTTCTTGCTGCAGCATCTCTTGGTACCAGCTGAAATCATCTTTTCTTTGCTGCTGTTTTCTTTTCGCTCCATTCTCTAGCTTCAGCCGAAAATTTCTTCTTCTGCCGCCGCATTTTCCTTTTGCATGCACCTATGAATTTTCTTTCTTGTACATGCATTTTCCCCTCTCCCGATTTTTTTTGTTTTTTTTTTTCCTTTTTTTTTCTGCATGTCTGCCACTTTTCTTTATTTGCATGCTTATTACCTCTTTTTTTATCTCTTTTTTTTATTCTGCATGCTCACAATTTTTCTTTATTTGCATGCTTATTACCTCTTTTTTTTCCTCTTTTTTTATTTATTTTTTCGGTCCGCCTGGATATACTTCTGATCTGCTAGATTTTGGCACTGTTTGGCACTTTTGAAGCATTCCTGACTTTATTAATGATGCTTATGCATGTCCTATTTATGTCTAAATGATGCAATTATGTAATGATGCATGAAATTTATATGATTTATTTTTACGATGCATGATTAAACTAGTGGTCACTATTTGACCCTACCATGCATGATTTATACTATAAATGCAAATGGGGCTATATGATGCATGCTTATGCTGCAGGGACATAGTAAATGCCATAAGAATATTTATTTTTATGATTGGTGACATTTTATTTTCTTTTTAACGCACCCCTAATGCAGCTTATTGGATAATAAATGCAAATGCTGGATGCATGTGCTACTTTATTTGATGTAAATGTGATGCCTAAAAATTACAGGATGCTTATTAACATGATGCATGGATATTATTTATGCATGCAATAATGTAGAATGTAGTATATATATATATATATATATAAAAATGCAAAATGCATTTTTATAATGCCTATAATGCAAAACGTTTATCTAAATGCAAAACAAAACATAATTTTTGTTTTGTTTTTGTTTTTGTTTTTGTTTTGTTTTGTTTGTTTGTTTGTTTGTTTTTTTTAGTTAAAATCTGTACAAACATCCACAATGCAATCTACCTTTATATGATGCAAAATAAATAATAAAAAAATGCAGACTTAAAACACACGCACAAAGTAAAGCTATATCGTCGTCTACTGGGTAATGGCACGCTGTATTTCCAAAATGGATTTTAAAGGAGTATACCTTTGGGTTCGAGCGAGCTTTCCTTTTTCTCTCTTTTTTTATTTTATGATAATATGCGGGGAGAGGAAAAGGCAGTCACCTCCTTCTGGCCATATAATTGTTGCAGGGCAATACTTGGCATAAGGCTATTCTCATAACCCCTGCATTTTCTTCGCAATCAGACAAGGTAGTCGTGAATGATCGGAATCCAAGTCGTCTGGCTGTTTCAGGACAGTGGCAACGCAGATGATGAATAGGACGAGGACACTTCAGGTGTTTCTCCTTCTGATGAGATTGAGCCTTTTCTGTGCCTTGCAGAAGAAGTATATGGGCCTGGCCGGGCGGACGTCGCAGGCACTGAGGGACTGTTCTGGGGCTTAAGATGTAAATGAAGGATAGTTTTGGGGGAAACAAAGGGGGTAGAGGCAATAATAGATATGTAAAAGCAATTAATGTATAACCTAAATTTCTTTAGCAATTATTCCTAAGTTGCACCTTAGGACCTGCAATATTTTATATTTTAGCGTTTTATTGCGAGCTTCCTGTCGTGGTTTTTCTTCCTTTTCTTTTGTCAGTCGAGCCCCCTTGCATGCTGAAAAATGGAGGTAGGATGCCGAGGTTTCAAAGAGTGCTTTCCCTCTCCTTATTCTCCTGATATATATATTTTTTATTTGGCTCTAACTTTTGCCTAGGCTGCCCTTTCGGGTTTTCAACCTAGCGAGCCTTTACTTTTTTTCATTCATTATTTTTTTTTATTTTGGTCTAATTTTTGCCTAGGCCGCCCTTTCGGGTTTTCAGCCTAGCGAGTCCTTATTTATCCTCTTTTTTTTATTATATATATTTTTGTATGTCCTAACTTTTGCCTAGGCCGCCCTTTCGGGTTTTCAGCCTAGCGGGCCGGAGAGGGAAGCACTTGCCAGATAGAGTGGTTCGAGCATAATACCTTTTAAACTCATTGAGATTGGAGGGCTGAACAAGATCTTTTCATTCCCGGCTTGCGAGGAGTACGCATCTCATGACCGGATCTTCTTTAACAATATACGGCGCTGTGGAAGAGAGTGGTAGCAGCCTTTTGATAAGTAGCCCCAGCATTTTTCTAGCCCAGACGGCATGACATGATAGCAGTAGGTCCCCCCAAGGGGGTGATGAATGAGGTCTTTTCTTGGTCTCCTGCTGCCTTTGATTTGACTATAGCTCAGCATGCCGTTGAAAAAAACTTGTTGGGCTTGGGAATGGTCACTATATTGGACAGTCAGATCGGGTATATATATATATATATATATATATATATATATATATATATTTTTTACTTTTTTTACTTTTCTTCTTTTGTTTTTTGTTCTTACTTTTGTTTTTACTTTTTTTTTTGCTACCCGAATGAAGTTGATGCGCGTCTGTTTCATGCTTTCTTTTTTAACCTTGTAGTGACCATCTAGCTTGATGTAGTGGAGCTTTTGTCTAATTGGCCGAGCATCCGGACATATGGGAATCCGGTGTTCGACTTATGGCTGGATCTAGTCCTGACACATCTTCATAGGACCAGATAAGTATGCCCACGAACTATTTGAGGGGATCCATGAGTGTTATCCTTTTCAGACCCTTGCAGGGAGTTACCGATTTTGACTTCTTTTGATTTCCTTGTCCAACCCCAGATTGATAGTGGATCGATCTTGATTCTTGTGTTGATGAGTGGTGTTGTCCACAGTGCTCGGCCCGACTTTACAAGCTCATATATATATATATATATATATATATATATATATATATATATATATATATATATATATATATATATTATCTTTTGGGGTCCTATTAAATGACTAATTATTATAGTTATTTAATGCGTCTTTTAATATAGGTGCAACTAAGAAATAAGCAAAGACCTTTAGATTATCATTAAAAGCACATCGTACATGGTTTATTACATTATTGAGGACCTAGGTTTGAGATCCTCAATTTTAGGGAGCGGATCGGTAGATGACCAATCCGTAAGGCTAGGGAAAGGAATAGGGATAGTATATCTGAAGCGGTCCATCAGATCTGCGAGCGTCAAAAGCAGGCCGGTCGTAGTCTACTAGTTCTGTAGAGGCTTATTAGAAATAGACTCAAACTCAGCAGGGAGCTTCTCGTAATCAGTACCTCTGCCTATCATGCCCAGGAAGCTGTCTTCAACCTCAATCATATTGATTTGAGGTAGGGGTTATTGATTATATTTGGTCTGGGAGTAGGCTTTTCAATAACCTTATCATCTATAAGATCTAAAATAGCATCTTTGAGTATATAACATTTATCGGTGAGGTGACCACTGCAGCGATGATATTCACAGTACTGAGCATGATTCCAGGTCATGGGCAGGGGGTTTGGTGGCTTATAATTTTCCATAGGCTTTAACACTCCTTGTGCCATTAGCCACTGCAGGATTACAGACTAGGAGACTTGCAGCTCATCATAATGACGGTTCTGATTTCTAAAATTTCTGTTCGGGCCATTATTCCCTCCGACTATGTTGATAGACCTATCCGTTCCATAAGACCATGGAACAGTGCCATAATTTTGGGTAGGAAAAATGGCTGATGCATTTCCTACCACATTGACGGTTGGTGTGGGTGTGGTTGCGGCTGTCTTCCCTTTAGAGTAACGGAAAGAGCTAGGAGGCGTATTGACTTGTAATTGCCCCGTTCATATATCATTATCTATACGGGCTCCTATCTCCACTATTTCTTTAAAATTGGAGTAGGGGAGGTACCGCATGTGTTCCAGGTAAATGGGCTGGAGGTTTTTGATGAACATTCTCGGGGATCAGTGCATGAGCGAGCCAACTTTCTTTTCCACGACCGCGAACTTCGGCACATGTTTCTTTTTTCCTCTGGGTGCATGACTCGAAGGTCCCTTCTATTTTCGGGACTAGTGTTGTCTTTGTACCTTTCTTTTCCAGGGAACCAAGGCTATTTGGTCCCACGTTTGGTCCCATTCATAGTCTTTGCTATCGACAACATCGGCCATTGTTTGGCGGCCCTTATTAGGGTGAGGTAAAATTGGAAGCCATAGCCTCAAAGCTAGCTCCCTTAGCGCATGCCGGTGGAATAAGATTTTAAGTGGGATATAGGGCATCGGTCCCATCAAATTTTTCTATGTCGGGCATTTTGAATTTGAAAGGCAATCTTGCGCCAGGTTGTAATGTCAGTGCCCGCGTAGAAAATTCCCCTTTATTGAGAAGCTTGAATACCATGGCTTTTATATTTTCCACGTCGGCCTCTATTTTGGTGGCTGAGGGAGTTGGCTTTTGGTATATACTGGCGGGATTAGGGAAGGCTGGGTTAATTTCTGGCTGCGGTACCTGGTAAAGATTTTGGGCTGGAAATGGATATTGGGCTGGTGGAACTTGGGTAGGATAAGGATTTTGGGTTGGTGGATTTTGGGTGGTTTCGGCTGGGCGGCCAGGATCATTATAAGGTAAATAAGTGGTAACTTGGCCTAGCGGGTTATAACTTTGTGGGTCTATATGTGGGCTGTTCTGAAGTGGGTTGGTTATGGGAACAGGGAGGTCATTTGGGCTTTGGGGAACTTTGGTGCTTGGGGAAGGATATGAAGGATATGATGGGTGAGGGCTAATATTTGGGTAGTAGGGACTTGGTGGAGGATTGGGATTTGGGGTAGCGACAGTATTTGGTGGGTTAGTGTTTGGCTGAGGAGTTGGGTTTGGAGGCACGTGGGATGTTGATGCTTCTTAGGGGACTGTAGGGGAAGAATTCACCTCACCACTGGGTTTTTGACCTTGTATAAGACTTGCTATTTGGCTTAGCAAGCGTTCATGTCGTGCATCCAGATTCTGGTCTAGCCACTGCTGCATTGCCGGAGTCGGAGTGTATCCTGGAGCCCCGAACTGCACCATATCGTCGCTCATCTGTTGCCATCTTTGCTTGGATGCATTTCTCTCGAATCGATTCTCGCCTTGTCTCGATTCGATATCGATACCTTAGGTGCGATTTATCACTACTTTCCCAGTATCAACCGGCCAAGATTATCTCGCCTTTCCAAATTTGGGCCAGGTTTCTGAGGAAAATGGGTTATGGAGGTATCAGGAGGCTGGCTGAAGGCTTTCTGGGTTTGGAGTGCAGCGTGCCTTTATTAGTATTATTTTTTTTATTTAATTGTTTGCCTTACAATTGACCGGATAAGCACCTGTTTTATTTTGACGGTCTCAGGACTTTTCCTGGAACAGTGGATTCTTTCTCCAGAGTATAGGACCAACGTATTCCACTTGCCTTTCGACTTCCAGATCGATCGTCCCAGGGCCTATACTCTTTCCAGGATCAACCATTCGAAATGATCTAGGTCGAGCATCAGATAATAATAAATTAGCCCCTGTTTATTATTTATTTATTATTATTTTTTTGTTGCGCAATTTATTTTCATCATTTTTTTTCTAAACTTGCGCATTATATATATATTGACTTTTCTCTTTTTTTTTTTTTGACAGGGGCTGACCCACGATTCAACGATGTAAAAACATGTCGGTCTATGAAGTGTCATGAGAATCTATATGCATTCTAGCGTTGGTTTATGTAGGGGGTAGGTTGGCCATGGTGTAGGGTAATAGTTCGGAATATAGCTATATGCGTGTGCGTGTGTGCGGTATCTAAAAAGCAGTAAAATCTTTATTTATTTACAGATATATAAACAGAAAAAATAAAACAAATATGGTCTGTCTTGCTGTTACATGTGGATTTTCTCGACTTTTTAGTTTGGGCGCAAGCAAGCAAGCACACCACATTAAGAAATAGAAAGAAAAGTGGGGAAACTATCTATCTCTATTAATTACAAATTTGGTCCTATGCCCCCAAAATAAAATGACAGAATGAATGCAAATATGTGCAAATATACAGAATAATAAAAAGGAGTAATTAAACAAAAGGAAATAATAAAACAGAGCCGGAATAAAATAAAGCCCCGACCTTTTTATTGTGCTGCCCGAAATTTTTATTGTCAACATATATGATATATATATATATATATATATATATATATATATATATATATATATATATTTATTTATTTATTTATTTATTTATTTTGATTTTTTTTGATTTTTTCGAATTTTTTCTTTATTTTCGGATTTTTTATATTTTTTGCTTTTTATTTTTTATTTTTAAATACACCTGTAACAGTTATCGGAACGAAACTGCTGCAAGATGGAGGATCATATCCACGAATATAGGCACGGATGTATAGGAACGCAATATTTAAATGTATAAATTAATATAACAAGCATACTTTAGCCAGAAACAAAGAAAACAAAAAAAAGTTTTTGTTTAATGAGTCTAGCCCTCCATTTTATTTTAAAATAAAACAACTCTCCAGCAGAGTCGCCACTGTGAGGTTCAGGTGCGACCCGCCCGCCCTTGGTTAGGGTGCGGCGTGCGCAGGATGCGAACACCATCGCTCTCATTCCACCCTCCCTTGTTTAGGGGAAGACGAAATCAAAAGTGCGAGAGGTGTGCTGTCTATGTTAGCGCGTTGGAATGCGCCTCGGTTGCCTTTAGTGGATTTTATTATAAAAATAGCCTTATGGCTCGTTTCAGTCACTATGGGAGCTTTGAGTTTCCCGCATCAAATTATCTCTTGTTTAGGGGATACCAGGATATGAGAATACATCACCCTTCCATTCTCATTCTCCCTTTTTTAGGGGAGAGCAGAAAAGTGCAAAGAAGGAGTGTTGCGAGGCCCCACTGGATCCAAAAAGTTTTAGAGTCGTCATCTTTATTTTAAGGCAAAAAATAAAGAAAAACCAGAAAAAGAAAACCAGAGATAAAAAGCGGGTTCGGAGGCTAAGTTACGAGTTGGGAAGGTGCTAGGCACCCAACTCACCCTTTCGGTCTCAAAATAGTTTTTGGCTGAAGTATGTTTATTGTTATATTTATTTAGCAGATAAATAAAGTATTAAAAGACAGGAAAATAAAACAAATACATCAGTGGCTACATTATTTACGGACTTGCAGCCATTTCCTTACAATAATTACAAATGTACTTAAAAATATTTGGCCATTATAACGACTCTTTTACATACTATTTCCTAATCTAATCCGGGCAGCACAACGGCTTATATTGACTACATTGTGCCGGATTTAAATAACAACTTTAAATAATAAATGAACGGAAAAGTAAATAAATAAATAAAATAACGCCCTTAAAGGCTTTTACCTTTTAGAGCGGGGTGTGCTCGCTCTGTCCTTCTCGAGAGAGGGAGACTTTTTATTGCTGTTGCTGATGTGATTTGGACAGAGTAACGGCTTATATATGGTAGTTTTGGCTTATTTGGATGGGCAGAGTGATAGCTTATGTTGGTTGGTTTTGGCCTTTTTGGTTGGACGGAATAACGACTTAGTTTTTTTGGTTTTTCAGCTCATTACTCGGGCAGAGTAACGACTTACTTTGGGATTTTTGGGCTGGGGAAGTGAGGTGGATACCTAACAACTAGGCTAGGGATCACTTACAACCGGTGGATATTTATTTTGGCGGAGTTTGGACGGGGTTTAAAGACTTTAGTGGGCTTCACTCACCTATCTCACACCTTTCGTAACTATTCGCTTCGTCGAGACGCAGAGAGAATTTCTCGCTTCGTTGCGATATTTCTGAACACTGAAATGAGGAGCCGGGGCCTCTTATTTATAGTTGGAGAGAGGGAGTCATCCGGTATTCTTTCATTTCTTCAGCCGTCATTAGTGAATTGTACCGCAGCCTTTACAGATTGTACAATGCGTTAAGTCGACATGCTACAGTTCACTCCTTGGCGCGGCCTAAAGCCTTCTCTGGTGCGGCACCCACAACCCTTGGTGCGGCACCCATGCCACTATTCAACTTTGATTTTTGACACTTTCCTCCCCTACAGTTCACTGTTCATGCATCCTACTTTTTCCTTTTGCATTTTCAACCATGTAACTTGACATTTGTTAATTTTAAACAATTCTTGATATCGCATGCCAGAGTTACATATCAGGGGTACGAAATTGGGGTGTCTACAATACCGTAATCAAGGAATCTATTCCGGTAACTACAGTGTTTAGGCCTTGCCCTCTGAAACTCGGGGATAGGGAGTTGCCTGTTGACTTAATACCCTTAGACGTTCAAGATTTCGATATTATACTTGGTATGGACTGGTTAGCTGCTTTCCATGCTAAGGTGAATTGTTTTGAAAAAGAGGTGGGGTTTTGCATTCCGGGTGAGCCAGAGTTTAGGTTTAATAGTTCCAAACCAGTGGGCGTGTCGGGTCTTATATTTTTCCTAAGGGCAAGGAGACTTTTGAGAAAGGTTGCCAGGGATATCTAGCTTCCATCACCGACACACGTAAGGAAGGAGTTAGCCTTGAATCACTTCCAGTAGTTAATGAGTTTGGGGATGTGTTTCCGTGAGGACCCACCTACCTACCACCACGAGCGAGAGGTAGAATTTATGATTGACCTAGTGCAGGACGACACACCCATCTCTAAGGCACCATATAGAATGGCGCCGGCAGAACTTAAGGAATTGAAGGAATAGTTGCAAGAACTGTTGGAAAAGGGGTTAATTAGGCCGAGCGTTTCACCGTGGGGCGCTCCGGTGTTGTTTGTAAAGAAGAAGGACAGGTCTATGAGGTTATGCATTGATTATCGGGAGTTGAATCGGGTTACAGTAAAGAATAAGTACCCTCTACCAAGAATTGATGATTTGTTTGACCAGTTGCAAGGTGCTCATTGCTGATATCTTAGTTTACTCTAAGACCAAGGAGGAGCATGAAGAACATTTGAGAGCTGTGCTGCAGATCTTAAGAGAAAAGAAGTTATATGCCAAATTTAAGAAGTATGAATTCTGGCTGGAGAAGGTAGCTTTCTTGGGGCACGTAGTATCGAATGATGGAATCTCTGTGTACCCAGCTAAGATTGAGACGATAGTAAATTGGGAGAGACCAACAACTGTCACGGAGGTTAGAAGTTTCCTGGGGTTGGCTGGTTATTATCGCTGATTTGTGGAGGGGTTCTCAAAGATAGCAGTACCCTTATCTAGATTGACCCAGAAGAATGTTAAGTTTGTATGGACAGATAAATGTGAGGCTAGTTTTCAAGAGTTGAAGAATCGATTGATATCAGCTCCGATCCTTACCTTACCATTTGGGTTGGAAGGATTCGTGATCTACAGTGATGCATCGCTAAAAGGATTAGGGTGCGCCTTGATGCAAAATGACAAGGTAATTGCTTATGCTTCCCGACAACTCAAGAACTATGAGAAGAACTATCCAACCCATGATTTGGAGTTGGCAGCCGTGGTGTTTACTTTGAAAAATTGGAGGCATTATCTATATGGGGAGAAGTGTGAGATTTATACCGACCATAAAAGTCTTAGGTATATATTCACTCAAAAAGAGTTAAACATGCGACAACGAAGATGGTTAGAACTACTTAAGGATTACGATTGTACGATACTATACCGCCCTGGGAAGGCCAACGTCGTGGCTGACGCTTTGAGTCGGAAGAACCAAGGGGGCTTGGCAGCTATGATCACAAAGGAAAGGAGAATTTTAGACGACCTAGAATCCTTGGGAATTGAAGTCAAGGTTCCAGGCGGTAGGGGACTTTTGGCCGCAATGAGGGTGCAACCATCATTGTTAAAAAGGATTAAGGTAGGACATGCTGTGGACCCAAAGTTGATGAAAGTCTCGGAAGGTCTCGAAGGGGGTCATCATTCAGATTTCCGGGTTAGTAGTGATGGAATTCTACGTTTTGGATCCAGAGTTTGTGTCCCCTTAAACCCAGAATTGAAGAAGGAAATCTTGGAGAAAACATATAACTCGAGGTTCGCGGTACACACCGGTAGTACTAAGATGTACCGGGATGTGCGTGATACCTTCTGGTGGGACAACATGAAAAGGGAGATCGCGGAGTTCGTCTCCAAGTGTTTGGTATGTCAGCAAGTGAAGATCGAGCATTAGAAGCCAGGAGGGTTATTGCAATCATTTTCGGTGCTCGAGTGGAAGTGGGAACATATCACCTTGGACTTTTGTGATCGGGTTGCCTAGGACTTTGAAGGGTCACAATGCTATATGGGTTATTGTGGACCGATTAACCAAATCTGCACATTTTCTGGCTTTTCGGGTTACAAATTCTTTGGAGAAGTTGGCAAGGTTGTACGTTAACGAGATTGTCAGATTGCATGGGGTTCCAGTCTCGATTGTGTCAGATCGTGATGCAAGGTTCACCTCTAAGTTTTGGGCCAGTTTGCAGAAGGCGTTAGGTACAAAGTTGAGCATGAGTACGACTTTTCACCCACAAACAGATGGTCAGTCAGAACGTACTCAAAGAGCATGAGCATGAGTACGACTTTTCACTCACTTCATCCCAACAAGTAGGTGATCGACACTTCTGCCCATACAAAGCCTGGTACGGTACCATTCCAACACTCGCGTGATAACTATTGTTGTATGTGAATTCCACCAACGGCAGGTGATCATCCCAACTGCCCTGCAAATCCAAAGCACACGTCCGCAACAATCAAGGGGTTTTTACACCGCAATCATGATGGGAACTCAAGAGTTATTTTTCGATGACTACTTAAGGGGGGCGATTCCCCTCGGCTGAATCATTCGCAAGAGTAAGAACACAAAGAGTGAGAGAGAGGGAGAGAGAGGGAGAGAGCTTGAGAGACGGACGTCGGAGGGAGTCTTTGACGAAGTCACGAAGTGGAAAGATCCGGCAATGCACCAAATCTCCGAGAGGCAAGATCGAGTCTTCGATTGAGGTGAGATATTGTTTATTCCTTTTGAGATTTCAGGTAATTGATTGTTTCCTTGGGTTGATGATTTATAGAAGAAATAACATGAAGGATGGAATTATGGAAAGATTTGTTTTAGGCTGTGTTGTTGCCGAAACAAATAAGAAAAATAAAAGGGGAAAAAAAGAAAGGGAACTCGGCAGAGAAGGGGATGAGACGAAGGTCATGAAGAGTCGAAGGAGATGAGTACTGGGTTGCTCTTTCTGTGAACCGAAGAGAAAGAAAAAAAAAGACAGAATAGAAAAAGGGGGAGGAAATGAGTGTGCTGGGAATAAAACAAAAAGGTGATTACAAATAGGAAGAAAAGTGGGAGAGAATTAGAATGCAGAAAGTGTAGTCTAGTCACCCAAAAAAATAAAAAATAAATAAAATAGTGGGGAGAATATTGGTGAGCTAACGGGTGGTTGGAAAGAAATAAAGGTGGGGGAAGTTTGAGTGTGTACTTGGGAAGGAATAATATAATAATTAAAAAAAAAGATGTATAATTAATTGATTTAAAAGCTTAATTAGTTATTTAGATGTAATAATTTTGTTATTGAATCTTAGATTTGAGCAAGCACAGGTAGCCGCATTTCCGCGTAAGAGTTCATTTCGAAGCTTCGTTTTGAGGTAAGGGATTATACTTCCTTAAAGTTATTTGATCGTCCTATTTTATTCGGTATTTTCGTTATAACTTTATTGGTTTAACGTTTCCTTCATAAACCCATGTTCGGCATTCGCAGATATTTGCTTTGAACTCCGTCGAACCTATTTTTGTTCATACTTCGAATTTTGAAATTTTTGTAACCCAAGTTTGACTTTTTGAAATATCAACTCATTGGAAAATGGATTACATATGTTTTTGGACGTTTGACTTTATTTGGAACTCCCCCGTGATCACTAAATAAAATAAATTGTTACGTGAAATATGTAACATTAGTGAAACGAAGAAATTATTTGACACCACTGGACATGTGGTGAGGTTATCCGGATATACCTTCAGGCCCGTTGCGGGTTTAGGCGCGTTGGGCTCAGGTCCATTAGGGCAGTTAGTCAGGTCGAGTTGACCACTTAAGTGATCATGGAATCTACGGGTGTTCTTTGTTTCCAACTGGTATGGGACGGTTGACGGCAATTGAATATCTCGTATTTGTTTTGAACTTTATCTTTCATTTGGAATTCCTAATTAGCGTTGTATTAGATTTTATTATTTCTATATCCGATAAATGCAGTTATTGGTCCTGTTAAATTTATTTACCTTTGGCGAAATATAATTTTTGTGGTCAACTCCTCCTTAGAAACCGGAGGGGTTGTATATGAACTTGCCGGGCATTGTTCGCTCACCCTTTTCTACTTTTCTTCAGGTCGTAAGTAAGTTTGAGATCCTCTTAAGCTCGGGTGGACCATTTGGAAGGGTGACTCGTGCAGGAATAAAATCCTTAGCTTTGACGATTATTTTAAATAAACAATTATTGTTTGGAATTAGTGCTGTTAATTACGTCTTGAATTTGTAACAGACAGTAATATATTTTGGTTAGGAAAGTTGTAATGTTTTAATTTGGATATTTTGTGTTTTAGTAATGGTGACGTGGCCAAATTGTGGGACCGCGGTGTCGGTATCGAGCTTGGGGCGTTACAGTTTGTTTTCAAAAAGTCACTAATTTTGAATTCATGCGTTTTCAAAAAGTTTTCAAAAATTAAATTTCTCCACTTTTCCAAATTGAGAGTTTTGACTTTTTTTTCTTTCCAAATTGGTCATTTATACTTTAAAAAAATAAAATTCATCCAATAATTAAAGTTAAATAAATTTATTTATTTGAAAATTATAAACAAATTAAATTATTTTATTTATAAATAATATTTAAAATTACATCTATTCATTAAACTTAAAAATGAATTAATTTATTTATAAAACAATATACAAATTAATTAATTTGTTTGAAAAGTATAAAAATAAAAAAAGTAATGTAAATAAAGTGAATGATTTGGTAGTGTGACCATGTAAGAATTGAGTAAAAATAAAAACCATTGGAGAGAAAAATTATTAGAGAAGAATATTTTTAAAATATGTAGGTGTCAGTGGGACCCAACTAAGAATTTGTGTTAATAAAACCGGAGTATGTTTTGGTGTGTGTAATGTATGCGTGTTTTGTGTGTGTGATTTATATATAAAATGTTTATATAAACAGTGTGTGTAATGTGTATGTGTGTGTTTTATGTGTGTCTTCATTATAATTATATTATAATAAATTATTTTCTTAAAAGGGTTTATACAACTATGATTAACTTAAACTATTATTTATTAATATTTATTAACGCAACATTGATCGATTGTAATTAGTAATTGTGAGTATTATTGATTTTATGAGGTAAACGAGATTAAGGCGATCATGCGTATTAAGGATTATCTTTGCTAAGTATATCAAGGTAATAGATTTCGCTTCTTTAGGTTAATTCCTAAATTTTACCTTTGACATTAGGTTTCCTAAATTGTTTCGTTATTACCATTTTTGCTAGCCATGCCAACATGTGTCGGTGATTGTTTTGATTCCGTCGGATACCATTCTTTGATTAATCTTGATTTTGATAAATCTCATGAAACTTTAGTTTATGTGAGATACCTTTGATTTGAAAGCTTGTTCCGATTCCTAAAGGGGAAACTCTCCCCCTGATAGCCCCCACACCTCAGCCCCATGAGAATGTGAGAGGAAAAATCACGGTGACTCAACAATTAAGTAGCTAGGAGGACCCGTGCCTAGTACCTACAAGGAGCCACCCCCACAAGAAGATGAAACCCTCACACTGCGATTACTAGGACTCGATCCTTGGTTCTATTCCAAATCTACTAGCTTTTAACCAACTGAGCTACGCCCGTGAGGGCATATTTGAAAGCTTGTTCCATGTTGATTAACAATACATTTTGGTTTTTTTTTCGTTTCAAATTCTATTATGATCACTAAGTTTGGAATAACACATCACTTTATTATTGTGACAAGTTTAAATTATTTATTTAAAACCATTATTGAATGAGTGCGGTATTTCAGAATTACCTTTGAAATTTGATATCTTGTGTGGGTAATTATATTTGAACTCTTCAGGGTATTTGAAATTTAAATTGTTAAACTGCTTATGTGATCATGATATATGTGAGTTGTCTATCGTGATTGGCTGGTATGAGACAGTTCTCTATTTGATCCTTACATGCTTCGTCCTTTCAATTCATTGTCTAAAATATATTCTGAGTTGTCCGTCATGATTGGCTGGTATGAGACAGTTTGTGACGATTGGATTTCTCGATTTGCTTTTTGCGTGTCGGCCCTTTCGATTCCTTGTTTTGAAAATCACTTACAATTATTTAATTGCATTTGAAGCTTTATGCTATATTGTTTTGGAATACCTCCATGGTATATATATATTTGGTTAGTTCTCTTTGTGGGTCCACCCCTTCTTAGCTTTCGGAGGGGTGGCATTTGAACTTACTGAATATTGGTCGCTCACCCTTTCATATTATTCTTTTCTTTCAGGTCTTTAGTAGGTACGAGATATCGAGTGTGTTCCAGATGAGCCCATTGGAGAGTTTACTTTAGAAGATTTTGATGAACGTGTGACGACCCGACCCGGACCCCAATGCGAGATCCCGAGTCGCTCCGTCCAAATAGACAAAATACACAAGCATGCACAAGTAGGATTATAAAATTCATGTGGCGCAACATCGCGTACGAACAACAACTCGGCTACACTTGGCCGGAAAAGCAACTTAAAATAAACAAGTCTTCGGCGACGTTACAGCCGGAACCCAACAACTACTCCTACAATATTAACACATGCTTATGATAACCTCAACGGCCACAACATGCCGGAGACAACAACAACAATAATAATTAAACGAGCTTTAGCGGAAGAAACTGTAGCGAACCAACAACATATAAACAAGCTCGACATATAGTCGGCATACAAAAGATTACAAGTGTTAAACCATAAGTTAACTACAACAACAAAATTCCCAAGACAAGTCTACATGACTTGCTTCCCAACGTCCTTTCCAAAATAAAAGACTAATCATCGAAAGTCCAAAAGAGCAACCTTGAGAATACAAACAACCAAACTTGAATAAAGCGAGTCTATCCCGGACCGTCTCCTCGGCTCGGATCTAAGGAAACAAAACAAACAAATAGGGTAAGTCGGAAGACTTAGTAAGTTACTAAGATGCATGATCATGTTATAACATGGCATTTATCATAATTAGGGTTCACGTTCATCATATAGCACTTAACACATTTTCACGTAAGTGCAAGGGAATAAACCATACAAGTAGGATATGATATAGGCACGGCCGCTTCGTAGCTCCTGCAAAATAGTTTGTTAACCCAATATCGTGACTACGATGCTCGTGACTTTGCATCGATATACCGAACTCCGCCGGCTAATAGCAGCCAGTGACGCACGATTGTTACGGCAAAGTGGCTACTTCCCATTGCGCCTACAATGGAGGGGTGTGTCCTGTGCACGGCGATCCATAGCGAGCACGAATCTCTCAATTCGTGAAGGCTATACATCGTCCTACCCTGACATAAAAATCAAACCAAATAACGCCAGCTGGACTTAATGCAATGCACAAGTAGATGTTTACTCGTAAAGACCAAATAATGATCGAATTCGACAAGAGCGAACTCGACCGACCAAGTAGGGTATAAATCTCTACAATAAATCAAGTCAAGGCAATTAATTGCTCATAACCAAATAATCGTAACTGGTTCAATTGCACATAAATAAACTCAACTTAAAATTTGAGCAAACTTGACCAAACGGTGTCCAAACTTCGTAGGGATTGAAATTAGGGTTCAACGTGTTCAATTCTTCCCTAGAGTCGACTCCGTTGAGTCTTTTCTCTAAATTCCCAAATTCCGGGTAATTGAAGCTATGTGCTTCAACTCACCCTAAATCATTTCTAAGCTCATCTAGGTTATAAATTCACCAAGGCATAGCAATGAGATTCATGTTCATCATAGAGTCCAATAATGAGGATAGAACACATACAACATACAACATATCATGTAAGCTCAATTTAGGCCATTAACACTTAACAACATTTCCATCAACAAATACAATACATGTTTCTAACATGTTCAAAACCATAAGTAAACAAGATGCAAGAGTTTTATAAACTTTCATAGGCAAGAAACCAACCTATACATGCTCCTAGCAAGTCCATATTTTCACAATACAAGAAAATAGCATAGGAAGCATAAAAGTGTCCTCATTGACCTCAATCACCATAGGCTTTGTTTCCTTAGGGTCAATGAGAACTAAAAGAAGAAGAAGAAGAAAGTAACTTACTTGTTCTACACCAAAGAAAGCAAAGGAAGAAACCAATCGGATGGAAATGCTCTACTCTTTGAGCTCTACACTTTTGATGAAGGTAGCTTGGGCAAATGGAGAGTGGATGAGGGAAGATGGAGATGAGAGCTTCAAGAAGCCATGGAAGAACCTTAAGAGAGAGGAAATTCGTTTGTTGAGAGTGGAGGTGAGAAATGAGGGTCAAAATCTGATTGCAAGGCTTATATTGGCCTAGATTTTGAGTGGGACAAGTGTCAAGCCAATGTGGTCCCTTTCCAAGCTGATTTTGTGGCTTAATTGGTCACTAATGCAATCTTAATCCATCATTAAAACTAGTTAGGGATGTTAGGACATAAGTGAGAAGGGTTAGGGAGGTTTAGGATAGGTTTAGATAGGGGGTTAAGGGGTACAAGTCGTCCAATTCCAAAACAGGGGAAAAAAATCCCGTAGTGTATCAGGACTTGAGGCGGGCGCCTCAAGCATGCCCAGGCGGGCGCCTCATGTACTGAGGCTGTCTCCATGTTCAGCTCACTTTGAAATAGCTCCCTGCATTTGAGGCGGGCGCCTCGCAAGGTGCCAGGCGGGCGCCTCGGCTCCAGAACCTCCAAAACTTGGTCTAAACTTGACCTAAATGATCCCAAAATCATGGGCAACCATTCTAAGGTCTAACCCTACTCAAAACGAGTCGGAAACGCACCCGAACAACACCCGGAACAAGGTAGAACAAGGCTCGAATCACGCGACGAATGGTTAACGAATCAAACACCAATCAAACACCAATCAAACTAGAATATCTTGGACATGAAAGAAACTTGTTTCAACATGGTTAAGACCCGAATATAAAGCCAAGAACTCAACGAACACTTCGTACGACGAAATAGAAGCAAATACGAGCAACGAGGGGAAACGCTAAGGCCAAAATCAAAGCGATCAAACCGGCGATTCAACAAACAAGTTTATATGATTCTAAACATGTTAAGGACTTCATGAATGACTTATGAATGTTTCTAAGACATTTCTATACTAAGTAAACATGCTCACATTCAATCAAGAAAGTATGAAGACAGACATACGATGCACATGCAAGAATACGGGGCGTTACACTCTCCCCTCCTTTAGAAATTTAGTCCCTAAATTCTTACCAAGTTCGTCGAATAAATGTGGATGCTTCTCACGCATCTCCGCTTCCGTTTCCCAAGTCGCTTCTTCAATGTTGTGGTTCCTCCAAAGAACTTTGACTAAGGGAATTCTCTTGGTTCGTAGCACTTGCTCTTTGGTATCCAAAATCTTCACGGGCTTTTCAACGTAAGACATATCCGGCTCAAATGTTATCTCCTCATACTCAAGTACATGGGACTCATCCTTCAAATATTTTCGCAACATGGAAACATGGAATACATTATGAGTCTCCGAAAGTGAAGGTGGCAATGCGATACGATACGCCAAGGACCCAACTCTCTCAAGAATCTCGAACGGACCAATGTACCTCGGTGTAAGCTTCCCTTTCTTGCCGAATCTCTTCGTACCTCTCCTCGGTGTTACCTTCAAGAACACGTAGTCTCCCACTTGGAACTCAAGATCCCGTCTTCGATTGTCCGCATAACTCTTTTGTCGACTTTGAGCGGTGCGCAATCTATCTCTAATCAACTTCACGCTCTCAACCGATCGTTGCACTAACTCGAACCCCAAAGTTTCGCTCTCCAACTTCATCCCAACAAATTGGTGATCTACACTTACGCCCATACAAAGCTTCATACGGCGCCATCTTGATACTCGATCGATAGCTGTTATTATACGCAAACTGCTTAAAGGTAAATGAGAATCCCAGCTTCCCTTGAAATCCACGGCACAAGCTCGCAAAGATATCCTCCAAAATCTGAATTAATCGCTCGACCGCCATCCGCTTGTGGATGAAAAGCAGCATCAAGTCCAACCGTCCCCAAAGCTTCCTGCAACGACTTCCAAAATCTAGATGTGAACCTCGGATCTCTATCGGACACAATACTAACAGGTACGCCATGAAGTCTCACGATCTCCTGAATATGCAAAGCTGCCAACTGAGTCAACGAATAAGTGATAGCTATCGGAATAAAGTGTGCAGACTTAGTCAATCTGTCAACTATAACCCAAACTGCATTAAAACCTCTCCGCGTGCGCGGTAACCCTGTCACAAAATCCATGGTAATGAACTCCCATTTCCACTCAGGAATCTCAAGTGGTTGTAGAAATCCCACAGCCTCGATGCTCACCTTAACTCACGACAAGTCAAACACTTTGACACATACTCCGCAATTTCTCTCTTCATGCCCTTCCACCAAAACTGTCCCTTCAAGTCTAAGTACATTTTCGTGCTCCCCGGGTGAATGGTATACCTCGTTTTGTGAGCCTCATCAAGAACCAACCTCTTCAATTCAGTATTACAAGGAACACAAATCCTACCTCGAAACGTTAAAGTACCCTCACCATTAATCACGAAATCAGGCGATACATTCTCAACCAACCCATCCAAAATTTTCTTCAACTCCGGATCCTTTCCTTGCGCTTCTCTAATTTTCCCAAGTAAGACTGGTGTAGCACGAACATTTGCGAAAATCACACCTCGATCATAAACACTAGGACCCCAATCTCGCAAATCCTCCAACATCTTCCATTTTTTAACCATCATACACGACATGTGAACTTTTCTACTCAAGGCATCCGCTACTACATTTGCCTTCCCCGGATGATACAATATAGTGCAATCATGATCCTTTAATTTTTCCATCCATCTTCTTTGCCTCATGTTCAATTCTTTTTGAGAAAACAAGTATTTCAAACTTTTATGGTCGGTGAAAATCTCAAACTTAGCCCCATATAAGTAATGTTTCCATTTATGCAACGCGAAAATAATCGCAGCCAACTCCAAATCGTATGTCGGGTAATTCTGTTCATAAATAGACAACTTCCTCGATGCATAGGCGATCACCCTTCCATTCTGCATCAAAACACAACCCAAACCTTCCTTAGAAGCATCGCTATAGATCACAAAATTATCTCCCCCACTAGGCAAAGCCAAAATAGGTGCCGATGTCAACCGCTTCTTAAGCTCTTGAAACGGCCGCCACATTTCTCGCTCCAAACAAACGGCACATTCTTGCCAATCTCGTCATAGGAGTCACGATCCGAGAAAACCCTCAATAAACCTCCTCCTAATAACCCGCTAACCCCAAGAAACTACGAACCGGAACGAACTAGGCCTCTTCCAATTCGTCACCGCTTCAATCTTAGAAGGATCAACGGCTATCCCGGCTAGAAACGATATGCCCAAAAAGATACTTCCTCGAGCCAAAAGGCACATTTGCTAAACTTGGCGTAAAGTCAGCTTTCTCCCGAAGAATGGATAAGACAATCCTCAAGTGTTTCTCATGCTCCTCCCGAGATTTCGAATACACTAAGATATCATCAATAAAGACTACAACAAAACAGTCAAGATAACTATGAAAGACACGGTTCATCAAGTCCATGAACACCGCTGGTGCATTCGTCAACCCAAACGGCATCACTACGAATTCAAAATGCCCATATCTAGTGCGAAAGTCGTCGAATGTCTTCCTCTCTAACCTTCAATTGGTAGTAACCCCATCTCAAATCAAGCTTAGAGTAGACAATAGACCCTTGCAACCGGTCAAAAGATCATCAATGTGGGTAGAGGATACTTATTCTTAATGGTCACCTTATTCAATTCTCTTAGTCTATGCATAACCGCAAACTCCCATCTTTCTTCCTCACAAATAAGACCAGAGATGCTACCCTAAGGCGACACACACTCTGGGTTTAACAAAACCAATCTCTAGAGTTCTTGCAACCGAAGTTTTCAACTCCCTAAGCCCGCTGGCGCCATCCTATACTTGCCTTAGAAATCGGTGAAGTCCCCCTGAATAAGCTCAATACAAAATTCTAGTTCTCTATCTGGCATAGCATGTGATCGGTAGAAAACACATCGGGAAATTCACATACTACCTGAACTCCTTCTAAGTTAGGCGAAGACTTCTTCTTATCAACTACGCAAGCAAGATAACCCAGACACCTTGAGACAAGAATTTCTAGCCCTTAGCGCAGAAATAAAATGCAAGTCACCGATGCATGATCACCCACAAAAGTAAACTCAGCACACCCTCAAGATATAAAAAGTAACCCGCTTCTTATGGCGGGGGCCAACTATAACTATAGCATGATAAGCACAACCGCCCATGCCAAGAATCACATCAAAATCACGTATAGGTAGAACTACCAAGTCCGCATGCAAAGTGTGGTCACCCACCAAAACATCACAAGATTTAAATATTCTCAGACGCTGAGCATATATTCCCGAGCTGGTAGACACTTCAAGCAAATATGGCAAAGATTGAGGCAATACGCATAGATTCTCAACAAAGTGCGAAGCAACATAAGAATGCGAAGACCCCTGATCTATGAGAACTCGAGCCTTATGATCTAATATAGAAAGAGCACCTCCTATCACTAGACCCCTGAACCTCCTACCGATCAAGCGCAAATACACGGCTCAACCTCGGTTTTATCTGACACTCTCTTAGCTCCAGATCGAGCCACATTTCCCTGCTTGAGTTGCCCCAACTTCTTGGGCACCTCTTCTAAAATGAGTACCATCTCCGCAAATTGTACACTTTCCAAGCTTTGCCTAACACCAATCAACCGTATGTCCTAGCTTCCGACAATAACCAAGTCATACTCCCACTACGCTGCCCTGCTGGCCTTAGATGAAGAAGCATTGTTACCTTGTTTCCTCGATCGTGGCCTACCTTTGGCCTCCACTTCTCCTATCACTCTGCTTCCCCGATATCCCCTTCTATTACCCGAATTGTTTCCCTCGACATCGCTTCCGAGTAGCCTCGTCACACTACTAGCATTATTCTTGACCTCGTGTTCCTCAATGTCTTGCTCCACCTCATACGCCGATCAATCCGCACTTCGATAATCTAAGTGAGTTTAAGCTAGAATCGCTTTCTAAACTCGCCTAACCCCTTTACAAACTTGTGTGTTCTCCGTGCCTCCGTGGGAATCGATACGCATAATATCGGCTCACTCGTGAACTCGCGAATACTCCGCTACCGCCATGCTACCTTGCTCAAGATCATAACTCTTCTCCCTTTGCGCACTACATCCCAAGACATATTCATTCTTAAACTCTCTTGGAAATTGGCCCAAGTAATGGGAACTTGTCAGATCTCCCAACTCTCCTTCAACACGGCCCACCAATTTGGGCGGCCCCTTTAAATTTGAACGTTGTTAGCATAACTCTTTCTTCTCGCCTGCAAGACACCCCAACATGGACATTACTGATCATTTCCTCCATCCATAACTCTACTTCCTCCCTCGGCTTTGCTTCTCCAAGAAACGAACTAGGTTTTAACTTAAGAAATCTCTAAGAGAGATGCCTGGCCCCTGTCCTTGGTGGTGGAGGCGCCGTCTGTCAACCTCCCCGGCCTCCCCTAAAAGCCAATAATCGCGATGGAATTCGGCCATATCCCGGCCCTACCTGATTCTCTCAAGCGTGCACTTCATCAGTTCAACTGAACTCTCCGGGTCTACCTCTCCCGGGATTATCCATCTGACTCCTACAAGAATTCACTGACGTTAAAATCAACACACAAATAACCAACCCAACTAG
>CM028377.1:7937557-7966557 GCA_013146195.2 Codonopsis lanceolata | reverse complement strand
ATGCACAAATCTCAGAGAGGCAAGATCGAGTCTTCGATTGAGGTGAGATATTGTTTATTCCTTTTGAGATTTCAGGTAATTGATTGTTTCCTTGGGTTGATGATTTATAGAAGAAATAACATGAAGGATGGAATTATGGAAAGATTTGTTTAAGGCTGTGTTGCTTAGAAACAAATAAGAAAAATAAAAGGGAAAAAAAAGAGAACTCGGCGAGAAGGGGATGAGGAAAGGTCATGAAGAGTCGAAGGAGATGAGTCTTGGGTTGCTCTTTCGTGAACGAAGAGAAAGAAAAAAAAGAGAATAGAAAAGGGGGAGGAAATGAGTGTCTTTGAGAATAAAACAAAAGGTGATTACAAATAGGAAGAAAAGTGGGAGAGAATTAGAATGCAGAAAGTGTAATCTAGTCACCCAAAAAAAATAAAATAAAATAAAATAGTGGGGAGAATATTGGTGAGCTAACGGGTGGTTGGAAAGAAATAAAGGTGGGGGAAGTTTGAGTGTGTACTTGGGAAGGAATAATATAATAATTAAAAAAAAAGATGTATAATTAATTGATTTAAAAGCTTAATTAGTTATTTAGATGTAATAATTTTGTTATTGAATCTTAGATTTGAGCAAGCACGAGGTGGCATTTCCGCGTAAGAGTTCATTTGAGCTTCGTTTGAGGTTCTTCCTTAAAGTTATTTGATCGTCCTATTTTATTCGGTGAGTTTCGTTATAACTTTATTGGCTTAACGTTTCCTTCATAAACCCATGTTCGGCATTCAGATATTTGCTTTGAACTCCGTCGAACCTATTTTTGTTCATACTTCGAATTTTGAAATTTTTGTAACCCAAGTTTGACTTTTTGAAATATCAACTCATTGGAAAATGGATTACATATGTTTTTGGACGTTTGACTTTATTTGGAACTCCCCCGTGATCACTAAATAAAATAAATTATTACGTGAAATATGTAACATTAGTGAAACGAAGAAATTATTTGACACCACTGGACATGTGGTGAGGTTATCCGGATATACCTTCAGGCCCGTTGCGGGTTTAGGCGCGTTGGGCTCAGGTCCATTAGGGCAGTTAGTCAGGTCGAGTTGACCACTTAAATGATCATGGAATCTACGGGTGTTCTTTGTTTCCAAGCGTATGGGGACGGTTGACGGCAATTGAATATCTCGTATTTGTTTTGAACTTTTTCTTTCATTTGGAATTCCTAATTAGCGTTGTATTAGATTTTATTATTTCTATATCCGATAAATGCAGTTATTGGTCCTGTTAAATTTATTTGACCTTTGGCGAAATATAATTTTTGTGGTCAACTCCTCTTTAGAAACCGGAGGGGTTGTATATGAACTTGCCGGACATTGTTCGCTCACCCTTTTCTACTTTTCTTCAGGTCGTAAGTAAGTTTGAGATCCTCTTAAGCTCGGGTGGACCATTTGGAAGGGTGACTCGTGCAGGACTAAAATCCTTAGCTTTGACGGTTATTTTAAATAAACAATTATTGTTTGGAATTAGTCCTGTTAATTACGTCTTGGAATTTGTAACAGACAGTAATATATTTTGGTTAGGAAAGTTGTAATGTTTTAATTTGGATATTTTGTGTTTTAGTAATGGTGACGTGGCCAAATTGTGAGACATGTGTGAGTATCGAGCTTGAGGCGTTGGTTTGTTTTCAAAAAGTCACTAATTTTGAATTCATGCGTTTTCAAAAAGTTTTCAAAAATTAATTTTCTCCACTTTTCCAAATTGAGAGTTTTGACTTTTTTTTCTTTCCAAATTGGTCATTTATACTTAAAAAAAATAAAATTCATCCAATAATTAAAGTTAAATAAATTTATTTATTTGAAAATTATAAACAAATTAAATTATTTTATTTATAAATAATATTTAAAATTACATCTATTCATTAAACTTAAAAATGAATTAATTTATTTATAAAACAATATACAAATTAATTAATTTGTGTGAAAAGTATAAAAATAAAAAAAGTAATGTAAATAAAGTGAATGATTTGGTAGTGTGACCATGTAAGAATTGAGTAAAAATAAAACCATTGGAGAAAAATTATTAGAGAAGAACATTTTTTAAAATGTAGGTGTCGGTGGGATCAACTAAGAATTTGTGTTAATAAACCGAGTATGTTTTGGTGTGTGTAATGTATGCGTGTTTTTGTGTGTGTGATTTATATATAAAATGTTTATATAAACGAGTGTGTGTAATGTATGTGTGTGTTTTATGTGTGTCTTCATTATAATTATATTATAATAAATTATTTTCTTAAAAGGGTTTATACAACTATGATTAACTTAAACTATTATTTATTAATATTTATTAACGCAACGTTGATCGATTGTAATTAGTAATTGTGAGTATTATTGATTTTATGAGGTAAACGAGATTAAGGCGATCATGCGTATTAAGGATTATCTTTGGTATATCAAGGTAATAGATTTCGCTTCTTTAGGTTAATTCCTAAATTTTACCTTTGACATTAGGTTTCCTAAATTGTTTCGTTATTACCATTTTGCTAGCCATGCCAACATGTGTCGGTGATTGTTTTGATTCGCTACCATTCTTTGATTAATCTTGATTTTGATAAATCTCATGAAACTTTAGTTTATGTGAGATACCTTTGATTTGAAAGCTTGTCCGATTCCTAAAGGGAAACTCTCCCACGATAGCCCCACACCCCACCCCATGAGAATGTGAGAGGAAAATCATGGTGACTCAACAATTAAGTAGCTAGGAGGACCCGTGCCTAGTACCTACAAGGAGCCACCCCCACAAGAAGATGAAACCCTCACACTGCGATTACTAGGACTCGATCCTTGGTTCTATTCAAAATCTACTAGCTTTTAACCAACTGAGCTACGCCCGTGAGGGCATATTTGAAAGCTTGTTCCATGTTGATTAACAATACATTTTGTTTTTTTTTTCGTTTCAAATTCTATTATGATCACTAAGTTTGGAATAACACATCACTTTATTATTGTGACAAGTTTAAATTATTTATTTAAAACCATTATTGAATGAGTGCGGCATTTCAGAATTACCTTTGAAATTTGATATCTTGTGTGGGTAATTATATTTGAACTCTTCAGGGTATTTGAAATTTAAATTGTTAAACTGCTTATGTGATCATGATATATGTGAGTTGTCTATCGTGATTGGTGGTATGAGGCAGTTCTATTTGATCCTTACATGCTTCGTCCTTTCAATTCATTGTCTAAAATATATTCTGAGTTGTCCGTCATGATTGGCTGGTATGAGACAGTTTGTGACGATTGGATTTCTCGATTTGCTTCTTTGCGTGCTCCGTCCTTTCGATTCCTTGTTTTGAAAATCACTTACAATTATTTAATTGCCTTTGAAGCTTTATGCTATATTGTTTTGGAATACCTCCATGGTATATATATATTTGGTTAGTTCTCTTTGTGGGTCCACCCCTTCTTAGCTTTCGGAGGGGTGGCATTTGAACTTACTGAATATTGGTCGCTCACCCTTTCATATTATTCTTTTCTTTCAGGTCTTTAGTAGGTACGAGATATCGAGTGTGTTCCAGATGAGCCCATTGGAGAGTTTACTTTAGAAGATTTTGATGAACGTTTGTTTTGATTTTATTTTAGTTTGATATTGACCAAGACATTTTATTGGAGATTGTAAAGTGTTGCTTGGGTTTGGAATTTTTGGGCTAATTGGATCAATGGAATCCCTTATTTGTTTTGTTTATCCGCATTTGGTATTATTTATATATATATATATATATATATATATATATATATATATATATATATATATATATATATATATATATATATATATAATGGTAAGGGTAGATTTTTTCCTCCAAAATTTCACTTTTGAATTATTAACTTTTCAATTATCATTTCGCTTTTTCTCTCTCCTATCTTCTCTGGTTATATTTCTCTTTCTCTCTCCCGTCTTCTCCTTATTTTCTTTCTTATCACCATCATCTCCTCTCTTTTAATTATGTTTAAACATTTTTCTCTCTTTCAACATAAAAAATAGTAACTAAAACAAAAATAATAGTTCCGAAGTTAATAAAACAAAAAGATAAAAGGTTAGTAAAATAAAAATAATTTATGGAACAAGCCGTTATAAAAATAAAAGCTACAGAATCAACAAAACAAAAATAATTTAATGCGAAGGTTAGTAAAATAAAATAATTTACACAACAAAAGTTTAAAACAAATTCTTAAAAATATACATGCAAAACAAAAAGAAGTTAGTAAAATAAAAATATTTGATGAAACAAAACTAATAGTTACATAGCCAATAAAAACAAAAAACAATTTAAACTGAGGTTACTAAAATAATTTACGAAACAAAATTTTAAAACAAATTTTTAAAAATAGCTATATAAAACAAAAATACATTAGTTAAATAAAAATATTTGATGGAACAAAAATAATAGCTAAGGAGTCAATAAAGCAAATATAATTTAAACTGAGGTTAGTAAAATTATAAAAAATAATTTACTGAACAAAAATTTAAAACAAATTCTTAAAAATAGTTATGTAAAACAAAACAAAAATATTTTAGTGAAATAAAAATATTTGATAGAACAAAAATAGTAGTTACTGAGTCAATAAAACAAAACAGTTTAAACTGAGGTTAGCAAAATATTAATAAAAATTTACAAAACAATTTTTTTCCCGTAAAACTAATTCTTAAAAATAAAACAAAAATAATAGTTACGGAGTCAATAAAACAAAAAATATAATGGAAATTATTAAAATCAAAATATCTTACAAAACAAAAATAATAGTTAACAGTGAAAATAATTTCGTTATTTTGATTTTAGCTTATTTTTCTTCTCATAAATTTCTTTATTTATAAAATACAAATATAATTTAATAAAAGTAATCATTCAAAAGGAATAACTTATTTGAGTTCATATTCTATTTGAATGACGGAAAAAATTCAAGTTTATTCGAAAACATTTATTATACAGAGTTTTTGAATAGTATAAAGTGTTCGGGATTGTCAAGCCATTAATTGACACTTAAAAATTAGTATTTCAGTAATGCTATTGAGAAACATTGACGATGTTGCAGGGTTGTGCAATGAAACAAGGCTGATCATCATAAATCTTGGGGATCATATTGTTGAAACAAATTTTTTGAAGGGAAACAATGTTGGAGAAAATGTTTTTATCCCAAGATTGTCATTAACTCTATCCGATGTAAGACTGTGTTTCAAGTTCCAAATAAGACAATTTACATTGTTGGTATCATATGCAATGATAATTAACAAATGTAAAGTCAATAATTGCACGTATGTCTCTATTTGAAGGAAAAAAAAAACAGTATTTAGATATGGACAGTTATATGCCGTATTTTCTATAGTAACAAATTATTTTGGTTTGAAGATACTAATATGCGGTGAAGATGAAAAACCAACTAATAAGATAACAAATGTTGTGTATAAGCAATTTTTTAAAATTTATAATGATTAGTGATATACTTATGTGTAATTGTTAATAAACCGATCCTCCTTATTTTGGTTATGTATGATTTAATTGACGTGCATTTAATGCACGGGTTAAAAAAACTAGTTAGTATTAAGTGAATATGACGTGGTCATAATGTGGACTCACAAAGTCGGGCCCAATTTTGGGGCTTTACAATTTTCTTCTAGTTTGGAATATACATGGATATCAACAAAAACTCAAAGCACCCTTGTACGTAGTTCCCAACATAACACCAAACCTAAATTTTATATCTGTCGTATGTCCGACCAAACCAACTAACTGGAAAAGTTATATCATCATTTTTTGTTACATGTCAAAAAAGTAATTAAACAATTATATTTTTCATCCAATTGCACCAATAACTTTGAGTAAGAATACCGAACTTCAACAAGTTTATCTTTATTATTCTCGTGCTACAACAAAATTGGACATTAACAACGTTGGATAAACGTTGTAATAGAGTTTTCACAACTTTTTCTAAAAAAATATTGAGTTTAACCGAGTTTATGTATTCCTTATTTTAGTGAATTGTGTGCATTTTTATGTCACTTAAGGAAGACATAAAAAAATATAGACAATTGATTCATGGGTTAGGTTATTGGTAATGTATTACGTAACCATCACGCCCGACTTATGTTGGTCTCTAATACGTGTATTTATATTCCTTGTTTTCATAATGAAAATATTTCTTTGTATTATATTGAAAAATGGTTTCATTGGTTGGATTAAGGCATAATGAGCACGTAATGAACATCCTAGCACATAAGATTTCGATCGCGAGTATCGAATGTCGGGCGAGTTGAGACACGATTCTAGTCGAAACGGAATCACGTCTCTCGTTGTCCTTTTGAAAGTAAGGAAAATAAGAAAAACTAATAGAATGGTCCACCTTTTTGAAATTACATTTTAGCATTTGAATTACAACGATCACTACATATAAACAACCCGCCACTAGGGTTAATGTGACACATTTGGCATGTTAAGACAACTTTACAACACTCGACATATGGTGAGTTTAACTGGTTATACCACTTAATCTATGTACCCTTCGGGGTAATGTTTTTTTTAGTCGAATGACAGTGTACGTGATCATAGTATATGAGGGTATCCATTGTCTCTAACTAGCATGAGACAGTTGAGAATTATTGAACTACCCGAGTTCAATATGTGCGCTTTGACTTTCTTTGGAATTATGAGATAATCGATAATTGACAATGTTGTTGTGCATAGTGGAAGCAAATTGCAAACAACCATAAAGTTATAGCAAGATCAATTGAAAGATAAAAGAGAGAGAGAAATTGGGGTAAAAGGACTTTCAAAACTTTTATTATAGTCAATCTTATACACGTGTAGGGTTATAATTATATATAGGAACACTATCAAACCCTAAACCGACTCAAATAAGGAAACAGAAAAGTAGCTTGTTACACCGAGGCGGTCGCGTCACTCCATGTGACATGATTGCCTTGTCTCGATGCAATCGTTTCCCCTTTTTGGATGCGGTCGCTTCATCTTCAGAGAATCGTACCGAAGTGACGTGGCTGCTTCAAGAACTGGGACTACTCTGAAATTTGATGTGCTTGCCTTGCCTTGGTGATGCAACCACCTTGACTGATGTGGTCACCTTGTCCAACATGACGCGACTGCCTTGATACGATAAACCCGAAAGTCCAACCCGCAGGTAGGGCTAGCCCTTCGCACCCGCCTTTGAGGTCCAACCAACTTCTACAACCTGCGAGCCTAGTGAATTGAGCAATTCCATTTTCAACAATCTCCACCTTGGTGAGCATTCACCCAACCTATTAGAAGATAAAGAACTCAACACTCAAAATCACTCTTTTCCTTGTACCATGTGAAAGTTGACCTCCACATCTCTAATTACTAGAGATGTGCAACAAATTCAAGCAATGCTTTGAACTTGTTAGTATTAAATGACTTTGTCGGCATATTTGCAGCATTTTCCTTGGTGCGAATATTCTCTAGCAAAACACCCCACATCATCAACCAACTTACGAATATTGTGAAATTCACATCAATGTGTTTCATTTCTGAATGATAAATCTGATTCTTCGCTAAGTAGATTGCACTCTGACTGTTACAATGCAACAGAACTCCACCTAGCTAAATACTCAATTCTTTGACTAAGCCCAAAAGCCATAAGGCTTCGTTTGCAACTTCTATAACGACCATGTATGCCTCAGTTGTAGACAATGCAATAATAGTCTAAATCATAGCTCTCCAATGTACATATGGGTCTACCCGCAACGGTAATCTAACTGGGCCTCAGTTCGGGACGCAAACCCAACCAACTAACCAACATAAAACAATACATTTTGAAATAGTAATTAAATGAAAACATCTTCTGAAAATACATTGCTTGAATAAAAACGGAGTCATACAAGACTCAAATTGTTTTACAATAACCCAACATAAAAGATTGAGAAAAATACCAAAAAGTCCTAAAAAAATTCTCATATTAAAAAAATCTCAAAAATAATTCTTTTACCAAAAAAGTCTCAAAGTTGGACTTTTAATACCAAATAGTCCAAAACTTAACATTTATGCTAATGTCGTTAGAATAAAAGCTTGGAATCTTATATTTCTTTTCAATGAAGGTAATGGTGACAAAATTGTATTTTATAATAATAATAATAATAATAATAATAATAATAATAATAATAATAATAATAATAATAATAATAATAACAATAACAACAACAACAACAACAACAACAACAATAATATCAGTAGCATCAATACTTTTATTATTATTTATTATTTTGACAATCACTACTACAATTTCATAAGACAAAAATTTGTGTAAGACGGATCTTCTTTACCCGACCCATCGTGCATTGGTGGGTTGAGCTGTGAGAGAGTGAGAGCACTGTCTTACGAATTAAGATCCATAAGAAGGTCTTACATAAGAGCTACTCATTTCATAAAGATATAAAAGTTAACTTTTTCAAAAATTTTAAATGAAAATTTTTAAATTAGATTTTATGAATAAAATAATTCTTTTTTTTTTTTATCTTTTCGACTTGATTTTTTAAAAGGAGACTTTTTGTATTATTTTTCAATAATAATAATATTGACATAAATTACTCACATATTTCCTAAATTATTGTCCTACAAATTAAGTATTTTATGAATATAAAAAATACATGTTAAATTTCAATTTGAAAAATATCAAATTCAATTAAAAAACCAACCAAGACAGTAATTTAGGATTAACGGGAGTTTTGAAATAATAATAATTACACTATATTATTATTATTATTATTATTATTATTATTATTATTACTATTATTATTATTATTATTATATACAATATAATATTATTATCATTTCTATTATTGAATAGTAAATAAGATTTCATCCAAAATGAAAGCTTTTATTCTTTTTTTTTTTATTTATTTTAAAGAGGATCAATAGTAGTTCCCCACTTACCCCCTGGGTGACTCGAACCCACGACCTATTAGGTATGGGTGAAACGTCTTACCACTAAGCTGCACTTACTTGTCGAAAGCTTTTATTCTAACGAAGTTAGTAGAAGCGTTAACTTTTGGACTGTTTTGTATTAAAAGTTTAACTTTGGGACTTTTTAAATAGAAGAATTATTTTTGAGACTTTTTGGACATGAGATTTTTTTTTTAGGACTTTATGGTATTTTTCCCTAAAAGATTCACATGTTATACACCAATAACTCAAATCGTTATCACAAGTTTCAAAAGGGGTTACAATACCAAGGAAGACTACACGCCTCCTTACACAGCCACAAAAGAACTACTAGAACCGCGGAAGCTACCCAATTGAGACTTCCCCCACTAGCGCTCCGTAGACTCGGTCATGCTCACCGTCTTGCTTGGCTTTGATCTAAGGAAAATAAATAGGACGGGGTGAGTCGAAACTCAGTAGACTTTAGGTGTACTTATATATATCATGCGTGTATGCAACATGATAACGTGCCATGAGAATTAGTGATGCATACAATCCAACGTGAATATCACAATTCATAAAGAGTATTCATATAACACATAAGGATTCATATATTAATGGTTATTCACACAAGTAGTATACCGGATTGAGATACATCACCAATCAACCGCAACCCAAATACCGCTTGTTATCTCTAACCACGATTACAAATTATTCACGTTGTCCTGGGAAGTTGAATCACAAGGCCAAGTCACTACAACCTTGGCAGCTGTGACCTAACAAGGCAAATACCCCAAATTAAAACACAAGGTAAGCCTTAATATAAAACCTTAGTCATGGCTATGACTAAGGGGGTTGAGTCCAATCAAACTCCGCTACTAACCGGCATTCCACTCCACCCCGTGATCCTGTTAGAGGGTCGTTTGATGCTCAACAACACACAAGAGATTGTTCGTATACCAAAGATTATTTCCCACATAATTCCACTTGTTGTTATTCACGAAGGCCCACAATTCTATCTCATGATTATTCAACAAATTCCCAAGTTATAATTCTCATTTTATGATACAATGACTTGTGAAGTAAAGTCATCGTTACCTACTAACACATTATTAGTATTGACCACACAATTCACGACGAACATTCATTAATCCAAATAATTTCTAAATATTATACCAACACGATTTCTATGAATGTCAACATATTTCACATGCTCAAATACCCAAATTAATTCATAATATCACCAATAATTTCACACATATTCGTTTCAAATCACCAATTTGCATGTATACATTTTCCATCACATAATATCATATAGACCTCATAAATCATTACAATAGGCATAATAATCCATGAATGAAACATCTATAAGTAAGAATCCCCCTACCTCAAAAATGACAAATGCACAAATGTTGATGCATGTAGAAGATAATCAGACCAAAGCGAAGCTCTAGTCGAGGGGAACAACTTTGATGAAGACCAACTAGACAAATGAACAAGGATTGAACTCCAAAACCAAGCTAAAAGATGAAGAAACTTAATTCTCTCAATCTCACCTCCAATAGGTGTGTTAGTGTGTGTTTTAGGACTGAAATTTGTGATCTCTAACACCCATAGTCGGGTAAAAATTCGTTATATACTTGTTGACTAAAACTGCAAAATGAACAAAGTGGGTTTAATGAAAACGGGGCAATGCGGTCGCATTGTCCCTTAGTGATGCGATTGTTTCGCACAATACGGTCGCTTTTTGAGTTATAATGCGACCACTCTCAACCTGGGTCTGAAACCCAAATCTCCCAGAACCTGATACGATCGCTTCACCATGTGTAATGCAATCGCTTCCACTAACAATGTGGTCACTTTCCTAAGTGGAATGCTGTCGCATCCGATACTGGATATTCAACCAAATCAGACATCTATGATGTGCTTCCCCAAGGTGGATGCGACCCCATTGACTCCTGTTACCAAATTCTACCAACTTAAGTCCAAAAATGACCAAAACAAATATCCATCATATTAACACCAAACCAGCCATAATAAGGCTCCAAAACATAATCATAGGACCAATTTTACCAAGTCTAAACATACCACATTTCATAGTAAACATTTTTTCCAAAACCAATTATACTCAATTCATGAAATTCAACCTCAATTCAATTCAACTAACACCTTGCCATTAATCCAAACACATTGTCATCATATAACACACAATTTATATTGAAGTGAGTTTTGAAAATTCCCGGTTGTTACAGGTAAACACTTAACCTATGGTAGATCTCCTACGATCAACGTCACCCCCATAATCTGAGTCAACATACCACACAACCGAAGGCATCACACTTTACCTCTCAAACATAATGTTTGTAATCCATAGTGCCCCTCAAGTATTTGAAAATCCACTTGACACCTTCCCAATGTTTTTTACCTGGATTTGTCATATACTTGATCACCGCACTAATAGCCTGCCCCAAATCTGGTCTAGTGCAAACCATGGCATACACGAGACATCCCAATGCACTTGTATATGGAACACTTGACATATTCTACATTTTTAGTAGTCTTTGGGGAATATGAGGTAGATAGATTAAAATGATTCGCCAATGGTGTAGTAAAAGGTTTCGCATCCCCAATGTTAAACCTCTCAAACACCTTCTCAATATATCTAACTTGAGACAGTAACAACCTTTTAGATTTTATGTCTTGACCAATCTCCATCCCAAGAATCATATTGGCTTCCCCCAAATCCTTTATGTCAAACTCTACAATCAACAAGGTTTTCAACTTCTTGACATCGTCCATGATCTTACCCGTGATAAGCATGTCATCCACATACGTTAACAAATAAATACAAGAACTATAATCAAGGCTCTTCACATATACGCAACAGTCATACTCACACCTTTTGTAGGTAATACTGATCATGTAGAAGTCAAACTTGGTGCACCACTACCTTGGAGACTGCTTTAGCCCATAAAGAGATTTCTTCAATTTATATACCAAATGCTTTTCACATATTGCCCTCTTTGGTCTCGTAGTTGAAGTAATAGCCTCTTCAACCTCTTTTGTAGTTGCCTCATGATCCAGAATTGCGATCCATATCCACTTTTGGTAACTCCACCTTGACGACTATCTTATCCTTCCCTTTGTTTTTTTTTTGGCAATTGTTCATCATTTTTTTCATATCGAGTACCCTTTAACGTAGTTTTCTCATTGAAAATTACGTCTCTACTTATCACCACCTTGCTTGACTTGGGATCCCAAAGTCTAAACCCATTCACTCATTTTGAATACACGAGGAAAGAAGATACAATCCTTAGACTTAGGGTCAAGCTTTGATCTCTCTTCGGTCAAAATATGTACATAAGATGGACACCCAAACACCCGTATGCCGGTGAGGTCTACCTCATTACCTGTCCATACTTCTTTTGGTACCTTGCAGTCTCAAGATGCCCGTTAATGTGAACCCACGATCTTCTAGAAAGGTTTTATGATGAATGACTCCACGAACCAATGTCCTCGAGATGACGTGAACCTTAGAATCGTGAATGACGCCACAATTGGGATAACTCTCCAACTAATAAGTCAAATTCAATCATAAACAACAAATCCACAATATTTATAATCGAGCTTCCAATCCAGACAGCCAATGAAGAACACAATTTTCTATTCAAAAATCAACTCAATTTTACTAATCAATCAACTCTCAAAAAAATGTTTAAGAATACCTTTATATAAGGCTTACAAAATAAATCCTAATTCTTGTAGGAAAAGAAAACTAATTAAAAATGAAACTTTTAAACCTAAACTTTAAGAAAAATCATAATTAAAAGGAAACTAAAACCCTAAAAATACCCAAACAGTAAAATACCAAAAATAAAAACACAATGTAGCATGCCAGTTTTCTTGTGGATGCGGTCGCGTTCGACGTTTAAAAGTGAGCGTATTGTTGACAGATTGTTCGTCCAAAATGGAGATCAATTTTGCTGCTTTGACACCTTTTTTTTTTTTTTTTGCTTTGACACCTTGACCCCCTTAAATATACAAACATCTTCCTAAGCTCCAAACTTGTTTACAAGTTTCCAAACTTATCAAATAGATCCCTGAACTCTTGGAAACACTTTTAAGGATTTTCAGGATCGTATCATACCCCTCCCCTTGAAAAGGATTTGCCCTCAAATCCGCACATGGAACCCGATGATCCGCCTTTGAGTCAAGATCCATCCAATCCGCCCATTGAGTTGAGAAAAAGTAGCCATTGATCATCTGTTTGATTAACCAAGAACAAGACAAAGTTGGAGCTTCAAAATCAAACGGGTCTTCACATACATGCGACAACTTCAAGTTTTCGCGAACCACCTTCAACTTCAAGTTTTCTCGAACCACCTTCAGCTTCTTCTCTTCTTCATCTCTTTCAATTCACTCTCTCTCAATTTTCTCTTTTTCAATATTTTCCCTTTCAATCCTTTCCTTTTCAAATTTCTTTTTTTCAATTCTTTCTTTTTCAATTTTCCAATCACTCATGCTGTTTTGCAAAACCAATAGATCATCACGAACTTGAGCATGTGTTAAAGGTACTAAAGAGATCTCCCTATTTCCATACATGAAATTATATTTCTTTGTACCCATCATATTGTAAATTGCTCATCGGTCTGTTTGCCATGGTTTCCCAAGTAATAAGTGACCAGCCTCCATCGGTACTACATTACGCATAATCGTATCGGAATACTTCCCTATTCGGAACGTGACTAGGGTTTGTTGGGAGACATGCACTTTCCCATCGATATGTAGCCCTAGCAACTCATAAGGTTGCGAATGTAAAAAATGGTAGCCCTAACCTCTCAACCATATAGGGGCTAGCAAAATAAGAGCCACTATCTCCATCAATAACCATACTACATACCTTATTGCTCACATAACATCTAGTACGAAATATGTGCTTTCTACATGCCTCAATCATGAACTCACTACCCACTATCCCTAAAAAAAACTCTGTCTAATCATCAATAACCAATAGTTTAGGAAGTTAGTGATTATTTTGGTGATTCACTTCCTTATGTGTATGCACTTAAGATCATAATTTTTAAATAACAAATCCCCTAGAACAATTAGGATTTCAAAATTGAAAGAACAAGACAACTAAAGTAAGGTTGATGACCCAATCTTAAACAACGAGAAGAAAAAAAATAATGACAATTTTATTTGTATTTTTTTATTTGACACGAACCCTGACGGAATTAGGGTTTAAGAACTAGAACGATAATAATGAAATATTAAGATATAATGGAGTTACTTTAACTAAGATTGCTCTGATTCCAAATGATGTGAACCCAAGATCTCCTAGAAAGGTTTTAGGATGAATGACTCCATGACCCAATGCCCACAAGATGACACGGACCTCAAAATTGTAAATGACGCCACAATTGGGATGACTCTACTAATAAGTCAAATATAATCATAAACAACAAATCCACGATGTTTATAATCCGAGCTTCCAATCTAGCACACTCAAAGAAGAGCACACTTTTCTATCCAGAAAATCAAATCAATTTCATTAATCAATCAACTCTTAAAAACAATGTTTAGGAATGCCTTTATATAAGGCTTACAAAATAAATCCTAATTCTTGTAGAAAAGAAAACTGATTAAAAATGAAACTTTTAAACATAAAATTTAGGGAAAAAGAAACCTAATTAAAAGGAAAATGAAACCCTAAAAATACCAAAAATAAAAACACAATGTAGCACACTAGTTTTCTTGCGGATGCAACCACGTTCATCGTTCAAAAGTGAGCGCATTGTTGACAGATTATCCATCCAAAATGGAGATCAACTTTGCTGCTTTGACACTTTGACCCCCTTAAGTATACAAACATCTTACTAAGCTTTCAAACTTGTTTACAAGTTTCTAAACTTGTCTACAAGTTTCCAAACTTATCAAATAGACCCCTGAACTCTTGGAAACACTTTTAAGGCTTGTCAGGATTGTATCACACGTGGTGATCTGTTTATTAGGAAACATGTCTTACGAATGATATGATTCTAGCAAGCTCGAGTTTTAATGAGATATGTGATGATTGGTTCGAGAGTTGGAAGATTCAAGCAAGAATGATCAAGCATGCATGAAGAGTTCGTGATTGAACAAAAAATCAAGTGTCAAAGAAATCAAATGAAGTCCTTTAAATACGTTTTTATACAAACTTAATTCATGAATTTATTGGAGATTCAGGTTAGCACAATGACTACTCTACAAATTCAAAGAGGTTTTGTGAAGCCTTAGATTTCGGCTTCTTCCCTTCTATGGGTCTTCGCCAAGGTGATCCTCTTTCACCAAGCCTCTTTATTATCTTAAAGACCAAAATCTTTGATTCGAATGTCCTATTGTGTCATCTTGCTTTTGCCGATCATTATCTTTTGACTTTGGAAACACTCGATTTTATTGCTTTTAACACCTCTTTGTAAAGGAAGACTTTAGGGGGGCCAAAATACAACTTTGAAAATTAGGCCTTTACAAAAAACGAGATTGTTAGAGTTTTCTTATTTTGGAGGATTTATGTTTCTTAAATAGCTTAAGTAACTTTCATAATTGTTTCCTACATAGATTAGGTAAGTTGAGTTTTTTCCTTTTATTTTAGGATCCCTTTTGCTTCAAGTATTTAGGTTAATTGTAAGCCTATATAAGGCCTTTCTTTCTTTGTAGAAGATACATTATTTTTGCTAATTAAAATTAAGAGGTATTGTTCAATACTTGGTTCCTTGTGAACGTTCGCAAGCTTCCACAACGAGACCGTGGTTGTTTTGTGTGACTTATCAATTGGTAAACCCAACCAATTGTGGTGTCGATTCCCTTACACTTAGGTTGCTATTGTTGTCAATCGAATGTCTTGGTAACCAGTCCGAGGTTGTCGCTTGCGTGGACTAGAGGTCGACGTGTCAGCCAACGAATTGAGTTCATATCCATAGAATCCGTGTTGCTTCAAGGAGTCATCTTCGATTCTCTTGCGGATGTGCATATCATTTGGTATCAAAGCTTAGGTTCGTTTTCTATCCTACTTAAATTGTTCTTAATTTGAATTTTTCTTTTCAATTCTTTTCTCATTCTTCGAATTAGGATTTTTAATTCTATTTCGTTCTATTTGTTATTGTCCTTTTTTCAAACCCTAATTTTTTTCCTAGGGTTATAAATCTGAATAAAAAAAATTGATGTTGTTTTTAATTCGGCCAACACTGTTAAAAAAAAAGGGATGGTATTTTGATTTCGGCCATGCTAAGCACAAAAAAAAAAAAAAATCAAAAGTAAAAAAAAAGGAATGATGTTCTTAATTATTTCATCTAGCACTGTTCATTTTTTTTTTTTGCTTGGTTACCGAAAAGTTGTTGCTAGAAAGTTTGTGATTCCAAAACTTAGATTCGGTAATAAATTTCTACACGTTTGCATCCTTTATTTTATTCACTTTCTTACTCCTATTCCGTCTTCTATACGTGTTTCAATTGTTGAGTTGCATAAACTATCACTTGTTAACTTGTGTTGCTTGCTTAGTTTTCTTGGAACCTTGTTAATTGAACTTGAGTGGTAAAAGTCAAGAGTGGTGAGTTTAAAAGAGGGTAAAAGCCAATAAATTTGTGAAACACGAGTGTGTATTTGTTATTACTAACATTGTTTTGCAGATTTCATCATGTCCGAAAGTAGTGGAAGTGGTACAATGGAGAATCCTATGGATACTAAATTTGTGATGGAGACGTTGGTAAAGGAGTTACAAAAGTTGAGAGAGAATTATGAGGTGTTGGTTGAAAGGTTAGGTTAGTTGGAAAGTGGGAAAAAACCAAAAGGGAAGAATGGAAGAAGAGCCAATTAGGGAATAACAAATTCGGGTGGAACCTAATAGGCAAGGGTTGGATATGAACTTTAATAAGGTTGGTAATGCGTATGAAGAATGGCTAGGTGAAATAATCGTGATCGAAGGATTATGCCTAGGAAAGATAACAACATGAACGAGATTAGATTGAAAATTCCTTCCTTTTCAGGAAAGAATGATCCGAAGTTGTACTTGGAGTGGGAGATGAAGATCGAGAGTATCTTTGGTTGTCATAACTATTCAGAGGAGTAGAAGATTAAGTTAGCCACCATATAATTTTTTGATTATGCTGCGGTTTGGTTGGACAAGATGATGAGAGAAATTGAGATGGAGAGGGTCATGAGGAAGCGGTATATTCCAACATATTACTATAGAGATCTACATCAAAAGTTGCAAACTTTAAGGCAAGGTAGAAAGAGTATTGAGGAACACAAAATTGAGAGAGAAAACCGTGAAAGAATAAAGAGAGAAAATTTGAGAGAGAAGGTAATGAAAGAGAGAAGAAAGACGAAGGAAGGTGGCAAGAGTTGCGAGAACTAATGACGCTTGCATTCGAAGCTTCGCAACATGTTACTCATGTTCCACCAACAACAATTCAAGCTTTTGTAAATGAAAAGAAATTAAATGAGAGAAAGGCTAGTGATGAAAAGAATAATAGAGAAGCCTTCACAAAAGGAGAGCTTGAGAAAAAATAATGAGAGTTTGGCTAAAGAGAAAAGTGAGGAATATGAGATAGCCAAGAAAAAGGTGAGCCTATGTGAAAACAAAAGTGAGAGGCTGGTTTTAAAGACTAGCGATAGATGTGAGATAACCGGATAAAAGGAGAGGAAAATTAGAGAGAGTGAGCAAAAGAAAGAGTGTGAGATAGAGAAAGAAAGTGAGGCGGATTTTCAAGGGGTGAAGCCTACACTGTCTAAAGAAGTTGAGAGAATCAAGATTGAATACAAACAAGGTAAAGAGATTGTTGTATATCCTACATTTTCTCAAAGGTATGATCTTACTCTTTCTTGGAAAAATAAGGTATGTGGTGAGTTGTTGTTTGTTAATCACCATGACATTGATTATAAGCTTAATAGAGTTGTTGTTAAGTTTGGACAATTGACTAGGTTTGTGGACACTTGTGTCATGGGTGAAATTGTTAAGCCACCTAAATAATTACATGTTAAGCACCAAGGATTTGATAAGAAATTCAGAATTTTTAAAAGTGATGGTTTTGATAATATAATTAGTCATGTGAGTACTTCATTCATGAGAGAGATTGATAAAACACTTGACATGTCAATGAAGTTTGAATTGAAAAATTTGGTTAGTCACCATGGATTGAGTGATTGGATGAAATTCAGTGAGCACATTGATAGTAGGTTATACTTGTCATTACATATTCCTAGTCATTCATATGTGAATATTCATGGGTTGTGCTACAAAAGTCGAATTGAGTTGTGCTAGGTTGAACATGACAAAATGTGCTTATTTAATGCATACCTGTTTTTACAATAACCACTTTGATAGTAGTATTATTATTTTTAATTAGAATAAATGTACTTGAGCCTATGTTGATTTAGTTATCTTGGGCGGGTATTTATGGTTTGGCCTAATTTGAATGAAATAGATAATTGAGCCTATTTTAATTTAATAGCGAACCCACTTAGTTTGGGTACACAATTGGGTTAATTGTTTGTGATTGGGCTTGAGTTCAATTGGTGGTCCATTTGATAATTATAACAATAATCATAATAACAATAATAATAAAAGTAATAATAATAATAATAATAATAATAATAATAATAATAATAATAATAATAATAATAATAATAATAATAATAATAATAATAATAATAATAATAATAATAATAATAATAATAATAATAATAATAATAATAATAATAATAATAATAATAATAATAATAATAATAATAATAATAATAATAATAATAATAATAATAATAGTAATAAACACAACAATTATAATACTTATAATTGCTACAGTAAATTGAGGGTGTGAGCAGGTGTTTGTGTCCGCCGTTGTGGAGAAACGGGGGACGTTTCCTTAGCCGCAATAATGGAGGAACTCAAGGGATTTTCTTTGGTAACTATTTAAGGGGGGAGATTTCCCTCATCTGAGTATTCACAAAGACAAGATCAAAGAGTGAGAGAGTTTTCAAGAGGGTGTGCGAGGGAAGTCGGTGGCGAAATTTGGAGTGGGAAGGACCGACGACATACCGAACCTCCGGCAGACGAGGTCGAGAGTCCTCGCTTTAAGGTACGTACGTCAGTGATTCTTTCTCTTTGAAACATAGATTAGTGGGTTCTTCTGTCGAATTGCAAAACGGAGGATTGGGTTGATAGGTTGAGCTGTTGGTGTGGAGGGGTATAACTTTCTTGTTGCCGTGGGGTTGATTAAAAAAAAGAAAAAGAATAGGGGAACCAGAGAAGTTGTGCACTAAGGAAGGGAGAAAACTAGAAAAGGTGAGGAAGGAAGAAAGAAATGAGAGGGTGGTTGTATATCAGTATGTGGGTGAGAAGTGGGTTTATGAATAAAGTGGTTGATGGGTAAGTTTAAGGGAGAGATAGAGGAAGAATTTTGGGTGTGAAGGGGGGGTGGGTACTAGGAAGCCTCCAAATTGAGAAAAGGGGAAAAAAATGGAAAAGGGGGAAAATCTTGTCAAAGCCAAAAAAAAGGGAATGGAGGTGACAGGTAGAAATTAAGAAAAAAAAGAGTTTGTGATTTAAGTTAATTTGGTGATAGAAGTATGTGTTGGGTATTGTTTTGACACACTATCAAGTTGGTTCCTAAATGGAAAAATAAAATAAAACGAAGTTGTAAAAATAAATTATTTTTAAATACTTAGATACGGGTAAAATGTTGTTTAAAATAATTTAGTTTTCTTTTTCTGTATTTGATGTTAGATTTGGGCAAGTACGAGCAGTGGTGCCTTACACGTACAAGCTAATTATTTACTACTTTTCGGTAAGGGATTATACTCTGTAAGTATTTTGATTGTCCTATTTTATTCAGTAGGGTTCCATTATAATTTTATTGCCTTAACGTTTTCTTGTAAACGCATGCTCGGCACTCACCGATATTTGCTTTGAATTCCGTCGAACCTATTTTTATTCATACTCCGAAATTTATAATTTTTGTGACACTTGTTTGACTTCTTTGAAATATCAATTCATTGGAAAATGGATTTCATATATTTTTTTGGACATTTGACTTTATTGAAACTCCCCCGTGATTACTAAGTAAAATAAATTGTTACGTGAAATAGGTAACACTAATGAAACGATTAAATTATTTAACACCACTGAACATGTAGAGAGGTTATCTGGATATACCTTCAGGCCCGTAACGGGTTTAAGCCCGTCGGGCTCAGGCCCATTGGGGTAATTAGCTAGTTAGAATTGACCACTTAAGTGATCATGGAATCTACGCGCGTTCCTTGTTTCCAATCGGTATGGGACGGTTGGCGACAATTGGATATCTCGTATTTGTTTTGAGCTTCATCTTTCACTTGGAATTCCTAATTAGTGTTGTATTTGATTTTATTATTTCTATATCTGGTTGATGCAGTTATTGGTCTTGTTAAATTTATTTGACTTTTTGGCGAAATATATTTCTTGTGGTCAACTCCTCCTTAGAAACCAGAGGGGTTGTGTATGAACTTGTTGGGCATTGTTCGCTCACCCTTTTCTACTTTTCTTCAGGTTGTAAGTAAATTTGAGATCCTTTTGGGCACGAGTGGGCTGTGTGAAGGGCGACTTGTGCAAGAATAAATTCCTTAGCTTTGACGTTCTGTTACAGTTATTAAAAGTAAACAATTAATTGTTTTGGGATTGGTGAAGCCAATTACATCTTCGGATTTGTAATAGACAGCAAAGTGTTTTGGTTAGGGAAATTGTAATGTTTTATTTTGGATATTTTGTGGATTTGTATTTAGTAATGGTGACGTGGCCAAATTGTGGGACTGCGGTGTCGGTACCGAGTTTGGGGTGTTACAGAGTGGTATTAGAGCTTAGCTTAAGATCCTGAGGGTTAAAGATTCTAAGGGTTATTATGGAAATAATAATGAGACGGTAGAGATAAGAATATTATCGAAATTTGGGTTATTTTTAGAAGGACTAATACATCGATTGGTTATGTGTAGGAATGGCGCGAACCCAACAAACCGCTAGGAAGACCTGTACTAATCAATCCCTCTCAGTATCTAGAGGGTTATTCAATGAGGTACATGCGAAGTTGGTCCGTTCCCACCGTGCCTTCTATAGGATGAAAGATGCTAAGGATGAGCTTGTGGTTCACCTGCGTGCCCAAATGCAAGCAGCCAAGGATGCTAGGCATGTGTTTGATTTAATGCGCGCTAGTCTCACCCAAACCATCAACGAAGCTCCAGAGGACAAGTTGGGGTCTTTCCTGAACCCCATACATGTTGATTCGGATTCAGAGGAGGGGGAGGATGGCGTTGTGGATGACGAGATGGAGGAAAGCAAGTCCGAGGACTCCGAGTCCGATGAGGAAGAGGGGGCGACAGCCGAGAGAGTGCACACTAACGGTTGGATAGAGTGATTTGTAGTACCTTAAGATAAGAGTTTTTTTTTTTTTTTTTTTTTAATGTTTAAGGACGTTAGTAGCTCCTTTCTGTTTTCCACTTAGTTGTAAGTTAAAGTCTCATGTTTGAACTTATTTTGGGATGTAATGAAAATTCCTCAAGATTAATATAAATGCCTTATTTGAATGCGTATCGTTTGATTTGTTTGGTACCCTAAATCTTCTTAGTCAATGTCAAGGAACTTTTGTGAATAACCATGACATAATAACCATTTAAGCCTTAAGGGTTTAGCATTAAAAAGAAATATGCTAGAAATGTATCTCTACTTTATGTGTGTGTGACACTTTGTTATCCATGAAACAGTAATAGATGGCTAATGGAGGACGTTCGTGCGCAAGAGGGCGTAGTCGTGGTCGCGGACAGACTAGTCGTGGGGGAAGAGTCGGCGAAAACTCTACCTCCGGGGTTGTAGGTGAGGAACAGCCTGGAGTCAACGTCAATGGTCTCGGTCCCTTGGACCCAACACTTGTGGCTCTCATTCAAACTCTCACTCAGGCCGTCTTGGCAAATGTAGGTCAGGCAAACACCACGCCACCCCCACAACCAGAACAACAACCACCACCACCACCCCAACCACAACCCCAGAACCAGGCATCCACTAAGGACCCCCTTGAAGCTTTCCAAAGGAGGAAACCTAAAACCTTCTCTGGTGCGCCTGGCACCGAGAAACCAGAAGAATGGTTGAAAAATATGGAAAAAATATTTGGAACCATGACTTGTATCGATGAGCAAAAGGTTAGATTTGCCACCTTTGTGTTGGAAGATAAGTGTTGATTCTTATGTTAAATTTATATCTGATCAGTACATTACATTAGTTTTATACTTCAGTGGCTAATCGGGCTGCGTATCGATTAGCGTGGCAACTGTGTATAGAACTTTGCCTTGTATAGTTTTTGTAGGACTTTTTCAGGTTCATCGGAAGACCACTTCTCGCCTTCACTGGAAGACTCGCTCAAAGCTTAAAGATCGGTAGACCTCGTGTCCAGTGGTGATGCGCTTCTACGTGTCCTCTCCAGATCAAAGCTACCTGGATTAATTCAAACTTATTCCCATATATTATTTGAATTAATCCAAGTCTTTTCCTGACATGTCAATCCGCCGAAAGCAACTTTCCGAAAAGCAGGAATACTTTTCGTCCTGAACAGTGTAAAGCGATAGAAGCATCTCCCCCTACTTTGCTTTCATCTCTCGATCGACACCAAATCGCCCACCTTTTTGAAGATCTCGAAATGATTATCGCTCTAGTTATCTGTGAAGACGAAATTCCTTGATCGACCCCATGCATTTAATGCATTTATGAAAAGAGTTGTTGAAGTCTTCGTCTTCTCCAACGGATCTTTTGAAGTGCATCGCTTTAAATACGCCATTAAAGACTGGAACAAAAAAACGAGAAATCAATCGAACACAAAAGAATTGCTCAATCTACACAACTCCAAGTCTTTCGGCTTAGTGCATTCAATAGATCCTCAACAGATCTAGAAGTCCTCGTCAACAACAAGAAGCTGCTCTTCAACATTTATTGTTTTATTCTTCTTGTTGTTTACTTCCATTAACTATACTTACGCAAATTAAATATCTTGTATTTACAGATATTTAATTCCCTAGACAAACACAAGTCAATATTTTGTACACGATCCATTAGGGATATTCTTTGTAATTGATCTAAGTGGAAAACATAGTGCACAATTTAAATCAAGGTTATTTGGTGGTGGACGTAGCACTCATTATAGTGTGAACCATCCCAAAATACTTGTGTTATTTCCTACTATCTGTTTAATTATTGAACTGCTTAGTTTCATTGTTTACTTCATCCATTTCAGCAGAACTTAAGTAATCTGTAAAAGGTCTACCGGTAGTCCTTATCGGCAGACCTGGAACAATTCTCTTGAAGGTCTTCCGCTACTTGATTCTTTTCATAGATTGCAAGTAACTTTCAAGGAACTTACTTAAAAGTTTTAAAGTGTTAATAAGCTATTCAACCCCCTTCTAGCTTATTATTGTGCTCATTGGGACCCACAATTGGTATCGAGCCTTACTCTTCGAAAACAAGTTTTTCCAAGATTAAACTCTTGAGAGATACGACATAATGGCACAAACACACTATATGCTGCCTACATCTAATGCTAACCACGTCCCAATATTGGACGAAGGTCATTTTGATGTATGGAAGGATAAAGTAATGAGATTCATGAACTCTATTGACAACAGGTTATGGAAATGTGTCACTGCAGGTCAACATGTACCAATGAAGGCAAATCTTCTAGCCTCCATCGCCGGGAACCCTGCAGAAGTTCCAAAAGAAGAATCGGAATGGACAGAGGACGATAGAAAGCTGGTTGAACTTGACAGCAAAGCCATTAACATAATCACCAGCTCTCTAGACACAAGCACATACCAGCAAGTGATTCGATGTACAACTGCGAAAGAGATGTGGGAAGCTCTTGTAGAATACTTGGAAGGAGACCAAGACACAAGAGACAACAGAAAATATACATACATCCAGCAGTTTGATTCTTTCAAAAAGGATCCTAAGGAAACCTTGAGACAAGCATACGATCGATTCAGTGAGGTAATAAATAGTTGCTTTTCTCTTGGTAAAACGTATGACAAAAAGGAAATGAACATGAGGTTTCTAGGCTCTCTAGGTAGCTTATGGCATGTGAAGACCACGCTATGAAAGAATCTAAGAACTTAAACGAGATGACTCTTCGTAGTCTCTACGCAAGTTTAAAGGTTTATGAACTTGAAGTTAATCAAGCTCTAGAGCAAGACAAGCAGTTCGGAAGCGTGTCTTTGCGCCACCATGGTCCAAGAAGAAATCATTGTTGAAAACAAACCTTCTACTTCTTCGGTGAAAATGATTTTTATCGATGAACAATTTGCTATGTTTGTTAAACGTTTTCAAAAATTTGCAAAATATGGAAGGAAGAACACTCACCAACAACCTTTCAGGAAGATTGGTGAAAGCTCATCTAAGGAAGAGCTTGTGTGTTATAAGCTAGTAGAAACGGTCATTTTGCCTCAAAGTGTCCTAAGCCAAAATTTGAAGCATACCGAAAACCCTCGTTTAGAAAATTTCAAAAACAAAAGGTATGTTGGTGAAGACATAGAAGATAAACAGGGTTGCTACATGGTTTGAAGCGATTCGAGAAGAGGAGGAAGAGGATTGTGAGCAAGCTAACATATGCTTAATAGCTCATGATTCATGTCCTACCTATGACTCGAAAATGAAGTTGTAGTTTCACCAAGTCCTTTGGACAAAAATGAAACCAGGCTGATAGCTTCAAGAAGGAAGAACTTCTCAAGGATAATCGGGATATGCTTGAAGAATTTAATTCCTTTAGAGTAGCCTATGTTAAGCGGCCAAGCGTGAGAAACTCACAAAGTTGAAAATCTTTGATGGCGGTGAGATTCAAACTCTCAATAGGCTGTCAACAAGAGAGTATCAAACTGAAGGAAGAAAACAAATTTCTTCATGACAAAATTATTATCGTCATTGAGCACATCAAAGGACTAGACCTAGAGAAAATTGCCTTGCAAAAGACAATTGACTCTGGAATAGTTCTCAAGGATGCATTTGAAGAAATCCTTACAAGCCAAAAATCTAGCAATGATAAAAGCAGGCATAGGATATTCGGATGTGTCTCTTCAGACAACCTCTTACGTCAAAGAGAAAGGAGAATCCTCAAAGCGCAAATGATATATCTTTCTCTAAACAGACATTTGGAAATATAGGAAACAAGGCCTTGGTTACTCAAGTGTCCCTTATGTTTACCCTAAAGCTCGGAAAGGAAAAGCCAAAATGAATGATTCAAATGAGAAACTGAAGAAAGTAACGGTAGAGAAAGTGAAGTCTACAGCGGCAACGACTATGCCAAAGCAAAGTCTGGCGGCGGTAGACCTACTAAACCTCTAGGTAACTATCAAGTTTGTCTATGAAGCACGACAAAGGCTCTGCTTTACTGTTGAAGGTAAACTTAAAGGTATTCTAGAATCCTCACGAAAAGGTATTCAACGAAAAGCTAAAGCTAAGCTGTTGGTAACCTACCTAGGAAGAGTCGAAAGAAACCAATTAAGTCTCAGAGTCACAAGCAAATTTGAACCAAAAATGAATGTCAAGAAAAGGAATGATCATAAGCACTCTTGGTTGAAGACTCTAACAGGTTCTCTATGGACTTTCCATTTATGTCATTCTTGCCATTGCTTAGGCCATCGGCACGAGGAATGCTGCTAAGGTTCACCCAAGATCGAGAGACCTAGTTCTCTCAAGGTCAAGCAGTATGGGTTGCAAAGGTTGCTAATCCTTAGGACCCAAATAAAGGGTACCTTGTTTTGCTTTAACTCTTTTACTGAGAATGCTTCATGGCTATAGAATCGAAAATAAAGACATCGGTACCTAGGCGGTGGGCATTCAAGACACATGATGGAGCAAGTCTTCTTCTGAATATAGGCGAAGCAAAAGGACCCACAGATTATTTTCGGAGACAATGCAAGAGGAAAGACAATTGGATATGGCTCAATTACTAGAGGAAGTCTCTCATCAACAAAGTTTCTCTAGTAAGTGGTTTAAAGCACAATCTTACGAGCATATCACAGTGCTCTGCGACAAAGGACTTCTATGCCAATTCAATTCCAACCGATGCCTCATCAAAGGCGGTGAATGGGTGCTCTACAATCTTAGGCAATAGACAAGGAAGCGTCTATGTCGTGGACTTAAATCTTCTAGGGAGATTCTCAAACACGTGTCTAGTAGCCAACAATGTTCGTGACAACAGTGGTGGCTATGGCACAAGCGTCTCGATCACCTCAACTTCAAGCACCTCTCCAAGCTCTCCAAAATGGGCTTGTCGAGGTCTACCTACGGTGTCTGCCGATCATGACGAAGTTGTAAAGCTTGTCAACTAGGAAAACTTTCCAAGTCTTCCTTCAAAAGAAAGTCTGTTTATCAACAAGCGCACCTCTTCAACTGCATATGGATCTCTTTGGACCTATTACAACGGCCCGACCCGGTATTTCGGAGACAAGTACACACTTGTAGTAGTTGATGACTACTCTAGATTCACTTGGATTGAAACTATGACATCTAAAGATGAAACGTATGATCTAGTCACTTTGCACTTTTAGAAGACTTCAAACTCAAAGCTTGAAGACATTTGTGACATAAGATCGGACAAGACTTGACAGAATTCAAAAACAATGGTGTAGAAAATCTGCGATGACCATGGGATCGGCCACAACTTCTCTGGGGTACTCCTCAACAAAATGGTGTAGCTGAACGGAAGAACAGAACAACGATTGAGCGCGGCTAGAACAATCTTTGGCGAAGCTAAACTTAGAAATATTTACAGGCGGAAGCGATCCATCTGCTTGCTTTACCGAAATAGATCCACAGTAAACAAGTTTCATAATAAAACTCCATATGAAATATGGAGAGGAAGATCCCCAAACATTGGATTTCTTAAAATCTTCGGTTTGTAAATGTTTTATTCTTTACAATGGAAAAGAATATAGAGGAAAATTTGATGCAAAATCGACGAAGGAATTTTTAGGGGTATTCCAAACATTCAAAAGCATTTCGCATTTTCGGTAAATCTAACTTAAAAATCTTAGAATACGTGCATGTTTCTTTTGATGAATATGACTTGTTAGAGCCTAGAATGGCTCGAGCGTTGCTAATGATTCGATAATGATGAGGCAGTACAAATACAACATCTACTTCCAATCCTTATCGAGAAAAGCGGCAAGCTGAGATCCCAATATTGGTAACACTTCACCTTAGGTAGAAGAGACCTCTACGATGCTGATAACAACTCATCTGTTGACCACGAACCCATCTCTTACTGTTTTACCCCAAGCACCTTTCTGAGATCTCTCATCCTTCTTGTTCACGAGAAAATGAAAGTTTTGAAGACTCTATTTCTTGAACCGATTTTGGTGAATCTCCTTCTCAACCAACTCGAGAATTCTTAAGGGAAGAATCCACAGAAGTGATCTTCCTCAAGCATTATTGAAGCAAGAGATCATCCCATTTCTCAAATCATTGGTGATCTCAACTCGGGAGTTAAATGACGAGAAATAAGGTTCGAGAAGAAACGTTGTTTGCTTATGCATTTGTATCGAACTCGAACCAAAGAAGATTGATGAAGCCATCGAAGATCATAACTGGATTGAAGCTATGCAAGAAGAGCTGAACCAGTTTGAAAGATGTAAGGTGTGGAGTTTAGTTCAAAACCGGCCGATCATCAGTCATCGGCACCAAGTGGGTATTCGAAATAAAAGAGATGAAGATGGAAATGTCACAGAAACAAAGCTAGATTGGTTGCTCGGGGGACTCGAAGCGGGGAAGAAGGAATTGACTTTGATGAAACTTTTGCTCTGTTGCTAGACTAGAAGCAATCGAGAATCTTTCTAGCTTATGCCTCGTTCATGGACTTCAAAGTGTATCGATGGATGTTAAGAGTGCCTTTACGAATGGTGATCTTCAAGAAACTATATCGTGGAACGACCTCGGGATTTGTCATCTCGACAAAGCTGGACCACGTCTACCGACTCAAGAAAGCTCTCTACGGCTGAAGCAAGCTCCTAGAGCTTGGTATGAAACTCTATCCAAGTTCTTAATTGAACAAGGATTCGTGAGAGGAAGAATCGACACTACTTTATTCATCCTCAAGCACAAAGGCCATTCTCTTACAGGTACAAATCTATGTGGGCGACATCATCTTTGGATCAACTAACCAAAGCTTTGTGCAAGATTAGAAGGCGATGCAAAGCAAGTTCGAGATGAGCATGATGGGTGAACTTACCTATTTTCTAGGATTGCTGAGATACAGGACTTGAGACGGAATCTTCATCGGCCAAACCAAATATGCAAAGGAACTAATCAAAGTTTGGTCTTGATTCAGCCAAAGGATTTGAAACTCCAATGTCTACGGCGCCATCTTGACAAAGATGAAAAGGGAAAACAAGAGAACATGACCAAGTATGAGGAATCATAGGTTCACTTCTTTACCTTCTTGCTAGTAGACGACATTATGTTCTTTGTTTGTGTTTGTGCTAGATTTAAGGCAAAAGGAGTCACATTTGCTTCTTTGCAAGCGTATCATCGAGATATGTTTCAAAAACAACAAATCTAGGCATAGGTATTCCAAAATCCACAACTTCAATTTAGTTGGATACTCGGATACTGATTATGCGACTTGCAAAGTGGCGAGAAAAAGCACAGGTGGGACTTGTCAATTTCTTGGAAGCAGACTGCGTCTCATGGTCTTGCAGAAACAAGGATCGATGGCAAACTCAACCCTGACGAGAATATACTAATGGCATTGTTGCTCTCAAGCTGCTATGGATGAAGCAACAACTAGTGGACTACAACATTGAAAAGCGCCCAATCATGTGTGACAACACATCGGCTATCTCGATCTCCAAAAATCGATGTGCATTCAAGACAAAGCACATTGATATTCGTTATCATTTTCTCAAAGATCATGTGGAAAAAGGTAACATCGATGCAGGTATGTTCCAAGCGAGCATCAATTAGCGGAACATTCTCACAAAAACTGGATGCCTTAAAGTAGGCCCATCTAGGCTAAGGGAAGGGGGTTGAATAGCCTTA
>CM028377.1:7894435-7937457 GCA_013146195.2 Codonopsis lanceolata | reverse complement strand
TTTATAATTCTAGACATGTCAAATTTGTAGAAGACACCTTTCCCTTCCCCTACTCACCTCTCGATCGACACTTCTCAACAAATTATTCCATCTCAATGGTGTAAACTCTCCTTACCCATTCTCCTACCACCTCCACCCACCCTGTCCACACCTACATCTCCATCATGGCATCAATCAGCCGCATCATCTCCATCCCCCAGCCCTTCCTCCTCCTCGGTCGAGATCCCATCCCCTATCCCACCCTTACCATCTGCCCCTATTCTTATTGCCGAACCCACCCCATCTTCTGCCAACACTCCCTCAACCACCCAAGTTCTCTCTCCACCTCCACCTCCACCTCCTCCTGTTCGAACCATTACCACTTGTCTTTCCAGCAACATCATCAAACCAAATCCTAAGTATGCTCATCTTGATACCCTTTCTTCTCTTACTGATCTTCCCAAAAATGTTAAACAGGATCTTTCCACCCCTCATTGGAGGGCTGCTATGGAAGAGGAATATGCGGCTCTAACCTGCAATAATACTTGGTCTCTTGTCCCTTCTCATATTGCTCCTAATATTGTCGGCTGCAAGTGGATTTTTCGGATCAAATATAACCCTGACAATTCCATCCAAAAATATAAAGCTCGCCTTGTTGCAAAGGGGTTTCACCAACGTCCAGGTATCGATTATTCTGACACCTTTAGTCCTGTTGTGAAACCTATCACTGTCCGTCTTCTTCTTTCTTTAGCTCTCAGTCACAACTGGTCACTTCGACAACTTGATATTAATAATGTCTTCTTACAAGGTCATCTTCATGAAACAATGTTCATGTCTCAACCACCTGGTTTCATTGACTCCTCGCATCCTTCTCATGTCTGTCAACTTCGTCAAGCCATTTATGGTCTAAAACAGGCTCCGCGTGCCTGGTACACAGAACTCAAAAACTATCTTATTTCTTTTGGTTTTCAACCATCTCTTGCTGATCCTTCTCTTTTTATCTTCACAAACTCTCCTTCCCCACTTTATCTCTTGGTGTATGTTGATGACATTATTGTTACTGGTCCGTCTCCTTCTTTCTTGTCAAAATTCATCACAACTCTTTCTTCTCGATTCTCCTCAAAAGATCTCAGTCCCTTGTCTTATTTCCTTGGTGTCGAAGTCACACCCAACACAAATGGTCTTCTTCTCACTCAATCTAAATATGCCCATGACTTACTAGCTCGTCATAACATGCTAAATTCTAAACCTTCGCCCACTCCTATGGCTACTTCTCCAAATCTTACTCATAATGATCCGCCTACCTCCATTTGTAATCCAACAGAATACCGTTCTATTGTTGGTGGCCTTCAATATCTTTCCATCACTCGACTGGACATTGCTTTCTCTGTTAATAAGTTAGCACAGTTTATGCAACACCCTCATGATAGTCACTGGGCCTCTCACAAGCGCCTTCTACGCTATCTCCATGGTACCCTACATTTGGGCATCCAACTTTACCGCGACACTCCTTTATCTCTCCATGCTTTTTGTGATGCCGACTGGGCCGGCGACAGAGACGATTACCTCTCCACAACTGGGTTTCTTGTTTATCTTGGTCGTAATCCCATTGCTTGGTCATCTAAAAAGCAACGATCTCTTGCACGTTCATCCACCGAAGCAGAATTTCGCGCTATAGCTTATACTACTGCAGAGGTAATATGGGTGAGCAATTTACTTTCTGACCTTGGTTTTTGGCAAACTCAATCTCCAGCAATTTATTGTGATAATCTTGATGCAACTCATTATTCTGCCAATCCGGTTTTTCACTCACGTATGAAGCATGTAGCTCTTACCTTTCACTTCGTTCGTGAGATGGTTCAACAAAAACGGCTTCGGGTTCAACACATTTCAGGCGGTGATCAACATGCAGACCATCTCACCAAACCTATTCCTCAAGTTCGGCTTGAACATTTACTATCCAATATTGGCCTATTCCATGGAACGTCCATTTTGCGGGGGCCTGATAAGATACAAAAAGATTCATAGTTATTTGTGTTTATATATTCTGATTGGTTCCTATTATTTGCAGACATCTCTGATTTAATTTACTATTATTTGTAGATATCTTCCAATATTTGTTGTAATATTCTCTCTGGAATTCTCATTCAAGTAACCTAGGTCAAGAGTTGTATATATACATTCAGAGTATCAATAATATAGATTATGCTTTCTCTCACAAATATTGCTCTCACTATAGATGTGACGAATGAAATCGATTGGGATGAAACATAAGCAGTTGGACTGGTCAGGCCTCGATCACCATTGGCTACTTAAGGTTTCTACTTCCCACTCAACCTCCTTATTGAGTCTTGAGATTTGAGAAATATCATTAAACCACTCATCCTCGATGCGGTAGCACATTTCTGACAAGGAGGATGTAAGCTCAGTAGCTCACATGTACAACAGACCAAATACTTAATGCAGATAAATTTCCATGGTGATTATAATTAATAGTTCATACAAACAAGAACAAAAATTCCCTAAAAAAATACCAAGTGGAGGACAAGACCCACAGGCACAGCCATCCACTGTTTCCTATATTAACAATCATGTCCTAGAGTACACATCTAACGTTAATTAAAACTGAGAAAAGTAGATTCGTTTATCCATATTTATTTTAACCACGAATAACATAAATAATATAAATAATACTAATTTCAATATTACATTATTAATTATTTTTTCAAAAATACCCTTAAATTCCGTTATGATAAATTATGACTTGAGCTTATCTTATTTCTTGTGTTTTCCCCATACTACCACTGTTCTAATTATTATTTGTATTCTTTTGTGCAATCATTTGCATCAATGAAATTACTAATTCAATATTTTTAAATAATTCTTGTTATTGATTTGTCGTCATTGCTCCTGGTTCAAGTTTTGTTCCTGTTCTGCAATATCAACCTCAAGTAATATGAAAACAGAAACCTTTGTCATTAGACGCAAGTGATCTGCCATAACTAGAAACAATGATTTACTCATCTAATTCATCTTCAGCACACTGTTTCCAAAGAAAAAACTAACAAGAAGACTTACCTTACTACGACGGATGTGCTTGAAACCGTACGGAAGAGCCCAGCCGTCGATAATGCCCCAAACCGCTAAAGAGTAACAAGTTTGATGTGGGTGGAAAGTTGTGAAAGTGTGATTAAAATTAGATTTTATCAGTAGTAGAATAAGGAAACTTTGACTACATTATACTCAATTTGAAGGAGATATCGACAGAAATCAATCAATTAATATTACATGAGTAATCCAGTTTATTGATATTGAGAAAACAATGTGTAAGAAAATTCTTTCTTTACATTCCTATATGAATTTCGTAAAAACTGAATACAAAAAACAAGGGAACAAAAAAAATATATACTGCCATAACAGCCAAAGATCCTAACTAACTAACAGCAAGGGCTAAGAAATTACATAACTGCCCTTAATGAGAAACATAAGGAACTAACAACAATCTAGAAATAACACCCGACACCCCTGTAAATTGAGGCACATGAGAAGATGCTGATAATTGCACTTTAGCCCTTTGAATTTTTGGTAGCTTCCTTTTGTTCCATATGATACATATTTTCGTTGACTTTAACACCCCCTCTCAAGTTGAAAGTGGAGAATAGATTCTTTACTTGCAACTTGCACAACAAATCAGAGAATTGTCCACTTGGTAGGGCTTTAGTAAAGATGTCAGCCACTTGAAGATTAGATGGAGTATATAGAATTTTCAGCGACGGAAATTTTCCGTCGCTGATTAGCGACAGAAATTGAGCATCAGCGACAGAATTTTTCGTCGCTAAAGGTCACCTTTAGCGACGAAATTTTCCATAGCTGAAAATAAACTGAAATTAAATTATGAAAACTTTTAGCGACGGAATTTTCTGTCGCTAAAGGTGACCTTCAGCGACGGAAAATTCCGTCGCTGAATATTTCAGAATTTAATTTCAGTTTATTTTCAGCGACGGAAAATTCCGTCGCTGAATAATTCAGAATTTAATTTCAGTTTATTTTCAGCAACGGAATTTTCCGTCGGTAAAGTTCACCTTTAGCGACGGAAAATTCCGTCGCTGAATATAAATTGAAATTAAATTCTAATGAATGATAAAATATCAATAATATTTGAAATTAAATTAAATTAATATTTGAAATGTTAATTTAATAATATAATATCAATAATTAAAATGATTAGCATCAATATAATTACAAAAATTAAAACATTCACATTACAACTTAACTTAACATAATTTAACTTAACGTAACTGAACGTAACGTAACTTAACTTAACGTAACGTAATGTAATGTAACTTAATGTAACATAACGTAACTTAACTTAACGTAATGTAACGTAACTTAACGTAGTGTAACGTAACGTAACTTAACGTAACGTAACGTAACTTAATGTAACATAACGTAATGTAACTTAACTTAACTTAACTTAACATAAGATAACATAAGATAACATAACATAACATAACATAACATAACATAACTTAACTTAACTTAACTTAACTTAACTTAACGTAACTTAATATGAAAACACGCTACACCTATTGGCGAAATGGTATAATGGACTACGATAGACCATTAATATAACATGAAAACACGCTACACCTATTGGCGAAATGATATATTGGAGTACGATGGACCATTATAACATGAAAACATGTTACATATTGGCGAAATGGTATAATGGACTACGATGGACCATTATAACATGAAAACATGCTACGCCTATTGACGAAATGGTATAATGGAGTACGATGGACCATTATGACTTGAAAACACGCTACGCCTATTGATGAAATGGTATAATGGAGTACGATGGACCATTATAACATGAAAACACGCTACGCCTATTGGCGAAATCTTATAATGGAGTACGATGGACCATTATAACATGAAAACACGCTATGCCTATTGGCAAAATATTATAACTTAATGTAACTTAACTTAACTTAACTTAACTTAACTTAACTTAACTTAGCTTAACTTAACTTAACTTAACTTAACTTAACTTAGCTTAGCTTAGCTTAGCTTAACTTAACTTAGCTTAACTTAACTTAACTTAACTTAACTTAACTTAACTTAACTTAACTTAACTTAGCTTAGCTTAACTTAACTTAGCTTAACTTAACTTAACTTAACTTAACACGCTACGACTATTGGCGAAATGTTATAATGGACTACGATGGATCATTATAATATGAAAATACGCTACGCCTATTGGCGAAATGGTATAATGGAGTACGATTGACCGTTATAACATGAAAACACACTACGCCTATTGGCGAAATGTTATAATGGAGTACGATGAACCATTATAACATGAAAACACGCTATGCCTATTGGCAAAATGTTATAACTTAAGGTAACGTAACGTAACGTAACTTAACTTACGTAACTTAACGTAACGTAAGTTAAGTTAACTTAACGTAACATAACGTAATGTAATGTAACTTAACGTAACGTAATGTAACGTAATTTAACTTAACGTAACGTAACGTAATGTAACTTAACTTAACGTAACGTAACTTAACGTAATGTAACATAACTTAACTTAGCGTAACGTAACGTAACTTAACTTAACTTAACGTAACATAACTTAACGTAACGTAACTTAACTTAACTTAACGTAACTTAACTTAACTTAACGTAACTTAACTTAACTTAACTTAAATTAACTTAACTTAACGTAACTTAACTTAACTTAACTTAACTTATCTTAACTTAACTTAGCTTAACTTAACTTAACTTAACTTAATAATATTTATACTCAAAACCATGTACATTCGTAATTTATTTAAAAGCTGGTTGTGTTATTAAATAAGGACATAATTTTTTAATTGTTTTTAAATAATAAAGATATATATGGAACAATCATTTATACTCTCTCAATTCTGGACAAAGAGTCTACTATTTCATTTTAGGATGTGTCATTTAAAGAGTCCACTTAAAAAAAATTAAGATATAAAAGTGTCATTTTATTACTAATAAACTACTAAAGTTGTCATTTTCTTAAAAAAATAACTTTCAAACAAAGACTATTTACCCAGAACGAAGAAATCAATTAATAATCATGTTCTCGAAAAATTAAAACTCCCTCTACCGCCAACCCCAAAATACCCAAATATTCATATTACCGCCAAAAACTATATTCCCATAGTGAAATCCCCAAATCAACTATCCAAATCTGTTCATTCCAAGCCGCCCCTTCATCAAATCAACAGCCACATCCTCAACCACTCTTCCCCAAAATCGATGACCCAGTAATGGAAGGTCTCCCAAGCAGCTGGCTTCATCCTCCATATCCGCCCCTTCATCTTCTCGTCATAGCCCAGCCGGCGTCACCAAATCCTCCACACCCACCATGGCTGGCCACGATTCCTACACAATCTACAAACCCAACCGCCATCTTCACAGTCGGCCCCTGTTCGTGCCCCTTGCGTGATGGTATCGCTGAAGCTACGGAAGAGGCTCGCCTCAAGTGTCCTCAAGTGTGGAAAGGGCAAGGTTTGGCTCGATCCTAATGAAGTCAACGAGATCTCAATGGCCAACTCCAGTCAGTTATCTCAACTCAACTCTGTCGATTCATTTCCCTCTATAAATCATGTTCGATTTCGTTTCCGATGAATCTGTTTAGATTGAATACTCTAAAGTTTGTATAAATTGACTATTTTATTCATATTTGGCTATTTGAATTTCATTTCTGTGTATTTGCAGCCTGTTTCTATTTCCATAGTCATGTAGGTGTATGTATGACGTGCTGTACTTGCTCCATATCATTTCTTCAAGTTGTTTATGTATTCAACTTCTTTCAAGGGTCCATATATCTGGGTCAGTTTAAGCATATTGTAGATTTCAACCAAAATACTGGTCAGTTATTTTTATCTGTGGTATTTAGTAGTATGTCTTATCTGTTGTCTGCATCAATCCCTGTGAGTTGTGTGGGTACCTTGAGTATGTTTGTGTTTGTTTGCTTAAGAGATTTTACATTCTCCTTGAAGTCCTGTTTCCATAATCTCTTCATTGAGTTGCATATGTCTATTTTTGGCTGCATCCTGTAATTGACAGCTTTGTACAGCTAAAAACAATGTCTTGAGGGAAATGGTAGTGGTAACTCATCAAATATTTTTGATAAGTACAAATATATCATGCAATTTGTTGGTAACAAAGTAATAACCTCTAGGAGGAAGCAGTCATGCATTATGAACCGATCAGATTAATTTTCTTTTGTTAAATGCTCTTTCATGGACATAAAACTCTTATATGTATGTCAAATGTACTGTGATGTATGCATCATACTGATGACCCTGAAGCTGATGGTGGAATTTTAGCACTTGTGACCAGTCCGACACTGGGAGATAGCTAGCGAAGGAACCAAGAACAGTCCAAGCGTCTATGATTTTGGGATTTTATCTTGCCAAACCCTAGAAAACTCCAGTTTGATATTCTATCTGTAATGAAAGATACATTAGTGTTTCCCTTGTGCACTACTGTCAGTAGAATTGAGCAAGCATAGACACCTGTGTTTGGTCTCTAGATCTACGATCCCAATGACCCAGTTTAGATCAATTGTTTCCTTTTTTGCTTTAAGAATTTCTTGGACAGAGGTGTGTTAGGGAATTGTGTTACGTTAGATCTCTGTTTTGAAAAGCGTCGTGATTTTAGGAATCAGAGTAAACCTCTTCATGCCTTTATTGCATGTTAGCCTCCCAAAAACAATAATAAAGAACGCTAGATGTGACTGTTTTCTGTGCTTTCTGGGGAATGAAAGAAATTAAGAGTAGGTTTGAAAATGCTGACCAAACTGGGCTAGGTTCCTTTTGTCGACAATAGTCCCAGAGTTACAATACAATGTTACTGGTGAAAGTGGAATGTATATGGTACGAGGCTCTTATTCCAGTATGAATCCTGGATTACACTGAAATTCAGGAAGATTTCTTGACAAAGTTCAGAAGTAGCACAATTTTACTGGAGATGTTGCAGATAGTCAACCATTTAAATGAGTTTTCCATGATAATGTTTGGACCAGCTTTCCATCTTACTAAAAATGATAAATTCTTATGTTGAAGAAGAGTTGCCATGTGAAGGAGGAAGGTTTAAGGCAGTGTGATATTCTAACCATCAATGCCATCATTGTGGCAAAGAGCATCAAAACAGATGCCTCAAAAAGGTCTGCTTCTTTTTTCTCCTTCATCTGTTTTCTACGGATGTATATTTTAACCCTTAAGTTCAGGAGGTTTAGTTTGTTATGATGTATATATTATATTATTAAATAGCTGTATCAGGAATTAGTTAAATTATGCTTCATCCGTCCCAAACTTAGTCTGTTTTAGAAATTTGCATGGAAACTTAAAAAAATACTGATTACTCCTATTTAAGCTCATTTATTTTAATTAAATTACACTACAATTTCTCTTTCCTTTCCGGACCAAATGAGTACTATTAATCTTTCTTGGAGTTATCTATGAATATTTATTTTAATTAAATTACACTACTGCTCTAACTGCGCAATTAGATCATTCATCCTGAATATATGAATCAAAATGTTGTAATATTGATTGTTGGGCTTCGATCAAAGTAAAGTGTGGAGGATTTTTAACACTCTCAACTGTATATGGTTACTCTGAATCATTCCTAGTTGTTTTGTGTTGCCACCATGTAGATTCTACCATTCTTGTCAAACCAGATTTTATGTCCTAGTTTAGTATCTAACATACGAACCGCTTCAATAAGATTGTTATTGTATAACATGTCACATTCGTACTACCACAACACCAAACAAGAAGACTTATCTCTTCAAATTTTTTACTGCACACAAGGAGAAATTAAAACAACCCCAACCCCACCCCCAACCCCAACCCCAACCCCAACCCCAAACCCCAACCCCAAACCCCAACCCCAACCCCAACCCAAACCCCAACCCCAACCCCAACCCCACCGCCACCGCCACCGCCACCGCCACCGCCACCCCTAACCCCAACCCTAAACCATAAACCCTAAACCTAAACCTAAACCTAAATCATAACACTAACCTTAAACCTAAACCACAACCTTAAACCTAACCCTAACCCTAACCCTACCCCCACCCCACCCCTAACCCCACACCCCAACCCCAACCCCAACCCTAAACCTAAACCATAACACTAAACCTAAACCATAACACTAACCTTAAACCTAAACCACAACCTTAAACCTAAACCTAAACCTAAACCATAAACCATAACACTAAACCTAAACCATAACACTAACCTTAAACCTAAACCTAAATCATAAACCTAAACCTAAACCTAAAACCATAAACCATAACACTAAACCTAAACCATAACCCTTAACCTAAACCAAAACCTAAATCATAAACCTAAACCTAAACCCCAAACCTAAATCTAAACAACCTAAACTTAAACCTAACAAACCCTAGCCTTTAATTTAACCGTAACCCTAAACTTTAAAACTAACCTAAACCTAAACTGAAACCTTAGCCCATAATAATATTAAATCGAAAACCTAACCCTAATTTTAGCCTAATTGCTTATAATTCTTTTGGTAGAAGTTAAAACACTAGTGATTGCCGAATTGGAAGTTAGTGATTAGGAATGTGAATAATATGATGAACGTGTTATACAATAACTAGTGATTGCTTTAGATCTTTAAAGCTTTAAATTTATGTATCCGAGCATTGTAAGAAGATTTGTCAACGTATTGTTTTCTATTGCTTAAGTTTTATATTTTTATTGTTTTTTATAGTATTGAGCACATCGGGGAGTGGCAGAAGCATACGATGGGGACAATAAATGTAGCTAAGAATCATATGCGTATGGTACGTATGCTAGTGTAAATCTAGTGTATTAATAATGTTTAAACATCGATTTATGTACGTTTATTAGCTGGGTAGTCATGTTGATGATATGAAATCCATGGTTGTAGTTTAATTGACTTTGAAACCAAAAAAGATAAATGTATGTATGTTTGGGGGGTGTTAGTGTAAATAGTAAGAAATAAAGGGGTATTAGTGTATTAATGCTTAAACATCGATTTATATACGTTTGTTAGTGTAAATGGTAAGAATTAAAGGGGTGTTAGTATAAATTTAGTGTATTAATGCTTAAACATCGGTTTATGTACGTTTGTTAGCTGGGTAGCCATGTTGATGCTATGAAATCTATGGTTTTAGTTTACTTGACTTTGAAACCGAACAACATAACTGTAAGTACGTTTAGGGGGGGTGTTAGTGTAAATAGTAAGAAATAAATGGGTGTTAGTGTAAATTTAGTGTATTAATCTTTAAACATCGATTTATGTACGTTTGTTAGCTGGGTAGCCATGTTGATGCTATGAAATACATGGTTGTAGTTTAATTGACTTTGAAATCGAACAACATAAGTCAATTTACGTTTAGGGGGGTGTTAGTGTAAATAGTAAAAAATAAGCGGGTGTTAGTGTAAATTTAGTGTATTAATGTTTAAACATCGATTTATGTACGTTTGTTAGCTGGGTAGCCATGTTGATGCTATGAAATCCATGGTTGTAGTTTAATTGACTTTGAAACTAAAAAAGATAATTGTATGTACGTTTAGGGGGTGTTAGTGTAAATGGTAAGAAACAAATGGGGTGTTAGTGTAAATTTAGTGTATTAATGTTTAAACATCGATTTATGTACGCTTGTTAGCTGGGTAGCCATGTTGATGCTATGAAATCCATGGTTTTAGTTTACTTGACTTTGAAACCAAACAACCTAACTATATGTACGTTGTGGGACTTTGAAACCGAACGTGCTTACTTTCAAGCAACATCCATTCCATTTCTTCTCTTTCCATTCCTCTGGTTTAATACTAATATTGGGGGTGGGGGAAATACGGTTGGACCCTTTTTGTTATTATTATTAGGCCAAAATACGAAAAAGACCCTGAAGTTTCCACCAAATTCCATAATGGTACCCAATCTAAGGTTTGTGCCATTCGAATGCCTGACATTACTAATTGTCCCATAGTGAACCCTCGGCCAGACGGCTGTTTCAATTGGGACGTTAAGTAGCACGTGCAATAGCACGTGCAGGGCAAAATAGACTTTTCCCTTCATACCTTCACAAAAACGGTGGGAAACTTCAAGGTATATATTGAAAATTCACAAATTAACCCACGCCCTAATTGAGATGATGAACACAAATTAGGGTTAGGGTTGAAGAGGGATTGAAGACTGTGATTGAAGACTGGAATTGAAGACTGCGATTGAAGACTGAAAAATGACGATAACTAGGACGCAAGAAGCACAACGTAAGTCGACTATTGAAGATGAAGATGCACACGCTTTTGAAGGTAACGTTTCTATTTGATTTATTGTTTTGATGCATATGTCACTTTTTGAAATAGTTGACTGCAATTTTTGTATCTGTACAATAAAGTGTTGGTTAGAGAAAGAGTATGTGTTATGTAGAGTGATGAATAAAGTAATAAAGTGTTGAGTAAAGTAATAAATTAATGGTTTTGTTTATTGTTTTTGATGCATATGTATTTTTTGTTTATTGAAAAATTTGTCTGATATTTGTTAGTTAGAGAAAGAGATTGTGTTAGTTTAGTTAAATTTTCTATAAAATGATAGGTGTTTAGTATAATGGGGACATTATGCTAATATAATGTGAAATGGTCCCCATGCCTTTGTCCCCTCTGTGTCCTTAACCAAAGTTTCCAAAGTTGTTTTTAATGCATTTTCGTGTAGTGACCAATTTGATTTGTTTTGTATTAAAGTTGTTGGCCCATTTGATTTGACCAATTTAATCTTTCAAATACGCATCCGATTGGTTTGCTTTGATGTTTCATCATGGTGGTGAGTTTCTTTACCACCCTAAACCTGTCTACATTGGTGGTGAAGTAGAAACACAAGAGTAGATCGATAGGATGTCAATGACTGTGTTGAATAATTTTTACAAGGAATTAGGGTATAATGACCCTGCTAGTTACTACTATCTTTCACCTGGTAGTCAAATGGAGTCAGGTTTGGTGTTGTTGTCAAGTGATGAGGCTATTATACAAATGGTAGGAGCTACTGATCCTAACATTAGGATAATTGATATATATTGCAAGCATAGTGAAGAATATCAGGGGGTGAGAAAAGTGAGAAAGGAAATTGACATGGCTGATGTTAATGCTAGTGATGAAGATAGTGAGAAGGGTAGTGACACTGAAGAGGATAAGAGTTCAGGTTACAGTGGTAGTGCATATGGGGATAGTGATGATATGGACAAAGAGATTGACCTGGATGAGATTTACAAAGAGATTGATGATTTCACATTTAAAGAAAAAGAAAAAGGAAAAGGAAAAGGAAAGGTAGTGTCTAATAAACAGATCACAGTGTTTGATAACAACCAAAAGAGGTCAAAAGTAATTAATGAAAACACTGAGGAGGAGTTTTATGCTAAGTCAGGTTCTAAATGTGATACTGATGATTTTGAAAGTCTTGATGGCTCAGAGGATTTTGAAGAAGATGACCCTAGGGAAGTTATGGGAAGAAAAAAAAAACCCTAAGTTTAAGAGATTTAACCCTTTGACAGACATGTTTGAGCCTGTGTTTGAGTTAGGAATGGAATTCAGTGATGCCAAGGAATTCAGATATGCAGTAAGGTCTTACTCATTAAATCAGGGGAAAGGGATTAGATTTGCCAAGAATGAGAAATTTAAGGTAAGTGCTAGATGTAAAGAAGGTTATCCATGGTACATCTATGGTTCACAGCTCAAAAGTGAAGGAAATGCTTTCAGAGTTAGGACATTAGTTGACAAACATAGTTGCAGTAATGTGGTCAAGAGTAAATGTGTTAATTCTAGGTGGATTGGGAATCAATACATTAAAAGATATCAACTAAACCCTACCTGGCCAGCTGATTCATTCTTTCATACTGTTGGAACAGAGCTTAAGATTGAATTGTCAAGGAGCAGTGCTTACAGAGCATTGAAGGTTGCAAGGAGTAATGTTGAGGTTAGTCTTCAAGATCAGTATGGTTCTTTGTGGGACTATAAAGAAGAATTGATTAGATCAAACCCAGGGACAACTGTTGAAATACTTTGTGAGCATGAAAATGAGAAGCCTGTGTTTAAGAGAATTTATGTATGCCTTGGGGGTTTGAAAAAAGGATTTTTAGAAGGATGCAGAAAGGTAATTGGGTTAGATGGGTGCTTTTTAAAGGGTCCAGTCAAGGGGATGATTTTGGCAGCTGTTGGTGTTGATGCTAACAATGGGATGTTTCCTATTGCATATGCATTGGTTGAAGGGGAAAACAAAGAGTCTTGGACATGGTTTTTGGAACTATTGTTGGTAGATATAGAGTGTGTTAATTCATACCATTGGATATTCATGTCTGACAAACGAGAAGAGTGCAGTTCCTAGTCTTGAGGCCCTTGTCCCAATGCAAATCGGGTTTTGTGTCAAGCATTTGCATGATAACTTCAAGCTAAAATTTAGGGGTCATGTCATGAAAAAACAATTGTATGCATGTGCCAAAGCCTCCTACATTCTGAAATTCAACATTGAAATGGATAAACTGAAGCAACAAAATCATGAGGCTTATGAGTGGCTAGCTGGGAAAATATCATCACATTGGAGCAGGGCTTTCTTGATCTGGAAGCATGCATAACCGCGTGATATGTTCTTGAATAACCTGTGTGAGACTTTTAATTCATGTATAGTAAAAGCAAGGTGCAAGCCTATCTTGGAGTTGCTTGAGTGGATTAGGATGTATATGATGGCAAGAATGCAAAGATGTAGGGAAAACATGAGGAATTATGAAGGCTTAGTGTGTCCAAGGATTATCAAGAAGTTAGATAAGTACAAAGGGGAATCACATGGATTTATTACTATTTGGGCTGGGAACAGAAAGTATCAAGTGAGAGGAATGTATGGAGACATGTTTGATGTGGATTTGAGTACTCAAAAGTGTTCTTGTAGAAAGTGGCAGCTGTCAGGTATTCCTTGCCCACATGGAATATCTGCCCTAAATCACAACAAACTAGATGTTGACCAAGATGTGGTGATTGGTACAAAGACAAACGGACCTACATGAAGGCTTATGAGCACATTGTGTATCCTATCGAGGCGAGACATGTGGCCCAAAACCAATCAAGATTTACACCCCCCACATGAGACCAAGATGCCTGGGAGGCCTAAAAGAAGAAGAATAAGGCAGTTGGATGAAAAGAAAGGAAAAGCCCATAAGCCGAGGAAGTACAAGAACACTATCAGGTGTAGAATATGTGGTGAAGAGTATCACAATGCCAGGAGTTGTCCTAATAAACCAAGTGCAGACAAAGCAAGTGCTGACAAACCAAGTGCTGATAATGAAACTGCACAAGCCACAGAAACAGAGCAAATCCCAAGGAAGACATCTAATGTAAGATTACTTAATTTGATTTTGTTTGTCATTTGTTAGTGGGGAATTATTTTACTTATTTGTGGGACTATTTGTTGCAGGTTCAAAAGACAACAAGAAGGACAGTAAGTCCAGACAGCTATTTTACTTACAATTTCAAATGCTTATATTTGTAATGCTGTGACAGACTTTAATATTTACATGTTTACTAGGTTAAGAAGAAAAGGAGTGTGGGTCCCAAAGGGCACAATAATAAACTAGAAGGGGGGGGGTTGAATAGCTTATTAATCACTTTAAAAACTTTTAAGTAAATACTTGAAAGATACTTGCAATCTATAGAAAAGATTCAAGTAGCGGAAGACCTTCAAGGAAGTTGTTCCAGGTCTGCCGATAAGGACTACCGGAAGACCTTTTACAGTTTACTTAAGTTCTGCTGTAAATGAATAAATATAAACAATGAAACTAAGCAGTTCAAGTATCAGACAAACAGTAAGAAATAACACAAGTATCTTGGGATGGTTCACACTATAATGAGTGCTACGTCCACCACCAAGGCAGTCAACCTTGGATTTAAATTGTGCACTATGTTTTCCACTTAGATCAATTACAAAGAATATCCCTAATGGATCGTGTACAAAATATTGACTTGTGTTTGGGGTCTAGGGAATTAAATATCTGTAAATACAGGATATTTAATTCATGCAGAAGTATAGTTAATGGAAGTTAACAACAAGAAGATTAAAACAATAAGTGTTGATGAGCAGCTTCTTGTTGTTGACGAGGACTTCTAGATCTGTTGAGGATCTATTGAATGCACTGAGCTGAAAGACTTGGAGTTATGAAGTTTCAGAGCAATCCTTTAAGTGTTCGATTGATTCTGTACAGTTGTCTTTTTTCAGTCTTCAATGGCAGCATTTATAGCAGGTGCACTTCAAAAGATCCGTTGGAGAAGTCGAAGACTTCAATAGATCTTTTCATTAATGCATTAAATGCATGGGGCTGTCGATGGACTTTTGTCTTCACGATCTAGAGCGTAATGATTTATGTCTTCACAGATATCTAGGTGGGTGATTTTATGGTCTTAAAAAGTGGGTGATTTAGGTGTCGGATCTCGAGAGTTGTAGCGAAAGTAGGGGCAGATGCGCTTTTCACCTTTCACTGATTCGAGACGAAAAAGTCTTCACGCTTTTAGGAAAAGGTTGCTTTCGGCTTGACATGTCAGTCGAGAATGTCTTGGATTAATTCAATTAACACTTTAGGATAAGTTTGAATTAATCCAATCAATCTTTGCTGGGTAGGACACGTCATAGAAGATTAGGTGGACACAAAGTCTACCAGTTGAGAGTTGAGAGCAGGTCTTCCGTTTTAAGCATATGGAGAGGTCTTTCGTTGAACCTGAAAAAGTCCTACAAAAACTATACAAGGCAAAGTTCTATACACAGTTGCCACACTAATCGATACGCAACCCGATTAGCCACTGAAGTATAAAACTAATGTAATGTACTGATCAGATATAAGTCTAACATAAGAATCAACAATCTCCTCCTATTTATATCTGGTCATCATTACTACAAATGAGGGTTTTAACACAGACTATTTGATAGAAAATAACATGTCTGAGAAATTTTATATATTAAGTAACGGAAGACATGCCTCTATCAAACAGAATAACACCTCAAATGTAAGAGACTAATCTAAGGGCATACAAAGATAAAGAGTCATAGAACAGCACACAGATTAGCATCGGTTCAAATAAATTTAAACTGATTGTTTAAATTCTAAACAGATAATAAAATAAAGCAACAAGAATTTAAACAAGATAATTTTTGTAAAAGCAAGTAATCATCTGTATTTTATAAACAAAATGTTTACATCCAACAGAGTTTTAAAAAAATAAAATAAATACAAAGGAAAGGGAAGAAAACATACATAAACTACTCAAGGTCTTTTCCCTTTGCCTTTGTCTGCAGCCTCCTTTTGTCTTCTTTCTCGCTCAAGCTCTTCCATCCTTCGTTCGTATTCATCATCTGCATTAGTCGGAGGTCTAGTGGAACGAGAACGGTAGTCCAGTTCTTCACGAAGACGGTTGTTCTCTTCCATCAGCATTCTGTTGATAGACCTCATTTGCTTCTCTTCCGTGATGGCCAGATCACGATCACGGTTGGCATTCATGATATCGTGAGCAGAGTTTCGAGCAAGGTTGTTGAGTTCAAGAATGGGAGGACGACCGTGGCCGAGATGAAGAGTGATGGCATGGAATAACTCGTAGAAAATGGAGGACACGATACGGACACCTTCGTCTCGTTTAGCTTCGATGTTGATCTTGACATCGGTAAAGTCGTGCCGCATCTGCCCAAATCGAGTCCATACATCCTCTTGAAACGCCGAAGTAGCGGCGATCCGTCGTTGGCTTTGGAAGGCTGCAAAGGTGGCTGTTTCGTAGCGGTAGATATGCTTGTAAGCTTCGCTTGCTTGGGTAGATGGCATCAGTAGGGACAAAATTTCATCATTGGCAGGCGGATGAGAACTAGTAGCTTGGCCAATGTGAATGGTGCCGGCAGAGGTAGAGGCTGCAGGCCATATGGGTTGTTGGAGAGGGGGAGTGATAGAGGCGGAAGAGGACGAGTCTTGGGTTGGTAGTGTGGTGGTGGAGGAGGATATGGTTATAGGTGGAGGGAGGGGTGGTTGGAGGGGAATCGGCTCCATATCGGTGTCGAGTTTTCAGCGATATGAGATGGATTGGGGAAGAGGATCGGTGAAAACCGGAAGGAAGGCGGGGTAGAAGAGGGATTTTGGTTTTCTTAGGGAAGGTTGAGAAGGTTGAGGAGGTTGAGAAGGTTGATGGTAGGGGTGAATAGATGCTATTGTGAGAAGTTCGAAGAGGAACTTGGGAAGGCTAATGGGTGGGAGGGATTGAGTTGGGCGTGGTGTGGTTGATGAGGTTGGTTGGGATTGGTGAGTTGATGAAGGTGTAGATGGGTCGGGTGAGTAATTGAAGGTGAAGAAGGAGGAGGAGGGGGGTTCTAGCTCCTCTTGAATTTGAGCTCCTTAGACTCCTGGAGGTGGTGAAGGGTTGATAGGAATAGATGAAGGGTTGAGGTAAGGTTTGGGCGTCGGTAGTTGGTTGGGCGTCGGTAGAAGGTATAGATGAAGGGTTGACAGTATAGATGAAGGGTTTGGGCGTTATGAATCGGTAGATGGTTGGGCGTTAGGTAGAGGTAGTTGGTGGGGCGTCGGTAGATTGGATTGGGTGGCGGTAGATGGTTTGGTACGGTAGCTCTCCTTTTCTTCCTCGGCGGTGAATAGGAAGACTCAGCTGCTTCATCGGTAGTGCGGGAGTGTCTGCGGTGGTTGGTCTTCAAGGTTTCTGAAGTCTCCTTCGTTTTGGTTTGGGAGTGGGTGAGGGAGGGTGATGGTGAGGGTGTGGGAGGATGGCTTGGCTTGGGTAGGTGGTGGGAGAAGATGGGTGGGTTTGGGTGGAGGAGGTGAGGAATGAGAGGATGGGTTTGGTGTTTGGTGGAGGTGAGGAATGGATTGGCTGGTGCCTTCTTCTTTTGGCCTTCCTTCATCTCCTTTCGACCCATTTAGCTGCTCCTCTTCGGTTGGAGTGGCCTCTTCGGCCTAGTCTTCTTTGCCTTGCCGCCATCTTGGTCGTAGCGGTACTTTGCTGCCTCATCGGCCAAGTCTTTGGCTTTTGATGGAGGGGCGGCCACTTGATCGTCAAATTTTGCGAGAGGCCTTTTATGGGTCCTACTAGCGTCATGCGCTTCCATGTCGGCGGGTGACCAAGATAGGCTGAGCTTGGCCACTTTGTCAAGGGTAGCGGCGGTAGACCCTTACCGGCGTCGCTTGTTCTCGTACTCGGTGTACTATTTGCGGAAGAGCAGGCGTGGTAGCTCTCCTGGCCAGCGCGACAATCAATTCATCTTCCTTTAGGGAAGGGTTGACATTGCATCATCCCTTAAAGGGCATTGATTAGCTTTGACGAAGGCGTTTGCAAGGGTGCGTTGAACACGAGTGGATAGTTTACATCTTCGATCTTTGTGGGGTTGTTTGATTCTTTGCTTTCTCCATGTTTTTATTTTCCGGCTCCTGCCAGCTCAAGCTTTAGCTCAAAAAAAAAAAAAAAGTCGAAGATGATGACCCCCAGATTGAGTTTGACCCCCGATAAACATGTCTTTGGGCGGTGATGTCATGCTCCACTCTTGAATAGAAGCCCTTTGTCAAGGAGGTGGCTTGTGCGTATCGTCGAGAGGGAAAAGATTTATGAGCATTTTCCCTTGGGGTTCTCACTGGTTTGCACCCCTCATGGCTTCCGGGCATGTCTGACCTCGGCCATGGTTCTTTGCGAGAGCTCCTCCGTAGTGTCGCCGATGATAGTGGAAATATTCTTGGCGGTGATGGAGATAGGTCGGCCCCTAATCCATCCTCGAAGAGCGGTCGAGGGCTCATGAAGTTCCATCCTTTGATAAAATTCTTACGCCGAGGAAGATCTTGTAATTTTGTCATTAAGGCGAGAAGGGGTAGAATCCCGGAGGCGTCCATGTCCTCGCAAGCTTTGGCTCGGCGGCTATAGAGTTGATTGGTGAAGGTCAATGCACATTCTGGAATATATAGCTTCGGGTCGGCGATGGCGATGTCATGAGAGGAAAGGTTGGGTATCAGGAAGGTTGATATTCGGTTGGGAGAGAATGTCGGTTCAGGGTTGATCTCTTTCATTGTCGCTTGATTTTGAAGTTCGTGCTGAAGAAATGTAAAATAAAAATTAGGGCTTTTCATCATAACAACTAAACAAGTAGGAATTTCAAGGTTTTCGAAATAATTGAAATTTTCGAGCGAAAACTTGAAACCCTAGAATGTTTAGAGTAACCACACTCGAGAAGGTATAACAACGATTTCCATAAGAATAAGCGATGAATGTTCATAAGCATTTGTTAGTATTCAAGTTTGTAAGAACAACAATGGCGAATCCTTTGTATAAACTCGAAAAATGACCGTTTGAATTCCAAAACAATTTTAGGTTATGAAAATGAAATGAGCGAACAATGCGTAGTAAGTTTTGAGTAGAGTAGAAGAGAGAGGCGTACCATTGTTGATGATGAGAAGAAGAAACAAGAAGGATTTGAATTTGCGAGAAGTAGTTACGAGAGAGAGAGAGAGAGAATAGAGAGAGAATATTTTGTCAAAGGTTTCGTAAAGTTTTGCAAATGGCGGTTCAAGGACTATTTAAAGGCGAAAAATTATAGTTTGAGAAAGCGGGGACTTAAGATATTTTCTTAAGTACCAAATTTTATCCTTGACCCCCTTTATTGCTTTAGAAACCTCTTTAGCAAAAATAGACTAAGTAAGAGTACTAACCTTTAAGTCTTAGGTAAAGGAGAACTTCGTCTTAGATTAGTCTTAAAACAAGTCTACCGATATGAAAGAAACATTAACAAAATGTAGAAATTAAGCAGTAGGATCCATCATACCAAGATTTCTCCTTAAGGATCAGATAGATATCTACTTACACGCACTAAAGGTGCGACTAAAGGTGTGATTCCCTTTGGTCGGCTAACCTACTTCGGTTTTCGGTATGGATCCTCAGAACACGGATCCTCCACCGATCCCTCCCAATCCCGCCCCTCTATCCTTTGCCGATGCTCTTCGTACTCCTCCCAGCCCTCCACCTTCGTCCTTTGTTATACCTCCTTCCACTTACAAGGGGGAACCCGCCCTTAAACTTTCCCCAGACATTATTGAAGCTCTTGCTCAACCCTTCCGTCATGCCTTGATTGGTAAGTTTTCCCACGGACGTCCATCTATGGAAGCAACACGGAAATACTTTAATACTATTGGATTAAAAGCTGCATTCACTATCGGCCATCTGGACGCCAAGCATGTATTGATTCAAGTTCACCACGAAGAAGATTATCAACGCTTATGGATTAAGGATCAATGGTTTCTTGGTAAGTTTCCTATGCGAGTTTTTAAGTGGTCTCCCAACTTCAGGCCAGATATTGAGAGCTCGTTGGTGCCAGTTTGGTTTGCTCTTCCAGGCCTTCCAATTCATCTATTCCATAAATCAGCTCTTTTCTCTCTTGCCTCCCTGTTTGGTAAGCCTTTATTGCTAGACCAGCCAACCATTAATCTTACCCGCCCTAGCGTGGCTAGGGTCTGCGTTGAAGTCGATCTATTAAAGCCTTGCCCTAATAGGATTTGGGTAGATTGTGGGGATGCGTTTCCAAGCTTTTGGCAGCCTCTTGAGGCGGAAAACATGCCTCTCTATTGCACGCATTGCCTTCGCCAAGGCCATCATGAACTTACATGCAAAGTGAAACACCCTGATTTGAAATCCTTCGAAACCCCTAAGAATACTCCTGCTCCCCCTCGTCAAAGATGGACTCCAAAGAAAAAACATTAACAGTATGGCGTCGGACAATCCCCATGCAATCCCTACGGAGAAAGACAAGGATGTTGACACTCCTCCACCTACCAATCTGGTTGCTTCAAATAATGCTCACATTGCTATGGAAGCCAAAGATAACACGAATTTGCCTTCAACAAGTGTAACTGATAATTGCCAAAGCAATATGGCCAAGAATTCCCCTACCTCTCCAGGCAAGAATTCCCCTAACTCTCCATCCTCTTCTAATGATTCATCTACTCGAGTTCTAGATGAAACTACTCCCTCCAAGGACAATGCTGAAGCAGCCAACGTTGAGAATCGGCAGGAGCCTTGTACTACTAACAATGGCCATAACAGTATTGATCCTCCTAATGAAGAGCCCATCCAGCAAGAAATAAATATTATTTCCCCCAACCGATTTGTGGTGTTGCAAACTTTTGAGGATGAAGATCCTAAAGCTGATAACAGTTCGATTGATGGTTTAAATTTGGAATCAACAAAGTTGAAAACTCAAATGGCAAAGCCTCCAAAAGCTCCGGTCGTGAATAATAGAAGCACCAGAGCTCGTGCGAAGAATAAGGTCCAAACGAGCACTGAAACATCGGTTTCCCATGACGATTAATTTTCTTTTTTGGAATGTGCGGGGGGTTGGTAACGACTCCACGGTCACTCGTCTCAAAAAACTTGTTCGTATTCATCAAGTTTCTTTCCTTTCTATTAGCGAGCCTATGATAGATAAGTCTCAACTTCCTTCAATTGCACGCAAGCTTAAATTCCGTTTTTTCTTTTGTAATACGGCTAACAATATTTGGGTTTTTGCCAAATCAGCATTCACATGCCATCTTCTTTATGATTCTCCTCAGCATCTTACTCTTAAAGTCAAGCACTTCACTTCACTTATGACCCGGCTTCTATCTCAACAGTTTATGCTAAATGTACAGATGTTGAAAGAATCTCGCTATGGAACAACCTGATTGATATGGGGACTGAATTTATTAATCATCCTTGGCTTGTTTTTGGTGATTTCAATACTATCCTGGTTTCTCATGAAAAAATCGGTGGCATTGGTTGGGAGAGACAAAGCGCCTATGATTTTCAAGCATGCCTTAATTCTGCCGGCTTATCAGATATGGGTTATCTTGGGAGTCAATTCACTTGGAGCAATAATAGAACGGGGAATGCCACCATTTATCAGCGGTTAGACAGGCTACTTGTAACATTAGCGGACTTCGACCTTTGCTAATAATTGCAAAGATCTTAACAGACTTGTTCGACCACTCGCCTATTCTTTTATCTACAGCCGAATTTAAAATTTTACAAATCACCCTTACCATTTCAACTTTCTCAATGTCTCGGCTACGCATCACTCTTTTCTGGAGGTTGTCCGAGACGCTTGGAATATTTCTAGCATTGGTCGCCCTATGGTTGGCTTTTGCCTATAAACTAAAAGTCGTTTGACAAATCTTAAGGCTTGGAATAAAAACACTTTTGGTAACATTTTTCAGACAATCAAGGAAGCAGAAGATTCTGTTATTGAAAAGGAGCTGATTTATGTATCTAATAACACTGGTGACAATCGGGCAGCCCTTCAGTTAGCTAAAGCTACTCTCCAATCTAAGCTAAAAATTGAAGAAGATTACTGGCGGCAAAAATCTCATCTTCGTTGGATTAAAGAGGGGGATGGTAATACTAAGGTTTTTCATGCTTCTGTGAAGCAGGCCCGGAGCAAGCTTTTTATCCATGAAATCCAGGATATGCATGGCAATACCCTTTCTGAGGAAGATGCTATTAAAAGGGCTGCGGTGGAATTCTATAAAGATCAGCTTTCGGCTTGTTCTCGTTCGGATGAGGATATTCTCTCAGTCATTCCATCTCTTATTAATCATGAGCAAAACAACCTCCTCACTACTCCTCCTTCTATGGAGGAACTTCGCAAGGTTGTATTTGATTTAAAGGGGGACAGTGCTGCAGGTCCTGATGGATTCACGGGTACTTTTTATACTTCATGCTGGGACATCATTGCCGCGGATCTCCATCTTACTGAATTTTTTCGGGTTTCGATATGCCTAAATCTTGGACTAGTACTCTCATTGTCACTATTCCTAAAACTGATCATGTTGCATCCTTTAAGGATTTACGGCCGATAAGTCTTTGCAATTTTTGCAATAAAATAATTTCGAAGCTGCTATCCTCTAGACTGGCCCTTATTCTCCCTGCCATTATCTCGGATAATCAAAGTGCATTCACTAAGGGGCGCATTATTCAGGACAATCTGCTTCTGGCTCATGAAATGTCTCATCATCTGAGAAATAAAATTAACGGGTCCAATGTCATTATTAAGTTGGATATGGCCAAGGCTTTTGATAGAGTTTCTTGGATTTTCCTAATTACTGTGATGCGGCGATTTGGATTTGATGAGATTTTTATTGACATGATCTGGCGCCTTGTCTCTAATAACTGGTTCTCAGTTCTCATCAATGGCTCTTCGTTTGGTTTCTTTAATTCCACAAGAGGTCTTCGACAAGGTGATCCGCTTTCTCCTAGTCTATTTATCATTGCTGCTGAAGTTCTCAGTCGATCGTTGAACAAATTGCAATCTGATCATCCTCGATATGCTTTTCATTCCCATATTGGCTGCCCCATTATTTCTCACTTGTCTTTTGCCGATGATTTTGTCATTTTTTGTAATGGCAACAAGCAATCCTTACTTCAGCATCGTTCAATCCTTTCTGCTTACGAGCGATGCTCGGGTCAAATGATCAGTGCTAATAAGAGCTGTTTTATGGTCACTAATTCCATTGATGCGTCCAGAATCAATACCATTCGAAGACATTTGGGGTTTTGCCACAAGGCTCTTCCGGTAAATTATTTAGGCTGCCCTTTATTTGAAGGTCGTAAAAAGATTTCTCTCTTTGATAACCTGATCGGTAAACTGCAGAATAAAATTAATTCATGGGTCGGAGTCTTCCTCTCTCAGGCTGGAAAAATCACTCTCATTAATTCGGTCCTTCAGTCTATTGTGATGTATCAAATAGCTACATTGGATCCGCCTATCTCTGTTATTAATCATATTAACAGAATATTGTCCAACTTCTTTTGGGGCTCTATAGATGGGAAATCGAAAGCTCATTGGATTGCTTGGGAGAGATGTTGTAGACCGGTTCTAGAAGGGGGAATAGGCATTCGCTCGGTTTCAGATGTCATCCGTGCTTTTTCCCTTAATTTATGGTGGAGATTTCACTCATCTGCTAGTCTTTGGGCTAAATTCATGAGATCGAGATACTGCAATTCGACGCATCCTTCCTGTGCTGCTGGTCGGGGTTCTCACACATGGCGTCGTTTATGCTTAGTTCGTAACGAGGCTGAGGCTGTCATAAAATGGATTATTGGTCGAGGGGATTGTTCGATTTGGCTCGACAATTGGCTTGATTGTGGCCTTATTAATCGTCCGGATGTTAGCCATCTTTCTCTTGTGAAGGATATTTTTGACAATCAGAATAACATTACGCAGGCAGCAAGGAGTGAATTGGGCTATCAGAAAGTTAATCTTATTATTAAACAGCAAGTTGGCATTGTTGATTCCCCAGATAGTGCTGTTTGGAGCCTTACCTCTAAGGGTAACTTTTCTCTTTCCTCGGCATGGGATTTCGTTCGCGTTAAACATCCTCTTATGGATTCCGCTAAATTTATTTGGCATCGGCACCTTCCTCGTCAAATTAGTGTGTTTATGTGGAGATTATGGCAGCGCCGTATTTCGATTGATGAGAGCGTAATGGCGAAAGGTATCCAGTTGGCTTCCCGCTGCTCCTGTTGCGCTCTGGGTCAGGTCGAAACCTTTTCTCATGTCTTTCTGAATAGCACCATGGCGATATCGATTTGGAATGTTTTTAATAATCTGGGAGAAGTGTATGGTTCTTCAGATTCTATTAATCAAACTTGTCTTGCTTGGTGGTATTCGAAAAGCTTCTCTATCCTTCATGCTATTACGCCTTCAGTTATTCTTTGGGAGCTTTGGAAGTATCGAAATGCTGCTCTTCATGAAGGGGTTCGTAGCCCTGTCAAGGTTGTAGTAGATCGAATTAATTTCTTGTTATCTTCTATCATTAAAGCGGCAGGCCTTAATGCTCATAATTCTTTGGACTGGAATGTTCCTTTTTCTTCCAAGCTTGGTCGCATATCCAGAAGGTGTATCCGTGCGGTTTCCTGGTCGAAGCCCATTCATGGGCTGGTTAAACTCAACACTGATGGAGCGTGTCGGGGCAATCCTGGTCCTAGTTCGGGCGGTGGCATCATTCGTGATCATTCTGGCCACTTAATTGTTGCCTTCTCTTCTATTTATGGGACTGCCTCCAGCTTTATGGCTGAGTGTTATGCTCTCCTTCAAGGAATTCAGTGGCTTCGTAATTATGGATACACAAAGGCTCTTATTGAAATTGACTCCAAGCATCTCCTTGATTGTCTTCTTCACGGCATCAATCCTCCCTGGCAAAGTAGATACATCTTTCGTAATATCTCTGCCCTATCTCACTCTATGGATTTTGATTTCTGTCATGTCTTTCGTGAAGCCAATTCAGTTGCCGACGCCTTGGCCAATCTTGGAATTGATCAAAATCGTGATTTTGTTTTCGAAACAACAAGCTCTCTTCCCGATAGAATTCGTGGTCTCATCTCTCTAGATAGTAGCGAGACTCCTTATATTCGTATAACGTAGGTTTTTGTATGTCTTCATTTCATTTCCGTTTCGAGGTTCAGGCTCCTTTGTCCTCCCTTTTAAGGGCCCGGCTGGTTGTCCCCCTCAAGTTTGTATTTTTTATTATTTCTATCAATAAAATCTAGCAGGGTGCCGCCCGTTTCCGAAAAAAAAAAAAAAAAGATTTCTCCTTAAGTAAGCAAACCTGGTGACATCCAGTGGTTTTGTGAGAATGTCTGCCAATTGATGCTCAGTTGGAACATATTCCAAACTGATGTTACCTTTTTCCACATGATCTTTGAGGAAGTGATAACGAATATCAATGTGCTTTGTCTTGGAGTGCATTACTGGATTTTTGGAGACTGAAATTGCTGATGTGTTATCACACATGATTGGGCAGTTTGCAGTCTTGATGTTGTAGTCCACTAGTTGTTGCTTCATCCATAGCAGTTGAGAGCAACAGCTGCTTGCAGCAATGTATTCACGTTCGGTTGAATTTGCAACCGCGGTCCTTGTTTCTTGCAAGACCATGAGACAAGTCTATTTCAAGGAATTGACAAGTCCCACCGGTGCTTCTTCGCTCACTTTGCGGTTGCATAATCTGCATCTGAGTATCCAACTAGATTGAAGTTGTTGGATTTGGAATACCAGATGCCTAGATTGGTTGTTTTTGAGATATATCTTATGATACGTTTGGCAGCAAGCAAATGTGACTCCTTTGGATCTGCCTGAAATCTAGCACAAACACAAACAACAAACATAATGTCAGGTCTACTAGCAGTAAGGTAGAGAAGAGAACCTATAATTCCTCGGTACTTGGTCATGTTCTCTTGCTTTCCCTTTTCATCTTTGTCAAGATGGCAGTCGGTAGACATTGGAGTTTCGAATCCTTTGGCTGAATCAAGACCGAACTTCTTGATTAGTTCCTTTGCATATTTGGTTTGGCTGATAAAGATTCCATCGGAAGTCTGTTGTATCTGCAGTCCCTAGAAAGTAGGTAAGTTCACCCATCATGCTCATCTCGAACTTGCTGCATCGCTTCTCGAATCTCTTACAGGGCTTTGGTTAGTTGATCCAAAGATGATGTCGTCCCACATAGATTTGTACCGAGAAGAGAATGGCCTTTGTGCTTGAGGATGAATAAAGTAGTGTCTATTCTTCCTCTCACGAATCCTTGTTCAATTAAGAACTTGGATAGAGTTTCATACCAAGCTCGGGAGCTTGCTTCGGTAGAGAGCTTTCTTGAGTCGGTAGACGTGATCCGGTTTGCGAGATAATAAATCACGGAGGTTGTTCCACGTATACCGTTTCTTGAAGATCACCATTCGTAAAGGCACTCTTTACATCCATCGATACACTTTGAAGTCCATGAACGAGGCATAAGCTAGAAAAAGTCTGATTGCCTCTAGTTTGGCAACAGGAGCAAAAGTTTCATCAAAGTATATTCCTTCTTCCTGTCGGTATCCTTGAGCAACCAGTCTAGCTTTGTTTCTGGTGACATTTCCATCTTCATCTCTTTTATTTATTTCGAAACCCACTTGGTGCCGATATTTGGATGATCGGTCGGTCTTTGAACTAAGCTCCACACTTTACATCTTTCAAACTGGTTCGGCTCTTCTTGCATAGCTTCAATCCGCTTATGATCTTCGATAGCTTCATCAATCTTCTTTGGTTCGAGTTCGATACAAATGCATAAGCAAACATAGTTTCTTCTCGAACTTTATTTCTCGCACTACGTGTTGAGATCACCAATGATTTGAGAAATGGGGTGATCTCTTGCTTCAATAACAGTTGGAGGAAGATCACTTCTGGTGGGTTCTTCCCTTAAGAAGTCCTGAGTAGGTTGAGAAGGAGATTCACCAAAATCTAGTTCAGAAGAGATAGGATCTTCAAAACCTTCATTTTCTGGTGAACAAGAAGGATGAGTGATCTGTAAAGGTGCTTGGGGTAAAAACAGAAGAGATGGGTTCAGGTCAACGAAGAGTTGTTATCGGTACCGGCGAGTTATCGTCTACCGGTGGAGGGTTAGCGGTACTTGAGGGTTCTGAGTAGTTGCCGGTTTTCTATTGAGGAGTGGAAGTTGATGCTGAGTTGGTACCTGTCTCATCATTATCAGAATCATTAGCAATGTTCGGAGCCTTTCTAGGCTCTAACAAGTCATATTCATCAAAAGAAACATGCACAGATTCTAAGATTTTTAAATTAGATTTCTTGAAAATGCGAAATGCTTTTGAATGTTTGGAATACCCAAGAAAAATTCCTTCGTCGATTTTGCATCAAATTTTCCTCTATATTATTTTCCATTATAAAGAATAAAACATTCTGTAGAAGATTTTAAGAAATCCTATGTTTGGGGATCTTCTCTCCATATTTCATATGGAGTTTTATTATGAAACTTGTTTACGAGGGATCTATGGGTAAAACATGCGGTGTTATCCTACTGCGAAATACTTCGGAAGTTTAGCTTACGCGGCATTGTTCTTCTTTGCTTCAATCGATGTTCTGTTCTTCGTTCGGCTACACCATTTTGTTGAGGAATGCCGGCGAGAGAAGTTGTGGCCGATCCCGTGGTCATCGCAATATTTTTCTACACCATTGTTCTTGAATTGATGCCATTGTCGATCTTATGTCACAAATGTCTTCAAGCTTTTGAGTTTGAAGTCTTAAAAGTGCAGTGACTAGATCATACGTTTCATCTTTAGATGTCATAGTTTCAATCCAAGTGAATCTAGAGTAGTCATCAACTACTACAAGTGTGTACTTGTCTCGAAATCTTGTAATAGGTCCAAAGAGATCCATATGCGAGAAGTTGAAGAGGTCGTTTGTTGATAAAAGCAGACTTTCTTTTGAAGGAAGACTTGGAAAGTTTTCCTAGTTGGCAAGTTTTACAACTTCGTCATGATCGGCGGAACACCGTAGGTAGACCTTTGACAAGCCCATTTTTGGAGAGCTTGGAGAGGTGCTTGAAGTTGAGGTGATCGAGACGCTTGTGCCATAGCCGTGTTGTCACGAACATTGTTGGCTACTAGGCACGAGGTTTGAGAATCTCCTAGAAGATTTAAGTCCACGACATAGGCGTTTCCTTGTCTATTGCCGGTTGTAGAGCGAGATTCACTGTCTTTGATGAGGCACTGGTTGGAATTGAATTGGCATAGAAGTCCTTTGTCGCAGAATTGGGATATGCTCAGAAGATTGTGCTTTAAACCACTTACTAGAGAAACTTTGTTGATGGAGAGACTTCCTCTAGTAATTGAGCCATATCCAATTGTCTTTCCTCTTGCATTATCTCCGAAAATAACAGTGGGTCCTTTTGCTTCAGCTATATCTGTAAGAAGACTTCTGTTCCCAGTCATGTGTCTTGAGCAGCCACCCTTGTCTAGGTACCAGATGTCTTTGTTTTCTGAATCTATAGCCATGAAGCATTCCTGAAAGAATTTAAAGTAAACAAGGTACCCTTTATTTTTCTTTCGGTTCCTAGGAATTACCACCCTTTTAAACCATATACCTGCTTGACCTTGAGAGAACTGGGTCTCTCGGATCTTGGGTGAACCTTAGCGGGCATTCTCGGTGCCGGATGGCCTAGGCAATTGCAAGAATGACATAAATGAAAGTCCACGAGAAGCCGTTAGTGTCTTCAACTGAAGAGTGCTTATGATTATTCCTTTTCTTGACATCCATTCTTGGTTCAGTTTGTTTGTTGATGGTAGACTTAATTGGTTTCTTTCGAATCATTCTAGGTAGGTTACCAACAGACTTAGCTTTAGCTTTTCTATTGATTACCTTTTCAGAAGGATTCGGTAGAATACCTTTAAGTTTACCTTCAACAGGTAAAGGAGCCTTTCCTGTTTCATAGACAAACTTGATAGTTACCGGTAGAGGTTTAGTAGGTCTACCGTCAGCAGACTTTGCCTTGGCATAGTTGTTGCCGGTAGACTTCACTTTCTCTACCGTTACCTTTTCAGGTTTCTCATTTGAGTCAGTCATTTTGGCTTTTCCTTTCTGAGCTTTAGGGTAAACGTAAGGGACACTTGAATAACCAAGGCCTTGTTTCCCTATATTTCCAAATGTCTGTTTAGAGAAAGATATATCTTTAGCAGTCTCGGAGGATTCACCTTTCTCTATGACTGAAGAGATTGTCGGAAGTGGCACATCTGAATATCCTATACCAGTTTTATCATTACTAGATTTTTGGTTGGAAAGGATTTCTTCGAATGCATCCTTGGAGCTGTTCCAGGAGTCAATTGTCTTTTGCAAGGCAATTTTCTCTAGGTCAAGTCCTTTGATGTGCTCAGATAGACAATCAATTTTGTCATAAAGGAATTTGTTTTCTTCCTTCAGTTTGATACTCTCTTGTTGACAGCTATTGAGAGTTAGAATCTCAGCTGCCATCATAGATTTCTCAGCTGTAAGTTTCACAGCTTCTTGGCCGCTTAACATAGGCTACTCTAAAGGAATTAAATTCTTTAAGCATATCCCGATTATCCTTGAGAAGTTCTTCCTCCATCAAGCTATCACTTGGTTTCATTTTTGTCCAGAGGACTGGGTGAAACTTTGACTTCATTTTCAGAGTCATAGGTAGGACCTGAATCATGAGCTATTAAGCATATGTTAGCTTGCTCACAATCCTCTTCCTCCTCTTCTAAATCAGTCTCAAACCATGTAGCAACCTGCTTGTCTTCTATGTCTTCAGCCAACATACCCTTTTGTTTTTGAAATTTTCTAAACGAAGGTTTTCGGTATGCTTCAAATTTTGGCTTAGGACATTTTGAGGCAAAATGACCGTGTTTCCTACGCTTATAACACACAAGCTCTTCCTTAGATGAGCTTTCACCATTCTTCCTAAAAGGTTGTTGGTGTGTGTTCTTTCTTCCATATTTTGCAAATTTTTGAAAACGCTTTTACAAACATAGCAAATTGTTCATCGATAAAAAATCATTTTCACAGAAGAAGTGGATGGTTTGTTTTCAACAATGATTTCTTCTTGAACCATGGTCGGCAAGGATACGCTTGTCTTGCTCTAGAGCTTGATTAACTTCAAGTTCATAAACCTTTAAACTAACGTAGAGACTACGAAGAGTCATCTCGTTTAAGTTCTTAGATTCTTTCATAGCCGTGGTCTTAACATGCCATAAGCTACCTAGAGAGCCTAGAAACCTCATGTTCATTTCCTTTTTGTCATACGTTTTACCTAGAGAAAAGCAACTATTAATTACCTCACTGAAGCGATCATATGCTTGTTTCAAGGTTTCCTTAGGATCCTTTTTGAAAGAATCAAACTGCTGGATGTAAGTATATTTTCTGTTGTCTCTTGTGTCTTGGTCTCCTTCCAAGTATTCCACAAGAGCTTCCCACATCTTTTTTGCAGTTGTACATCGAATCACTTGCTGGTATGTGCTTGTGTCTAGAGAGTCGGTGATTATGTTGATTGCTTTGTCTTTGTCAAGTTCTACCACTTTCTATCATCCTCGTCCATTCGATTCTTCTTTTGGAACTTCTGCAGGATTTCCAGCGATGGAGGCTAGAAGATTGGCCTTCATTTGTACATGTTGACCTGCAGTGACACATTTCCATAATCTGTTGTCAATAGAGTTCATGAATCTCATTACTTTATCTTTCCATACATCAAAATGTCCTTCGTCCAATATTGGGACGTGGTTAGCATTAGATGTAGGCAGCATGTAGTGTATTTGTGCCATTATATCGTATCTCTCAAGAGTTTAATCTTGGAAAAACTAGTTTTCAAAGAGTAAGGCTCTGATACCAATTGTGGGTCCCAATGAGCACAATAATAAGCTAGAAGGGGGGGGGTTGAATAGTTTATTAAACACTTATAAACTTTTAAGTAAATTCTTGAAAGTTACTTGTAATCTATAGAAAAGAATCAAGTAGCGGAAGACCTTCAAGAAAGTTGTTCCAGGTCTACCGATAAGGACTACCGGTAGACCTTTTACAGTTTACTTAAGTTCTGCTGTAAATGGATAATATAAACAATGAAACTAAGCAGTTCAAGTATTAGACAAACAGTAAGAAATAACACAAGTATTTTGGGATGGTTCACACTATAATGAGTGCTACGTCCACCACCAAGGCAGTCAACCTTGGATTTAAATTGTGCACTATGTTTTCCACTTAGATCAATTACAAAGAATATCCCTAATGGATCGTGTACAAAATATTGACTTGTGTTTGTCTAGGGAATTAAATATCTGTAAATACAGGATATTTAATTCTGCGTATATAGTTAATGGAAGTTAACAACAAGAAGATTAAAACAATAAGTGTTGATGAGCAGCTTCTTGTTGTTGACGAAGACTTCTAGATCTGTTGAGGATCTATTGAATGCACTGAGCTGAAGGACTTGGAGTTATGAAGTTTCAGATAAATCCTTTAAGTGTTCGATTGATTCTGTACAGTTGTGTTTGTTCCAGTCTTCAATGGCAGTATTTATAGCAGGTGCACTTCAAAAGATCCGTTGGAGAAGACAAAGACTTCAACAGCTCTTTTCATCAATGCATTAAATGCATGGGGTTGTCAGTCAAGGACTTTTGTCTTTCACAGATATCTAGAGCAGGTAATGATTTCTGAGATCTTGAAAAGGTGGGCGATTTTGGTGTCAGATCTGAGAGTTGTAGCAGAAAGTAGGGAGCAATGCGCTTTTTCGCTTTCATCGCTCAGACGAAAAGTCTTCCTTTTCGCTGAAAAGGTAGCTTTCGGCGGCTTGATATGTCAGGGAATGTCTTGGATTTAATTCAAATAACATATTGAGATAAGTTTGAATTAATCCAGTCAATCTTTGCTGGATAGGACACGTCATAGCAGATTAGGTGGACACGAGGTCTACCGGTTGTGAGCTGAGAGCAGGTCTTCCGTTTTAAGCATATGGAGAGGTCTTCCGCTGAACCTGAAAAAGTCCTACAAAAACTATACAATGCAAAGTTCTATACACAGATGCCACGCTAATCGATACGCAGCCCGATTAGCCACTGAAGTATAAAACTAATGTAATGTACTGAGCAGATATAAATTTAACATAAGAATCAACAAACATATCTAGGCTATTCAACCCCCCCCTTCTAGCCTAGATTGAGCCTATTTTGTGACCAACAAGATGATTCACACAGATCTCATGGGTCCTATTGAAGTAGAGAGTCTAGGAAAGAAAAAATACACTTTTGTCTGTGTTGATGATTTTTCTAGATACACATGGGTTGTTTTCTTGAGAGAAAAATCTGAAACTTTTGAGGCTTTTAAAATATGGTACACCCGTGTTATGAACTTGTATGATCTAAAGCTTACTAGAATTAGATCAGATCATGACACGGAATATGAAAATTCCTCCTTTTTTAGCTATTGTGCCTCAAATGGCATAACCCATGAATTCTCAGCTCCTAAAACTCCACAACAAAATAGAGTGGCGGAAAGAAAGAATAGGACACTTCAAGAGATGGCTAGAGTCATGTTGAGCTCTAAGAATTTGGCAAAAAGATTTTGGGCAGAAGCATTGAACACTGCTTTTTTCTTTTTTTTCAGGAAAGCAGGGCAGCACCTGCGGGAATTTTATTAAAATAAAAAGAGAGTACAAACTTGAGGGGGACAACCAGCCTTACCCGATATAGGGGGGACAAAGGAGTCTGGACTCGAAAGGGAAAGACAAGGAGATATACCAAAGAAGAAATAAAACTTGACAAAACAACTATCTAGCCCGACTACGAAAACTATAATAACCATACATGTCCATATGCATAAGATGCTTGGCCTCTTTCGATAAAGAACAGAAGGAGACAAAACTCCTATCTCCCTGATGAAGATGCGCCTCATCTGCAAGCTGATCGGCAACCCTATTCTGTTCCCTGTAAACATGTGACAAATTAAAATTTGCAATCAGTCTCTTGCAAGCCCGAAGATCATAAGTATGCTGCCAAGGGGCGCAATGATTGTGAGATAAAAAGCCAACTGCTACTAAAGAATTTGACTCAACAACCAACCGAGATAGACCCAAACAATGGCAATGATTCAGACCATCCAACAAAGCCCGGATTTCAACTTTAGTATTCGTGCCATGATTATAATAATTAGAGAAAGCGCCAACAAAATCGCCATTGAAATCTCTAATGACCCCTCCACCAGTGCAAATACCATTCTTGGATGATCCATCCGTGTTTAATTTAAAAATCCCCAGATCCGGAGGATGCCATCTCAGCCAAAGACCTCTAGAAACCACTACCTTCTTGATGGGGAGACTCAACCGCTGCATAAGCAAATCACCAAAGAACCACTGCCCGATTTAGGGTTATATATGGATAACATACCATCAATATCCCTCAAAATTGCCAAACGGATTTTATCAACATGCATGGGAATGGTATCAAAAATTGCTGCACACCTAGCTTTCCATATTTCCCAACAAGAGAAAACAAAAATACCCAAACGACACGCTCCCAGCTGCCGTCGAAGAGAACCCCGCACCCAACATTTGAAAAGCTGATGAATAGAGAGAGCATCAACAGTCAAACCAATAAGACAACTGAAGTGAGCCTAAATAGCCCTGGCAATCTCGGAGAAAATGAACAAATGGGGGACAGATTCCACAGCATGGTTATCTAGACAGCAGGTACATTTGGAAGCTAGGAGGACATGTCGAGATTGCAAGTTAACATCAACTGGCAGGCCATTATGGAACAGTTTCCAAATAAAACAACTAACCTTTAAAGGAATCCAAGGTTGCCACACCTTCGAAGCCCACTCGATAACTGGATGACGAAGCCGAAATTTCTCCCAAAAAGCCGTGGATTGGAAGTCCCCCGAAGTTGTGAGAGTGCAGATAAGATGATCCGGGATATTAATATCACATGACACACGTTTATTACAATCCATAGTAGTAGGCTCGATCAGGTCCCGAAACTCCTCCAGCTGAGCAAGAGCATGACGAACTGAGAGGTTATGATCCAAGGGAGAAGGCCCCTCAAGACGATGGCCACACCAATTATCATCCCAAAAAGATATGTCACCTTTACCAACGACCCATCGGCTACACTGTTGAACACGCCATACTTGGTCCAAAATGGACGCCCAAGGAGCAGAAACAATTCGGTTGGAACCATGCACACCGCCGTATCTACCCAAACAGAATTTAGCCCAGAGGCTCTTGCCATTGATTGCGCTCCAAGCAAGTTTTGCATGTGAGGCTTCGAGAGACTGATTGAGGGGCTGAATACCCAAGCCGCCTTCCGACAAGGGGCGACATACTTTACTCCAGGCAACCCATTGAGTTCTAGACTCCCCATTGGCACTCCATAAGAAAGCAACCATCATACGTTCAATGCGAAGCAAAACAAACTTAGGAATTGGGAGCGCTGCCATCGCAAAAACTAGGATACTACAGAGAACGGATTTGATCAGAGTGAGTTTAGCGCCAAAAGACAATAAACGAGCCCTCCATCCAGTGATACGATGAGAAATCCGAGATTCAAGATCCTCAAAATATAATCGCTTCACCCTTCCTTTGAAAAGCGGGAGCCCCAAATATTTCATAGGCCAAAACCGTTGCGAAAATCCCAGCCACTGAGAGATTAAACTAGCTTTCCTAGAAGAACATTTACGAGAAATATAAAAGCCGCTTTTAGTGATATTAATCAACTGCCCCGAGCTCTTTTCATATAAATTAAGAACGTGTCGCAGCCCCTTAATTGACCTCTTGCTAGCATTACAAAAGATGAGCATATCATCTGCATACAATAGATGGGAAACTTGCAACCCAAAACTTCCATGATCATAATTCAGAATAGCACCATTCTCGATTGCCTTGTTGATGTTAAAAGAGAGCACTTCCTGAGCTAAGATGAAAAGCAGCGGAGATAAGGGGTCTCCCTGTCGAACCCCCCGAGAAGATTTGAAGAAACCAAATGAGTCCCCATTAACACGTAAAGAGTACCAAATGTTACCAACTAGAAGAGTGACAAGGTGCCGAACTGAGTCATTAAACCCATGAGCAGCTAGAGCACGTTGAAGGAAATTCCATTCCAAACGATCGTATGCTTTGGACATGTCTATCTTAACAACCATATTCCCCCCACGTACCTTTTTATCAATCCTTTGGACTAATTCATGGGCCAACAAAATACTTTCCTGAATGTTACGGCCTTGAATGAAACCCGATTGTTCTTGAGAAATTATAGAGGGGAGTACGGATGAGAGCCGGGTAGCCAAAATTCGGGACATGATTTTGCAAACAAAATTGCATAAACTGATGGGACGTAAGTCTTCAAAACCCTGAGGATTGTCTACCTTCGGGATAAGAATCAAGGTGGTAGCAGTCATCCCTCGATGCAACGACCTTCCAGTGAAAAATTCCCGAACCGCCGCTATCACATCAACTTTAATAATGTCCCAACATCCTTGATAAAACCAACCCGTAAAGCCATCAGACCCGGGAGCACTGTTCGGGTTCATAACCTTAACCGCATTCTACACTTCTATTTCCGAAGGCTGGAAGAGAAGGAAAACATTATCTGTATCCTTAACCATACTAGGAAAGCCCACAAATAAATCCTCATCCACAGTATTATTATTAGAAGTGAAAAGCTTGGAAAAATATTCCACTACATGCAAACCAACCTGAGTCAGATCATCACTAATCGAACCATCTGCCATATGAAAACGAACCCGGTTACGATGAGCCCTATCCTTAATACTGGCTTGGAAATAAGCAGTGTTCCTTTCCCCATCTCGAAGCCATTGCTGTCTAGATTTCACGGCAGCCATCTCCTCATTCCAGTTCAAAAGTTGCACTAAGTACGCTTTAGCATTAATAAGCTGCTGCTCGACCATCGAGTGACCTTGCTGCTGAGACTCGACCTCCAACCGAAGAATTTCATCCTGAGTTGTATTAATATTCCGCTGGACATTCCCAAAGACATTCCAATTCCAGCCCTTTAAAGCTACCCGAAGACTTTGCAATTTCCTGAAAAGATTATCCATGGCCGAACCATGCAACAGAATGTTCCATTGGGACTCAACAAAGGGAAGGAAAGCTGCATGATCTAACCACATTCTTTGAAAATAGAAAGTCCCTTTTGTTTTAAAAACGCTAGACATAGAAACCAATAAAGGGGCGTGATCAGAAGTAACCGTTGCTAGATGTTGAACTTTGATTGCTGGAAAAGAAAGTTTGAAAGTCCCATTAATAAGAACCCGATCTAATCTCTTCCAAATCCTGTGAGTACCCTCCTGATTGTTATACCAAGTAAAACGGCTTCTTTCATACCCAGCATCTTCAAGACCTGCCTGAAGGAGACAGTTATTAAAATCATCCATCTCGCCAAACTCACAAGGCGTTCCACCAATTTTTTCCAATGATTGAGATATCACATTAAAATCCCCCCCAACCATCCAAGGCACGGCACAACTATTTGAAAAGGAAATAATATCCTCCCACAGTTCCTTGCGCTCCAAACGAGTGCACTTAGCATAAACAAAGGTAGAAACAGCCTTAAAATTATTACCCATTTTGAGAGAAACAATAATGAACTGAATAGAATGAGCAAGTAAATCCACGTACACATCATTATTCCATAGCAACCATATATGAGTATTAATTGGATTCACGTGCAAACTTTTGGCAAAACCAATACGCCGACAAAATTTAGCTAATCTGTCCCCATTAGATTTAGGCTCCAAAACTGCACATAAAAAGGGGTTATGTTGCCTAACAAGTAATTTAAGATAATTCCGAGTTGCTTTATTGCAAACTCCTCGAGCATTCCAAATGACGATCGACATAAATCAACTAGATAGAGGGAGTTTGTTGGGCTTTAGAAGCAGCCCTAGTGGTACGGAAATTCTCCTTAAGAAACTTATCCTTTTTTACCTTTTTATGAAGATCCCGACAGTACTTCGAGAAAGATGCTCTAATAGACACCTGCCCAATATTATTATCAGTAAAAGGAATATCCGGCTCAAAAAATGTATCTTCATAATCACCTCCTGTTGAATGAGCCTTCCCATGAGGCCTAGGATGTTTATGCAAAATCTCATTCCAAAAAGGACCCAAACTAATAGGACTACCATATGCCTTCCTGGTAGTTGTTGTTTCATTCAGATCTGAGCCAATGTGAGCCTCTTCCAAGTTGTTCAAATCATCCCCATCACCAGAAGGATCTGCCAAAGCATTAAAAGGATTATGCATGTGTAATTCCTCCATAACATGAGGAGAAAAAGGCCTACAATCCTTTTCTTTTTGCACCCGATTGGAATTTTTTTTAGGGGAAGCAGGGCGGCACCTGCGGGAATTTATTAATAAATAAAAAGAACCTACCAAGTCAATATGTTCCACCTCCCTAGGGTAACCATGAACATCCTTGGCCATTGACACCGAAGGGGCATCAATAATTGTCGGAACTTTCACTGGAATCCACCGTTTTGGTTGGGGTTCAGACTGCTTAGGATTATTAGTGGTAACAGCCTCCTTACCTCGAACAGTAGAAGCTTTCCCATTAAGATCTACCATGGGATCAGTCTGTTGAACATTCTCATAGGCATGTTTCGCAGCTCCCATATGCCCAGTCTGCTGTGGCACAGTAACTTTGGGTGTCTCCCGCGAGACCCCACGACGCCCCTTTCGGCAAAACTCCTTTGTATGTCCCAAAAGACCACAACCAGCACAAAAATTTATATTGCCCTCGAACTCTAAAGGCTGCCAAAATCCTGAATCTTTACTCGTGCCAATCCACTTTCTTGTAAGGAGCGGTTTAGAGACATCAACCTCCACACAAATTCTAGCAAACATTGGTCGAGAAAGAGCGAGAGTTTTCTCATTTGCACGAAGAAAATTACCAAGAGAATCGCCAAGACATTGAAGAAAAGACGGGTTGAAAAAGGTTAAGGGAAGTTGATGCAACCGAACCCAAACCGCAACCCTAGTGCTATCCTTTCGAAAAGCAAAGTCCGGGGACCATCGAAAGGAACGATACATGTATGATTGAATCATGTGTGATTCCTTGGAAAGAGCCAAAACTAGGTCTTCTGTCGAGGCAAGACGAACCATTACATGTCGCGGGTCAAGGAGACCAACTACGAAGGGGCCATGAAGTTTCCAAGAACGAGCTATGTCTTCTTGTATGGCAAAAACTGAAGGACGACCGGCCGAAAATTTGAGCACAATAGTATTCGCAAAATTGCTTAACAGAAGCATCCAATTCCATAGGAGAGAACAAGCAGCTTGGTTCTCCATCAATAGAAGACGACTGACGAGGGGCAAGAGGAACCGCCTGTAACACGAGGCCAGAAGATCCTACAAACGGTTTAGGCTGCCCAGTTACGTTAGCATAGGACCTAGGCGTTGAAGAGGGAGCAGACTGTTGATGCACACCCGATGTAGGACCAGACGGTAGAGGGTTAGGGCCAGGTGGTGGAGGGTTAGCATCCGGTACGTGATCCAGTGGCATTGCCGCAGAACCCTAATTAGGGCGACCAAACTAGAGAGAAAAACCTCAACGAATCAAAGGGCCTATTTCCTGAAAGCAAGTAACAATTCTCCCTTAGAATTACAAATATGTTTCTCATGTATGTGTCTTGTGTTATTGCTTGGGAATTACATTTAATAAACAGTTGTGAATTTGGTTTAACATGTTAAATAGGAAATAGGGTCTTCTTGAGACCAGGTAGCACCATGACACCCTATGAAATTTTACTAGGAAAGAAGCCTACATTAAAATATTTTCATGTTTTTGGGTGTGTGTGCTATCTTCTCAATGATAAAGATCATCTTTCAAAATTTGATTCAAAAAGAAAAAAAGTGTGTTTTCATGGGTTACTCCACCAATAGTCGTGCTTATAAAGTCTTTAATCTTAGGACAAAAACTATTATGGAGTCTATAAATATTGTGTTTGATGATCTAACGGATCTTGGCCACAAAACCATTGAGGATGATGTTTCAGGTTTGCTTGACTTTGGAGATCATGAATCATCTGCACAACCTTCGAACACACTGCAATCGCACACTCGCACGACATACGTAATCTGAAAATCCTGGAAGTTCAAAGAATGTAGCTCAGAATGTAGATTCGAATGTAGCTCCGGATGCAGCTGCATCAGAAGCTATATCAGAAGCTACATTGGTCAGAAATCTGCCTGGTTCAGAAACAAGTCTTGAACACGACTGAAACTTCCGCTCGGTTGGTGATGACCGACCACCATGACATTCCAAGCCGAATTTAGAAATTGTATCCCACTGCACAAGTCATAGATAATATATATGATGGAATGTCAACAAGAAGAAAAGGTAAGGTAGACTATAGGAAACTTGCTTGCTTGTCCACTCTTGAGTGTGAAGAAATCCATGCCTCATGTTTTGTGTCTACCATTGAACCTAAGAATGTGCATGAAGCCCTAAAAGATGAGTGTTGGATCAATGCCATGCAAGATGAGCTTGATCAATTTGTTAAATATGATGTTTGGTTCCTTATACCTAGGCCCACTTATGTTAATGTTATTGGAACTAAATGGATTTTCAAAAACAAATCAAATGAAGTGGGAGAGATAATAAGAAATAAAGCAAGACTTATGGCTCAAGGGTATACACAGGTTGAGGGGGTGGATTTTGATGAAACCATTGCTCATGTTGCCCGCATTGAGTCCATACGTCTTCTTCTTTCCATTGCATGCTTTCTTGACATTACTCTTCAACAAATGAATGTGAAGAGTGCTTTTTTAAATGACATTCTAGAGGAAGAAGTGTTTGTTGAATAACCAAAAGGATTTGAGGACCCCCATAAATCCAATCATGTTTTTAAATTAAAAAAAGGTCTTGTATGCACTCAAGCAAGCTCCTAGAGCTTGGTATGGGAGACTTACAGACCATCTTTTGAAAAGTGGTTTTAAAAGGGGAGTAGTGGACAAAACACTCTTTATTCAAAGAAAAGACGAACATATTTTGATTGCACATATTTATGTTGATGATATTGTGTTTGGGTCCACTTCTAAGTCTTTGGAAAAAGAATTTGTGCATTGTATGACATCTACCTTTGAGATGAGCATGGTAGGTGAATTAACTTTTTTCTTAGGGATTCAGATAAAACAATTACATGAAGGGATGTTCATATCTCAAGCCAAGTATGCTCTTAACTTGGTGAAGAAATTCAGTTTTGAGAATGGAAAACAAAAGAAAACCCTTATGGGTACATCCAATAAACTTTGCAAAGATGAGAAATTTGAAAGTGTTGACCATACATTGTATAGAAGCATGATAGAAAGTCTGCTATATTTGACTGCCACCCGTCCAGACATCATGTATAGTGTGTGTTTGTGTGCTAGATATCAAGCAAACCCTAAAGTCTCATTTGAAAGCTGTCAAAAGAATAATTAGATATGTGATGACCCGACCCGAATTCCAGCACGGAATCCCAAGGTCGTGCCGCTAGGACAAGGCAAGAAGAGGACAAGCACTTTCAAACAGTAGTGCGAGTCGAACAAAAATACGGGTTTACAAATGTTGAATCTGCGGAAGCGATAAAGAAACGAAGTCTCAAGCTATGAGGCTTGAAAACAAAGTTAAGAATTCAAGAGAGACATAAATCTCTCGAGAGGGGAAAACAAAACTCGCGTGCCGCAACAATGCAGACACTGAACAAACCATCAGCACTCCAGGCCGGCGTTTAAACAAAGAATAACCTGATATAACAATTACCCACGGCTAAAGCATACCGGGTTTAACCAACAGCAATGACAATTAGAATAAAGAAATGCCCCAAAGCTACTGCGTGCTCGGGAGACAACTGAAATAAATATGGAAACCACGAACAAAGCACGACACAACACGTCGGCCCAAGAACGAACTAATACAAATACCCAAGTATTCTACCCGACTGTAAAGTCTAAATAACTTTACAAATGTTGATCTCACAAGAATATAAATGTACATAATATAATGGCGATGATAAAAAGAAACAAGACTCCACAAGTTGCTACTCGGGAAGGTTAGCTGCTACAATCACGAACACACGATCTAATCTCGATCTACCGATCAGCTGCGATCTGCTACAGTCACGATCCACTCGGCCTCAACGCGGCTACCAAAACTGCAACTAGAAAACAATGTACGGGATGAGTCATAATGACCCAGTACGCTACTACTAGACAATATAACGTAAATGCAATATTGCCAAAAAGTGGAAATGAAGTCATGTTTCGACGGCGAACCCGATGAAGTCAAGTTGTAGACGCGAAACCGTTCCTTTACGGACTACCAAGACTAACGGGGTGAATTCGTCACGTCACAAACAATCAAGCAAGTCAGCAGGCAAGTCACAAGTATCATCGTATAGTTATGGACGTATGATTAAATATAAACATCCCAAGTCTCCCAAAGACTAATTAGGTAGAAGCATGCGTATTTATATATATACACATATCAAGACAATTATGGAATAATCGGGTAGAAGTATGTATATTTACATATATACATATCACGCAGTTCACAGAATCCTTTCTAATATCAAGCAATTCAAGAACAAGTACATATAAGCATTTAGCTCACATATTCCAGGTAGCACTTTGATTTCACATAAGTACTAGAAAGTAAACCACATATAAGAGGATATATATGTTTCTTTTGTCTGTCTCTGTGCATCTGCATCGATTCTTCTTTGCTAATCACATGCCGAACGGCAACCGGAACTTTGTGCTCGACCCAATAATCAAGCTAGAATCAATACTTTTCACTGGTCTTCTTCAGTGAACAATCAAGAACTCATAAGTTTTTCTTAATGAGCAATCTTTACATTTCATCCAACCTAGGACGAAGAAATGGGAGCTTGATATCAAGCTAGATGACGCTAATACAAGACCACATCTCACTATTGGCCAAATAGTGAGGAGAAAGGGACAATCGGCGACTCATGCGATTGCTACCTTGAATATGAGTCGTCCCATTGCCATCACGATAACAAGAATGCCAACTGGACTCAATACAAGGATCACAAGTAGGTGTTTACTTGCCAATCATGAACATGTAGAGGATCAAGTTCGACAAGAGCGAACTGATCCAAGTCAAGTAGATGTTTACTCACTCAAGAAGGCAAGGACGAGCTCGACAAGAGAGTTTATCTCATCCAAGTCAAGTAGGCATGTTATACTCTATGACTAACAATCAATCAGGAACATGAATCAAATCAAGAACATCGAAACTAGTATTTTAGTTACGTTGCAAGCATGAACATCAATCCAAATCAAGAATATTGAAACTAGTCTTCTAGTTAAACAAATCTCAAACATCGTAGGGATTGATCGTTGAGCCGGTATTGTTCAATGGCTCACTAGTATGACTGGCCGAGTCATTTCTATAATTCCAATCAAATAGAGTTTGAACACTATATGTATTCCAAGACTCTTTCCTATACTCTCGTTTGAGGCATAGCTAGGTTCTTGTTCCATTTAGGAACCCTAGTTCAAAGTCACAAGTCAAGTTTATAAGAAGCCTAAGTTGATTATTGTGGATATCGCTTAGTTCAATTTCGATTCATGATTCCACTTAATAGTAGATTCCCAACGTTCGCAAGACACATCAGTCATAATC
>CM028377.1:7815837-7894335 GCA_013146195.2 Codonopsis lanceolata | reverse complement strand
TTGTTCATCATTTGAGTGACATTCAATCCTATTCTATAGCCCTTTGAAGTGTTTATAATCATTTTTATAAAGTTTACATGTGGTCACGACGCTCAAAGTATAGTCGCCGCCATATGTTTGATTTTCGCGATTGCTTTTGTTAACGTATCGCCGTATTTTCCTTACACTTAGTTTTGGTGTAACATTGGGTATGTGTTTGGGACCTTTAATTAGTCTTTTAACATGCTTTAAAACAAGTAATTATGCTTGTTCATTCGTTGTTTCGATCTAGTTTGTTCTGTATAATTTCATCCGTTATACAATAGTTACGGACTGATTTTTGGTACGCGGCTGATTTGTTTGATCGAGAAACCTTCGAGAAAATTTTTGTTTGGTTTGGGGTTTTTAAGGCTTCTACTTAGGACATTTACAGAGTGGCAGGAGAAGAAATCGTCGCTTCGTCGAACGGTATTCAAACTGGAGCCATCGCAAGTTGGACGCGCAATGGGAGTACCGTAGCTACGCGAGTATCGTAGCAATGGACAGCTTGTCCCTGTTTTGGTTTTTGATGTGATTTTCCTATTCTACCCCACTAAACCCCCTCTAAACTAATCCTAAACCTTCCTAAGTGTCTTAAGACTTGTCCTAACCATCTAATTGAGTTTGGGAGGTGGATTAGAGGAGTTAATTAAAGAGAAACACCCCCATTAACCTAACCTAAACCCACTTACTTTCTATCATATATAAGCCTCCAACACTTCACCAAAGCCTCTCATATTCAGCCATACTTCACCAAAAACGTGAGAGACACCTTAGAGAGCTTGAGAGGTCAATTTCTAGGGTTCTTGAGGGTTCCAACTTGGAGGCCATAGCTTGGGATCTTCATTTCTCAAGCTACACCATAGTTTTGAAGTGGGGATTGAAGAGAACAACACCCATCACCAAGAATTTCGGGATTGTACCTAGAAGGGGCTGAACATAGGTAAGTTTCTACCTCTCTTCCTCTTTATTTTGGCCCCATTGACCCTAGGGAAACAATCATCTTGCTAAGTGAGGTCAATGGGTGCAATTTCTAGGGCTTGTAGAGATGCCATGAACCCTAGGTTTCTAGTTGATGAAGATTCTTGGGTGAACCTACTTGGGACCTTAATTATCATGTTATTCATGTTTATTGTAGTATATTAAACCTTGTTATGTGATTTATTCATGTATGTTGAACATAATTTGGTGAAGATACTTGAAGGAGATTTTGCCCAAATGTTGATTTGGCTTAATGGGCATGATTGTAATATTGATTAATATGTTATATATGTATTATATAGTGTATTAATCCTTGCTATATGATTTATTTCATGTTTATGAGCATGATTGGAGAAGATGCTTGGAAGTGGATTTTGCCCAAATGATGAATTGGCTTATGAGCATAATTTTAATATTGATTAATATGTTATATATGTATTATATAGTGTATTAATCCTTGCTATATGATTTATTTCATGTTTATGAGCATGATTGGAGAAGATACTTGGAAGTGGATTTTGCCCAAATGATGGATGTGGCTATATGAAGCGTGATTTTAAGCTTGATTAATGATGCTTTTATATATGTATAGTATAGTGTATTAATCCATGTTATATGATTTATTCAAGTTTTGGAAAGCATGATTGGTAAGGTGACTTAAATGAATTTATGCACAAATTGGTGAATTTATTCTATGATGCATTGATAAGTATTTTGTTGGGTTTATGTGAGTTCAATGAACTTGGGATTATGGTTATTGGCGATAGTCATGAACATAGGGGGATGTTGAAGCCCAAGCTTCTATTCCTAAATTCGGAGAAAGTCTAGATTGGACTCAACGGAGTCAACCTTTGGGTTAGTATGAATCCTAGGAACTATAATCTTAAGTCCTATGGAATTTTGGGTAGAAATCATGGAGGTCGAGCCTCCAAGAAGTTTTAAAGTGTATGAAGGACACTTGATTATGAGAGCTTATATGATTCTCTATTGTGATATCTATGCTAGTTGTGAATGAAATGCATGACTAGTTTGATGGTAGAGTATATTACCTACTTGTTTTGAGCATATGAGTATATATTACTTGTGCTTGGGTTTTGAGTCCACTGAGTCGGTTTGTTGAGTTTTGGTGGGGCGATCGTCTTCACGAATTGTGAGATCGTGATCGCGATGGATCGCCGTCGCGGTTACACACCCCCCTCCATCGATGGCCACGGTGGGAAGTAGTTTATCTTAGTTGTAGTAATACACATGACTTTGATAACTATGGAACTCGGCGGAGACTGTCTCGGGGCGTCGATATCTGAGAGGGATATCGAGGGCACATAAAGGTTTACACGTGTTTTTGCGGGCGACACGCGGAAGAATTGGTATCATATCTCTTTTATATGAATTGTTTCACAAGTGCTTATGTATAATGTGCTTGGTGATTTGGATATGATATGATGTTTGTTGTGGTTTCTTAAATGTTATACTTGATAGATAACATGTTGTTTAAGGTTGTTAAGCATGAATGCTAACATGAAATTATTTGAATGATGTATTATGCCAAAAGCATGGATCATTGTTGTTAAGCTTATATGCTTGACATGAATATTATGGGAAGGCTATGTTTACAATAACATGAATTACTTGTTGTTAAGCTAATATGCTTTACCATGAATATTATTCGAGATGTGGTATTATGCCAAGAAACACGAATTATTGTTGTTAAGCTTATATGCCTTGACATGTAAATCATTGGAAGGCTATGTTATACCAATAACAAGAATTATGATCGTTAAGCATAAAAATGCCTTGACATGGATTTTAGTGAGATGTTATACTACAATGATAACATGTTTTATTAATGTTGAGCATGGACGCCATAACATGATTTTATATAAGGTTATTTCATGACGATAGCATGATGTAATTTTATGATTGAGCATTATGCCATGGTAGGAAGTTATGGTTAGTAACTTACTAAGTCTTTGTGACTTACTTTTATTTGTTGGTTGTTTTCCCTAGATCCGAGCCGGCGTGCGGATCCAAGTAAATCGAGAAGGTTACGTTGACAAATGATTCTTTTGGCAAGGTTGCTACTTAGGTAGTTGTTTTGCTTTTGGTGAGGTCGTTGGGAAAGATGAAGTTATGTAAACTTCATGTTGGGGTAGCAAACCTAAATGTGATTTAATATTGTAGTTATGTTGTTAGTCGATTCTTTTGGTAGCCGACAAGTAGTAGTCGTGCTTGATGTATATTTATGGTTATACCTCCATATGTTTTCTTGTTGTTAGTACTTATCATTATCGTACATTATGTGGTTGGTAGCCGACTTGTTTAGTCGCTTGGTAAATTTGGTGATCATGTTTTATATGCTTTAATGATAGTAAAGTATTATGTTGGTACTCAGGCATGTGTTTAGCCGTTGAGTTGTTAGACTAGAGTCTTAGACTTAGTGTAATGTTGGGTTCCGGCCGTAGCTTCGCCGATGACTTGGTTTATTATATGCTATATATTTGAATTGCTTAACAGGGAGTTTGTCCTACGTGCCCAATGTTGCGGCACGCGAGTCGAATTTTGGACCGAGAGAGATTAATCATCTCTTTGGTTGTCTTTAGTTTGAGCTTGTTAGCTCGGGCGCCCTTGTTTTATTTCATTTAGCTTCATGTGTTTGAGTTGTCGGTGTATCGCCGTTATGGCCCTACCCATTATTTGCTACTTGTTGTTGTTATTTGTCTTCCGGCGGCACGACCTTGGGATCTCGTATTGGGATCCGGGTCGGGTTGTCACACTTGCTATGTGATTTATTTCATGTTTATGAGCATGATTGGTGAAGTTACTTGGAAAGGGATCTTGCCCAAATGATAATTTGGCTTAATGAACATGATTGTAACCTTGATTAATAGGTTATATATGTGTAGTATAATGTATTAATCCTTGCTATGTGATTTATTTCATGTTTATGAGCATGATTGGTGAAGTTACTTGGAAGGGGTTATGCCCAAATGATGATTTGGCTTAATGAACATGATTGTAACCTTGATTAATAGGTTATATATGTGTAGTATAATGTATTAATCCATGTTATGTGATTTATTCATGTTTTGGAGAGTATGATTGGTAAGGTAATTTAAATGAGTTTATGCACAAACTGGCGAATTTGTTCTATGTTGTATTGATAAGTGTTTTGTTGGGTTTATGTGAGTTCAATGAACTTGAGAAGATGGCTATTGATGATAGTTATGAACATAGGGGGGGTATTGAGGCCCATGGCTTCTATGCCCTAAATTTTGGAAAGTGTAGATTGGACTCAACGGAGTCATTATAAGTTCGATAATGTGCTAAACGAACTTGGGTTGAAATCCTACGACGATTGGATTTCGTTTGATTAATGTTGTGAAATGCATAGTCTCCAAACTTTAAATGGAATTATAATTATGACGAACTTTATGGTTTTTTAGGCTTGGGAATCAAGCCCGAATGAATATTGAGATTTTGTTGTAAACTTTAATGAGATATTAAAGTGTGGATTTATGAAACACGTAAAGAATGAAATGTAGTATTAAGACTCAACGGAGTCGTTATAAGGCCAATAAAATGTTAATGAGCCTTGGGATGAAACCCTACAATGTTTGGGTTTGTTTGGTTATGATTGTGCACACCGGGGTTTTGGGTTTGTGTCCAATTGAGACATTCATGTTATGGAGACTTATTAGAAATATATTTTGAGCATGCTTGTTAGAGCACGGGACATTAGAGACCAACGTATGGTCACGAGTATAATTAAGAGAAGATTAAGAAATAATTCTCTCCTTAAGGATTTTGGTTGCGTGCATATAAAAGCACTTGTGAGAAAGTGACTACGGAGTAGTCATGATGTTCTTGAGTATGGAATTAGATATGTCGATCATATATGACGATTAGGACTATGATTAAGTCCGATGTACTTAAAATAAAGACTAAAATATTAAGTCTTGAGTTGTGGATATTCTTAGACTAACATAGTAGTCTTTGGTTTGATTTTGAGTGGAGGATTATTGTAGACCTCACATTATAATTTATTAAGCTTATATGCTACCTTTGATTTGGGTGATGACTTGAGGAATAATGAGTACCTCAATATGTGGTTCTTGAACTAAACTTGTAAGTTAGTTGAATATGTTGGTCATAGGCAAATATATGCATTGTTAATGAGATTTTGTAGAGCATTATGTCCTACTTGTTTATATGCAAATATGTGCATGGTTTATGAGATGTTGTAGAGCATTATGTCCTACATGATTTAATGAGCCCGATATTAATGAACTTGGTCTCATTGGTTTATGCAAGTAAATATCTACTTGAGCATTTTGGTTTAAGTCCAGCTGGCGGGTTTGGTTGTAGCGTTGGCAATGGGACGATTCATAGTCTTTGGAAACAATCGCTATGAATCGTTGCATTGGTTCCCTTTCTCCTCACTATTTGGCCAATAGTGGGATGTGATCTCGAGTTATGCCATCTAGCCCGACATCGAGCTCTCATTTCTCATCCTAGGTTGGATGAATGTAACGAGTACTCAAAAGGAAAACTGATGAGTTGTGATTATTTGGGGACGAAACCCCAAGGTATGATTGGTTGGGTACTGAACCCGAATTTTGGATTGAGGATGAATCCCATGGTAAGTTTGGTTGGGTGTTGGACCCGGATTTGGTTGTAACGGTTCGATTTACGTGTCTTGTTACACATGTTTAATTATGAGTATTTATATGAAAGACATTATGCTATGTGGTTTATGTGAGATGATGTGCTTGGGTAATTAAGTGCATGTTTATTGTTGGTATACTAGTATGATACCATGATTTTTATATGCTTATGCATTATGCCATGCCATGACATAATATGTCATACAGTTGCATGTAGTAACTTACTGGGTCATTATGACTCACTCCGTGTGGTTGTTTTCCTAGTGTGCAAGTGATCCCATTAGTAAGCGCGACGATAGCGATTTCTAGCGTGTGGTCTTCCAGGGCTATAAGCTTGGAGTTATTTAATATTAATGTTGTTATTTATTTGTGAGACACGGATGTAAAGTTATGTAGACTTTATTTGGGTAGATTATAGTAGTATATTATTGTTGTGTATTTGGGAGTCGGCTAGTATAGCCGAGCTATTGTATCTTTAGAAATTATTCCCGTTGTCATTTCGAGCATGTGTGGCTCGTTTATTCTAGTACTGTGTTATTGTTGTTCCTACCTCCGACAGCTTTAGTCGTGAGATCTTGGTTGGTGGTTTAGCATTTGATATTATATTGTTGTAGTTGAATTGTCCCTCCGCATGTTGTAGCCGCTGAGTGGTGTTTATCGTGTTGGGATTTTGTTAGTTGCCGGCCTTTGGTTGCCGATGGTTTGTTGCGCGTGTCTAATGTTGCGCCACGCGGCGTCGAATTTTTGGGCCGAGAGATTTACTATCTCTTTGGTTGTTTTATTTCTGAGCTTGTTAGCTCGGGTCCCATTTTGTTTTTCCTTCCGCAGTTTTAGTTTTGTTGGTTCAATTCGCAGTTATGGCTTTACCTTTCTGTTTCGAGCTTGATGGCTCATCTTTTGACTCGCACCATTATGCTTAGCAGGTGCTTGTCTGTCTCTTAGCTTGTCCTGACGGCACAACCTTGGGATCTCGTCTTGGGATCTGGGTCGGGTCGTCACAGCAACTATTAGTAGCATGCGAATCATTACCACAAATTGAACATAATTCATAAGCAAAATATAAATTGGCAGCAGCCATCATTGCTTCATAGGGTTCAATTTTAGCATTAGCAGCTGCTAATGCACTGGATTCACTTTTATTAAAATTTGAGTTCATCTCATACACAACTTTGGCTTTTCCTCTCACACTCTTTTGTTGAGAGTTTGATCCTAAGATTTCAAATAAGTCATGTGCTTGTTCTGGGGTCAATCCGTAAATTGACTCTCCAGCCGCACTATCTACCATAGTTAGAAGGTGATTAAAAAGTGAGTCATAAAACTGATTTATTAAAACATTTTGAGGAATATTGTGTTGTGGACATTCTATTAGTAAAGACATAAAACGATCTCAAGCCTCGTGAAAAGATTCACCTTGTTCCATTGCAAAACACATGATTTGTTTCCTATGATTTGAAAATGCAAAGTGTTGGTAAAATTTAGAGATAAACAAATCATAAAGTTGCTTCCTTGTATAAATGCTCCTAGGTGCTAGTGTCATAAACCATATTTTGGCAGCATCCTTTAAGGTGCATTGAAGAAAATGCATTTTAAATTTATCCTCAGTTAGTCCTCCTTTAGGAAAGGTTTCAATCATATGAACAAAATCTTACATAAAAGACAATGCATTTTCTGAAGGTAGACCATTAAAATTTGGAAACATATTATAAAAATGCCCTTTTAATTCAAAATTCTTAACTCGGTCAGGTAAGACCAAACACGAAGGTGTAAAGTCTATGTTAGGACGAGTATAATCTCTCATCGTCCTAGGAGCTTCATTACCCTCCCTTGCAGCAACAACTGCTTCAACCAACACGGGTGGGTCAACCATTTGATTTCTTTGATTATTAGGGTTGTCCTGATTGACTTGGTCAACTGGGTGATTTCTTTCTAAATTATTAATGTTATTGTTAAATTCCACGAGAGTGGGATTCAACGACCGTCGACCATGCATAAACTACACAATCAACCGAAACTAACACTAATTTTTATTATTTTTTTATTATTTTATTAGTTTTTTATTATTTTTTTATTTTTAAGATTAATTTTAAAAAAACACAAAAAATGATTAAAAACTTAAATTATAAATTCTCCCCGGCAACGACGCCAAAAACTTGATGTGTTATAAATTTACCTCGCAAGTGCACGAGTCTATTGAAGAATAGATGTGCGGTAGCAAGGGTAGAACCACAGAGAGAAAAGTAATTAAAAAAAGTTTTAATCAGACAATAAATCAAAGCAATGAAACTAAAAAGGGGATTTTGTTTGTGATTTAATTAAACTAATGAATTTACTATTTAAACTAATTTAAGAGTAATAAAAATAATAATTGCAAAAATCAAAAAAATTATCGAAGATTAATTAATGGAGAAAATCTAGGAATTGGGATTCACTTGTATGGCATTTTATGTGTATTTTACTTATGTATCTATCAATTACGGGCTTGTTCACTAGTGTAAAGGATTGGGACTTACAGAGCAAGATTTGCAACCCTTACTATTCTGTCTTAACTGTGCTTTCTTGGTCCGTCTACACAGCAATTAAGAGTCCATTAAGTACTCTAATAACTAAAGTAATTAAGAGTCCAATCAGTACTCTTAAAAACACACGTTAAGCTAGATCTAACCTTAACCCGATCAGGAAATCTGAGAGATCTATTTATCATTTAGGTTGGCCGATATATAACTCCCGAATGATCATGTAGCTTATTATACCCACGAGCTTATAGATTCACTAACGCGGCCATTATGTGATAATTTCACTATAAACCAAACATAATCTAAATGATAAACAAATAATTGATAGAATGAAAAATATAATTAACACATAAAATTTGTTACAAGTTACCTTTAATCCCTAGAAAGATGCGGTTAGTTCATCACGGGTGATGAACAAATCATAATGAATGAAGAATACATCATCAGTCTTCAATAATCGGCAATAAAAATGAATTAAACAGTGTTTTTCGTCTTGAGAGTGGCTCAAGAATGGCACAATTTCGGATCCCTAAAGTTGTACTACTAGGGTTTTATTTATAATAGGTTAGGAAATTTGAGAAAAGACAAAACGGCCTAGAGCAGAAAATAGGACCAAGCGGTCGCTTTGTCCATATGCTGAGCGATCATTGAGCACCTTTTCTTCAAACACGTCCTACTGAATTTTGCGCGGTAGCTCAGCCTTGAGGTTGAACGAGCGCTTAATGCCTTTTCCCGCTTTTCTGCTTTAACCTTCCAGCATTTTGCAACCAGGTCCCTAGAATCTTCATTTTATGGATTAACGACCCGAAACACATCTACCACTTCTCCCACTTAACCTATGAGTTTTGTCCATGTTCCCTGAGTTATGAATTGGTGATAATAGCGAAAGACGCTCTAGTTAGGAAACCTTTTAAAATATGAGTCTCACTACAAGCAAGATAGAGAAAGTTATTTCGAGACCTCGCAAATCCTCCTATAAGGTCAAGACATTTTGACAACATATGCACTATACACCAAAAAAATTATGCCTTATCCTTGTTTTGCAAATAGAGGTCGTAGGAAATTATTTCCTAGGAATAATTGATAGGAACGTTGGCTGTAAAGAAACATCAGTTGAATTCGTGGCCATCAAAGATAATACACTACAGAACTGATACATTACCATTAGGGCCCTTCATGAATACTGCGAACGTGGTGGATCGTTTTAGATACACTTTACCCCTACCTTCCTTTTAGTGCTAGGCTGGTTGTCTACCAGTTTTTGTCCCGGATACCAAAGGTTGGGAACCTCACTTATAAGGATCTTCATGGTTTCACTTTTTTTTACATTAGCCCCTTGCCAGTTTCTCTAGGTTCTATCAAATCTTGCTGCTTGACTGTCGTGTTGTCTCGTTAGATGAGCCCAATTTTTTAAACCCCTCATTGCTTTCTTTGCTGAAAACCTCCATATCTTGTTATCAAATCCAAAAGAGAAACAAGAGACCTTCATTAAATTTCTTCACTGACAAACCCCACCAAATAACAGATACTCAACAAAGCGACAACCTTAGCCTTTTCACACACCAGTCGAGAAGTACATTGCGTTTATAAAAGATAATTAGTCTTTTTTAAAGATTCAATCATGTACAGTTACTATTAACTAGTGTTTGCATATATACTAACAATAATTGTAAATAAATAAGTAAATAACTCAGTGTCATCATTTCGCGTCACTCTAGCTGATCCCGAAACATTTCGCCCACACTACTTGCGTCATCATCATCCCCGTATTAAGAAACATCGATACTACCAACCGGCGTGAGAACTACTCACATCTTTTCTTGATTTTGATACAAGCAGAATGTAAGTCCGTAGGCAACGAAATAAGGCTAGAGGGGGTTGAATAGCCTTTAAAAAACTTTTAAAGGTTATTTTGAAAACCTTCAAAAGATGTAGCACAATAGATTAGTTTTCATTAGCTGATTTAAAATCAGCAAGTAACAGCTACTTAATTTAAAACAGTATGGTTTGGTTTTCTTTTGATCACTTAAGTGTAAGGACTGAATTGAAGGACAATATATAAGATCAACTATGTAAAGAATTCAGAATGTAACTATTAAACACTTAAGTAGATAGAAGCTGCTTAAGTGTATGAATAGTAAAATCAGCAGGTAGACAGAATACAGTATTTGGAATGGTTCACAGAGTTAAAACTGCTACGTCCACTACCAAGTTGGTCAAACTTGGATTTTGAAATGCACTAAGATTACATAAATGCTAAGTGATCACTAACGGATCACTGTACAACAAAAACTAATGCTTGAGGAGTTTGATCTATCAAGTATCAAATTTGTGCAACAATCAGATGATCCTTAAGGATTTGAAAGAATACAGGAACAAACGAACAATGATTGTTCAAACAAAAACTAGAAAAGAATATTATATGAGAGACTATCTAGTAAATGTTTAAGACAAGAAACTCTTCAAAGAAAGATTTGAAGTTCTAGATCTAAATGAAATTTTCAACGTGTGTGTCTCTTTTAGTGTGCTTTGAGGATTTGAGATTTTTGAATACTAAGCACGTAATATTGCGAGGGGTGTCTTCTTCAATCCTATCTTTAAACGTTTTATAGAGATATCCAGATTTGTAGTCGTTTGAGAGAGCGAGGTTCAAGCTTGAATTTCTTATGGAAATGATGATCATGATCTATTAATAAATGCCCAAAAATTATGCAAACTGTAAAAGACAAAGAGTATACTTTAGCATGAAATAGTAAAGAGAGTGGTTAGCTAGGTTTGAATATATAAAGAACATTTAAGACATGCATGAAAGTCTTCTATTGATAGGACATGTGAATAGTTCTTTTATCTGAAAGAATCGACCAAAACAATTTGTTAATAAGCGCGTGAAGGTAAAATATTTCAATGGATGTAGTGTTTCAGCATATAGAAAATTTTGAGTGTATAAGCAGGTATTGACACTGTTACCAGCAGCTGCTAGTTGCTGATGACTTATGCTTTGGGCAAATAGAACAGAACAAGTAGGAAGCTGCTAGGCAAAGTCAAAAGGGGTATCTACTGTATAAACAATAGAGAGTATCTTATCTGCTGAAGGTTTCAGTAGATAGATTTAGACTTGTTACAAAGTCTAAGTAAAAATAGCTTAAGGTTTTTATCAATGAGGTAATTGTTTTAACTTAATGGTTTTAAGTAAATCTAACTCAGGCAAAATTCTACAAACTCCTCCTATTTATTTAAAGCCATTTATCCATGCATAAGATGTTAGTAGAAGCATAACATAACATATCATAAATAAGCAGTTGTTAATTTTGTTCACGCTGAAAAGTCAACATCTTTTCCCATTTTTGTTTGTCTCCTTAGTTCTTCGAGTTCCAACAGATATGTGTCAGCTCTTGCTTGATAAATGTCAGCTTTAACTCTCTACACCTTCACCTCCTGAAAGGCTTTAAAAACTACAGCTTTTGCTTTCTCTGCCCTTGTAGCCCAATCTTGTTGGAAAGCTAGAATGGAATTCCAGTCATGCATAGTGGCTTCGCGAGGAGCACCAGTGGCTATGGCAGACTGAACTTTAGTGGGGATAGTTCTTCTAATGTTTGGAACAATGGAATTCAGCTGAGTTTGAAGATGATGTAGCACAAGTGTGGTATTCAAGGATTGCATGGACATCAGTAGATGGGGGAACATGTTCTGTATCAGCTTCTGAAGAGTCATCAATAAATATTGAATGATGAATGGATGGATGAGAGATAGGGTGACTTATAATCTTCTTCTCTTTTTTCTATCTTTTAGTGGTTAGTCTACAAAGTTTGGAAGAAGTAGAAGGTTGCAGCACATGCGTAGATGGTTTGGCAGTTGGTTGAAGAGGCAAGCCTGAAGGTGATGCAGTAGGAGGATTTGTATCAAAACTAGTAGGATTTTTTGAAAAGAGTTGAGGATGAAGAGTAGAGGTAAATGCTCCTTCTGTCTGGGATAACTACTGAAGTTTAAGAGCTCTATTGTGATAATTAGCATCACGAATGCAGTCATTTATGAATTCCATGACCATCTGCTGTAGAGTTTCAAATTTGGATAGGGCAAAAGTAGGTAGATGGGGATTTTTCATGATCAAAGAATTAGCTAGAGTAGTTGGTCTGCCTAGAAGATAAGCGTCATTGGGAGAAAATGCACTAATACCATTGACTACTCTATCGATAGTCTAGACAGATAGGATGAGTTCATCTTGAACGAATATGTCATTAGAAAGGTAGAAGGCATTCCAGTGATGTGGTAGAAGGTCAAAATACTTGTCGTAAGTGACAACAAGTTCAGCTCGAGAATAGGAGTAGGAGAGTAGGAGGATAAAGAATATGTAATTTTCTTTTGAAATCTTTATCAACGTATTCATCTAAGATGATCAAAGGAATTTCTTCCTTTTTCCCTTCATGAAAGGAAAGGAGAGACTGAATGAATAAGGGTATATGATCAATGGGGAAGACCCAGTTTGATGGAATAAGAATTGGACACTGTGAGAACCCCGTTTTGAAACCCCCGTCATCTGTTGTGAAAACGAAAACGTGTCTCAAGAAACATCTGAGCGTGTGGACTACGCCTGATTTCATTATGGACCCTAAATATTTATGTGCAGATTCCCCATCTCTATTTTAAGGTTTAAATATAGAAAACTCAATTATTCCATAAAGTTGGAAAGGGGTTAGGCACCCAACTCTCCCTTTCGGTCTCAGTTTAGGGTTTTAAAACAAGTTAACATGCTTTTGAACCATATAGTCTAGAAAGCATATTATAAATAAATAAATATATATATATATATATATATATATATATATATAGTATGCATGCATATATTATGTAGCTAATAACATGCATCTTACTTATTAATTTATCTAATAATACTATTATTTACATTGCATGAAGTCGATCTATTAAAGCCTTGCCCTAATAGGATTTGGGTAGATTGTGGGGATGCGTTTACAAGCTTTTGGCAGCCTCTTGAGGCGGAAAACATGCCTCTCTATTGCACGCATTGCCTTCGCCAAGGCCATCATGAACTTACATGCAAAGTGAAACACCCTGATTTGAAATCCTTCGAAACCCCTAAGAATACTCCTGCTCCCCCTCGTCAAAGATGGACTCCAAAGAAAAACATTAACAGTATGGCGTCGGACAATCCCCATGCAATCCCTACGGAGAAAGACAAGGATGTTGACACTCCTCCACCTACCAATCTGGTTGCTTCAAATACTGCTCACATTGCTATGGAAGCCAAAGATAACATGAATTTGCCTTCAACAAGTGTAACTGATAATTTCCAAAGCAATATGGCCAAGAATTCCCCTACCTCTCCAGGCAAGAATTCCCCTAACTCTTCATCCTCTTCTAATGATTCATCTACTCGAGTTCTAGATGAAACTACTCCCTCCAAGGACAATGCTGAAGCAGCCAACGTTGAGAATCGGCAGGAGCCTTGTACTACTAACAATGGCCATAACAGTATTGATCCTCCTAATGAAGAGCCCATCCAGCAAGAAATAAATATTATTTCCCCCAACCGATTTGTGGTGTTGCAAACTTTTGAGGATGAAGATCCTAAAGCTGATAACAGTTCGATTGATGGTTTAAATTTGGAATCAACAAAGTTGAAAACTCAAATGGCAAAGCCTCCAAAAGCTCCGGTCGTGAATAATAGAAGCACCAGAGCTCGTGCGAAGAATAAGGTCCAAACGAGCACTGAAACATCGGTTTCCCATGACGATTAATTTTCTTTTTTGGAATGTGCGGGGGGTTGGTAACGACTCCACGGTCACTCGTCTCAAAAAACTTGTTCGTATTCATCAAGTTTCTTTCCTTTCTATTAGCGAGCCTATGATAGATAAGTCTCAACTTCCTTCAATTGCACGCAAGCTTAAATTCCGTTTTTTCTTTTGTAATACGGCTAACAATATTTGGGTTTTTGCCAAATCAGCATTCACATGCCATCTTCTTTATGATTCTCCTCAGCATCTTACTCATAAAGTCAAGCACTTCACTTGGCGGGACCCGGCTTCTATCTCAACAGTTTATGCTAAATGTACAGCTGTTGAAAGAATCTCGCTATGGAACAACCTGATTGATATGGGGACTGAATTTATTAATCATCCTTGGCTTGTTTTTGGTGATTTCAATACTATCCTGGTTTCTCATGAAAAAATCGGTGGCATTGGTTGGGAGAGACAAAGCGCCTATGATTTTCAAGCATGCCTTAATTCTGCCGGCTTATCAGATATGGGTTATCTTGGGAGTCAATTCACTTGGAGCAATAATAGAACGGGGAATGCCACCATTTATCAGCGGTTAGACAGGGCTACTTGTAACATTAGCTGGACTTCGACCTTTGCTAATAATTGCGGCAAAGATCTTAACAGGACTTGTTCGGACCACTCGCCTATTCTTTTATCTACAGCCGAAAATTTTACAAATCACCCTTACCATTTCAACTTTCTCAATGTCTGGGCTACGCATCACTCTTTTCTGGAGGTTGTCCGAGACGCTTGGAATATTTCTAGCATTGGTCGTCCTATGGTTGGCTTTGCCTATAAACTAAAAGCTGTTCGGACAGCTCTTAAGGCTTGGAATAAAAACACTTTTGGTAACATTTTTCAGACAATCAAGGAAGCAGAAGATTCTGTTATTGAAAAGGAGTTGATTTATGAATCTAATAACACTGGTGACAATCGAGCAGCCCTTCAGTTAGCTAAAGCTACTCTCCAATCTAAGCTAAAAATTGAAGAAGATTACTGGCGGCAAAAACCTCATCTTCGTTGGATTAAAGAGGGGGATGGTAATACTAAGGTTTTTCATGCTTCTGGGAAGCAGGCCCGGAGCAAGCTTTTTATCCATGAAATCCAGATATGCATGGCAATACCTCTTTCGAGGAAGATGCTATTAAAAGGGTCATGCGGTGGAATTCTATAAAGATCGCCTTTCGGCTTGTTCTCGCTCGGATGAGGATATTCTCTCAGTCATTCCATCTCTTATTAATCATGAGCAAAACAACCTCCTCACTACTCCTCCTCTATGGAGGAACTTCGCAAGGTTGTATTTGATTTAAAGGGGGACAGTGCTGCAGGTCCTGATGGATTCACTGGTACTTTTTATACTTCATGCTGGGACATCATTGCCGCGGATCTCCATCTTGCTGTTACTGAATTTTTTTCGGGTTTCGATATGCCTAAATCTTGGACTAGTACTCTCATTGTCACTATTCCTAAAACTGATCATGTTGCATCCTTTAAGGATTTACGGCCGATAAGTCTTTGCAATTTTTGCAATAAAATAATTTCGAAGCTGCTATCCTCTAGACTGGCCCTTATTCTCCCTGCCATTATCTCGGATAATCAAAGTGCATTCACTAAGGGGCGCATTATTCAGGACAATCTGCTTCTGGCTCATGAAATGTCTCATCATCTGAGAAATAAAATTAACGGGTCCAATGTCATTATTAAGTTGGATATGGCCAAGGCTTTTGATAGAGTTTCTTGGATTTTCCTAATTACTGTGATGCGGCGATTTGGATTTGATGAGATTTTTATTGACATGATCTGGCGCCTTGTCTCTAATAACTGGTTCTCAGTTCTCATCAATGGCTCTTCGTTTGGTTTCTTTAATTCCACAAGAGGTCTTCGACAAGGTGATCCGCTTTCTCCTAGTCTATTTATCATTGCTGCTGAAGTTCTCAGTCGATCGTTGAACAAATTGCAATCTGATCATCCTCGATATGCTTTTCATTCCCATATTGGCTGCCCCATTATTTCTCACTTGTCTTTTGCCGATGATTTTGTCATTTTTTGTAATGGCAACAAGCAATCCTTACTTCAAAGATCGCTCAATCCTTTCGCTATTTGAGCGATGCTCTGGTCAAATGATCGCTAATAAGAGCTGTTTTATGGTCACTAATTCCATTGTCGCCCGTAATCAATACCATTCGAAGACATTTGGGGTTTTGCCACAAGGCTCTTCCGGTAAATTATTTAGGCTGCCCTTTATTTGAAGGTCGTAAAAAGATTTCTCTCTTTGATAACCTGATCGGTAAACTGCAGAATAAAATTAATTCATGGGTCGGAGTCTTCCTCTCTCAGGCTGGAAAAATCACTCTCATTAATTCGGTCCTTCGCCTATTGTGATGTATCAAATAGCTACATTGATCCGCCTATCTCTTATTAATCATATTAACGTAATATTGTCCAACTTCTTTTGGGGCTCTATAGATGGGAAATCGAAAGCTCATTGGATTGCTTGGGAGAGATGAGACCGGTTCTAGAAGGGAATAGGCATTCGCCGGTTTCGATGTCATCCGTGCTTTTTCCCTTAATTTATGGTGGAGATTTCGCTCGCCATCCGCTAGTCTTTGGGCTAAATTCATGAGATCGAGATACTGCAATTCGACGCATCCTTCCCGCGCCGGGTCGGGTTCTCACACATGGCGTCGTTTATGCTTAGTTCGTAACGAGGCTGAGGCTGTCATAAAATGGATTATTGGTCGAGGGGATTGTTCGATTTGGCTCGACAATTGGCTTGATTGTGGCCTTATTAATCGTCCGGATGTTAGCCATCTTTCTCTTGTGAAGGATATTTTTGACAATCAGAATAACATTACGCAGGCAGCAAGGAGTGAATTGGGCTATCAGAAAGTTAATCTTATTATTAAACAGCAAGTTGGCATTGTTGATTCCCCAGATAGTGCTGTTTGGAGCCTTACCTCTAAGGGTAACTTTTCTCTTTCCTCGGCATGGGATTTCGTTCAAGCGTTAAACATCCTCTTATGGATTCGCTAAATTTATTTGGCATCGGCACCTTCCTCGTCAAATTAGTGTGTTTATGTGGAGATTATGGCAGCGCCGTATTTCGATTGATGAAAGCGTAATGGCGAAAGGTATCCAGTTGGCTTCCCACGCTCCTCGTTGCGCTACTGGGTCGTCGAAACCTTTTCTCATGTCTTTCTGAATAGCACCATGGCGATATCGATTTGGAATGTTTTTAATAATCTGGGAGAAGTGTATGGTTCTTCAGATTCTATTAATCAAACTTGTCTTGCTTGGTGGTATTCGAAAAGCTTCTCTATCCTTCATGCTATTACGCCTTCAGTTATTCTTTGGGAGCTTTGGAAGTATCGAAATGCTGCTCTTCATGAAGGGGTTCGTAGCCCTGTCAAGGTTGTAGTAGATCGGATTAATTTCTTGTTATCTTCTATCATTAAAGCGGCAGGCCTTAATGCTCATAATTCTTTGGACCGAATGTTCCTTTTTCTTCCAAGCTTGGTCGCTATCCGTAAGGTGTATCCGTGCGGTTTCTGGTCGAAGCCCATTCATGGGCTGGTTAAACTCAACACTGATGGAGCGTGTCGGGGCAATCCTGGTCCTAGTTCGGGCGGTGGCATCATTCGTGATCATTCTGGCCACTTAATTGTTGCCTTCTCTTCTATTTATGGGACTGCCTCCAGCTTTATGGCTGAGTGTTATGCTCTCCTTCAAGGAATTCAGTGGCTTCGTAATTATGGATACACAAAGGCTCTTATTGAAATTGACTCCAAGCATCTCCTTGATTGTCTTCTTCACGGCATCAATCCTCCCTGGCAAAGTAGATACATCTTTCGTAATATCTCTGCCCTATCTCACTCTATGGATTTTGATTTCTGTCATGTCTTTCGTGAAGCCAATTCAGTTGCCGACGCCTTGGCCAATCTTGGAATTGATCAAAATCGTGATTTTGTTTTCGAAACAGCAAGCTCTCTTCCCGACAGAATTCGTGGTCTCATCTCTCTAGATAGTAGCGAGACTCCTAATATTTGTATAACGTAGGTTTTTGTATGTCTTCATTTCATTTCCGTTTCGAGGTTCAGGCTCCTTTGTCCTCCCTTTTAAGGGCCCGGCTGGTTGTCCCCCTCAAGTTTGTATTTTTTATTATTTCTATCAATAAAATCTAGCAGGGTGCCGCCCCTGTTTCCCAAAAAAAAAAAAAAAAAACATTGCATGAGTATTGCAATATTCTACATTATTATTTATTTCCATAGCATGCATATTATAATATTTTTATATTAACAGGAAAGACGGTAAATTGGTATTTACCTCTTGTAGCTTGAATGTCTGAACCGGTATATACGCCTAGGCTTAGTCCACTAGGCGCTCGAAGATTCTGATTGTGCTTTCCATGTCCTTTCAAGAAAGGATGTCTTTTTTTCCACTGCGGATTGTGCTGCTGCTGGATGCGATGTTACGGGATGCGGTGATGTGGGATATATTCCTACGGGTTGCGGTGCTGCAGGATATATTGCTACGGGTTGCAGGTGTGTGTTTGTGTGTTGAATGGTGTTTGTTGTGTGTATGTTGGGTGGTGGGTGGTGAGTGATGGTTTTTAAATGAGAGTGCCCGAAGGCCTCTATTTATAGGTGAAGACATTTGGTTTAAGTGACGGCATAATGATTTATCAGTGCATGGCGCGCCAGGTGTCACCCTGGGAACGAAGACAGCAAAAACGCACAAGGTGGCTGAGAAGAAACAACAGTGTTCCAACTGCTTGGAGTGGAATGGAGCATGGAACGGCTCCACACCATGGGGACCGGCTCCCTTGGTATGGGAGCAACACCATCAGGCCAGATTTGGGTTTTCATCAGGGCCCTTGAGGTTTATTTGTTTGTTTTTGATTGTTTTTTTATTTAACTACGATTAAGTTCAGTTAACTGAAACACTAAGGGAAAGTCATTTTTATAAGCCCAATAATTTTATAAAATATATATTATCATTATTATAGGACATTATATCGCAGGGGTATGAACGGAAAGTTATATTTATAAATTTTACGTTTATTATTTAACTCCCATTAAGTCTAGTTACCTGGAACTCTAACAGAGAGTAACATTTGTTTGTCTGTTTGTTTTATAAAATATATGTTGAGATTGTTGTAAGACATTATATCGTAGAGATACAAAATTGAGGTGTCTACAGAGCCCCTCAATGACAGAGTTTGCTAGTGAACGTGAATTCACAAGCAGACGAACGTCGTTGATAAGATATAGATTCCCGATTTCGGGACATGCATCACAAGAAAGATATGGTTTATATGATATGAGTTTTAGAATGTGTGAAATGCAAGTCGGAGCCTAGTGGGATTTCTCCTCCTCTCCTCCTCCTTTCCTTTCTTTTTTTTTCTGAATTGAAAGATATGTGTATTGAAAAGACAGGTTCATATTGAAAAGCATGTGTATTGAAAAATAGGTGCGGAATTGAAAAAACAGTGCAGAATTGAAATACGATGCATAATTGAAAAATGGTGTCGTATTGAAAGACAAAGCGACATCGAAATGCAGTTCGGTATTGAAAGACAGTGCGCCATCGAAATGTAGTGCAGTATTAAAAGATAGTGCGGTATTGAAAGATAGTGTGGCATCGAAATACGATGCGATATTGAAAGACAGTGCGACATCGAAATGCGGTGCTGTGAGAACCCAAACCCTACTTGTGTAACATGTCTTCTATACTTGTTTAACATGTTTAATATGTGTATTTAACATGCTAAGTAATATATCTAACATGTTTGACTTGGTTGTGTTCCTTGGTTGAGTCGCAATTGCCGTATGAGACTTCTACACCTTGTGTTGTTCTTGTTTGCCTACCTTGATTCATGCTTTGGTCCGTATAGACTTAGATGAGTTTATATGAGTCTTTTATCATTTCAATATGTATCTTAATACATGTTATTGCTTCTTTGAGTAGCCTTTGCCCTATGTGTGTTATACCTTCAATTCTGGACCCGATTGACCTTGATTATGACCTGAAACCTTGTTCTGACCTAACCACCGAACTTCTTGAGAGAAGTTCGGCCATGCCAACCGAACACTCTTAGAAGTGTTCGACCCAGTCAACCGAGCACCTTCATAGATGTTCAGTCCAGCCACCCAAACAATTGGCTTTCAGCATGTCAAGATTTTCTGCAATATCTGGTTGATTACCCTTGTACCCTTACTAAACCCTAACCATTAGTGATCTTAATCAATTGTATTAGACCATTATTAGTCTAACCTAGGTCTAATTAAGTTTATTAACCTTATCTCCCTCACTCTCCATGTGACATGTGTACTCCACTCACCCTAAACATTCGATTACATCTACATGGGTTTGTGAAAGCCTTTACTTCCATTCATTCTTCCCTTTCTTATTTCCTTGTTCTTGAGAGAGCTTGTATGGGAGAGTCTTGGTGAGATAGTATGTGAGGGTTTGGCCTCCAAGAGATTTCAAGACCCGTTTTCGATTTCGAGACAACCGTTTCAAAGCCGCCGACAAAGAGATCGCTTTTCTCCAATTAGTTTTCTTTGCTTTCATCTTTTGCTTGGCTTGAGGTAAGCTATTGATTCCCCTTATGGTTTTGTATGCTAGATATAACATGCTATCCCTTTCTTCCATGTAATAAGATGTTTTAGAGAGTTATATAAAATCTGGGAATATTTGGGTATGAACTCAATTGATTTGTTTTGGTGCTAAGCCTAGAATTAAAAGTGTTCTATGCAATATTTGGAATAACTATTGTTCTTGGATCATAGGCTTTCGACAATTATTTGGAAATCATGATTCTAGGGTTCCTTAATTTGGGAATCTATGATAATTCTTAGCTATGGCTATTATATAGATTAATGACCTAGTCTAACTGATTCAATAACTTAGAAAAGAGTTTGGAATACAATTAGTATTTTAACTCGATTTGGTTGGATTTATAGAAATGACTCAACGGAGTCAACATTAGCGAGCCTTTGAACAATACCAGGTCAATGATCAATCCCAACGACGTTCTTAAATGCGTTTCACTAGAATACTAGTTCTAGACTCTTGAATTGGATTGGCCATAATGCTTGATTTTAAAAATGCCATATAATTGAATGCCTATTTGACATGTTGTGTTCGCTCTTGTCGAGCACAACCCTACTAGATTTATTGATGAGAATATCAACTTGTCATAAACGAGATCGCTTTTGTCGAGCTCGTTTGCTACTTGAGAATTTGTTGAGTAAACACCTACTTGGCAATTTCATGAATCCGGCTGGCATATTTGGTCTTTCTCACACACACCTCCATTGTGGCAGCAGTGGGGAAGTAGCCCCTTTGTTGTAACCAATAAAGCACATTGGTGTGTCTATCCCGAACATCTCCTCGGAAGGTCGATATATTCACAACCATCTGACACCTCACATTCCAGATAACGCTTGAATGCAGGAACTACGTAGCGGCACCGGTTCTCCATATATCATTATCCTATGTGATTTACTTTTGAGCACTTATGTGAAAACAATATGCATCTTCGATATATGATCTCTATGCTTATGTGATGATATATTGCCTTGTATGTTGCATATTGCCATGACATTCATGATTGATAGCTTACAAGTCTTTATGACTTACCCATTCCCCTTTACTGTTTTAGATCTTAGCAAGGCAAGTCCTTCTCATTAAGGCTTGCGGTGTTCGATCTTCCTTTGTTTCTCTTTTAGTCTGGCGTTGCGGTTGAGGAGGTAGTTTTAGATGTCCACTTCTATTCTTTTGGCTTTGGCAAGGACGATGGGTTTTTAAAGCAAGTCATTTAGACTATGCTTGGGAATATGTTTAGAACTTGTACTTGTGTTCAATTGTTAGCTACTTGTAGTTTTAAAACTGGTAGTTCTTTAACACTATTTTGATGTCGGCATTTGTGCAAGCCGAGCTTTGTATATCTTCTAATTAGTCCTCTACGTATAGTCTTCTGCTGAGCATCTCATTGGCTCTTATTTACTTTCTTGTTCTATTAATTGCTTAGCTTGGGTTCCAGCTTGTAGTGTCGCTGAAGACATGGTTTTATTACTTAATCGTTTTACCAAGTGAAAAGATTTTTAAATTACCAACCTTTTAGTGTCGAGCCGTATTACGTCTGAAATGTTGTGTCACGTCAGATTTAAAAAATTGAGTCCTTGCATGTTTCTAGTCCCCCTATTTGGACGATTCGACCAGCGATTCCATCTTAGGTCTGGGTCGGGTCGTCACAGTTGGTATCAGAGCAGTTTTTATATGTTAGCTATCGGCCAGGATAGGTTCTATTGCCTAGGTGGGTTAGTTCTTTGTGTGATGTTCTAACGCTGAATGAATTTTTATAGGTGTTTGATGGTGGTTCATAAAGGAGCTAAAGTTGGCCAAGGTAGAGGCTGACCCAGGAGAGTTCCCGATGAGCCTGAGGCAGAGTTGCCACCACCACAGAATCTAGTTAATATGAATGCTCAAATGGCGGACATGTATCGTCGTATGATGGAGTTTATGACTGAGATGGCTCAATTAGGCCAGGGTCAGAATGTACCTCCACCTCCACTAGAGAATGTGGAGAGGCAATCGCCACCTCAGAATGATGTTGTACCACTAGAAGCTAGAGCTCAAAATAATGCTATCTTGGAGAGGTTCTTGAAGATGAAGCCTCCATCGTTTGAAGGAGAGGCAGATGTTGGTATAGCTGAGTTATGGCTAAAGGATTTAAAGAAAATCTTTGCAGCTTTGGACTGCACGGATGAAGAGAAAGTGGTTTTAGCTGTGTATAAGCTGAGGGGAGCCGCCAATCATTGGTGGGAAGTTTTACTTGCTAGTTGGAAAATGAACCATGTGGCACGAGTGTGGCCTAACTTTGAGGTAGATTTTAGGGCTTCTTATGTACCTAATGTGGTAAGACAGCGGAGAGAGAAAGAGTTCTAGGATCTAAAGTAGGGAATAGTGTGTATGGCTCAGTATTCTTCTAAATTCATCGAGTTGTCCCGCTATTGTGCACATCTGGTACTGGATGAGAGACACAGGACCCACAGGTTCATGAAGGGTTTGAGAAACGAGTATAAGAAACAATTATTGTCTCTTCAGTTGGTAGATTACTGGAGTGCGGTGGATTGTGCCTACAACATTGAGAGGGACATTGAGGAGCACAAGCAGAAGCCTTTTGTGCATTCTTCTCAGCGGCAGTCTTCGTAGGTGACCTCACAGCATTCGGGGAGAGGTCAGTCTTCTGGGAATCGGTCAGGCTATCGAGGCAACCGTCGCAATGGTCGTCAGAATAGGCGTCCGTCTAAGAGTCGTGGTAGTAGTGCTCCTACTTCTCAGGGGAAACATACTTAGGGGAACGGACCATTGATTTGTTCATACTGTAACAAGATTGGACATTCTAGTGAGAAGTGCAGAACCAGGCTTGGTACGTGTCTTAGTTGTGGAGATCCTAGTCATGGGCTCAAAGACTGTCCTAAGTCTCGAGCTGCTCAGTCCATGGGTTCAATACAGCAATCTGGGTCCAAGAGGGATAGTGATGGGTGTCCTAAGGTGCAGGCTCGGCGCTTGATCAGCGTGGTGTTCCGGAATCTACCTCTATTATTGGAGGTATTCTCTCAGTTTTTGATCATACGGCTCAAATTCTTATAGATCCGGGGTCTACTCATTCTTATGTTGCATCGCATTTCTTATAGCATTTATGTGTATTGTCTGCTCAGTTGCCTTATGTACTTAAGGTGTCTACACCGTTAGGTGATTGCTTGTTGGAGTTTGAGGTTTATAAGGATTGTGATGTGCCTATTAATGATCGAGTCTTACATGTTGATTTGGTAGTATTGCCTATTCGAGACTTTGATGTGATTCTTGGTATGGAATGGATTTGTGTTCATCATGCTTTAGTATATTGTCGTCGTTAGAGAGTCACTTTTTCCATGCGCGGTATTCTGGAGTTTGTGTTTCGGGTGATCATGCTATGAATGGTATACATGTTATTTCTGCTTTGCAACCTAGACAACTTTTATCTTGGGGCTGTGCGGGGTATTTAGCTTGTGTGTTTGATACTAGTATGTTGACTGCTAAGTTAGAAGATGTTCCAATAGTTAATGAGTTTCCGGATGTCTTTTCTACCGATTATGCTTTACCTCCCGACCGAGAGTCAAAGTTTTGCATTGAGCTATTGCCAGGGACTTTCCTATTTCTAGAGCACCTTACAGAATGGCTCCAACGGAGTTGAGAGAGTTGAAAGAACAGTTGCAGGAACTTCTTGATAGGGAGTTTATTAAACCGAGTATGTCTCCTTGGGGTGCACCGATGTTATTTGTGAGGAAGAAAAATGGTAGTTTACGGCTTTGTATAGACTATCGAAAGTTGAACCATGTTACTATCAAGAACAGGTATCCCTTACCACACATTGATGATCTCTTTGATCAACTTCGGGGTTCAGTTGTCAATTCCAAGTTTGACTTGAGGAGTGGCTACCACCAGTTGAGAGTTCGGGCGAAGGATGTTTCGAAGACAGCTTTTCGTACACGTTATGGCCATTATGAGTTTGTTGTGATGCCATTTGGTTTGACAAACGCACATGCAGTCTTTATGGATTTAATGAATAGGGTGTTTCATGAATATCTTGATTTCTTTATGGTTGTGTTTATTGATGATATCCTCGTGTACTCGAAGTCATGAGAGGAGCATGAGAATCATTTGAGAGAGGTCCTTTCTATCTTGCATAAGAAGCAACTTTATACGAAGTTTAGTAAGTGTGCTTTCTAGCTTGAACAGGTTGCTTTTCTAGGACACATGGTGTCTAGTGATGGTATTGTGGTACATCCATCCACGGTTGAGGTGGTTACTAAGTGGAAGATGCCTAGTACAGTGACCGAAGTTCGTAGTTTCTTGGGCTTGGCAGGTTATTACCGTAGGTTCATCCAGGGATTCTCGAAGATTGCTACTCCGATGACTAATTTGACACAGAAGAAGTCTTCTTTTATATGGAGTGAAAAGTGCGAGGCTAGTTTCCAAGAGTTGAAAAGGAGGTTGACTACGGCTCCTATCTTAGCATTGCCTAGTGGTTCTGAGAACTTTATCATCTATAGCGACACTTCATTAGAAGGCTTGGGTTGCATACTTATGCAGAATGGAAGAGTTATTGCCTATGCTTTGAGGAAGTTATCACCTTATGAGCAGAATTATCTGACGCATGATCTTGAGTTGGCAGCTATTATATTTGCGCTTCACAAGTGGAAACACTATCTTTATGGGGCTAAGTTCGAGATATTCACTGATCACAAGAGTTTAAAGTATCTCTTTTTACAAAAGGAGTTGAACATGTGACGGAGACGATGGATGGAGAAGCTTAAGGATCACGATTGTACTATCTTATACCACCCGGGGAAAGCCCACATTGTTGTTGATGCCTTGAGTAGGAAGACGTATATGTCTTGCTTGATGATGAAAGAGTGGAAGATGCTCAAAGATGTCCATGAATTGAGTCCAGCTTTGAGTGAGCATAGAGCTATCTTTGCTATGCATGCTACGCCTGCATTGTTTGAATTGATTTAGAAGGCTCAAGCTACAGATTCTGATCTGAGGAAGATTATTGATGGATTGGGTAATAGTAAGACACCTGAGTTTACGATTAATAATGATGGGATTTTAACCTTTCGAGGTAGAGTTTGCGTTCCTTCTACCGATGGAGTAAAACGTATGGTTCATGATGAGGCTCACAAGGTCAAGTACACTATACATCCAAGGAGTACCAAAATGTATAGGGACTTAAATAGACAGTTTTGGTGGAATGGAATGAAGAAAGAGATCTCAGAGTATATATCTAGATGTTTGGACAGGAAATACATAGCGGCAGCGGTTCTCCATATATCCTTATCCTATGTGATTTACTTTCGAGCACTTATGTGAAAACAATGTGCATCTTCGATATATGATCTCTATGCTTATGTGATGATATCTTGCCTTGTATGTTGCATATTTCCACAACATGCATGATTGATAGCTTACAAGTCTTTATGACTTACCCATTCCCCTTTACTGATTTAGATCTGAGCAAGGCAAGTCCTTCTCGTTAAGGCTTGCGGTGTTCGAGCTTCCTTTGTTTCTCTTTTGGTCCAGCGTTGCGGTTGAAGAGGTGGTTTTAGATGTCCTCTTCTATTCTTTTGACTTTGGCAAGGACGATGGGTTTTTGATGCAGGCAGTCTCGCGCTTGATTATCTCAACCGTTTGGATCGGGCGCGCGGAAAAGGGAATAACGTTTTGACTCGGGTGGAGTTAAGAGACATTTTTAAGGCCAAAACACTTCGTTTAGATAGTGTTACGGGCCACTGAAGTTTTCTTGTCAGTTTCTGGTTTTTTTGTAATTTCAACTATTTATTGCTTTTAGGGTTTTAGACATATTGAAACACTTTTAGGGTTGTTTGAGAGGTAGTTTTTGCCGTTTTATGAACAAGTTACTTTTCCCAATTCCGGTATTCATTGAATCAACATGAATTGATGCCTAGATTGTGGTAGGTTTGCGAACCTCAACAGGATTTGGAAGATGAACGCTGGTAGTCGTGTGCGATCTCAACAGCTTTGATATTTATCGGTTGCTTTTAATTACCTTTTCCTACATCAGTTTTTAAAGCAAGTCATTTAGACTATGCTTGGGAATGTGTTTAGAACGTGTACTTGTGTTCTATTGTTAGCTACTTGTAGTTTTAAAACCGGTAGTTCTTTAACTCTATTTTGATGCCAGTATTTGTGCAAGTCGAGCTTTGTATATCTTCTAATCAGTCCTCTACGTATAGTCTTCCACTGAGCAACTCATTGGCTCTTATTTACTTTCGTGTTCTATTAACTGCTTAGCTTGGGTTCCGGCTTGTAGTGTCACCGAAGACTTGGTTTTATGGCTTAATTGTTTTATCAGGTGAAAAGATTTTTAAATTACCGACCTTTTAGTGTCGAGTCGTATTACGTCTAAAATATTGCGTCACGTCAGATTTAAATAATTGAGTCCTTGCATGTTTCTAGTTCCCCTATTTGGAGGGTCCGACCCGCGATTCCATCTCGGGTCCGGGTCAGATCGTCACAGGTGCAGTATTAAAAGACAGTACGGAATTGAAATACGATGCGGTATTAAAAGACATTGTTGCATTGAAATACAGTGCGATATTGAAAAGCATTGCGGTATCGAAATGCGGTGCAGTATTAAAAGACAATGCGGTATCGAAATGCGGTGCGATATTAATAGACAGTGGGGACATGAAAGACATTGTGGAATTGGAAAGACATGCGAAATTGAAAGACATGCTGTAGACACCCCAATTTCGTACCTCTGATATGTAACATTGACATGAGATATCAAGACTTGTTAAAAGCTAACAAATGTTAAGTTACAGGGTTAAAAATGCAAAAAATAATAAATAAATAAATAAAGCAAGATGCGTAAACAATCAAATGCAGGGGGCCTAAGTGCCAATAAGAGGTCAAAAAGCTCCCTGGCGCCAGCTCCCCCTATGGGTGGCGCCCAATAGTGCTCTGTGCACTGTAGCAGTTTGCCTTCGGTGCAATCTCTCAAGCGCGCGATACAAGCCAATGAAGCACAGAAAGAGAAAACTTAACTGTGAAAGAAGCCTCACTCCCAGCTATAAATACAGGTGCCCGGCTTCGGAATTCACATACTTTCACGGCGCAGTGAGTGATCACTCTCCCGAGAAAACGCCGAGAGATTTATTCCTCTAGCTTCAAAGCTCTACCAAATCTCCCCCAAACATCAAAACCAACCGGCCAAAGTGAAACCTAGTTACCCTGCTAGGATTTCACCCTATTCCACCGATCCAAAAATCCCAAAAAGAGCAGTTGTCCTGCTCGAATCCAAATGCCAAATCAGCAAAAAGCAATCAGTTGCTCTACCTGATTTTTGCCGTTAGCAAGCAAACAACAACAAAAAAGCAACCAGTTGCTCCGCCCGGTTCCCAAGGTCTGAAAGCAACTTTCGGAAGCAGTTGCTCTACCCGAATTCCCGCAACAGCAAAGCAATAAAAAAAAACTCTTTCTCTCCCTGAAAGACAGAGTGAGCGCACCCTAAAGCCTGCCAGAAGCTAGTTGGTACGGGATAAAACCCTCACGCTTCAAGAGGTATGTCATTTAAAGTTTTATTATATAAAAAGTGTTATTTAGACTAGTAAAATGTAAGTAATATAAACAGTTGTACTGCCCAAATTTCTATAGAAAATATCACTAAAAAGAGTCATTATTATGGCGAAATATTTATAAATGTATTTTTAACTCCCGAAAGGAGACCTAGCAAGTGTTGTAATAGTATATGTACAAATATATATATTTTAAATACTTTATTTTATCTGCTAAATAAATATAAAACATCATATTTTAGCCAAAAAATATTTTGAGACCGAAAGGGTGAGTTAGGTGCCTAACACCTTCCCACCTCGTAACTTAGCCCCCGAACCCCTTTTACAAAATCTAGTTACATTTTGTTTTTCTTTATTTTTCCTTAAAATAAAGATAGCGACTCTGTAACACATTTTGAGTCCACAACGAGGTCAGGTGTATTCCACGCGCCTTAAAGCGTTTTGATTCTCGTTCTCCTTTAATGGAAAACGAAGATGTGAAAACTGGGGCACTCATAGTGGTGACTCTACCAGGGATCGTTGTTTTTATTTTAAAGAAAATAAAAACGGAGGGCTAGACTCATTTTTCACAAAAAAAGAAAAAAAGAAGTTTTCTTTTGTTTTGGCTAAATATGTTGCATTTATATATATATATATATATATATATATGTCTATTGGTGCAAATAACTGTAAAACTTGCAGCAGCTTCGTTTCAGGGACCGTTGCGAATACAAAAAAAAGAGATAAAAATAGAATTTTAGGCAGGATAATATAAAAAAAAGCAAGGGCTTATTTTTGCTTTATTTTATTATTATTATTCTATTGTATTTATTTATTCCGTGCAAAATATGTAAATACTCTTTTATTATGTCATATTATTTGTACATGCATACATGTTTGTATTTTTTTTATTATCAAAAAAAATCTTCTTTCCTTTAATAGCTATATGCTTGTTTTTTTATTTTCTCTTTATATTTATTTGACTTCTTGTGTGTGTATATAATTTTCAATTCTAAAAAAATCGTTTTTCTAAAAAATCAAAAAAGAGAGAAATTCATTTTCTAAAATTAAAAAAAAAAGAATATCTTTTCAAAAAAAAGGTAAAAAGAAACTCATGTTCTCAAAGCAAAAGAAAAAAAATTCATTTTTCAAAAAAAATATTCGTTTTTCATTAAAAAATATATAATAATAATTTCATTTTTCAAAAAAAATTATGTTCATAAAAAATAAATCAAAAAGAGCAAAAAAAAATTATTAGTTTTTTTAAAAATAATTTTAGTACGTTAAGCGGACCAAAAAGTTAAGAGGAAATTCAGAAGAGCCTAAATGACAAAAGGGGAAAAGATGAAAGGTTAAAGTGGACAAAAGGAAAAATGGATCATGCACATTCTTGTGTAGGGGTGGCAAAATGGGTGTTATGGATAAATGGGTGTTAGGCTATTATCCATGGATAACCATGGATAATAGCCTAACACCCATTTATCCATAACACCCATTTTGCCACCCCTATTCATGTGGGCACAGTGCCCAAATTGACTATGGGTTGGGCCAACCCCTTTTCCTACGTGACCCGTTCCTCTTTTTGAACATTTTTTTCTGATGTTGGGTCTATTTTATCCGTCGAGTCGCCCATTTTTACCATTTGGTGCACTCATTTTTCCTGTTACTCCACCTTTAAAAAAATCATCAAAAACAAAAAGTTTTCTTTCCTTTAAATCATGTGTTGTGTTTATCCATATTGGGATCTTTGTTGATTTTCTTTTGTACCACTAACAAATTTGCAGGGGCTGAAAAATAAAAGAATTGATTATTTATCGTTTACTCTCCTAAAAGGATTGTCCATAGGTACATATTCGTCACATCCTATTTCAAGGATTGCAAAAAAAAGGGGGGGTTTCAAATAAAAAAAATCACGTGCGATACTTAGTTCTCTTTTCCTTTCAAAAAAAAATTGTTTCTTTTCGCAAAAAAAAATATATATGATCATTAAAAAAAATTTCGTTCTCTCCAAGCAAGAAAAAAAAACTCTATTCTTTCAAATTCAAAAAAAAATTAGCAAAATGAAAATTTCTCTGACAGAGTTGAACTACCATAACCTGAGCCTCGAAATGAGGAACGTAGGCAACCTTCGGGTTCGGTCAAATGCTTTAATCTACTCAAAAAAAAAGAGGTTTTTCTATGTGTTTTCTTTTTGTTTTTCAAAATATGTGAAGGCAAGACAAAACCTCCTCACCATTGTTCTCAATTGCCATCTCCAAATTCTTCTTCCCTCTTAACCTTTCATAAATGCAGCACTAGTTGATTAGTGCATCGTTCATTCTCGATTTAAAAAAAATCAGTAAGTCCTACTTCAAGATGTCAAGGTCTGCCACTTCTAAAAAAAATGAAAAAAAAAAAAGAGAAGAAAAAAAAACAAAGAAAAGACCGATAGGGAGTTAGGGAAGAAAGGAAAGCTGGGAAAGCCAAAAAGCCAAGAAAGCAGAAAAGTCTGGAAAGCCGGGAAATCCAGAAAAGCTAGGTAACTCAATGATCATAGGCAACAATTCAGGACTAGGGGCTTTCAAACCCCAGGGGTGTCTCTTTTGCCTATATTAATGCCTATGGCCCATCCTTATAGAGTAAGCTCACTAATCCATTTAGTCTCTGTTATTTCAAAAGTCCAACCAAGACTTCAAATCGAGCTTTCCAAAGGAATTTATCTATATTTGAGTCTGGTAAATTCTTGCTTCTCCTACATCAACTTGTCGAGTCTTCTTCTTTATCTCCAAGCACCACCTATCACCAAAGTATATATATATATATATATATATATATATATATATATATATATATATATATTGGAAGAAATAAAGAAACTTACAGCAGTCTCATTTAAGAGTTGCATATAAACTTTTATATAAATTTGGGCATAATAACGCTTATTTTAGTGTTATTTATACCCGAAATTTGAGCAGCATAACGACTTATTTCGTGATATATTACTATTTTAAATAGCACTTTTTTAAAGATAAAATAATAAAAACTTTATGGTACCTACCTTTTGAAGTGTGTGTGTTTTATTCCGGACCAAACTTCTTTCTGGTAGGCTTTAGGGTGTGCTCGCTCTATCCTTCGGGGATTAGGAGTCTTTTTGCCTTTGCGGGATTTCGAGCAGCGTAATTGCTCCATTTTGTTGTTTTTGCCTTGGGATCCGGGTAGCACAACTACTTGCTTTTGCTTGCTTGCTTGTTTGCGTGCTTTTTGCTGTCGTTGAGTCTGAAATTGGGTAGAGCAATTACTTGCTTCGGCTGGATTTGACGTCTGGATTCGGGCAGAGCAACTCCTCTTTTTGAGATTTTGGAACCGGTGAAATAGGGCGGAAACCTAGTTGGGTAACTAGGGTTCACTTTGGCTGGAAAGTTTTAGTGTTTAGGGGAAGTTTTTGCAGCCTAGCGAGCTTCAGGGTTGGATGGAAAACAACTACGACGTTCTCTCCATAAAACTGTTTGTGAGTCTCTCTTTATAGGCTGAGAGGCTGGGTTCCTTAACAGCGAAGGTTAAGCTAAATATTTTCTTTTGTGCTTTAACAGCTTGTACCGTGCGCTGAAGGAATTACATCAAAAGCTAATTGCGATAGTGAACAGGGAAGACGTAGGCGCTGGTGTAGACACCCCAATTTCGTACCCCTGGTATGTGACATGACATAAAATATCAAGACATGTTAAAACATTAACAAATGTCAAGTTACAGGGTCAAAAGTGCAAAAGGACAAAGCAGAATGCGCAAAAGGATGAACTGCAGGGACCAAAGTGCAAAAATGAAAGATATTGAAAATTAGGCGCCACCCACATCAAAATTGGGCATGGCGCCCAATTTCCTCTTGTTGCGCCCAATTTGGGCTTTGCTGCGCCCAGTTTCCTTCGTGGTGCACTGTTCTCTCGCCGTAAAATACAATTCTCTCTGTGCAGTGTACAAACAGTTAGTACGCGAAGAAGGAAATTAAATTCCATCGATGTCCTCAATTCCTCCTATAAATATAGGCCCCCGGCTCCTCATTCAGCACACCTTTCATCGATAAAAATTCTCCGCGTTCTTGTTACGCTGGAGAAATAGAGAGCGAAGTGAGATAGTGAGCGATCACCTCAAAAAGCCTCGAAACTCTGTCAAACCTCCTCCAAACACAAAACCAACCGGTAGAAGTGAGCCTTAGCCCTCCTAGGTAGTCCACCCTATTTCCCTAGGTATCCACCCTATTTCCCCGGCCCAAAAATCATAAAGTAAGCCGTTACTCTGCCCGAGTAATAGGCTGAAAACCAACCCATATAAGTTGTTATTCCGCCCAACCAAATAAGCCAAAACCACCACAAATAAGCCGTCATTCTGCCCGAGTGAGTAAGCCAAAAACACCACAAATAAGCCGTCACTCTGCCTAAATCACAGCATCAGCAGCATAAAAAGACTCCCTCTCCCGAGAAGGACAGAGCGAGCACACCCTAGGCCATCAGTAGGTAAGTTTTAAGTTTTTATTTGTAAAAGTGTTATTTCCAATCCGGCCCAATGTAGATATATAAGCAGTTGTGCTGCCCGGATTTATTTAGGAAATAGTACTAAATATAGCCGTTATTATGGCCAAATATTTTCAAGTATATTTGTGATTATTTGTAAAGGGACAGTTGCAAGTCTGTAAATAATGTAGACACAATGGATGTATTTGTAGGTAGTTAATGCTTTATTTATCTGTTAAATAAATATAACAAAAAGCATACTTTAGCCAAAAACTGCTGTTTTGAGACGAAAGGCGAGTTGGGTGTCTAGCACCTTCCCAACTCGTAACTTAGCCTCCGGACCCGCTTTTATTATCTCTGGTTTTCTTTTTGGTTTTGCTTTATTTATTCCTTAAAATAAAGATGGCGACTCTAAAACATTTTGGATCCAGTGGGGCCTCGCAACATCTTTATTTTCACTTTTTCGTTTTCCCCTAAAAAAGGGAAAATGGGAATGGAAAGGTGATGTATTCCTATGTCCTGCTATCCCCTAAACAAGGGATAACTTGACGTAGAAAACCCAAAGCACCCATAGTGATCCGAGATAGGCCATAAGGCTATTTTCATAAAATCCATAGTGGGGGCGCTGCAACATTCCTTCCTTGCACTTTCACATTTTCCCCTAAAAAATGGAGAATGGGAATAGAAGGGTGATGCATTCCTATATCCTAGTATCCCCTAAAAAAGGGATAACTTGACATAGAAAACCCAAAGCTCCTATATTGGATCAAAATCCACTAAAGGCAACCGAGGCGCATTCAAACGCACTATTCTGACAGCACTCCTCTCGCACTTTTGATTTCGTCTTCCCCTAAAAAAGGGAGGGTGGAACGAGAGCAGTGGATGTCACCGCATCCGCACGTACACGCACCCCTATCCAAGGGCGTGCGGGGCGCGGGAGCACGCATCCCGGGAACCCACAACTGGCTACACCCATTATGGGCGCCACCTTTGGGAGATCTGGGCGCAGCGCCCAGATTGGCTATGGGTCGCACAATTCTTTAATTTTTCTTTACTGTTTTGCACCCCCCCCTATAATTCACTTTTTGTTAATTCTTCCGTCCTTTTGCACTTTTTACCCTGTAACTTGACATCCATTAGTCCTTTTAACAGGTCTTGATATTTTATGGCATGTCATAAAACATGGATACGAAATTGGGTTGTCTATAGCTTCTCCATCAATCATACTCAAATAACTGTCTGTTGTGAAATCTATAATGTTGCAATCAGTTTGGGAAGCAGCGATGTAAAGGGAAAATATTTTATCATTTCCAACCTGAGTAGGGACACAGATTGTTACAATATGAGCCTCAATCGTGTTGATCTGGGGCAAGGGGTTGTTCACTACATTTGGCACTGGGGGTGGCTTTTCAATGACCTTATCGTCTATGAGATCGTGAATGGCATTATTGAGCATGTAGCATTTGTTAGTGTGGTGTCCACTATAGCGATGATACTCACAATACTTGGCATGATTCCATGAATTAGGCAACGGATTTGTGGGTTTGTAGTTTTCTATTGGTTTTAGGACTCGTTGTGTGATCAACCCTCATAATATTAGTGACATAGGAGCATGCATTTGGTCATACCGTCTGTTACATCCTTTGTAGAATCCCCTGGAGTTTCGGTTCATACCACACCCAATGGTGTTAACAGTCATGTCTGTTCCGTACGACCATGGTATGTTACCATAAGCCTGATTGGCAAAGTTGACTGGTGGTGAGGATGCTAGGATATCTCCCACAACATTTACTGTAACCCTTGATGTCGTATTTCCCGTGGAGTAACGAAAAGTGCTTGGAGATGCATTGGTCTTCAATTGCCCTATCTGTATTTCTTCATCTATACATATTCTCACTTCGATGATAGCATTGAAATCTATGTAAGGAAGGTACTTCATGTTCTCGAGACATATCGGTTGAAGGTTCTTTATGATCATTCTAGTTGATTCAGATGGAGTGGGCCTATCCAGAGTTTGGGCAACTTTGTACTTCCATCTGGCTGTGAAATCTATGTAGGTTTCCTTTTCCCTTTGGGTGCATGATTCTAACTCCCTCTTGTTTTTAGAGCTATTGTTATCTTTATATCTCTTCTAAAATTCATCAACGATCTGGTCCCAAGTATTCAGTTTGCTACTATCTGCTAACATGAGCCATTGTTTCGCAGTCCCTACTAAGGTTAAGTGGAAATTGGCAGCCATTGCTTCGAAACTAGCACCCATTGATTGAATCCCGGTGGCATAGGACCTTAGGTGGGAAATAGGGCAGCCGGTCCCATCAAACTTTTCTATGTCAGACATCTTGAATTTTGATTGTAAAATTGTTAAAGGCTATAGGCTTAATGATCATGTAGAGAATTCTCATTTTCTTAAAACCTTGAGCATCATTTCTTTGAGATTCTCGACGTCTATTTCAATCTTTGAAGGTAGTGCTTTGGTAGTTTTGGTGGCTGACTGGGGTGGTTGGTAGATACCAAGAGAAGGTGTTGTGTTTGTAGCCCCTGTTTGATGGCCAAAATTATTTAAAGGGAGATAGGTTATAACTTGCCCTTGGGGGTCATAGCTTCTATGATCGGCATGGGGACTATTCTAGAATTGGTTGGTGGTGGAGAATGGAAGGTTTCCTAGGTGTTGATATGAAGTATTGGTGTTTTGGGGGGAATAAACGGCATTGACATTGGTACTGAGATGAGGGTTGGTGTATTGGTATGTGGAGTAAGTGTTTGGAAATAGTGGGCCGGTGTTTTGGTTTTTGAGGGGGAAGATTGGAGTTTGGGTTTAGAGGTTTGGGTAAGTTGGTGTTTTGAGGAGGGTTGAGGTTCTGGTATGGTGGATTGGTGTTTGGCATTTGAAAGTTTGTGTTTGGAAGGACATTTGAGGTTGATGCTTCATGAGGTCCCACAGGGGAAGGAGCATTTTCGGTGTTTGGCTTTAGGCTCTGCATGAGGTTTGCTATCTGGCCCATCAAGCGATCAGTGTGAGCACTTAGTTTCTGATCTATCCGGTGTTGCATGGTAGGAGTAGGGGCATATCCTCGAGCCCCTGAATCTGTACCCATAGATGTTTGTTCTTCTTCGGCGGTCATTCTACCCAAATATGTATCTGAGATGAGTTCTGTTCATGAACACAAATTTGTATTCTCTGAACTGTCCACTGTTACTAAACCCAAATCTATATTTGAACTGTCCTCTGAACCCAAATCTCTAATCAAACGACCAGTACTGTCTCTTCCTTTCCAAGTCCAGGTCAGGTTTCTGGGAGAAAACAAGGTCGAGGGTAGGGTATGAGAAGGCTAGGCTCAAAGTGTTTGACTCGGGAAAGTAAAGTGCGCACTTATTATTATTAACAAATGTTTTATTTATTATCCTAAAGCTGGTCGAATGATTAACTCAAATAAGTGTGATATTTAATATTGATTTTGTGCTTTAACTTGTTGTAACCGTTGCACTTTTTATGGGTATTTTGTATGTTTGGTGATTACAGGTCTATGAGAGAATGATGATGAAAAAGTGGAAAAGAATGCCAAGTTCAAAAAAGAATTTCGGATATCATAGTATCGAATGGGCATGTGCCATTCAGAAAAACGAGCTAGAACTAAATTTGGAAGCAATGTCACCTTTTTAATGGGCATTTCAGACATTAGTCAATTCAGGAACTAGGGGATTATTATGTTACTTAAAAGAAATTGTTGGTTATTCTTTTCTTTTCTCTCGTTTAATTAGTGAAAGGATAGCATAAGAGATGGGTTAGTGTGGAGACTTTGTCAGCAACTTCCTGGAGAAATTCTAGGAGGGGAAATCCTTATCTCTATTCTCTTGGAGGAAGTTACAAGAAGGAGGGAAAAATATACTATATAAGAAATGGCGGGAAGAAGGCAGGGGATGGAAGGAGGATTGAAGAAGACTGGAAGCAGCTCTTTTTCCTCTACAATTCCTGCTAGGTGTTGTATTTCGTTTTTATTCTGTTTGTAAGTAATTTCCAGCCATGTTTAGTGACTAATTTCTTTTCTTCCAGTTAATGAACAAGTAATTCCTTTTTAATTACTATTGTGAGATCTAATTGTTTTACTTCTCAATTGGGTTTAAGTATTTATTCATTATCTGTTTGTTTGTTACAAAATGAATTATGACTTAGAATTATTTTTCATAGTTAATCTTCATAGCCCGGATTTTAATTAACCTAATAGTTCAATGGTAGTTGTAACCGTTGATCTGTAATTGTCATCGGGTTCTAACAAAGTAGCACGTGACGCACAGTTTAGGCATCACAAGTATATTCGGTCCGTATTGCGGGAATGGGTAATCTAAATTAAATTATATTGCTTCAATATGCACTATTTAGAATTGGGTCTCTCTCTCTCTCTCTCTCTCTCTCTCTCTTAATACTTTCAAAACATTAAATCATACTAGCGTTTCGGAGGTTGTCTTTTGATTAGGAAAATAGTTAATGAGCTTCTCTTAACTATCAAGACAGTAAGGAGAGATTGAGTGTTTGGTGGTTGTCGACAACTATAATTGGTTTATTTGAAGACCATTGAGTCATTTTTTCATCTATGATCTGTAGTAATTTTCGGGATTACATTAAGTTTATTGACTGGATTTTTTCTCTTATTAAATTCAAAAATCATTTAATGTTTTGTTTACATTAAGTTTTTTAAATTCAACTTTTAATTAATTCATTATTGCTAATTAATTAGATTAAAAACCTCAATTTTTTTTGTTTTAATTGCTTTGTTAAAGTTCTTAAAAAAGTGAATTCGACGTTCCCTGTGGATACGATCCCTACTATCATATACTTGTTATTTGGAAATAGGAAATTATTTTTGACGGTTTGACACCCGCCAAATTTTGGCACCATTGCCGGGGGACGGTTTTGCTATTTATTTCATTTTAAGAATTTTATTTTGTTATGGCTTTCTATTGATCAAATATTGAATGCATTGACTTCTCTGGTGGATAAGTTTCTTGCGAATCAAGTATCAAAGGCTCAAGTTTGTAGAAATTCGTTGGTTGCTAGACATGTTTTAAATTATCATCCTTTATTGCAAGATAATGTGCAACACGTCATGGCAATCGGATGATTTTCGGGACAAACTCATGATAATCATGATCCTTATTCCAATAGCTACAATTCAAGATAGTGGGATCAACCAAATTTCAGTTGCAAAAATCAAGAAAGACAACTGGTATTTCTGTAACAGAACTAGCTTTACACACGTGCGTTAAACGCACAACATATATTTTTTTCAATCAAATTATACATAAGCAACATGAAGTGAAAAAATAAAATTAAAATAATAAATTAAAGCAAACTGTTTATATATATATATATATATATATATATATAATTATTTATATATAAATAAAATTATTTATTCGATGTACATTAATTGAACAAATTATTATAACGCAACGATTAAGAAAAAGTAAAATTATTAATAGAGAATACAATAAATAAATAAAATCTTTTATAAATTTTAGAATGCATTTTTAAATATAACATTTGTCATTAAATATGTGTGATTAGCCGATTACTACTACTATCACTATGATTAAATATGTACAATTACTACTACTATCACTATCACATAACAAAATACACGTAATCTATATTAATTAATATTAATATATTTTTTTATCTTTTAGTTAGTGTGCTATGAAAATTAAACACATAATTAAAATGTAAGGATACAAATATAAATGAATTTAATTATTACTTATTACATGAATGAAAAATTCAAATATATTTTAGAATATGTCTTTAAACTAATATATATTTGTTAGATAATAAAAATTACACAACAAATTCAAATGACAGTAAACCTAAGAAAAGCGACTCAAATTGCACACTTCCTATAGTCATCCCTCCCCCGAAATGACCAAAATGTCTCCGACTCAAAAACTCTTTCATTAATAGTGTCACCCAAATGAGGTGACACTGATAATATATGTACTCAATCATTACAACTACATCTACAATTATTTAAGCTCAATTCAATAAACAATAAAATAAACATTTAGACTATGATTGCTCTCAATTCATTGTACCTCTCACAAAGTATGATATACTCGGCTACTCGCCCATATACATAATCACACCCCTTTAGAGTCATTGTACATGTTCCTAGAGCAATTAGACTACGCTTTACTTGCTCATATTTATCCTCGCTTTTCTACAATGTCAATGAGTGAAAATGGAATCCGGTAATTATGATGTTGTCACCTCTCACTAGGACCATGTTGATCTTTAAAAGTCCACTCATCCAGTATGCAATAACTGATGTTACTACTTTTTCCGGTGAAATTACTTGGTTATAGACAACAAAAGTGGTCACATAGCATTTATATTTAAGGAGGAAGCAAGTTTATGGCCGAGTAAGCAATGTTTGTTGAGTATCAAATTAGACATGACATACTTTAAGGATTAATAGTTGTTCACAAAATTATATTTTACTATGTACTTGTTCTTTAACTCATATGGATATAATTCGTTTTAACAAAACTCACAAGTAAATTAATATCAATATAGAAAGATCTTATATTATAATGAGTTTTTATATTATTATTCTTGTTTCCCTTATATATTGGTAAAAAGAGAAAAGGCATTCCCTCTTAGATTGATGGTATTTAATTTCTTAATGGCTTCTTATGTTTATTTATTTACGTATCAATACTTGTATATGTGTTCATATGTAAATATAATCCTTATTTTGTAAGTAGTTACGGTGGTTATTTAGCAATCTTGAAATAAATAAATTACATTTTTCATTATATATATCTTCCTATTTTTGGCAAGTGCATTTTGAAGGGATCCTACAATATTTGGATGTGTTAATCACATTTGTCATTATATATATATAGGAAATGTAACAAAACAAAGTGTTTCAATTTCCAATGCCCTATTAATTAAATGTTTAGTATAAAAACTAAGAAAAATGTAATAAAACAAAGTGTTTAAACTTCCAATACATATTTGTGTTTTCATTTATGGAAAACATTTAGGTGGAAAAATCACGGTTGTTATTATTATTATTATTATTATTATTATTATTATTATTATTATTATTATTATTATTATTATTATTATTATTATTATTATTATTATTATTATATATATATATATATTATATATATATATATATATATTATCCGTTCTCACCTCCTCCATCAGTTCAGTCCACTACCACTTCGAGTACATCATTGGAGGGTCTAATCAAAATTTTAGTTGAAACAGTTCAGCAAGATAGACATATTCAACAGCAAGAAAGATTAAAACCAAGGCTTGCATTAAATCTCTTGAAAATTAGACTACACAGCTAGTCGTGTCCGTGAGCAAGCTGAAAGCAAATCAAGTTGAATAGAAAAAGAGGTCTGTTGAGTGCAGCAACAAAGAGAATGTTGTGCAAATTGAAGGTTTGTCAAGCAAGGAAAGTGGGGAATTGGGAAAACAAATTGAGGAAATTATTATTCTCCTACCTTTTTCAGGAAGATTCAGGCATCAAAAGAAAGAAAAGGATGAGAAGGCAATCTTGGAGACCTTCCGTAAGGTTAAGATTAACATTCATGTCATGGATGTCATAAAGGAAGTGTCTCATCTTGCTAAGTTTCTTAAGGAACTGTGTGCAAATAGAATGAAGTTGGAATTAGTGCTTGTAAAAAGTTTGACATATAAAGATGTACATTTCCAAGACAACGAGGATGTGAAAGAAAATATTATGGTACCAATTTTTCTTCTCTTCCGTTACCAATTTTAAGTAGAAAAATTCTTCCTCCATTGTCAGTTATCATTGATAATAATTTGACCGAGTAGTAGGAAGAGTAAGCATTGAGTCTAGCTACAGACGTTAAATAGCGGCGCTAATTGGGAGGCAACCCAACAATTTTAATTTTAATGCTTTAGTTTCTTGTTTTTCTAGGTTAAATTAATTTTCTTGTTGCTTTAATTCTGTTTTTAGTTTATCTTTTTAGTTGCTTTAATTTTTGTTGCAAATTTTATGGTTCATGCAGCGTAGCCATTGAGCAACTAGGAGAAGAAGAAATCCAAACGAGGGTGCAGTACATGCAATTCTGGGTGCCGCGCTCTGACTTACTTTTTTTCACAGTTTTTTTTCAATTATCAATTTGCTCCCTTCTCAAGTCATATTCTAATTTGATCATTCTGCCCCCTGAAAGGCTAACATAATCTAACATCCTTTAGTCATTTTCATATAACAAATATATTTTTGGATATTTTAGGAAATGGAGGGGTACGAAATTTGGATGTGTACACCTATCAATCACTTGATAAAGAACTAGCTGTCATAGCCAATTGGTTTTGAAGTTGACTTCCAGAATTTAACATATTGAGACACTAATCTCACATAGAGAATAATCAAGGCTAACAATCATTTAATAAATCCTAGGGCACACTTCTCATGGTCAATTGGTCTTGGGATGGACCCCTAAACTTTAGTAACATAGTATCAGGTTCCTTCAGACTTAACCTAAACTTAACCTTTCCTCACGTACATTCTTCAGACCTGTACATTTCTTTCATAAGCTTCTTCTATGTAATGTTTGAAACAAAATTAAACATGCAATCAATAATTATTATTTCATCGGTTCTAGATAAAGAGTTCACTATTTTATTTTATGAATATTTTACTTAAAGAATACACTTTAAAAAATTAAGGCATAACAATGTCATTTATTATGGGTTAATTGAAAAAAAAAAAACTCTGACATATTTTAGTTTTTTCGTTTTTAACCTTGTGTTGTTTTTTTTATATGAAAAACCTCAACCAAAATTTTTTTTTTCCAAAAAAAAACCTTCCGTCCAAAACTCATTAGTTTTGGGACGGAAAAGGGTGACTGGACGTCCGATGTGGCGCCTACATGGACTGGGCGGGAGTCTTCACGTCCACGTCATTTTTCCGCCAAAATTTTTTTATTTTAAACAATGTCATATTTTTAAATTTCAAAACCACCATTTTTTATCATATTTTTTCAAATATGATTGCAAAACAAGCCTCGTACAATTTTCAAAAGTTCATAATGAACCCTCGTACAATTAGTGTGTGTGTGTGTGTGTGTGTATATACACACTAATTCATCCAACAATTTTCATTTTATTATCTTTTATTTCTTACTTTTAACAAAATCCAACAATTTTCATTTCATTATCTTTTATTCCTTACTTTTAACAAAATGAATAAAGGACTTCATTGTCATTGTGGAAGGATGATTGTCATGCAGACATCATGGACAGATAAAAATCTGGAAGAAGGTTTTTAGGTTGTGAAAGATATAAAGTAATTTATTTATTTTCTGTGATTAATTAACTAATTAATTTTGCTAGAAATAAAATATATTTTAATCAACTGATTATTTTTTTGTTCTTACATAATGAAGGGGGGTGAAAAATTTTCAATTTCGGATGTTTCAATTATAGAGTCCACTTTTTAAAAATAACGGATAAAAGTACATTTTATTACTAAGAGCTACTAAAAGTGCATTTTCTTAAAAAAAATTCAAACATGGACTCTTTGCCCAAAAGAGAGGATGTATCAATGTTTATAAAATTAAGATTGTTGGTCCCAAAATAGGCTCAATCTAGGCTAGAAGGGGGGGGGGGTTGAATAGCCTAGTTATGTTTTTAGCAAAACTTTTTCTTAAACACTTCTTAAAGAATTCTTGAAGGGTTAAATAGAAGTGTTAAGGCAGCGGAAACAAAAGTAGATTCTAAACTATCAAGAGTGCTGTTTAGGTAGAGCAGAATCTGGAACAATTAAGCACAAGCAGCTAATAAGAGTAATAAGAACAGTTCGAACAGCACGCAGGAATTTGAAGTGGTTCGTACTGTGAATAGTACTACATCCACTACCAAAGTGGTTAGCTTTGGATTTTAAAAGTGCACTTGTTTATCCACTAGGTTTATGAGAAAGATCACTAATGGATCGTGTACAAAATGAGTTTTTAACCAAGTGTATAAAGGTGAGAGAGACACTCAATGATTAAATGTTCTCTTCACGTGCAGAATTAAAGAACAGTTTAAAGACAAACTAAATGAAGCTGAAACGAATTTAAGATGGTAGATCTGCAGCTTCAGAGAGTTTGGTGAAGTGTTAGTCCTTGTCCTTTTGATCTCTTGAATGCTTGGATGTTGAAGATGAAGCTTGAGAGTTTTTAATGTGCAAGAGTTGTTCTTCAGATCTTCAAGACTTGAATAAATACTTAGGAAGAGATCTTTGGACCGTTGGACTGAGACAGGGTGAACTGTGTCCAACGTTCTTTTGCATTGAATGCAATTCGGCGCTTTGGAAGATGTAACAGCCACAGTCATCAGAGATGCAGAGTGCAGAGTAGACCTTCCCAATTCGAGTAAGGTTTCAGACTGCAGGCTCTGCAGCTTGGAAAGTCTTCTTAGCCAAAACGGGTAATGTCTTGATCTTCGATTTCGGAAGCTTGATGCAGGCGGTTGTCGGCATGCGAGTTGACTTCTTGAAAGTGAAATCGATGAAGACATAATGACTAGATATTTTCGAAAATATCTAAAGAGGTGTACACGTGTCAAATTTTGTGATTTGGCCAAATTGATTTTCGGTCTTGGCGGACTTCAAAGTCTGGTCCTTCAAGGTCTTTGTAGAAGCTTTGCAAAACCGCGCCTAGACTAACACTTAAGCAGTTCTAAAACACATTGATTCTAAGGCAGTTGCCACACTAATCGATGCAGCAGACCTTTTAGCCATAATAGAATCGGAGGATGACTCAACCAAATCTAGAATTAGGAATCAACAATCTCCTCCTATTTGGTTGATGTCATCATCTCGACTACTAGAACTTTGAATCATGCACTGAGATAATAACATGTCTTATAGATTTTTATTAAGAGCAGACATGTCTCTCAGAGCGAAGCCTTAGTAGAGAGATAGCTATACTAAGTACTTACAAGAGTAAAGCATTGAAATCAAGTACTAAGTAGAGCAGGGTTTAAATCTATGAGATAAGCAACATGTAAAGATTTAAACACGAAGTTTAAATAGAGCAGATAATATCAAGATAAAGCGATTTAAACTTGAAAGAAACTAAGTCATCTGTGATTAAACAAAAATTTGTTTAAGCGAAGTTTTGGCAAAACAACATAGTTTAAAAACAGAGATGCAGAACTAAATACCACAGATTCAGAATAGATTGGGCTGAGTACGTCTTCGTTCTAAGTAGTCTCAACCCGGACTCGATTACGTCATTCAGCGTTCTCGAGTCGGTTACGTTCTTCAATCGGGCTTGATTCAAAAAGTGAGTAGCTCTCTCCCACGATGGCACCAACCCTATGCCATACTTGCTCGAGGCGAAGATCAGTGAAATCAGCAACCTCCCGCCTACGAATAATTGCTCGAGCCATTCCTGTCTTGAGCTCATCGAAGAGGGCACGAATGCTGATCTGCTGAGAGTGCAGCATCCCTATCAGAGCAGCCTGTTGATCTTGAACTAAGAACCGGTGAGTAGTGAAAGCTTGAGCAGTGTCGTTCACCAGTTGATCAACAATCTTGCCTATGTCAAAGATGGTGGCATGGGTAGCATTGAGGCCATAGCTGAGGACGTCGATCTGCTGGGCCATAGATGAGACCGTCTTTGTTGAGCTGGTCGTTGTTTGCTCGAAGAAGATCCAGAAGAGCAGGATCAGTAGAGGTATTTGGAAGGGAGAAGGGGTTGAGATTGACGGGGATATGGGTTGGAGAAGGGTTAGGAGCAGGGTGAGGAGAAGAAGATGAAGAAGCAGAGTGGTTAGCAGCAGAGTTTGCAGGTGGAGGAGAAGAAGGTTTGGAATCAATTTCAATGTCAGTGGCGGACTGACAGAGAAAGAAAGAAGTAGAAGAGGAAGAAGTGGCTTCTAAGAGGTAGGAGGGAAAAGGATAGTCGGGTAGAAGAATGAAGTTAGGAGGGGAATTAGAAGGGTAGAAGAGATCAGAAATAGAAGAAAGATCAAAGAGAAAGGAATGAGTGGCAGAAGAGATGGAAGGAAAGAGAATTTGGTATAGGTCAGAAGAGATGGAGAATGGAGTGATGTATTGAGAGATAGGAGGGAAGATTTCTGGTAGAAAGGCGGTTTGGTAGAGAAGAGTAGAGATGTGAGGGGCAAGAGGAGAGAAGTGTTCGGGCATAGAGAAGGAAGGAGAGGAGGTAGAGGGAGAAGAGTGTGTGAGAGCAGTGCGATGGCTTGAGAGGATTCTGGATGAATGATGGAGATAGGTTCGGGAGAAGATGGTGGAGAAGGGATAGTGTCTATGGGTTGAGAGGGTGGAGAAGATGGTGTTGGAGCAACAGACTTCTTGCGAAGTCTGCGTTTCTTCTTCTTAGGAACAGGAGAAGAAGGCTCCTCCTCAACAACAGCAGGGGTTGAAGAGGAAGTAGGAGAGGAAGGAGGGGTAGCAGCAGGCGCAATGGCTGGCTCCTCCCCAACAGCAGCAGGGGCTGTTGAAGAAGAAAGGGAAGGGGAAGAAGAAGAGATAGGTGAGGAAGGAGGAATGAAGGGAATAAAGGGTTCAGAAGGCTCAGAGCGTTTTGACTTACGCTTGCGAGAGCGGAGAGGGAGCAGGATCAGGTTCAGCAGCCTCTACTGGCACGGGAGTGGGAGCGGATGGAGCAGCAGTCTTCTTTTTCTTTTTAGCTTAGGGGGCAGCGGGATGGCGGCGATGCGTGAAGAGGAAGCTTTCCTCTTTTTGGGGCCGGCTCCTCCTCAACAGCAGAGATCTTCTTCTTGTTTGTGAGTGGTGGAGGGAGCGAGTTCGGCGGCTTTGCTAGAGCGACCTTGCTTCCTTGGAGAGCTTCTTGCTCAGCTGCTTGGCCATGAAGGAGTCCACGGTTGTCTCAGGATTGATTCTGATAACTTTAAGTGGAGGGGGGTTCAAGGTATGGACGATGACCGGAGGGTGAAGACCTTCTTGAACTCTCTTCTCGTTCTTCGACTTGAGGGTGTTAATGATGAAGGTCTTTGGTAAAGCTGGATGGATTTGAACTTTCTTCTTCTCAAAGGCAAAGATGTGGGTATGAAGTTTCGTGTTTGCCGAAGAAGAGTGTTGAGAAGCGAACAAAGGTCACGCTTGAGAGAATTTGCTTCACGGCATCATCATCTCAAATAAGAATCGTGCCCGATTGAGTCGAAGGTTCGGAGGATGACGCAGACGTGTACTCAGTGATGCGAAGTCATAATGTCATGGGTGCCATTCTTGAAGATCAGACTCTTGTCGAAAAGATGGTGATGAAGTAGACATCATCTTCAAATAAAGTCCTCTTCATCTTGGCAGCAGCCTCCTTCGGAGTGTTCTCCCCACGCATGTAAGACCAAGCAGTGGCCTTTTCAACATCGGTCAGAGAGGTAGGGCCATCGAATTCCACGCCAATAATTTTGGCAATCACGGAAGCGATGAGTGGCGGTGGCGGTCGACAACAGCAGTGATGGAAGACCTTGATTCATTGATTGTAGCCTTACGGAAAAATTCTTCCGCTAGAAGATAGCGTAATCTTCATCCTCCGGCATGAGCAGAGGCAAAATGCGGGTTCAGTCATCCACTATCTTTAAGCCAGAGGCATAAGCACGAACAGATGGTTCGTCGATGCACATTCCAGGATGGTACATGGCAGGGGGCAGAATTGGAGTTTCAACTGTTGGATTCTGAGCCTGTTCAGGAACAGCAGATGCATAAGAAGTTCCAGCCTAAAACATTTCAGAAATTAGGGCAAAAACTCAAGAACTCTAAATATTAACAAAGTGTAGCATTAAGCCCTAGAAATTTCTGGACAACTCATGAGATGCCATATACAAGCTAAATATAACTCAGAATACTGAAATCGATGGTATATGAGCAGTAATAAGTAGATAATACCGGTAATGAGCGAGATTTGAAGTAAGAGTTATAGAGCAAGGAGTCACATGAGCAGTCAATAATGGTGTAATTGATGAAAGTGCGTAAATTTGTGCTTACTTGTGATTCTTGAGCTAGGGTTAGAAATTTCTTACCATTGTCGAAAATTTGCAGAAGAGGAAGATGAAAATGAGGCGAATCTGCAGAATCGACTAACGAACAGGGCGAAGGAAGCAGAAATTCTTAGAGAGAAGAAAGCTTTAGAGAGAGAGAATAGCAAGAGACAGTTTTGTGAAATGAAATTTTTGGCGGTTGAGGGTTTATAAGTGAAAGGACGTGCCGTCAGTCATAGAGACTTGTGAAATGTCATTAAGTCGAGCCTTTTAGGCGCCTTTTGGATGACAAGACTTAATGAATGGCGGCTTTTAGGAAAGAGAAAAGTACTTTTTCATAAATTATCTCAACCAATTTTGAAATCAGTCCCTCACAATTTTCATAAACAACCCTCTAAAACTTAAAGTTTAGAAAGCTTACATTTTCTCCCAGTGACTTTATAAATTCTTGATTTTATTTTTAAAAGTAATAAGTGCGCTTAAGAGAAATTTTCAAATGCTTAAAAGAAATTTTCAAGTGCTGCTTAAAAATTAATTTTGAAATTTCAAAATTTTATAATGAAATATTAATTTTAAATTAAAATTAAATTTAAGCGGATTGGGTCAAGCATACCAAGCTCTCCCTTAGATAAGCAAACATGCGCTTCTAGAGCTTTGGTGAAGATGTACGCGATTGATGGTCGGTTGAAATATACTTCATGCTAATGTTTCTCTTTTCTACATTGTCCCTTAGAAAGTGATATCGAACATCGATATGCTTTGTCTTGGAGTGCATCACGGGATTGTATGTGATAGAGATTGCTGAGGTGTTATCACACATGATTGGGCAGTCTGCTACTTTGATGTCGTAGTCTACCAAGCTATTTGTTTGATCCATAGTAGTTGGCGGCGGCTACCGGCGGCTATGTACTTGGTGGAGTTGGAAACCGATGCTTGTTTCTTGCTAGCCCGGGAGACAAGTCTATCTCCTAGAAATTGACATGTTCCACTTGGTGCTTTTACGTCAATTTGGCAACCCGGCATAGTCGGCATCGAGTAACCAACCAAGTTGAAAGAAGATTCCCTTGGATACGGATACCTAAGTTGGTGGTATCGACACATATAATGATTCTTTTGGCTGCAAGAAGATGTGACTCACGAGTGCTTGAAATCTAGCACACCCCAACGGCATACACTATGTCGGTCTGGCTGGCGGTGAGGTAAAGCAGAGATCCGATTATCCCCTATAGTGGGTGATATCAACTTTCTTTCCTTGTAAGTCTTTTGTAAGTTTACATTTAGCATTTAGCGACCATTGGTGTATCAAAGGTGTTTCTTGTTTCCAATCAAACTTTTTGACAAGATCTTTAGCATACTTGGATTGGTGATGAATATTCCTTTGTTGGATTGTTGAATTTGAAGACCAAGAAGAATGTGAGTTCTCCCATCATACTCATTTGGAATTTGCGGTCATGAGCGTTTCAAAAGCACGACTTCTCATTGGTAGATCGAAGATAATATCATCAACGTAAATTTGTACCCGAGAGAATGTCCTTTGTGCTTGAGAATGAAGAGAGTGGTGTCTATCTTTCCTCGCACGAATCCTTGTTCCACCAAGAATTTGGATAGAGTTTCATACCGGGCCGAGGAGCTTGCTTAAGACCATAGAGAGCCTTCTTAAGCTTGTAGACATGAGTTTCTTTTCCTTTCTCCACAAAGCACGGAGGTTGAGCAACGTAGGCCGTTTCTTGAAGATCACCATTTAGAAATGCGCTCTTGACATCCATTTGATACTGACACAAAGTCCTTGTATGTAGCATAGGCTAAGAAGATTACGATAGCTTCAATCTTGCTCTTTGGAGCAAGCGTTTCATCATAGTCAATTCCTTCTTCTTGGCGATATCCTTGTGCAACGAGTCTTGCTTTGTTTCTCACTATGTTCCCATCCTCATCCTTCTTGTTTCGAACACCCATTTTGTGCCAATGACGGTATGATCGGCGAGGCTTTGGGACTAGCTTCCATACTTGGCATCGTTCAAATTCTTGAAGTTCTTCTTGCATGGCTTCCGACCAACTTGGATCTTGAAGAGCTTCTTCGATCTTCTTTGGCTCTTCTTACGAAGCGAATGCGGCGGAGAACATACATTCATTCTTGGAGGATCTTACGGTTCGTACTCCAACATGAATGTCACCAATGATTTGAGAGATTGGATGGTCTTTACATGTTCTTGTGACAGGAATGTGATGATTTCTTCTTGTTTCTTCATGACAAGGTTCGAGAAGGAGGGCTAGAAGGAAGATCGGTGTGTCTTGATGAGTGTTCGATTAGAATTTGGTTCATAGGTGAGTTGAGGAATAGGATTTTCGGGTTCGAAACAAAGGGTTACGGAATTGAGTTTTCTTGAGCGGGGTTGAAGTCTTACGGTGACCCGTTTGATAATAAATGATGGTCGAATATTTGATTGAGTTCTTTGGTGAAGGATTAGGTATATGAGAGGTTGATGGTTGGGAGGTACTGTCTCAACATTAACAAAGTCATCGGCAACATTTGGAGCCACGTGTGGCTCTAATAAATCAAATTCATCAAATGAGACATGAGCAGATTCAACTATTTTTAATGATCTTTTGTTGAAAACCACGTAAGCTTTGGAGTATAAAGCATAACCCAAAAATACACCTTCATCGGCTTTATTATCAAATTTGCCTCTGTAGTCATTACCATTGTAGACTACAAAACATTTGTAGAAGATTTTAAAAATCCAATGTTTGGGGTTTTACCTCTCCAAAGTTCATAGGGTGTTTTAGTGAAATTTGTTGATCAACGATGCGTTACAGTGAAGCGGTTGTGTTGACGGCCCGAAGTGTTTGGGCAACTTTGCTTCGGCAAGCATAGTTTTAGCGGCTTCGATAAGTGTTACGTTTTTCCTTTACGCAACACCATTACTGCTGCGGTGTCCTGCGAGAGAATTGTGACCAATGCCGTGATCATCACGGTACTTTGCTATTCCATTGTTGGTGAACTTCGGTACCATTGTCGTCGAGCGTCACGATTTCATCGAGTTTTTGCGTTTGCGTCTTACGAATAAAGGCTGTAAGAAGATCGTATGTGTGGTCTTTAGAAGACATCATCTCGTCCAAGTGTATCTTGTATAATCATCCACTACTACTAGCGTGTATCGTGACCACCATAGCTAATGGTAGTGGCTGGTCGAAGAGATCCATGTGTAGTAGTTGAAGAGGTCTCGTCGTTGAGAGTCTGGTTTGCTTTTGAATGATGTTTTTGAGAGCTTTCCAGTTGACACGCTTTGCACGCACGATCATGATCAGAGACCTTTGGTAATCCTTTAACTAGACCTTCTTTGGATAGCTTGGCGGATACTTGAAGTTCAAATGGTGAGTCTTTTATGCCACGGCCGACTTTTGTCTTGAGCGAGTTTGCCACAAGACATAGATTAGCGACCTTACCGTAGGCATTCAAATCTATCACATAGACATTCCCTTGTCTATGTCCGGTAATAAGGTTGAGCAAGAGGCTGGATCCTTGATATCACATCTGTTTGAGGAGAATTGACAGATAAGCCCTTTGTCACGAGGTGAGAAATACTCGGAGATTATGTTTCAAGCCTTCTACTAGAGACTTTTCAATGGAGAGATTTCCTCGAATGATGGATCCATAGCCAATTGTTCTTCCTTTAGCATTGTCTCAGAAGATAGTGGAGGGCCTTCGCTTGAAGCGTTAGAGAGAAGGCGGGATTCTCGGTCATGTGTCTTGGCGCCATTGTCTAGATACCATACATCTTTCTTCTCTGAATTTGAGCTAGCCATGAAGCACACCTGAGATGTAAGGGTAAGAAAATCATGGTCCCCTTTTATTTTTCTTATGGGTCCAAATGGTTAGCGTATTTTTGGAACCCATACTTGCACGATTTTGGAATAGGGGATCGGCGAGGCTTCATGATGGATTTCAGCAGACATTCATGGACCAAGTGGCCAAAACACTTGCAAAATGTACAGTGATGGAAATTACAGAAGTCTACATGATCATGCTCGATGTTGGAGGTTTTTGAACATTTTTCATAACGGCGGACTTTTGATTTAGAGACTTGTTAACAACGAGGCTTAGGAGCATCGTATGAGGCTTCTTGAGTCTATATGGCGATCTTTGCTTTAGCGAGAAGAATGTTTCTTTGGTAGTAGACTTTGATACCTCATGCATTTTGCCTTTAAGCTTGGTATCAACATTACGTGTAGCAGCACCATCTGTAGTCTTGTTGATGAATCGATAGGTTTGAGCGGACTTTTCGTAGGCCACGAAACAGCGGCCTTTGCTTTTCACGAAGTCTTTGGTGGAGGGTAAGTCTGCACCACCTTTAGCAGATTTATCTCCAGCAGATGATTGTTTTGCTTTCAAAGCTTCACTGTTTTTGATAATTTGAACCTTAGGGTATTTATAAGGAGTAGCAGTGTAGCCAATTCCTTCTTTACCCTTGTTAGGTTTCTGATATTGTGCAGGAATATTACTATTCACTGTAAGATGTTCATTTTCTTGTTCGGAGGTTGCACGAAATGTTATTAGAGAATCCTAGCCCAGATTTATCTGTTGAGGGCTTCTGATCTCCAAGAATTTGATCAAAGACTGCCGTTGAGTTATTCCATGAGTTAATGGTTTTTTGCAACTCTTCTTTCTCAGCAGATAACTCTTTGGCATGATCAATAAGGCAAGCAACCTTTTCATTGAGAAACTTGTTCTCTTCTTTTAACTTGATACTTTCTCTTTGGACTCCATGGAGAGTTTTTAACTCGGCTTCCAGCATGGATTTCTCAGTTCCCAGCTTCTCATGACTTTTAGCTAGCTTAACATAGGCCTTTCTAAATTCATTGAATTCCTCTAGCATGTCTTGAGCATCCTTGAGGATTTCTTCTTTTGAAGGCTCTTCAGGAGATTGTTCTATGTTAGCTTGAAAAGGAGAGTATTTAACTTCACTATCTGAGTCATAGGTGGGAGGTGACTCTAGAGCAACGAGGCAGATGTGTGCCTGCTCAGGTGAGTCATCACTATCATCCTCGTCAAAATCAGTTTCAAACCAAGTGGATACATGGTTTTCTTCTAAGTCCTCAGCCAGAAGACCTCTATGTTTAGAAAATGATTTAGAAGGTCTCCTTTTATAGGCTTCATATTTAGGCTTAGGACATTTAGAAGCAAAGTGACCAGGTTTCCTGCAATTGTAGCAAACTAACTCATTATTGTGTGAGTTTTTAGCAGACTTTCTGAAAGTCTGCTGGTTTGCTTCTTTCTTTTTGTTAAATTTTGAGAACTTTTGAAACTTCTTAACGAACATGGCAAATTGCTCGTCAGAAATAATTTCATTCTCATTTGAAGAAGTAGATGGTTTATTTTCTTGGGCAGGAATTTCCTGAGAGATAGCAGAAAAGGAAGGAAGTTTAAAATGTTTGTCCTGTTCTTGAGCTTGAAGTAATTCTTGCTCATAGACCGTTAAACTCGCATACAAACTTCTGAGGTGCATGGAGTTCAAGTCTTTGGACTCTTTTATTGCAGTGGTTTTCACATGCCACAAACTTGCTAAAGAAGCTAAAAATCTCATATTTACTTATTTAACACTATATTCCTTTCCTAAAGAGTAGCAACTGTTTACTACCACACAAAATCTGTCGTAGGCTTGCCGTAGAGTCTCCTTAGGATCTTTTCTGAATGAATCGAATTGTTGAATGTAGTTGTACTTTTTGTTGTCTCTGGTGGGTAGATCTCCTTCAAGATATTCCACCAAGGCTTCCCACATTTCCTTAGCAGTTTTGCATCTGATGATTTGTTGATATGTGCTTATGTCGACAGAGCTGGATATGATATGAATGACCTTGCTGTCGAGTTCAACGAGCCTCCTTTCTTCGTCTGTCAATTCGTTCATGGATTTAGGTATCTCGGGAGGACCACTGGCTACTTCGGCAAGTAGGTTGGGTTTCATTGGAATGTAAGGACCTGTTAGAACACATTGCCACAACTGATTATCAATAGAGTTCATATATCTCATAACTTTATCTTTCCATACTTCGAAGTGGCCTTCGTCCAATATTGGGACGTGGCTGGTATTTGAAGTAGGCAGCATATAGTGAGCCATAGCATCTATTCTCGAGAGGTTAAGCTTGGAAAAATGATTTTTCAGAGAATCAAGCTCTGATACCAATTGTTGGTCCCAAAATAGGCTCAATCTAGGCTAGAAGGGGGGGGTTGAATAGCCTAGTTATGTTTTTAGCAAAACTTTTCGTAAACACTTCTTAAAGATTTCTTGAAAGGTTTAAATAGAAGTGTTTTGGCAGCGGAAACAAAGTAGATTCTGAACTATCAAGAGTGCTGTTTAGGTAGTGCAGAATCTGGAACAATTAAGCACAAGCAGCTAATAAGAGTAATAAGAACAGTTCGAACAGCACACAGGAATTTGAAGTGGTTCGTACTGTGAATAGTACTACATCCACTACCAAAGTGGTTAGCTTTGGATTTTAAAAGTGCACTTGTTTATGAAAATATCTAGTCATTATGTCTTCATCGGATTTCATTTTCAAGAAGTCAACTCTTCATGATGATAAGCTGTCGGGCTCTCACGAAACACGAAGGCGAAGACATTACCGTTTTGGCTAAGAAGACTTTCCAAGGCTGCAGAGCTCGCAATCGAAACTTTACTCAAATTGGGAATGTCCTCTCTGCCTTGCATCTCGATGATGGTGTTACATCTTCCAAAGCGTCGAATTGCATTCAAAGCAAAGAAGCGTTGGACACGATTCACTGTCTCGGTCAGCGGTCCAAAGATCTCTTCCTAGTATTTATTCAAGTCTGGAAGATCTGAAGAACAACTCTTGTGCATTAAGCTCTCAAGCTTCATCTTCAACATTCAAGCATTCAAGAGATCAAAAGGACAAGGACTAACACTTCACCAAACTCTCTGAAGCTGCAAATCTGTCATCTTAAATTTGTTTCAGCTTCATTTAGTTTGTCTTTAAACTGTTCTTTAATTCTGCACGTGAAGAGAACAATTAATCATTGATTGTCTCTCTCACCTTTATACACATGGTTAAAAACTTATTTTGTAAACGATCCATTAGAGATCTTACTCATAAAACCTAGTAAAACCTTAAACACTAAAACCTTAAACCTTAAATCCTAAACCCTTAACTCTAAACCCTAAAACCTTAAATCTTAAACCCTAAACCCTAAATCCTAAACCCTAAACCTAAAACCTTAAACATTATACCCTCACCCTAATCACTAAACCTTAAACCCTAGCTCTAATGCTAACCCTTATCCCTAAGCCTAACCTTAAACCTTAACTTAAAAAATTGGCTTATCCTCCTTAATCCCTAAGCCTAACCTTAATCCCTATGATCGGGAAACAAAAAAAAAATTTGAACAACCTAAAAACTATATAAAATCTATACAAAACTGTTTCCAGCCGTTTTTCTATATCTGGATCTTGGCATCCGACTTTAATTTATACCCGGGAGTTGTATTGCAATCGAATCTCTTTGTGAAAACACGAAAAGTTCGCGTTCTGACCACCTTGCGGTCGTAAGGTGTTGAGTACCTTGCGTCCGCAAGGTCTCCAGTATCTCTGGCCTTGGTTTTCTACCTTCTTAAACGTTCTGCCCACCTTGCGGGGGCAAGGTCTGGGTATCTTACGACCGCAAGGTCTCCAGATTTGGACTTCCTTCGTTCTTCTTCATTTTTCATCTTGGGCCCTTCTTGGAATTTGCATATAAAACCCTGGAGTTTTGCATATTTTCACTAAAAACCCTGAAACTTACAAAACTCACCGAAAACACATATCAGTAGCCAAAAGCCTAGTGAAATAGCATAATTTAAGTCATAGAAGCATATGAAATCGACGTATAAAATACATCAATCAGTATGTCTCGTAGAATCCCTTTTCCCATTTTTTCTTCATCTTCTTCTTCTAGCAGTTCCTCCATGGAGCTGATAGATTATTGGAATAGGGTAATTCGTATACCCGTGTCAGTTAGGAGTCCCCTTCTTCCCCTTCCTAGTAACGTGGCCGAGTCTTCGGCTTCGGCCGAGAATATTCCGGAGTTGTCTCCTAGGGCCGATGATCTTTCTCATGCCCTAGCACCTTATCAAGGTATGGCTCGCCCTTTTGCCGAGGTGAAGGAGGTTTCGGCCAATCCTGATGCCAAGGATACTACCCTCGCCGAGTTTAGGGGGGATGACTTAAGTGATGACGAAGCTGAGTCTGCACCTCGCGGCCCTGCTTGGAGGGGTGTCGAGGTGAGGGTTTGTTTGGTCGAGGAGATGGTGGTAGACACTACTATTCATATGGAGACAACCGTGGGCCCTCAAAGCTCGAAGACTTCTTCGTCGTGCTTGATTTCCTCAGTAGATTCAGATGACGAGGGCCCGTTCCTTAAGGTTGGGCGTGACTTATGGACAAGAATTGTGGATAGCTTGGGAGGGTGCTGTTACTCATTTAGGTTGGGTAGTTTATGCCTTGTACTAATCCTATAAGCAAGGTTAGGAATAGGATTATTTTTGTAAAGGGAAAATTCATAAAGAAAAAAAAGGTAACAATCAATCAGATTACTAATGGATATCGAGGATCAATTAGTAAGTAGTAGTAATAAAGACTGTGTTGAGTGATGACTATGTTTTGAACCAAATTGAATTTAAAAAAATTGAATGGACTATGCTTTGGACCCTTAAAAATATCATTTCAACACCGAACGCATCCTAGCTCACTGGTTTTGCATTCCTTGCAGGCTTGTACCTGAATTGCTTCAAGATACATATAAAAATTGACCCAATATGTCGTTGTAAACAAACAAATGCACAACCTCTTCAAAGTTTGCCTTTGTATAGGTGATGACTAATGAGAAGTGTGATTTGGAAGGAGTTGAGTATCTTCCTTCACATTTAAATATCTGAATAGATTGAATCAACTACGGACTTAATTAGTCCATCGAGGTTGTTTGATTTCTTAAAGTCTCGACTGAACATGGTTGTTACTCATCTTTTGAAATTCAAAACATGCACTCACGGCTTAGCATTAGAGTTAGGGTTTAAGGTTTAGTGATTAGGGTTAGGGTATAATGTTTAAGGTTTTAGGGTTAAGGTTTAAGGTTAGAGATTCAGGGCTAAGGTTTAAGGTTTCAAATTAGGTTTAGGGATAAGAGTTAGGGTTTAGATAAGACAATTGTGTTTGGTTTAAGTTTTATGGTTAGGCTTAGGGATTGGGGATATGGTTAGAGTTAGGGTTTAAGGTTATGGAATAAGAGTTTGGGTTAGGGTTTAGGGTTTAGGGTTTAAGGTTTTAGGGTTCTAGGGTTTAGGGTTTAGGGTTTAGGGTTTAGGGTTTAGGTTTAGGGTTTTAAGGTTTAAGATTTTAGGGTTTAAGGTTTGGCTTAGGGATTAGGGATTAGGGTTAGGGTTTAAGGTTTAGGGATTAATGTTTATGGTTAGAATTTAGGCTTAAGGTAACGGAGGTGCACACGTGTCATATTTTGTGATTTGGCCAAATTTGATTTTTCGGTCTTTGAGCAGACTTCAAAGTCTGCTGGTCCTTCAAGGCTGCTGTAGAAGCTTTGCAAAACCGCGCCTAGACTAACACTTAAACAGTTCTAAACAAATTGATTCTAAGAAAGTTGCCACACTAATCGGTACGCAGACCTTTTAGCCACTGTACACTAGAATCAGAGGATGACTCAACCAAATCTAGAATTAGGAATCAACATTAACCTACTAATCTTTTATGGTAAGTGGTTTTCTTAATCTACAAGGTTTCTAGGTCAAGGATGCAAGTATAAATAAGAGAACACAAGGTTGAGAAGTTGAAGAGACGAGACTGAGCATATACACAACACAGATTGATAAAGAAGACATCGTAGATTACAATAGCTATCCTGACCTGAATGTATTCTTGAAGGAAGTGACATCGAAGCCTTCATTCATTCCATCCTAGTATTGTTTACCAGTTTACACCTCCTATGTTAAAAGCTATTGAGCGTACATCAGTCTAGGTAATCAGAGGTGTTAGGATCATACAAAGCCATATCTACTTCTTAGAGAGTTTTTACATAATTTCTTAGGTCTAGGGTTTGGGCGGTATGCCGCCGGACGTCCCTATCTCGGGGGTTATGCCGGAGGCTAATAATGCGCAATCGGTCCCTTCATGCGCTCCTCCTCCTCCTCAGTCATCTTCCCAACCAGTTGGGAATCAATCTTATGCGGCGGCTGTTTCAAAAGAGGCTGGTGTGAGGTGCCAAAACCCTAAGCATTCTTGTACCTTGAAAGATCTCCCACTTCCGCCTCGCCCTCCAGTAGTCATCGGTAATGAACCGGGGTGCCTCTTTACCCCTGTTGAACTAGATGCGGCGGCTAAGCAATTCCAGAACACAATAATATTAAAGTTTTCAGTGGGGCGGCCTTCAATCCAGGTTATACATGATCATATCGCTAAGTCGTGGAATCTGACTGGGGTTTTTGTTGTCGGTTTACTTGATCCTCGCCATGTCATGGTCCACCTTGCCTCTACTGAAGACATGATCAGTGCTTTGTCTAAAGAATCGCATATGATTCAGCACTGTATGTACCGATCCTTCAGGTGGTCGCCTGACTTCGTCTTCAAGAAAGATAATCCGCGGGTTGCTGTGTGGGTGCGTTTATTTCATCTCCCTCTCCCGTTCTTCACGCCTTCTTATCTTCAACGGATAGGGAATTCCTTTGGGAATTTTCTTCGGGCAGATGATCGAACTTTGGCGTTATCTCATCCTATGTACGCCAGAATATGCGTCGAGATGGATGTCTCTTTAGTGTTGCCTTCGAGGGTGTGGATAGGTACGTCTAAGGACGATGGTTTTTGGCAGGATGTTAAGTTTGAGGGGAATATAGCGTACTGTGAAGGATGTGGATTACTTGGTCATGTTGAAGATGACTGTCGCAAGAAAAGACATGTTCCAAACCCTAACGGTAACGATAATAGGGGAAAGGCTAAGGTTAATGTTCATGACAAGCAACAAGCTCATGATGGAACTACTAACCAGCCTAGTGCTGAGACGCTTGGGGTTAAGTCCCCTCCGCGTGTTTGGCAACCGGTTGGGAATTCGGCTAAAGAACAAGGCTCCGGGTCGAATGCCAAGGATGATCAAGGGGTTCCAAAGAAGTAGAAAGAGATATAGTGGATAGCCGGTGGCACGAAAAATTGACCCCAAGTGTAATGCGTATATGGCAGCCTCAAATTCAAATGGGGCTTCTTTAAATGCTGATTTAACCGCCAAGGTCATAGGGAATTCAATTGGTGTTAATGATAAGGTTACGGAGATCCTAAAGGGAATGTAACAGAACATCAATTGGTATTAATGTAACAAAGGATCCGGTTTTGGAATCTAAGAATGATACGGGTATTCCATTAAATGATATGGGCGCAGCGGTTTAATGATACTCGAACATTAATATTACAACTACTGGGAAGAGAAGTCATTATCAAAGGAGGCGCTTTGGAAGTTTTGGAAGATGGGAATTCATTATCAAAGGAGGCTGTTTTGGAAGTTCTCGAGTTAATCCCGATGCTCGAGGGCGATGATGTGAGGAGATTAATATAAGTCGAGATGGTTTATTTTGTAACTCCTTTGCCGCCTTGGCCGATCTTGATGAACTATGTGAAGACGAGTTGAAGGAGTCCTTGTGTCACTCGGCAGATGGGCAGCCTAAAAAGCCTAAAGTTAAACTCTCTAGATCGACATCTTTAGATGATGGCAAGGATTTTCCTCCTTCCGCACGCATTCGGGATTTTAGGGAGGAGTGTTCTAAGTTGAATAAGAAGGCCAAGAAAAAGAAATTTATCCAACGTAATAAACGCTCTACTAGAGCCTCGAAACAAAGCTCTGGGTACCTCAAACTTGATTTATTTTCTTTATGGCGATAATTCTTTGGAATGCAAGAGGTGTTGGTAACAAAGATACGCTACGTATCTTAAGTCTCTTATAGGCCAAGATCGGCCAATATTATGCCGTATATTGGAGCCAAAGTTGTCGGGCAAGGGTTGTCTAAGGTAGGCGGTTAGGTATGCGATGCGCTTGCATGGGAACCCAATCAATACTCATATCCGGCTTCTATGGAATTCTAGTGTGCGTGTCCACGTTATTGATATCTCACCAACAGATTACGCCTCTATGTGTTTGGCTAATGGTAACAAAGTTATTTCTTCGCTTGTTTATGCCAAGTGTACGCGTAGTGAGAGACAGTGAATTATGGACGATCTCCAATATATTTCGATTCTTACTTGGAGCCTTGGATTGTCATGGGGGACTTTAATGTCATCTCTCATTCTCAAGAGAAATTGGGAGGTGCTCAATGTGACTACCCAAGCATAAGTGATTTCAATGCTTTTATTCAACAAGCCGGTTTGGTGGACGTAGGGTATGAAGGCAAAGATGTTCACGTGGTGTAATAATCAAGATGGCTTGGCGCGCATTTGGCAACGGCTTGATCGGGTTTTGGCTAACGGGCATTATAAGTCATCGCTCCCGATCTTAAAGTTCATCATCTTGCCGGACTTCACTCTGATCATTCGCCATTGTTGGTAAAGGTTGTAGATACTCCTAAATGCAAAGGCAACTTCAGATTTCAAAGATTTTGGCTTGACCACGTTGATTTTTGGAGTTTGTTCGCATGGAATCTCCCATGTCATGGGTCTGCTTTGGATATTGTTCATCTGAAGCTCCAAAGATCTTCGAACTAAACTTAGAGTTTGGAATTGGGAGGTCTTTGGGAATGTTCATAGGATGGTTGACGGTCTTCGGATGATGTTCTTCGCTTTGAGATGAGCCTTCGTAACTCTTGGGATTCTTCTGGTGAATATGCAATTGTTGGAGACTAAGAACAAGCTTTGCCAAGCGATATCTTGGTCGGATGAATTGCTTCAACAGAAAGCCAGAGCTTCTTGGCTTAAAGATGGAGATCGTAACACCTCGTTTTTTCATGCTAGTCTGAAAGATAGGAGGCAGCGCAACGAGGTCAAAGTTAAACGGAGTGATGGTAGTTGGTGTACTAATAATCGAGATTGGTAATATGGCTATTCAAGATTCGAGTTGTTCTCCTCATCTCGCCCTAGTCATAATGAGGATTTATTTTCCAACTTTCCCACTCAATAGGTGATCGGATAATATGGATTTCAAAGTCCTTCCCAAATAAGATGAGGTTTGGGAAGCAAAGGTTTGAACCCGATAGTGCTCCTGCCCGCCCTGACGGATTTCTGTGGTGGTTTTTTCGAGGGTGTTGGCCTATAATCAAGGATGATATTGTTGCGGCGGTTCGGGATTTTTTTAGAGGTGGATTTCTTCCCAGGGGTCTTTCTTCCACTACTATTGTTCTTATTCCGAAAATTGATAAACCTACTAGTCTGGGGGATCTTCGCCCTATTAGTTTGTGTAACTTCTGCAAGATCATATCTCGTATATTGACAACTCGGCTTGCGGCCTTCCTCCCTTCTCGGATTTCTTTGGAGCAGGTTGGTTTTATTAAAGGGAGGAATATACAGGACAATCTAGCATTGGCTTATGAATTAATTCAGCGCCTTGATCATAAGGTTCGCGGGGGCAACGTAGCTTTTAAATTCGACATGTCAAAAGCTTACGATAGGTTGGAATGGGGTTTTTTGTTACGAGCTATGAAGGCATTTGGCTTTGATGAAGTTAGTTGTGATTTGATTTATAGGTCGTCAAGTCACAATATTTGGTATACCTTACGCATTAACGGCGAATCTTATGGTTTCTTCCAATCTTTTAGAGGTGTGCGCCAAGGTGATCCTCTGTCTCCTCTTCTCTTTGTAATAGCCCAAGAAATTCTCACTTTAACATCAATAGGGCTGTCTCGAAGGTTTAATTAGTCCTTACGCATATGGAGCCGGTGGTATGGTTATTTCGCACTTGCTATATGCCGATGACATGCTCGTCTTCGCAATGGTAGTAAGAAATCGATTCTTGGTCTCAAACAAGTGGTGTCTCGAGTATGAGAGAGCTTCTGGCAGCTTATCAATTTGGCTAAGAGTGGCTTCATTGCTTCTCGCCTTTGTTCTCAACGGAAGGTTCAAAATATTGGGAGTTGGTCGTGATGTAAGCACCGGTAGGCTTCCGCTTAAATATTTGGGTCCGCTCTTTTCAAAGGTAGAATAAAAGCGCTTATTTTGAAGATATAGAACGGCGATAATCTCTAGAATCAATGGGTGGAAGGCTAAACTCTTGTCTTTTGGCGGCAAGATTGTTCTCCTCAAATCGCTCTTAGTAGTATGCCCATATATGCATTGTCTGTTTTGAAGCTGCCTAAACACTTTATACAAAGGCTAGAGCGACACATGGCTTCCTTTCTTTGGAGTTCACCGAGAAACCCGAGCTCACGGATCGCATGGCACAAGGTTTGTCGACCTATCAATGAAGGGGTTTAGGTCTTCGCTCGATTGATCAAATCATGGGCTCACTGCATGCAAAACTAGCCCGAATGCTCTTCAAGGCTCGAGCCTCGGCTAACTTCGCTCGTGGTAAATACGGCACGGAGTCTGGGTTTTGCACACCGAGATTTTCATCTCATGTTTGGAAGTCTATCATGCAGCACATGCCGAAAATTATTGAGCACAGCCAATGGATTGTGGGGTGTGGTGATATTTCTTTTTGGACCACAAATTGGTGTGGCTCTGTGTTGATAGGTCCGAGACCAGTTGATGCCAAATTAAAAGTGAAGGATGCTATTCCCTGCATTCAGAATTTTTTGCCGCTAATTCCAGTGGGTTTACATGATAAGGTCTGTAATGTTCGGCTGGATCGTGAAGTCGGGGATAAACGTGTTTTTACGATTTCTAAGGATGGCATGTTCAAGACTACCGCCATCGAAGGCATTTCGACAGCAGTCTCCAAAGATCCCATGGATAGTCAAGGTGTGGCAGCCGTGGATACCTACGCGTGTTAGTGCTTTCATGTGGAAACTTCATCAATCAAGCGCCTCGCCGACCTTGCCATTCAGCGATTCCAAATTCCTATGGTTTCTAAGTGTAGATGTCGCTCCTGGCCGGATCAGAATCGTGGATCATCTTTTCCTTCACTCAGAAGTTGCCAGAGGCATTTGGCGTCATTTTGCTCAGCCTCTGAATTTGATCGATAATTATTCTTCCATGCCTCATTTAATCAATAGTTGGATCTCTACAGCCTCAATTCGCAATCAACTGGGAGCTATCAAAATTGGTATATGTTTATTTGCATGTTGGGAGATATGGAAAGCCCGTTGTTCCGCAACCTTTGATAATGAACCAATGTCGGTGCAGGTTGTTAAGGACCGTATAATGACTGGGATGCAGGATTTGATGTTTTTGTTCTCTCCAACTTGAATTAAATAACTTCCATAAGCTTGCCATTCAAGGCTTGCATATTGAGGTTAAGGAGGCTGCTGTTAGAAGAGGTAATTGGCTTCGTTGGGAGGCACCGCCAGTCAATTGCTATAAGCTTAATACAGACGGATCTGCTGTTCAGGGTCGAATTTCGGGAGGTGGTATTATTCGTGGTCATGATGGTAGGTTGATGGCAGCTTTCTCCAATAATTATGGTATAGGGTCTAACACGCTAGCAGAGATTTTGGCGTTGAGGGACGGTCTTCGGATTTGCAGCAATTTGAATCTGTCTAATGTGTTAGTAGAATCAGATTCTCTAGTGGCAGTGAATGGTATATCAAGCATTCATCAAGCGCCTTGGCGGTATATCTTCGAGATTCGGGAGTGCCGTTCTTTACTAGGCTCTTTTGATATATCTCATATTTTTCGTGAACAAAACAAAGTGGCAGACAGATTGGCTAGTTGGGGCACTACTCATACGGGGATTAGCACATATTTCGTCAGAACTGACCTTCCTGCTCAAGCTCGGAAGGCTCTGCTATTGGATGAGGCTGGTGTTTATTCTTTTAGGAAATAATTGTTGTAGTTTCTTGTTCCTGAGGTTAGGCTCCTTTGTCCCCCCATGTTTGGGTAAGGCTGGTTGTCCCCCTCTTGATTGTATTTTTTAGTTTCATCTAATAAATTGCGCAGGTGCCGCCCTGCTTCCTAAAAAAAAAAAAAAAAAAAGTCATTCTTTGTAATACGCTTAAACCATTTTACTAGTGGAACATTTTTAGCCATGAAGTTCGATCAATATGTTTATTTTACATATTGATCAAAGGTATCTCTTGTGTTCAGTTTTTATTCCTTCCTGTTTTGTTTATTTAAATTCTGCAACATTGATATTTCAATGAAATCTTCAATGAACTTTTCATTATAAGCTTCATTGACCAGATCATATATCAAAAACAGTTTTACTATCTTTAATGTTATTTCGTTATTATGTTTTTTGTCTTTGCGTTAATCCCCTTTCTTTCAACATACATCTACACTTACATTGTTCGGTCAAAACCGAACTACGTTCGGTCTGATTCCTGAAAAGGATACATAGGTAACCTATTCCAGTAGGCACGACCATCACAGCAAAAATGAATGCATGCTTGCATACCAAAAATGTTATCTTGCATCATGAATATTTCCCAAGCAGAATCACAACACAAACACCTGTATGCTTGCATATGAAAAATGCCTACATGCTTCTATATCAAATGTTTTCATCATCATGGTTTGCTAGGCAATACCATAGAAATGTGATCCACACATCAAAACTTCATTATGTATGCCATGTTGCATTTACATGTTTCCCTAACAAATCCGAACTACATTTGGTCTGATTCATTTCATAAGGATACACAGGCAGCCAATTCCGATAGGCACGACCATCACAACACAAAATATGGTTCATTGCATTGCATGCTCCAGCATGAATTGTTGCATCATGATTTGTTCACAACATGAAATGTTTAATCATAAATGTGTTGCATTCCCTAAACTGTTGCATCGATAAATGTTGCATCATAAATTCCCCCATATTAAATGTTTGCATGCCCCTATATCAGGAGTTTCCACCATCGTGCTTTGCTAGGGCCTTGCCCTATGAATACGACCTTTATCATGTGTCCCACCATCATCGTGCTTTGCTAGGGTCTTGCCCTATGAATACGATCTTTATCATGTGTCCCACCATCATGCTTTGCTAGAGCCTTGCCCTATGAATACAATCTTTATCATGTGTTCCACCATCGTGCATTGCTAGGGTCTTGCCCTATTAATATGACATTTATCATGTGTCTCACTATCATGTAGGGCCTTGCCTTATAAATACGACATTTATCATATGTCACACTATCATGTTTGGCTAGAGCCTTACCCTATGAATACGATCTTTATAATGTGTTCCACCATCGTGCGTTGCTAGGGCCTTGCCCTATGAATACAACCTTTATCATGTGTTTTACCATCGTGTTTTGCTTGGGCCTTGCCCTAGGGATCCGATATTTATCATAAATGTCCCCATCATCGTGTTTTTGCTAGGAAGGATTCGCCCTGAAATACAATTTTCTTTTCACAAATGCTTGCATTTCCAAAAGGTTTTCCTTTAAACATATCCCCAGCGATGAGCTACGATTGGGTCTGATTCCTTTTATAAGGATACGTAGGCAGCCTATCCCGGTAGGTACGACCACCACAGCATAAGGACATGATCACATGAAATGTTGCATCATCACTTGTTACATCATAAACTGTTGCATTCCAATTCTTCCTAGTTATAGTTTTCTCGAAATTAGGGAGTCTATTTTCTTTAACGATGTTTGTTTACTGGTAAATTTTGGTTTACCCATAAACTGCATCGTTGAGGAACTCTGTAGACACCCCAATTTCATACCCCTAATTGTAACATTCTATAAAATGTTAAATCCAGTAAAAAGGACTAACAAACGTTAACTTTCAGGGGTTTCAAAGTGTCAAAGGAAAAAACAGGAAAGGGAAAAGACAAAACAATGAACAGCAAGGGGGGAAATGAAAATCCCAAAGGACAAAACAATAGTGGGCACTACCCAATACCAAAATGGGTTCCCCCCATGTCGTTTTGGGCGCTGCCCACCCTTTTGCATACGGCGGCGCTCACTTCCCTTTCAAAGCCTCATGTTTTCCTTCTAACGTGGAACCTTTTCAGCATAGGGTACAACACCTTAAAGGTCAAATGTAAAATATCTAGCCTTCCTTCTTGCTTAAGTCTACCCTTCTCCGCCTATGAATAAAAAGCTTGCACTTCTTCAATTGGACGGAAAACCACCATAGATAAAAATCCCCCTGCTGAAGCCCTACCCATATACTCTCTCTTTGCTGTCTCTCAAAGTTCCCAGCAAGCAAGAGCCTTCCTTCCTTACCCCACAAGCCTTCATCTGAGCCTCCATCCTCGCCCCTGTGAGACGATCAATCAATGCACAGCCGTTACGCCACCCGATTTTTGGACGCGACATACAACAAAAGCAACAAAGGCTGCTGTTACACCAACCGATTTCAGACACGACATACAACAAAATCAACAAAAACAAGCAGCGTAACTGCCCAAATTCAGACAATAACTTCAACAATTACAAGCAATCACACCGTCCAAATCTTGGCGTGAAAAGCAACAAACACAAGCAATTACGCTGCTCAAATTCTACAAATTCCCACCGCCTTTGCCTATTCTGGGCATAGCGCAAACATACTGCCGACCAAAACAAACAGCAAACAAAAACAACAAAAAGACTTTCTTTCCCAGAAGGACAGGGGAAGCACAAGTAGACCGCCTAGAGGGCTTAAGCCTAGGCATATACCGGATTCAGACACTCATACTCCAAGAAGTAAGTTTTGCCCCGTAGTTATTTATTCTATTCAATAGATTAAATATAGATATTTAATTAGTTTATTTTCTATTTATACTTTAATATAGAAATAAGTTAAAATATAGATATTGTAACACCCCGCTCCTTCGTTAGCTCGGTTTGCGTGCCATAATCGCAATTCTTCCTTTGTGGGTTGCATGATTGGTTATTGAGATTGTCTAGATGGGTATGAGAGACCACATTAAGACCAAACCACTATTAAGAGAGACTCCATATAGTTGTTGACTTGCTAAAGTCACAAGTCGTGACTCGACGATAGTCGAATGCGACGCGATTGAGAGTTTGCTTGCATTTTGCGTTTGTGACCTCAGTTTCATCCTAGACCTTTATATGATGGTTTATTAACATGTTTAGATGTATTAGACTTCAAGTTGGAGGTGTTCCTTAAGTCTATCGATGATTTGGAAGCTTTGGAGATAGCATTCGTCTCTATCGCGTAGTTTGGGGATTGAGTCGCGTAATCGTCTCTCCTTTGGATTTATTATTTCCCTAGTTGTTATTCAACTTTCTAGAAGTATTCAAGCTTCTACATTATCCCTTAGACTTGCCTTAAAGTCTCCTTCCATTGCTTCTTTGAGTTGTTTATGCCTTATATGCGTTATACGTGCAAATCTGGACTTGTTTGACCCAATGTATGGCCTGAGGAATTGTTCCACCATGCCAATCGAACATCTTGGGCATTGTTCGGCCCCAAGAACCGAACATTATGAAGGAGGTTCGGCCTCCACAACCGAACAAAGACGATTTCCAGCAAAACGAGGATTTTCTGCAACTTCGGTTGATTACGATTTACTAAACCCCTATCCAAAACCTCTTCTAAACCCTTCCTAACACCCATACTAAGTCCTAATCATGTCCTAACATGTTTGGGGAGTGGATTAAGGTTTGATTAAAGATTGATTACAACTAACAATCACTAATTGTACCTAGGAATTTCCCTTTGTGCCCTTATTCTTTGTGGAAGTATAAATACACTAACCCTTCACAAATTCAGCCAAACCTCTTCATTTTCCTCCTTCTAAATCAGACGTATTCAGGGAGAGAGTGTGGGAGACTTGAAGCTTTGAGCCCTAGCTATTCTTCCTCCGATCTACGAAGATCCGACCGTTCGATTGCCGCCAAACTTCGGATTCTTGATGTCCTCGACGAGTGGAACAACTTCACCGTTCGGATTTTGATTCTCTTGAGTTTTCACTCAAGCTAGGTAAGTTACCATCGTTTATTTTGGTTCATTGGCCCTAAGGAAAACAACCTATGTGCTATCTGTGGGCAATGAACACTTGATATGCTTTGTATGCCCATTTTGGGGATTTTTGGAAGTATGAACTTGTTAGGAGCATTTGTAGAATGGCTTCTATGATTGTTGAAGTATATTGTTACTCTTCTTCTTGTGTTTCTAGGATTATGAGCATGCTAGAAATCATGTTTACATTTTATTTGGGTTTATTACAAAAGTATGCCTATGTTTGGGGCTTTGGATATGTGAACTTACTAGATATCATGAGTAGGGTCATTTAATTGAGATTTTTGGATTAATAAAATGGGTATAAGATTATGATAAATATTTATGGATTTTAAGGTTCGGGAATCAAACCCGAATGAATTTGGGAATTTGTTATAAATTTGAATGGTGTGTTAATTTGGGGATGTATGAAATATGTATTTAATGAGATGCGATATTGAGACTCAATGGAATCATTTTAGGTTCAATATTGTGTTAAGGAGCCTTTGGTTGAAATCCTACGATCTTCGGGTTTGGTTGGTTATGATTGTGAGTACCCGAGCATCCCGAATTGTGTCTCGTTTGTGACACCCTCGATATAGAGGCTTATTGGGGATTTATTTAGAGCGTGCTCGTTAGAGCACGGAGCATTAGAGACCAACCTATGATCTCGTATATCTTTAAGAAATGATTATTTAATTGAGATTTCTTTTGGGAATTTAGACGAGTGTACATGGAAACACTTGCGGGTTTTGGACTACGGGGTAGTCTTGTCATTTATGAGAATGGTTTGAGGATGTCAATTATGTACGACAGTTAGGACTATGGTCGAATCTAGTATATTTTATGAATATACTAAATACTAAGTCTTGATTAATGGTTGTTCTTAGACTAAAATAATAGTCTTTGGTTTAATCCCGAGTAGAGGACTATGGTAGACCTCATGTTGTGATTTCTTGAGCTTATATGCTACTTTCGATTGGGTGATAACTTGATGATTATGAGTACCTCATTATGTGGTTCTTTGACTAAACTTATAAGTTAGTTGGATTTGATAAGAATGTGCAAATATGTACATTGTTAAATTGGTGTGTAGAGCTTTATGTCCTACATGATTTGATAAGTCCGCTCTTGTCGGTCTTGGTTCTTGTTTGAGCATGCGAGTAAATATCTACTTGTGCATTGCATGTAAGTCCAGCTGACAATATTTGGATTGGTTTTTATGTCAGGGTAGGACGATACATCGCCTATACGAATCGTAAGATTCGTATTCGCTATGGATCGCCGTACCTAGGACCCCACACACCCTCCACTGTTGGCCCCAGTGGGGAAGTTAGCCCATCTCGTAACCAATAGAGCGAGTGGATTATGCTAAGCTAGACTGAGAAAGGGCTGCCTTTTGAGGCGTAGCCACTCAGTATGTCGATGTATCAATCACGTGCATCGTGGCACGAACCTGTTTAACATTGTGTATTGCAGGAGCAACACAACGGCACTATTTGGGTATCTTCTCTATCCCTTATGTGGCTTACTATAAGCACCTATATGAAAGATAACGTGCTATGTGGTTTATGAAGTTTATGTTACTTGATGACTTAATACAAGTTTATTGTTGGTATACGATTAAGATGCCATGATTTTGTACATGCTTGTGCATTAAGCCATGCCACGTTATGCTATGCCATACAATTGCATTTAGTAACTTACTGGGTCATTATGACTCATTTCGTGTGTTTGTTTTCCTTAGTTTGTGCAGTGAGCTCGTTAGTGCGCGTTGCAGCTACGGGTGCATGTTTGATAATAGGTGGTCTTCCGGGCAATAGCTTGGAGTTATTATTATTATTGTATTATTATCTTGTGAGACACGGATGTAAAGTTATGTAAACTTTACTTGGGTAGTTATGTTAGTATTTTTATTTCAGTATTATTTTTGGAGCCGACTTGTTTGGTCGAGCTGTTGTATTTATTTAGAAGTTTATTCCGTTGTCTTTCCGAGCAAGGTTTTAGCTCGCATGTTCTAGTATTGTGTTATTGTTATTTATATCTCCGACAACTTTAGTCGAGAGACATTGGTTTAGTTGTTAGTATTTAATCTCTTACTCTTTTAGATGATTTGTCCCTCCGGCATGTTTTAGCCGTTGAGTGGTTGTTTATCAGGTTGGGTTCTTGTTGGTTCGCCGGCCTTAGGTTTGCCGATGGTTTGTTGCCCGTGCGCAATGTTGCGTCACGCGAGTCGTAGATTTGTCGAGAGATGGTTGTCTCTCAGCCTTGTATTCCTTGGTTTATCATTATAGGCTTTGGTCCCACTTATGATTCGCTTCCGCAGGTTTTAGTTTTGTCACCCCGTTTTGCCGTTATGGCTTTACCTTCCTGTTTTGAGCTTGTTGGCTCAACTTTCGACTCGCACCATTGGCTTAGCAGATGCTTGTCCATCTCTTAGCTTGTCTTGGTGGCACGACCTTGGGATTCCGCATTGGAGTCCGAGTCGGGTCGCCACACTTGGTTTAAGAGCTATAGGTTAGCTATTTCGCCAGGATAGGTTCCTTGGCCTAGTTTGGGTTGGGTTTATTGTTGAGTTATTAACGCTGAGTGTTCTTTGTAGGCGTATTATGTCAGGAACTTGGCGTGGACCTAGTTCTAGTATACCTTGTTCCAGTACAGCTCGTGGTGACGGAAGAGAAGAGAACGTTAGTGAGCCGTGTGTGACTCCTCAACCAATGATTGGACTAGAAGGCAATTTCACCGTTCTCGAGAAATTTTTGAAGTTGAAACCTGAAAGTTTTGATGGAGAGCCAGATGCTGCTAAGGCAGAGCATTGGCTAGAAAGCATGGAGAAGATCTTTGCAGTTTTGGGTTGTACATCAGAAGAGATGGTGACCTTAGCGGTGTTTAGATTGGATGGTGTGGCCGAGCATTGGTGGCTTGAATTACGAGATCATTGGAGACAACATGGAGTGCCTCGAGTGTGGCAGAACTTTGTCATGGAGTTTATGGTACGGTTTATTCCGGCAGTAATTCGAGAAAGAAGAGAGATGGAATTCCTATCGTTAGAACAAGGAGATATGACCGTGGCTCAGTATTCAACAAAGTTTGCAGAGTTGGCTCGTTACTGTAGTTACTTAATACCAGATGAGGCTAGGAAGACCGAGAGGTTCGTGAAAGGCCTGAGGACGAAATATCGTAGGCAGCTTATTCCATTACAGCTTACGGATTACCAAGGGGCTGTGGATCGTGCGTATGCGATGGAGTTGGACATCGAGGAGTATGCTCAAAAGAGAACCTCGAGTACTATTAGAGGCAATGATGGTAATGACACTTCTACCTCTAGGGAGGCGGCGAGGTGATGAGTTGATATGCCATTTTTGTAAGCGAGGACACACCGAGAATAGGTGTTGGGGTAAATCAGGAAAATGTTTTGCTTGTGGCGGTGATCATGTTCGTAAAGCTTGCCCGAGGATGAGAGTTAGTCAGTCTGGGAGTACTAGTCAACAATCCAGTGGCTCCAAGAGAGATGGTGATGGTCGGCCTAGAGTTTGAGGTCATGTGCGCATGGCGGTTGGCCATTGCGGAGTTTTGGGATATATCCGAAATAGGAAGGTATATTCTTGTATATATATATATATATATATATATTATATCGTTGCTACTATTACCGTTATTATGAGTACGCACTTTGATCGGTAGCTCATGTGCATTCATACATACATTATATGGTGTATTGTGTAGTATTGGTTATTTGCTCGATCGGGAATAATACCCTAATGTGAGATCAGTATATGATATGGTTCGTTTTGTGAATTACCGGTAGGTAAATCACACGTGGTGTATGGATTCTTATTTAGTCTATATATGTATAAGACTATGCTATATATAGAGTTGTGGGCTATGTGTGGTATATATACAAAGGCCATAGTATGTATATATATGAAGCATGAATTGTATGATGATACTTATTGGTTTGGAATGATACTTGTATATTCTATAAAGATATGTTTTACGTAATGAATAATATAATGCTATATTATTGTTAGTGGTTATTATGCGAGTAGAATACACTCGATTAGTGCGATGGTTAAGTGCTGCGATTTATCGGTTGATTTCGGCTGCACGGGAGAGATTGACGCTTCACTGCGAGTATTGAGATGTTAACGTTGGGATAGGATGCTTAGTGTATGCATTGGTTGTAGACTTGGTCAAGAGCTTAAGAAAGGATAGTCTTGCGGAGTATAGATGTTACGAGTACCGGTAGACGTGTCGATTCCTTGTGATTTCTAGTGAGTTATCTTGGTTGAGTGTACTAGGTACACGAGTTTTATGATAGCTATGATTGTTGTTTGCCAAGGTAATAGACCTTGTTACTTGGCTTGATTTTATTCAGTTACGTGCATTAGTTGTAGGAAACACCTACTTGATGCATTTACATTGTAGTATGTTAAATTCTCATTTCATGAATAATATCTCCTGTTCATTCATTTCATTAGCATAGGAGACTGTTTGAAGGATGCCTAAAACATTTTATTCATGAACCTTCGCATCCTTACGACGGAAACTTTTGAAGCTAATTCAGTAGGTACCCTGAATTGGTGACCAAAAGGTATTCCTCGTTGGACTAGGGTTGGTAAGAATTAAGTTAGAAATTGACTATACCCGTTACCAAATGGAATGGACAGAAATGGAACAAATTTTCAAAACATTTCATTAATGTGCTCTTATGTGTTGTTACCCGCGATGGGGAAATCGCGAGTGTGATTTACATGGTTTGAAATGCCGATTTGATTATCTTTAATTTGTTTGCGAATTGCTCCATAGGCAATTATTATTTCTTTAACTTAGAATCTCGTGTGCTTGAATTTCGTGTTGAACCCCGAGACAAATAGTTTCGGTAGTTGGATGTTAAAGTGTTCTTGAATATGTTTTTATGTTGAAATTTGGGGTTTTGTCTTACATGGTTGGCATAGTGTCGTTCGTATGGGTATTCGCGACTCAGGTATGGGTCATAGTATTTTCAATCTTAAGTGTTTGATATTGAGGTGTTTATTGAGTGTTTGTGGACTTTGGAATTTGGATTATTGCAGTTTGACCCTTGTGTAGTATGTGGTGGTAGACTCGGAGGTTCGAGTCTGGGTTGGTGGTTTTGAGACCGAGTGTCCACCCAGGATTAAGGGACACCGTAATTGTTGTCTCGATGTATAGTGGTTGAGTGTTAAACCAACATTGGTTCGTGTTATGATTTAGAATTCGGGACGAATTCTTTTTAAGGTGGAGAGAGTGTAACACCCCGCTCCTTCGTTAGCTCGGTTTGCATGCCATACTCGCAATTCTTCTTTTGTGGGGTGTATGATTGGTTAATGAGATTGTCTATATGTGTATGAGAGACCACATTGAGACCAAAACACTATTAAGAGACTCCATATAGTTGTTGACTTGCTAAAGTCACAAGTCGTGACTCGACGATAGTCGGAATGCGACGTGATTGAGAGGTTGCTTGCGTTTTGCGTTCGTGACCTCGGTTTGATCCTAGACCTCTACATGATGGTTTATTAACATGTTTATATGTATTAGACTTCAAGTTGGAGGTGTTCCTTAAGTCTATCGATGATTTGGAAGCTTTGGAGATAGCATTCGTCTCTATTACGTAGTTCGGGGATTGAGTCGCGTAATCGTCTCTCCTTTGGAGTTCTTATTTCCCTATTTGTTATTCAACTTTCTAGAAGTATTCAAGCTTCTACATTAGCCCTTAGAATTGCCTTAAAGTCTCCTTCCATTGCTTCTTTGAGTTGTTTATGCCCTATATGCGTTATACGTGCAAATCTGGACCTGTTTGACCTAACGTATGGCCTGAGGAATTGTTCCACCATGACAACCGAACATCTTGGGCATTGTTCGGCCCCAAGAACCGAACATTTTGAAGGAGGTTCGGCCTCCACAACCGAACAGAGGTGATTTCCAGCAAAACGAGGATTTTCTGCAACTTTGGTTGATTACGATTGTACCCTTACTAAACCTCTATCATTAGTGACTTTAACCACTTGTATTAGAGCCTTATTAGTCCTAAATGAGTCCTAAGATGTTGGGTTGATTTTTTTGAGCATCATTAGCCTAATCTAAGTTGTGATTAACCTTAAACATTCACTAAGTGTACCAATGCAATGTCTATTCTACCCTCTTTATTTGTGAGTGTTATAACCACAAACCCCCAACCATTATCAGTCATTTCCTCCTTCATTTCTTCCTCCACAATACGTGAGTTAGAGAGAGAGAGACGACGAGGGGACATTGGAGCCCTAGTTCTTCCTTCTCCGTTTTACGAAGATCGGACCGTTGGATCGCCTTGTAACTTCAGATTCGTGAAGCCCTCGACGAGTGGAACAACTTCACCGTTCGGATTTTGATTCTCTTGAGTTTTCACTCAAGCTAGGTAAGTTACCTTCTTTTTATTTTGGTTCATTGGCCCTAAGGAAAACAACCTATGTGCTATTTGTGGGCAATGAACACTTGATATGCTTTGTATGCCCATTTTGGGGATTTTTGGAAGTATGAACTTGTTAGGAGCATTTGTAGAATGGCTTCTATGATTGTTGAAGTATGTGATTACTCTTCATCTTGAGTTTCTAGGATTATGAGCATGCTAGAAATCATGTCCACATGTTATTTGGGTTTATTGTGAAAATATGCCTATGTTTGGGGCTTTGGATGTGTGAACTCACTAGATATCATGAGTAGGATCATATAATTGAAATTATGTGATTTATGAAATGGGTTATGATTTATGTTGGGTTTTGTTATATTTTATTGATCAAGCCCAAATTATTGGAGAAATTGTTGTTAATTGAATTGGGCGTAAATGTTGAGATTGATGAAGTGTGTAAATAATGAAACCTAGTATTTATAAGATTAATGTTCAATAATGTGTTAATGAACTCGGGTTGAAATCCTTCGACATTTGGGTTTGCTTGACTATGATTATATGAGGTTAGGCTTGGGAATCAAGCCCGGATGATTTTGGGAAATTTGTTATAATTGGAATGATGTATTAATTTGGGGATGTGTGAAATATGTATTTAATGATATGCGGTATTAAGACTCAATGGAGTCATTTTAGGTTCAATAAGATGTTAGTGAGCCTTAGGTTGAAATCCTACGATGTTCGGGTTGGGTTGGTTTTGATTGTGAGTACCCCGAGCATCTTGAATTATGCACCATTTGTGACACCCACAATATAGAGGCTTATTGGGGATTTATTTAGAGCGTGCTCGTTAGAGCACGGAGCATTAGAGACCAACCTATGTTCTCGTATGCCTTTAAGAAATGATTATTTGAATGAGTTCTCTTTTAGGGAGTTTGGTCGCGTGCACATGAAAGCACTTGCGAGGATATGACTACGGCTTAGTTTTAGTACCCTTGAGATTGGTTTTGAGGATGTCAATTATATACGATAGTTAGGGCTATGGTTGAGTCTGTTATGCTTTTATGAATAGACTAATCACTAAGTCTTGATTTATGGTTGTTCTTAGACTACACAATAGTCTTGGTTTAATCCCGAGTAGAGGGCTATAGTAGACCTCATATTGTGATTTCTTAAGCTTATATGCTACTTTTGATTGGGTAGTGACTTGAGGATTATGAATACCTCAATAGGTGGTTCTTGGACTAAACTGATAAGTTAGTTGGATTTGTTAAGTATGTGCAAATATGTGCATTGTTAAATTGGTGTGTAGAGCTTTATGACCTACTTGATTTGATAAGCCCGCTCTTGACGGTCTTGGTTCTTGTTTGAGCATGCGAGTAAATATCTACTTGTGCATTGCATGTAAGTCCAGCTGGCAATATTTGGATTGGTTTTTATGTCAGGGTAGGACGATACATCGCCTATACGAATCGTAAGATTCGTATTCGCTATGGATCGCCGTACCTGGGACCCCACACACCCTCCACTGTTGGCCCCAGTGGGGAAGTTAGCCCATCTCGTAACCAATAGAGCGAGCGGATTATGCTAAGCTAGACTGAGAAAGGGCTGCCTTTTGAGGCGTAGCCACTCAGTATGTCGATGTATCAATCACGTGCATCGTGTCACGAACCCGTATAACATTGTGTATTGCAGGAGCAGCACAACGGCACTATCTGGGTATCTTCTCTATCCCTTATGTGGCTTACTATAAGCACTTATATGAAAGATAATGTGCTAGGTGGTTTATGAAGTTAATGTTCCTTGATAACTTAATACAAGTTTATTATTGGTATGCTATTAAGATGCCATGATTTTATACATGTTTGTGCATTATGCCATGCCACGTCATGCTATGCCATACAATTGCATTTGTAACATTTCGGGTCATTATGACTATTTCGGGTGCATTTCGTGTGTTGTTTTCCTTGTTTAGATAAGGGTGCTTGCTAGATAGCAGGTGGTCTTCCGGGCAATAGCTTGGAGTTATTATTATTGTTGTATTCATTATCTTGTGAGACACGGATGTAAAGTTATGTAAACTTTACTTGGGTAGTTATGTTAGTATTTTATTTCGTATTATTTTGGGAGCCGACTTGTTTGGTCGAGCTGTTGTATTTATTTACAAGTTTATTCCGTTGTCTTTCCGAGCAAGGTTTTAGCTCGCGTGTTCTAGTATTGTGTTATTGTTATTTTATCTCTGACAACTTTAGTCGGGAGACATTGGTTTAGTTGTTAGTGTTTAATCTCTTATTCTTTTAGTTGATTTGTCCCTCCGGCATGTTATAGCTGTAGAGTGGTTGTTTATCAGGTTGGGTTCTTGTTGGTTCGCCAGCCTTTGGTTGCCGATGGTTTGTTGCCCGTGCGCAATGTTGCGTCACGCGCGTCGTAGATTTGTCGAGAGATAGTTATCTCTCAGCCTTGCGTTCCTTTGTTTAGGATTAAAGCTTGGGTTCCACTTATGATTTGCTTCCATAGATTTTAGTTTTGTTGTTCTGTTTGGCCGTTACGGCTTTACATTCCTGTTTTGAGCTTGTTGGCTCATTTTCTGACTCGCACCATTACGCTTAGCAGGTGCTTGTCCGTCTTCTAGCTTGTCTTGACGGCACGACCTTGGGATTTTGCATTGGAGTCCGGGTCGGGTCGCCACAGTTGGTATCAGAGCTATAGGTTAGCTATTTCGCCAGGATAGGTTCCTTGGCCTAGTTGGGTTGGGTTTATTGTTGAGTTATTAACGCTGAGTGTTCTTTGTAGGCGTATTATGTCAGGAACTTGGCGTGGAGCTAGTTCTAATATACCTTGTTCGAGTACAGCTCGTGGTGACGGAAGAGAAGAGAATGTTAATGATCCGCGTGTGACTTCTCAACAAATGTTTGGATTGAAAGACAATTCTACTGTTCTTGCGAGGTTCTTGAAGTTGAAACCGGAAAGTTTTTATGGAGAGCCAGAGGCTGCTAAGGCGGAGCATTGGCTAGAAAGCATGGAGAAGATCTTTGCTGTTTTAGGTTGTACATCAGAAGAGATGGTGACCTTAGCGGTGTTTAGATTGGATGGTGTGGCCGAGCATTGGTGGCTTGAATTACGAGATCATTGGAGACAACATGGAGTGCCTCGAGTGTGGCAGAACTTTGTCACGGAGTTTATGGTACGGTTTATTCCGGCAGTAATTCGAGAAAGAAGAGAGATGGAATTCCTATCATTAGAACAAGGAGATATGACCGTGGCTCAGTATTCAACAAAGTTTGCAGAGTTGGCTCGTTACTATAGTTACTTAATACCAGATGAGGCTAGGAAGACCGAGAGGTTCGTGAAAGGCCTTTGAGGACGAAATATCGTGGCGGCTTATCCCATTACGCTTCTACCCAGTTTCAAGGGGTCCGTGGATCGTGCGTATGCGATGGAGTTGGACATCGAGGAGTATGCTCAAAAGAGAACCTCGAGTACTATTAGAGGCAATGATGGTAATAGAGGGCAGGCAGCACCTCAGACAGTTAGTCAAGGAAATGTGCGTTCGGGTGGCCGGAGTGGTGTTACTACTCCTACTCAGAGGCGGCGAAGTGATGAGTTGATATGCCATTTTTGTAAGAGGACAGGACACGCTGAGAATAGGTGTTGGGGTAAATCAGGAAAATGTTTTGCTTGTGGCGGTGATCATGTTCGTAAAGCTTGCCCGAGGATGAGAGTTAGTCGATGCGGGGAGTACTAGTCAACAATCCGGTGGCTCAAAGAGATGGTGATGGTCGGCCTAGAGTTTGAGGTCATGTGCGCATGGCGGTTGGCCATTGCGGAGTTTTGGGATATATCCGAAATAGGAAGGTATATTCTTGTATATATATATATATATATATATATATATATATATAAATTATATCGTTGCTACTATTACCGTTATTATGAGTACGCACTTTGATCGGTAGCTCATGTGCATTCATACATACATTATATGGTGTATTGTGTAGTATTGGTTATTTGCTCGATCGGGAATAATACCCTAATGTGAGATCAGTATATGATATGGTTCGTTTTGTGAATTACCGGTAGGTAAATCACACGTGGTGTATGGATTCTTATTTAGTCTATATATGTATAAGACTATGCTATATATAGAGTTGTGGCTTTGTGTGGTTATATACAAAGGCCATAGTATGTATATATATGAAGCATGAATTGTATGATGATACTTATTGGTTTGGAATGATACTTGTATATTCTATAAAGATATGTTTTACGTAATGAATAATATAATGCTATATTATTGTTAGTGGTTATTATGCGAGTAGAATACACTCGATTAGTGCGATGGTTAAGTGCTGCGATTTATCGGTTGATTTCGGCTGCACGGGAGAGATTGACGCTTCACTGCGAGTATTGAGATGTTAACGTTGGGATAGGATGCTTAGTGTATGCATTGGTTGTAGACTTGGTCAAGAGCTTAAGAAAGGATAGTCTTGCGGAGTATAGATGTTACAGTGCTGGGTAGGCGTGTCGATTCCTTGTGATTTCTAGTGAGTTATCTTGGTTGAGTGTACTAGGTACACGAGTTTTATGATAGCTATGATTGTTGTTTGCCAAGGTAATAGACCTTGTTACTTGGCTTGATTTTATTCAGTTACGTGCATTAGTTGTAGGAAACACCTACTTGATGCATTTACATTGTAGTATGTTAAATTCTCATTTCATGAATAATATCTCTGTTCATTCATTTCATTAGCATAGGAGACGTTTGAAGGATGCCTAAAACATTTTATTCATGAACCTTCGCATCCTTACGGACGGAAACTTTTGAAGCTAATTCGGTAGGTACCAATTGGTGACCAAAGGTATTCCTCGTTGGACTAGGGTTAGTAAAATTAAGTTAGAAATTGACTATACCGTTACCAAATGGAATGGATGAAATGGAACAAATTTTCAAAACATTTCATTAATGTGCTCTTATGTGTTACACGCGATGGGGAAATCGCGAGTGTGATTTACATGGTTTGAAATGCCGATTTGATTATCTTTAATTTGTTTGCGGAGTGCTCCAGGCAATTATTATTTCTTTAACTTAGAATCGTGTGCTTGAATTTCGTGTTGAACCCGAGACAAATAGTTTGGTAGTTGGATGTTAAAGTGTTCTTGAATATGTTTTTATGTTGAAATTTGGGGTTTTGTCTTACATGGTTGGCATAGTGTCGTTCGTATGGGTATTCGCGACTTCGGTATAGATCATGTATTTTTGATCTTAAGTGTTTGATATTGAGTGTTTATTAGTGTTTGTGGACTTTGGAATTTGGATTATGCGGTTTGACCCTTGTGTAGTATGTGGTGGTAGACTCGGAGGTTCGAGTGCGGGTTGGTCTTTGAGACCGGTGTCACCAGGGATGAGGACACCGTAATTGTTGTCTCGATGTATAGTGGTTGAGTGTTAAACCCAACATTGGTTCGTGTTATGATTTAGAAGTCGGGACGAATTCTTTTTAAGGAGGGTGCTTGA
>CM028377.1:7760272-7815737 GCA_013146195.2 Codonopsis lanceolata | reverse complement strand
GTTCCTACAACTAATGCACATAACTGAATAAAATCAAGTCAAGTAACAAGGTCTATTACCTTGACAAACAACAACCATATTTTACCCAAAACTTCGTGCACCTAGCACTTGACCATAAAAACTCACTAGAAGTCACCACGTATCGACTCGGCTATTAGTAGTCATAACGTCTATACTTCACAAATCCAACCTTTCTTAAGCTCTAGACCAAGTCTACAACCGACGTATATTCTAACGTCCCCAAAACAACAAAACTTCAACAAAATTGCGGTGAAACATCATACTTGTTCACGCACTAAAATCAACCATAAATGCAACACTTAACTTTCGCACTTATCAGAGTGTATCCTACTCGCATAATAATCATATACAATATTATAGATGTATATTATTCATCTTAAACATATCCCATAGGATATACAAGTATCATATCAAACCAATAAATATCATCATACAATTCATGCTTCATATATATACATATATATACGAATATTCATACCAGAGCTCTTAATATAGGCGACAAAGCGTAACCCCATAAAACCATTGGTTACTATCATCGTAACACAAATTCATCCTCAATGCTCTTTATATATAGTATAGTCCTATAAATATATAGACTACACAGAATCCACAAACCATGTGTGATTACCTACTAGGCAATTCACAAGTCAAACAATATCATATACCAACATCACATTGGGGCTTTATTCCCAATCAAGCAATAAACCAATAATATGCAATACACCATGCAATGTATGTATGAATGCACATGAGCTACCGATAAGGCGTGTACTCATAATAACAATAATAGTATCAACGGTATAATATATATACGAGAATATACCTTCCTATTCGGATAGGTTTCAAACTCCATGGCCAGCCCGCGCACGACCTCAAACTCTAGGCCGACCATCACCATCTCTCTTGGAGCCACTAGATTAGTACTCCCCAGTTTAACCCTCATCTTTGGGCAATCTTCTGAACATGATCACCGCCACAAGCAAAGCACTTTCTGCCTTGCCCCGACATGTTCTCGGCATGTCTGTCCTCAAACAAAAATACATATCAACTCACCGCCTCGTCGTCTCCGACTAGAGGTAGGAACATCACTACGTCTACCGATGCGTGTGATTCCTTGATTAACTTTACGAGGTGCTATTTGCCTCCCAATATTATCATCACTCTTAATAGCTCTCGAGGTTCTCTTTTGAGCATACTCCTCGAAGTCTAACTCCATCGCATAAGCACGATCCGGCATCTCGGTACTCGTGAATGTAAGGGAATAAGCTGCCTACGATACTTCATCTTTAGGCCTTTTACAAACCGGTGGGTCTTCTTAGCCTCATACGGTACTAAGTAACCACGATAACGAGCCAACTACTGTGAACTTGAATCTTGAGCCAGTCATATCTCCTTGTTCTAGCGCAATAAATTCCATTTCTCTTCTTTCTGAGAGACTCTTTAGGAATCAAGCGTGCCCTAAACTCCATTATGAAATTTTCCCACACTTGGGGCACTCCAAAATGTCTCCAATTATCTCGTAACACGTACCACCAATGGTCAGCCGCACCACTCAAGGTAAACACTGCTAGGGTCACCATCTCTTTCGACGTACAACCCATAACGTCAAAGATCTTTTCCATGCTTTCTAACCAATGTTCGGCTTTAGAAGCATCGGGCCTTCCATCGAAGCCCTCAGGTTCCAACTTCAAAAATCTCCCAAGTATAGTGGAATCATTCTCCCCTCTAAACATTTGTTGAGGAGTCACACGAGGATCATTAACATTTTCTCCTCTCTGTAACCACGAAGCGGATTTTCGGCGAGGTCTGCTAGAACTAGCTCCACGCCAAGCTCCTAACATAATATACCTACAAGGAACACTCGGCGTTAAAAATCTCAACAATAAACCCAACCCAACTAGGCCAAGGAACCTATCTGGCGAAATAGCTAACCAATAGCTCGATACCAAGCGTGACGACCCGACCTTGATCCTCAATACGAGATCACAAGGTCTTGCCGTCAAGACAAGCTAAGAGACAGACAAGCACCTGCTAAGCATAATGGTGCGAGTCAAAGGACGAGCCAACCAGCTCACGACAGGAAGGTAAAGCCATAACGGCAATACGGAAAATAAAAACCAAAACCTGCGGAAGCAAAACCATAATGGGACCCGAGCTATCAAGCTCCTAAATATAAACAACCAAAGAGATAGTAAATCTCTCGGCCCAAAAATTCGGCCATGACGCAACATTAGACACGCACAACAAACCATCGGCAACCAAGGCCGGCAACTATCAAAATCCCAACGATAAACAACACTCAATCCGGCTATAACATGCCGGAGGAACAATTCACTATAACCATATAATCAATGCTAAACCACCAACCAAGCTCTCACGACTAAAACGTCTTGAGGTAGGAACAACAATAATACCACAACTAGAATAAACGAGCCCACATGCTCGAAATGACAAAGAATAAATTCTAAGGATACAATGGCTCGGCTATACAACCGGCTCCCAAATACACAACCATAATATAATACTAAAATCTACCCAAGTAAAGTCTACATAACTTTACATTCGAGCCTCACAAATAAATACAACATAATAATAAATAACTCCAAGCTTTTGACTTGGAAGACCACCTGCTAAAAGTCGCTATCCGAAGCCGCTGCGTGTACTAACGGGATCACTGCACACACTAGGGAAAACAATCACACGGAGTGAGTCATAATGACCCAGTAAGTTTCTAAATGCAACATGTGGCATATTATGACATGGCATGGCATAAATGCACAATCATATAAAATCATGGTATCATGCTAGTATACCATCATAAAACATGTACTTAATTTTTAAAGCACATAAACTCACATAAATCAAGTAGCATTTTATCTTTCATATAAATGCTCATAAATAAACATGCGTAACAGTAAACGTATTTCGAACCGTTACAATGAAATCCGGGTTCCAAACCCAACCAACTTACCATGATATCAAATCTCAAACCATGATTCGGGCTCAATTCCCAATCAATCATACCCTGGGTTTCTCCCCAAATAATCTCAACTCATCAGTTTCCCTTAATGAGTACTCGTTACATTCATCCAGTCTCCGGATGAGAAATGAGAGCTCGATGTCAGGCTAGGTGGCATAACTCGAGATCACATCCCACTATTGGCCAAATAGTGAGGAGAAAGGGAACCAATGCAACGATTCGTAGCGATTGTTCCCAAAGGCTATGAATCGTCCCATTGCCGACACAACAACCAAAACCCGCCAGCTGGACTTTAAACCAAACCATCAAGTAGATATTTACTTGCATAAACCAATGAGACCAAATTCATAATTATCGGACTCATTAAATCATGTAGGACATAATGCTCTACAACAACTCATAAACCATGCACATAATTGCACATAAACAAATAGGGCATAATGCTCCACAAAATCCCATAATCCATGCACATATTTGCATATAACCACGTAGGACATAATGCTCTACGAAATCTCATAAACCAGGCATATAATTGCATATAAACAAGTAGGACATAATGCTGTACCAAACATCATAAACAATGCATATATTTGCATATAACCATTGTGTTCAACTAACTTACAAGTTTAGTTCAAGAGCTACTTTATTGAGGTATTCATTATTCCTCAAGTCATTAACCCATTCAAGCATAGCTTACCAGCTTAATAAAATATAATGTGAGGTCTTCCTTAATCCTCAACTCAAATCAAACCAAGACTACTACGCTAGTCTCAAAATATCCACCAATCAAGACTTATTATTTTAGTCTTTATTTTAAGTACACCGGACTCAATCATAGTCCTAATCATCATACATGATCGATAACCCAACACCATACTTAAACTTCATGACTACTCCGTAGTCACTTCGCACAAGCGTTTTCATATGTACGCAACAAAAATCCTTGAGGAGAGAATTCTCTCTTAATCTTCTCTTAAAATAATCTCGTGACCATATGTGGGTCTCCATTTTCCCATGCTCTAACAAGCATGCTTAAAACATATTTCTAATAAACCTTCATACCATGAATGTCTCCATTTGACACAAACCAAAGACCCGGTGTGCACAAACACAACCCAAGCAAACCCAAACATTGTAGGGTTTCAACCCAAGGCTCTTTATCATTTTATTGGCCTTATTACGACTCCGTTGAGTCTTACTAACACATTTCATTCTTTATGTGTTTTATAAATTTACACCGTAATAATTTCTTAAAGTTTACAACCAAATCTCCTTAGTCATTCGGGCTTAATTCCCAAGACTAAAAACCCACAAAACACATCACAATCACTAACCATTTAAAGTTTGGAATTTATGTTCTTCGCTCCATTAACTAAACGAAATCCAATCATCGTAGGATTTCAACCCAAGCTCAATTAGCACATAATCAAACTTATAATGACTCCGTTGAGTCTAATCTACCCTTTCTAAAATTTTAGGGCATAGAGGCCATGGGTCTCAATAATCTCTATGTTCATAACCATCAACAATAGTCATCATCCCGGGTTCGTTTAACTCACATAAACCCGACAAAACCTTCACTAATATAACATAGAATAAATTCATCATTTTGTGCACAATTTCATTTAGCTCACCTTACCAATCATAATTCCCAATTCATGATTAAATCATACAACATGGTTTAATATACTCTAATAAGCATATAAAACATAGTAATCAAGCTCCCAACAATAATTTGCAAGCTAAACCATAATTAGGGCAAAACACCCTCCAAGTATCTCTCCCAAATAAACTTCAATACTCATAGATAATCAACATAACTAAATTCAATAGACCATTAAACACTTTAATTTCATATAAATCAAGGTCTCACATAGGTCCAACCAAGCTCTATCATCAATTTGAAACCTAGGGTTCATGGCATCTTCTACAAACCCTACAATGGCTTCCATTGACCTCACATAGCACAAATGATTGTTTCCCTAGGGTCAATGGAGCCCAAAAGAAGGAGAAAGAGGGTAGAAACTTACCTTAGTTCAGCCCCTAAAAGATGAAATCCCGAAATTCCTTGGTGTGGTGTTGTTCTCCTTGACCTCCTCTTCAAAACCATGGTGTAGATTGGGGGAAGAAGGTCCCAAGCTTTGGCCTCCAAGATTGGGCACTCAAGAACCCTAGAAACTCTCCCTTCAAGCCCTCCAAGAAGTCTCCCACGTTTTTGTGGAGTGGTGGCTGAATATGGAAGGCTTTAGTGGTGTGTTTGTTGCTTATATGTGTTAGAAACTAAATGGGTTTAGTTTAGGTGGGTGGGGTTAGTTCTCTTTAATTAGCCAACTTAATCCACCTCTAAAACTCCAATAGATGATTAGGACAAGTCTTAAGGTAGTTAGGAAGGTTTAGGATTAGTTTAGGATGGGTTTGGGTGGGTATAGTTTGGACAATTTGTCAAAATTCCCAAATCTGCCCGTAACAGGGCTGAAGACCCATGCGCTCGCATGGTAGGATACAAAGCGACCGCATGGTCCCTTTTTACACTTGCTGAAATTTCCTTGTTGTCTCGTTTGCGTCCGATCGTTCCCGCATGCAACCGCAAGCCTTAAAGCTTCAAAATGGCTCACAATTGAACCCTTAAAGTCCTCAAACACTAAACTAAACCATCCAAGTCTCAAACCCATTTTAAAGTAGGTCTAGACTCCCAAAAACAACACCCGAAACAACCCGGGGCAAAACCGGCGCAAGACGTAACAACTTACTATCGAAACGTCAAATGAACCCACAAACCGACGGGTAATAACCCATGATTGTAAAAACCTATTAGGGCTACAAAATAGGCCTGAATGCCTCTCAGATGATGAACAAGAGATAGGGGAAATAGGCTCCCAAAAGACGAGACGTTCACCCGGCTCAATCTCAAACTACGCGATAAGGAGAATTGCTATTCTCGAGGCGTCAAAACTTCACGAGACTTATGGAATACATCCAATTAGAAGTCTAACACATCTAAACATGTTATTTAATCATCATGTAAAGATCTAGGACCAAATCTAGGTCAGGAACACAAAACCCGAGTAAGCTCTCAATCGAGTCGCATTTCGACTATCGTCGGGTTACGACTTTTGACTTTAACAAGTCAACCACTATATGACATTTCTTAATAGTGTTTTAGTCTTAATGTGATCTCTCATGCACATTTAGACTCTCTCACAAACCAAACGAGCAATCAACGAAAGAGGAAATGCGAGCTTTGCACGCACCATTCAAAGCAACCGAATCGGATCTTACATCGTTGCCTTGTTCGCAGGTGACCCGCGTCTTTCTTTGTTGGATCCGAGTCAAACCGTGGGTTTCAACCCCTTTTACCTGATTTTCATCCCAATTTTTTTTCTCGTTTTGACTCATTTTCTTATTGGATAACTCGCGGGATTCTTTGAGGAATTAACCGCTCAATTAGCCTTCTTTGTGTGTTAAAAACAAGTTTGTGTTCCGGGGTGGGGTGGAGGGGGCGACGGTGGTGGTCTTAGCGTAACCACTTCAAATTAAAAGGATTTAAGTGTAAATTTTAATGGTCTTCTATAAGTTATTATTTAAAGCCTGTTGGTAGCCATAGTGACGTTTTGAAATCTATTAATTTAATGTGGGGGTGTGTAGACATCCCAATTTCGTACCTCTGGTATGTGACATGACATAAAATATCAAGACCTGTTAACACATTAACAAATGTCAAGTTACAGGGTCAAAAGTGCAAAAGGACAAAGCAGGATGTGCAAAAGGACGAACTGCAGGGACCAAAGTGTACAAAAAAGGAGAGTTCAAAATTGGGCATGGCCACCATGAAATTTGGGCATGGCACCCAATTTCATGGGTTGCGCCCAGTTTTGTTCTACGCTGCGCCCAAATTTCTGATTCATTTGCCGTAAAGCCCAAACTCTTCTGCACTGTGTACAACCCGGATGATGCATGAAGAAGGAATTTTAATTCCTCCTGTGTCCTCATGTCCTCCTATAAATACAGGTCCCCGGCTCTTCATTCAGCACACCTTTTCTTCGATAAAAATTCTTCGCGTCGTCGTTACGCTGGAGAAATAGAGAGCGAGGCGAGATAGTGAGCGATCACCTCAAAAAGCCTCGAAACTCTGCCAAACCTCTTCCAAACACAAAACCAACCGGTAGGAGTGAGCCTTAGCCCCCCAGCTAGGTATCCACCCTATTTCCCCGGTCCAAAAACCATAAAGTAAGTCGTTACTCTGCCTGAGTAATAGGCTGAAAAACAACCCATATAAGCCGTTATTCCGCCCAACCAAATGAGCCAAAACCACAAAAACTAAGCCGTCATTCTGCCCGAGTGAGTGAGCTAAAAACACCATATATAAGACATCACTCTGTCCAAATCACATCAGCAGCAGCAATAAAAGTCTCCCTCTCCCGCGAAGGACAGAGCGAGCACACCCCACTCTAAGAGGTAAAAACCTTTAAGGGCGTTATTTTATTTATCCATTTACTTTTCCGCTCATTTATTATTTAAAGTTGTATTTAAAATCCGACTCAATGTAGTCAATATAAGTCGTTGTACTGCCCGGATTAGATTAGGAAATATTATGCAATAGAGCCGTTATTATGGCCAAATATTTTCAAGTATATCTGTAATTATTTTTAAAGAGACAGTTGCAAGTCTGTAAATAATGTAGACAAATGGATGTATTTGTAGGCAGTTAATGCTTTATTTATCTGTTAAATAAATATAACAAAAAACATACTTTAGCCAAAAACTGTTTTGAGACCGAAATGGCGAGTTGGGTGCCTAGCACCTTCCCAACTCGTAACTTAGCCTCCGAACCCGCTTTTTATCTCTGGTTTTCTTTTTCTGGTTTTGCTTTATTTTTGCCTTAAAATAAAGATGGCGACTCTAAAACATTTTGGATCCAGTGGGGCCTCGCAACATCTTTCCTTGCACTTTTCCATTCTCCCCTAAAAAATGGAGAATGGGAATGGAAAGGTGATGTATTCCTATGTCCTGGTATCCCCTAAAAAAAGGATAACGTGACGTAGAAAACCCAAAGCACCAATAGTGATCCGAGATAGGCCATAAGGCTATTTTCATAAAATCCATAGTGGGGGTGCTGCAACATTCCTTCCTTGCACTTTCACGTTTTCCCCTAGAAAAGGGAGAATGAGAATAGAAGGGTGATGCATTCCTATATCTTGGTATCCCCTAAAAAAGGGATAACTTGACATAGAAAACTCAAAGCTCCCATATTAGATCAAAATCCACTAAAGGCAACCGAGGCGCATTCCAACGCGCTATTCCGACAGCACTCCTCTCGCACTTTTGATTTCGTCTTCCCCTAGAAAAGGGAGGGTGGAACGAGAGCAGTGGATGTCACCGCATCCGCACGTATGCGCACCCCTATCCAAGGGCGCGCGGGGCGCGGGAGCACTCATTCCCGGGAACCCACAGTGGCGACTCTGCTGGGGAGATCGTTTTTATTTTAAATAAAAATGGAGGGCTAGACTTAGTAACTAAAACTTTTTTTTTCTTTTGTTTCTGGCTAAAGTATGCTTGTTATATTAATTTAAGCACTTGAATATTGCGTTCCTTTAACATCCGTGTCTATATTTGTGGATATGATCCTCCATCTTACAGCAGTTTCATTTCAAACACTGTTACGGATATACTTGAAAATATTTGTATTTTTCAAAAAAAATATTTTGCAGCAAAAAAAATAATATATATATATATATATATATATATTTCTATATATGTACAATATTTTATGTGCAATAATTTCCGGGCAGCACAACAAAAGGGCCGGGGCTTTATTTTTAAAATCTCTTCATTTTCGGCCTTATATTATTATATTCTGCTTTATTTTCATTCTGCAAATATATATATATATATATATATATATATATATATATATATGCATTCATTCTGTCATTTTATTTTGGGGATTAGGACTCATTCATAATTAATAGAAATAGATAGATTCCCCACTTTTCTTTCTATTTCTTGATGGTATGCCTGCTTGTTCGCGCTCAAAATAAAAAGCCGAGAAAATCCATAAATAACAGCAAGACATGCCATATCTGTTTTATTTTCTGCTTTTTATATCTGAAAAAAAAAACTTTTGCTTTTTAGATACCGCACACACGCGCACATGCATATAAATATATTCTGAATTGCTACCCTACACCATAGCCAGCCTACCCCCTGCATAAGCCAACGTTAGATTGCATATAGATTCTCAGGACACTTCAAAGACCGGCCGGTTTTTGCATTTTAAATTGTGGGTCAGCCCCAGTCAAAAAAAAAAATGTGCGCAAGTCAAAAAAAAAATCTGCAAATCAAAAAAATGATACATTGGGACTGATTTATTATTTTTAATGCTCGACCTAGACCATTTCGAATGGTGGATCTCGGAAAGAGTATAGGCCCTTCGCCTGGGATCAGTCCGATCTCGGGGAGTCGAAAGGCAGGTGGAATACGTTGGTCCTATACTCTGAAGAAAGAATCCACTGTTCCAGGAAAAGTCCTGAGACTGTCAAAATTAAGCAGGTGCTTATCCGGCCAATTTGTAGGGATAATAATAAATAATAAAATATTAATAAAGGCACGCTGTACTCCAAACTCAGAAAGCCTTCAGCCAGCCTTCTGATACATCCAAAACCCATTTTCCTCAGAAACCTGGCCCGGATCTGAAAAGGCAGAGATAATATTGGCCAGTTGATACGGGAAATAAGTGCAGAAATCAGAACAAAGGGTATCAATATCATATCAGGCAAGGGCAGAATCAATACAGAAAATACAGATCCAAGCAGTATGGCAGCAGAAAATGAACAGTCCGCTACGGTCCCCCAAGAAGCATCAACCTTCCATGTTCCTCCAAATCCAATTTCCCAGCCAAACACCAACCCACCAAATGCCTATTATTACCAAAATTTTAACCCTTTTTCATCAGACCCTCCTTATCCTACCCAAAGTCCTTACCTAATCCAATATCCCTATCCTACCCGAAATCCATATCCTACCCAAAGTTCTTACCCAATCCAATATCCCTATCCTATATCCCTATCCTACCCGAAATCCATATCCTACCCAAAGTCCTTACCCAACCCAATATCCCTATCCCGCCCAGAAACCTTATCCAGCCCAATATCCCTATCCTAACCAATATCCATATCCTGCCCAATATCCATATCCTGTCCAATATCCATATCCAACACAATATCCATATCCTGCCCAAAACCCTTACCAGACACCGCAGCCAGAAATTAACCCAGCCTTCCCTAAGCCAGCATATACCAAAACCCCACTCTCCCGCCCCCCAAAATGGAGGCTGACATCGAAATTTTGAAAACCATGATGCTTAAAATTATAAACCAAGAAATTTCTAATGAAAATTTGGGGGATAGCTTCCTGGGTATGATGGATGAAGGCACTTATTAATTAAAAAAAAAAAAAAACTCTCTGCTGAGTTTGAGTTTGTTTCTAATAAGCCTCTGCAGAACTAGTATACCGCGACCGGCCCACTTTTGACACCCGCAGATCTGATGGACCGCTTCGGATATATTATCCCTATTCCTTTCCCTAGCTTTACGGATTGGTCATCTACCGATCCGCTTCATAAAATTGAGGATCTCAAACCCCAGATCCTCAATAATGTAATAAACCCTGTACGGTTTGCTTTTAATAATAATCTAAATGTCTTTGCTTATTTCTTAGTTGCACCTATATTAAAAGACGCATTAAATCATTATAATAATGAGTCATTTAATAGGACCCCGAACAAAAAAAAAGAATTATTTGCTTGAGCTTGGAAAGTCAGTCGAACACCAAGGACAACATCATTCACAGCAACTGAAAACTGATCCACTATCAATCTGGGGTTGGACAATGAAATCAAAAAAGTCAAAATCGACAATTACCTGCAAGGATAACACTCATGGATCTTCTCAAAGAGTTCGTGGACATGTTTACCTGGTCCTATGAAGATGTGTCGGGGGTACACCCAGCCATAGCCAAACACCGGATCCCTACATGTCCGGATGCTCGGCCAATCAAGCAAAAACTCCACCGCATCAAGCTAGAATGGTCATTACAAGTTTTTAAAAATAAAAAAAATGAGAGAAATCATGAAACAACTGCATGTCAACTTCATTCAGGTAATAAAAAAAAGAGAAAAAAAAAAAAAAAATACCCGATCAGGCTGTCCAATATAGTGACCGTTCCCAAGACCCACATAAAGGTTCGGATCTGCATAGACCTCCGCGACCTCAGCAAGGCGTCGCCCAAAGATGACCTCTTTCTACCCAATGTTGATTTTGTGGTAGACGCCGTTGCTACTCACAAAATCAGATCATTCGTCGACGGCATGCTGGGCTATAGTCAAATCAAAGGCAGCAGGAGACCAAGAAAGGACCTCATTCACCACCCCTTGAGGGACCTACTGCTATCATGTCATGTCACCTGGACCAAAAAATGCTGGGGCTACTTATCAAGAGGCTGCTACCCCTCTCTTCCACGATGTGTCGTATATTGTCAAAGCGATCCGGTCAGGAGATGTCGTACTCCTCACAAGCCAGAAAAGAGAAGACATTGTTCAGCCATCCAATCTCAATGAACTTCAAAGGTATTATGCTCGAACCACCCTATCTGGCAAGTGCTTCCCTCTCCAGGGCTAGGCCGCAATAAAAAAAGCCAAATAAAAAGGAGGCAAAAAAGCAAATAAAAAAACAAATAAAAAGGAGAAATAAGGGCTCGCTAGGCTGAAAACCCGAAAGGGCGACCTAGGCAAAAATTAGAGCAAAATAAAAAAAAATAAAAAAATAAAAAAGGAAAAATAAGGGCTCGCTAGGTTGAAAACCCGAAAGGGCGGCCTAGGCAAAAGTTAGAGCCAAATAAAATCAGGAGAAAAAGGGGAGGGAAGGCACTTTTGAAACCTCAGCATCCTACCTCCAGTCTTCGGCGTGCAAGTGGGCTCTACTGACAAAAGAAAAAGAAAAACCACGACAGGAAGCTCGCAATCAAAACACTAAAATATAAAATTTTCGGGTCCTAAGGTGCAACTTAGGAATAATTGCTAAAGAAATTTAGATTATACATTAATTGTCTGTACATATCTATTATTGCCTCTACCCCCTTTGTTTCCCCCAAAACTATCCTTCATTTGCAGCTTAAGCCCGGAGTAGTTCATCAATACCTGCGACGTCCGCCCGGCCGGGCCCATGTACTTCTTCTGCAAAGCATAGAAAAGACTCAGTCTCATCAGAATGAGAAACACCAGAAGTGTCCTCGTCCTATTCATCATCTGCGTTGCCATTATCCTGAAACAGCCGGACAACTTGGATTCTGCCCATTCACTGCTGCTCTGTCTGATTGCGAAGAAAAATGCAAGGGCTATGAGAATAGCCTTATGCCAAGAATAGCTAGCCCTGCAACAATTATATGGCCAAGAACAGGAGGAGGTATCTGCCTTTTCTTCTCCTCGCACATCATAAAAAAATAAGGGGGAAAGCATGTTCAAACCCGAAGGTATATCCTTTAAAATCCATTTTGGAGAAACAGCGTGTCATTACCTGTTAGGTCGGTATAGCTTTACTTTGTGCGTGCGTTTTGAGTCTGCATGTGTTTTATTTATTTATTTATTTTGCATCGTATAAAATTAGATTGCATCGTAAATGTTTGTACAGGTTCTTCAAAAAAAAAAAACAACAAGAAAAACCAACAAAAAAAAACAAAACAAAACAAAAAAAAAAATTTGTATTGTTTTTGCATATAGATAAACATTTTTGCATTTTAGGCATTATAAAAATGCATTTTACATCTTAAAGATATGTATTACATTCTGCATTATTGCATGCATGATAGAATAAAGAATATCCATGCATCATATTAATAAGCATCCTGTAAATTTTAGGCATCACATTTACATTAAATAAAGTAAGTACATGCATCTATCATTTGCATTTATCATCCAATAAGCTGCATTAGGGGTGCGCTAAAAAGAAAATAAAATGTCACCATTCATGAAAATAAATATTCCCATGGCATTCACTATATCCCTGCAGCATAAGCATGCATCATGTAGCCCCATCTGCATTTATAGTATAAATCATGCATAGTAGGGTCAAATAGTGACCACTAGCTCAATCATGCATCGTAAGAATAAATTTCATGCATCATTACTTAATTGCATCATTTAGGCATAAATAGGACATGCATAAGCATCATTAATAAAGTCAGGAATGCTTCAAAAGTGCCAAACAGTGCCAAAATCTAGCAGATCAGAAGTATTTCCAAGCGGACCAAATAAAAAATAAAAAAAAAAGAATTGAAAAAAAAGAAAGAGGTAATAAGCATGCAAATAAAGAGAAATGGCAGGCATGCAGAAAAAAAAGAGAAAACAACAAAAAACATCAAAAAACAAAAAAAACAAAAAAAATCGGGAGAAGGAAAATGCATGTACAAGAAAAAAAAGGAAAAATTTTCAGGTACATTGCAACAAGAAAAAATGCGGCGACAGAAGAAGAATTTTTCGGCTGAAGCTAGAGAATGGAGCGAAAAGAAAATAGCAGCAAACAAAAGATGATCTCAACTGGTACCAAGAGATGCTGCAGCAAGAAAAAGAAAATTTCTGACCAAGGCTAGAAGGAGCAGTAAAGAAAAATGCAGCAGCATCAAGAAATATTTTCCAGCTAAAGCCGAAAACATAGCGGGACAGGGGAAGAGATTTTCCAGCGAAGGCTGGAACAGTGATGAAAAGAAAAATCCCCAGCAAAGTACAGCGAAGAAACGGCGTAAGCGAAGCGGCGACAAAGCAGCGGCAATTTGTTGCATGAACACGACAAAGGTAAAGGAAAGGAAGGTATTTTTCTTTTTAGCAGTTCATTTGATTAATGTTTGGAAACTTTCCTTTAAGGGGTACGCAGCCCCGGATTAATAGGGAAAGGCTGAGTTCCTAAGGAGGCAATGCATTCCATTCATTGGCTGTGTGGGAAACTTTCCTTTAAGGGGTACGCAGCCCCGGATTTATAGGGAAAGGTCTTGTTCTCCAGTAGAGGCTGAGTTCCTAGGAAACAATTCATGCCGCGCAGCCACAGGCGAGCTACGATTGGTCTGATTCCTTGGCTAAGGATACATAGGCAGTCTATCTCGGTAGATGCGACCAAACACAGCACGTTATTTACCTTTGCAGCACTCATTTGATAAAGCTTTGCATGGACTTGCTCATTTAGCATTGCCGCACTTGCACCACCGCAACACTTGCACCGCAGCATTTGGTCCCCAGCTGAATGAACTACGTCTCAGTCTGATTCCTTGTATAAGGATACATAGGCAGCCTGTTTCGGTAGGCACGACCGTTGCATGAATGATGGTTTAGGTTTTGGCCGAACTACGTATTGGTCTGATTCCTTTTATTAAGGGATATGTAGGCAGCCTATATTAGTAGGTCCGACCATCAGAACACTTAATTTGCATATCTGCTTAAAAACTGCGATAACCTGCTATAACTGACTAAAAATGTCTAGGATATGGAGGTTTGTCTCACATTATTAATTGCTGCATTATAACTGCCACCTATTGCATCTTTCTCCCTCGTTTTGTAATTGAACGAAATTGGAGAGTCTATTCTTATCAACGATGTTCGTCTACTCAGTAAGTTGCGGGTTACCCGTAGACTCCATCGTTGAGGGGCTCTGTAGACACCCCAATTTCGTACCCCTGGTATGTGACATGACATAAAATATCAATACCTGTTAAAACATTAACAAATGTCAAGTTACAGGGTCAAAAGTGCAAAAGGACAAAGAAGGATACGCAAAAAGACGAACTGCAGGGACCAAAGTGTACAAAAAATGAGAAGTTCAAAATTGGGCATGGCCACCATGAAATTTGGGCATGGCGCCCAATTTCATGGGCTGTGCCCAGTTTTGTTCTACGCTGCGCCCAAATTTCTGATTCATTTGCCGTAAAGCCCAAACACTCTTCTGTGCTGTGTACAACCCGGATGATGCATGAAGAAGGAATTTTAATTCCTCCTGTATCCTCATTTCCTCCTATAAATACAGGTCCCCTGCTCTTCATTCAGCACACCTTTTCTTCGATAAAAATTCTCCGCGTCGTCGTTACGTTGGAGAAATAGAGAGCGAAGCGAGATAGTGAGCGATCACCTCAAAAAGCCTCGAAACTCTGCCAAACCTCTTCCAAACACAAAACCAACCGGTAGGAGTGAGCCTTAGCCCCCCAGCTAGGTATCCACCCTATTTCCCCAGCCCAAAAACCATAAAGTAAGTCGTTACTCTGCCCGAGTAATAGGTTGAAAAACAACCCATATAAGCCGTTATTCCGCCCAACCAAATGAGCCAAAACCACAAAAACTAAGCCGTCATTCTGCCCGAGTGAGTGAGCCAAAAACACCATATATAAGCCATCACTCTGCCCAAATCACATCAGTAGCAACAATAAAAGTCTCCCTCTCCCGAGAAGGACAGAGCGAGCACACCCCACTCTAAGAGGTAAAAACCTTTAAGGGCGTTATTTTATTTATCCATTTACTTTTCCGCTCATTTATTATTTAAAGTTGTATTTAAAATCCGGCTCAATGTAGTCAATATAAGTCGTTGTGCTGCCCGGATTAGATTAGGAAATATTATGTAATAGAGCCGTTATTATGGCCAAATATTTTCAAGTATATCTGTAATTATTTGTAAAGAGACAGTTGCAAGTATGTAAATAATGTAGACAAATGGATGTATTTGTAGGCAGTTAATGCTTTATTTATCTGTTAAATAAATATAACAAAAAGCATACTTTAGCCAAAAACTATTTTGAGACCGAAAGGGCGAGTTGGGTGCCTAGCACCTTCCCAACTTGTAACTTAGCCTCCGAACCCGCTTTTTATCTCTGGTTTTCTTTTTCTGGTTTTGCTTTATTTTTGCCTTAAAATAAAGATGGCGACTTGATCGATGTTTTATTTAATCTTTTTCCTTGCAAGTGGACAAGACTATTATAGAATAGACTCGGAAGCAAGGGTCGAACCCACAGAGACAAGTGATCACGAACAGTGCGATTATTAATAGCAAATTATTAACCTAAGGGGGGTTTTTATTGTTTAATTCTACTCTAAACTACTAGTTATAGATGTTTAACTAATTAGACAGTAATAACAGATATGAAGATCTTATGGTGAGTGGAAATCTAGGATTTTGGGTCTCACTTATATCTCCTTTATGTTCAATTCATAATAATGTCATTCAATGTCTTGGGTTCGTTCACTAAAAATAGATATAGTCACGTTGAACAATTGGTTCAGCCTCCATCCCATAAAATTCATCCATTCTATATCCTAAGCACAGGAACTGTTAATCTAGTTGTCACCTAGATTTATGATCTATCAGTCACCTAGATCATGTAAGAACCTGGTCCTAACTTATCACTCTCGTGCATCGATAGGTCCAATTTATTGTGTTGGTGAGCCAATGTACGACATATGCACTTGGTCATGCAGTTATCCGCACCTCTAAGCCTTTATTATTTGCGATTACATTCATTTGTTCAAAGCAATATAATATAGGGGTTGATAAACAACACAATCAACAAGCATTGAATAGACATATATATAAGAATCAAAACATAAATTCGATACAAGTTACCTCCCACCTCCTAGATTATGGATGATTTAGTTCATCATAGACAATGAACAGCACATGGAGATGATCGGATACATGATTTGATCTTCAATACTTGAAATTACAAAATCTAACTATGTTATACAATCTAAAACTACCTAAAATCTATGAAAAGAGAGCTTCCGTCCTCCCTATGCTTTGGCTCGGCCCCTGGCTTCTATATATACTCGGGAGTTGTGATTGGATCGAATGACTGTGTGAAAATCCGAATAAGTCGCATTCTGCCTACCTTGCGGTCGCAAGGTGTTGGATACCTTGCGTCCGCAAGGTCTCCAGTGTGGGTGGCTTTTGATTTCTTTGATTGCTGGCTTCGAGGACCCGTACTGCCTACCTTGCGGTCGCAAGGTCTGAGGCACCTTGCGTCCGCAAGGTGTCCAGAATTGACAATCTTCATTCTTTCTTGATTTCATCCTTTTTGGCCCTTCTTGAAATTTGCACTTAAAACCCTGGAGTTTCACGTATTTTCACATATAATCTGAAACTTACAAAACTCACCGAAAACATATATTAGTAACCAAAAGCCTCGTGAAATAGCATAATTTAAGTCATAGAAGTATATAAAATCGACGTATAAAATACATCGATCAAATACCCCCAAACTTGAACTTTGCTCGTCCACGAGTAAACAAATAAACTTATAAATACAAAAGCATATAAATAACAAAAATTAAAATCTTTTTGTGAGGGTGACACTATTTACACTCCTCTATAAACCCACAAACTCAAGGAGACTCTTTCGAGTGACTCGACTATGCAGATAAATACAAAAACAAATAAATACAAAAGCAAATAAAATTTAAACTAAACATAAAACATAAAATCTTTTTGGCTTCATCTCAAGTTATAGGTGTATGGCATGCACGTAATCTCAGTTTGGTGCTCACCACATATATGCAAGCTTAGTCATATAAAACCAACTAGTCTTTTCTTAAGACTGCTACTACTTTTAATTTCTCCGTGTGTGTGTGATCACCAGTCTTAAAGAATATCTTAACTAAAACAGTTTTATTAAGCTAAACACCACATTCATATGAAAATCAAAGTTTAATAGAAAATCATGCATTAAGAAGTATGAGATCTACCATCCAAACCCGGTCAGTTACAGACAGAAAGGTCCCAAGGATTTAAAAGACTTATACATCCATCCCATGCACTTCTATGTATGACATACAATGCTCTCCTATCCCAATGACTTGTAATAGCTAAGATTATGCTAACACAGTGAGCTTTAGGGTTAATAAAAGTGAATAAGAAGTGTGTGATCAATTTCATGTTACTCACTTGACAGTAAAAACAACATAAGCATTGGCAAGAAGATCATTAGGTCTTTATAAGCTTGTAATGTAAGGCCAAGGTGTTGGGGGATTTGATGGAAAGGGATTGGAATTCAAAGTGAGAGAGTAAGACTACCCTTTATCCCTCATACTTCCAAGCAAAAGGAAGTTTTCCCTATTTAGGCTAGGACCTGCAAAGACCACAAGTGGAGGGTGCTTTGTAACTTTTAAGTTTTCTTCTTTCCCCCAAACTTGTTTTGGGCAATAAATCTTCTAAAAATATCACATCATTCTAATCAGTAGAATTTTTCTAACATATTTTCTCTTGAAAGCTATGCTTCCATTTGAATCTTTGTTTACACTCTTCTTCTTCCGTTTCATTTTTCGTCGACACATGATATATATATATATATATATATATATATATATATATATATATATATATTTTTTTTTTTTTTTTCGACGACGGAAAGAAGAAGTCTTCTGAAAAATGGCCTAACTGAAAAGAAGTGGTCCTCTTAGAATCAATTTCCCACCCACATCCTACTCTCTCAAAGGGTAGGCTAAAAGTGTATAGGCTTTTAGGGTTAAGTTAATGTGGGTAATAGAAACGATGGCGAATGGGGGTTTCAATAGTGTGCTTAGCACACTCCATTCTTTTTCATTAGGCTCAAAGGGGACACTAGGGATATATTTAGTATAGGTCAGGGAATATTTAGGCTCTAACGATCCAAAGATGGCCTAAGTCATTTCTTAATGCCAAATGCTCACATAGTATTTAAAGCAAGTAAGACAACACAAAATATCATATCAACTATGGGAATTGGGGTTGAGTGTTTAGCATCACCGATTTCACATAAGCATTCGCTAAGGACAGATGGTAGGGACAATTGAGACTAACATGCAGACACGGTTCGAAAGTGTGCTTGAGATATATAAATGAGAAAAATCCAAGGGATCTAACTATCATGCAATTGACCCTAAGTTACAATTTAATGCAACAATTATGTTCGAATGGCTATGCATCATATTCTTGTGCATATCTTGTTGAAGTGAACTAGGTGTTATAAACTTTATAAAACTATTCTAATTAATCCATAGTTATGACTGGTGTGAGTGCATGAAGAATTTGGAGAAAAGTAAAAGTTTCGCAAAATTAAGTAAATTCCAGAGGGATCTACAGACTAACTATGCGGTTCATTGCACTAATCTCCTCATTGACTACGACTAGCATTACCACACCTAAACTCGAGGATGATTTTTTTGATATATATATATATATATATATATATATATATATATATATATATATATATTTTTTTTTTTAAGAAATTTGGAAATTTGGAGGTGATGACGATGACACAATTGATGATGGGTCCCCATAAGAGGAACCCACGAGTATCCAAAATGAGTGTATTCTGGTCAAGGCAACACCTCCGAAAATCAGAAAAAATAAAAAAACAGGAAAAATAGGGTGAAGAGTTAAATGGTCATCGAGAAAAGAAATTTTCTTTCACCCTAAAAACACAGCCCAACTCCATTCCTCGTTAGGCTAGGACCTGCTAAGACAAAAAGTTTTAAATCCCCCCAAACTTAATTTCTATTTTATCCTCAAAATAGAGGAACATATGAGAGGATTGATGGGGTAGGACAAATATCAAAAGGACGTAGCGGGTCCGCCTAACGAACGAGGATGCAACTTGGGCCTCGACTCACGGTGAGTCGGGCGGAAATAACGAACGAGGACGAAACTCGGGGATCGTGCCAGGAGGGAGTCCATACAAGTTGGACAGATTCTGTCCCACAGTGTTGGCCCAACCAAAAAATTCAGTCTGATCGGCACGCATTTGGGCCAACTGCTGGCTCATCATATCATTTAGGAGGACAATTTCCTCCAGCCTGTTGGAGATCTCCACGAGTGGGTCCTCCTCTTCCTCTTCGGGTTCCTCCTCTTGAGGAACCCTCACTCTCGGCTGCTGGTGATGTTCAAACAAAATGGCCCTAGTAATGACCGGACCACCTTCCTCTCCGTGTTTGGGCATTCTCACGCCCCCCATACAAATCAGTAATCAAATGCGGGAACGCGAACCCCGCATTCGTCCTACCTCTAATAAGGGTCTTGATTTGGCCGTTGATCAAACGGCCAACATCAATAGACCCACCAGTCATAATGGTGTAGGTCAAGACATCCCTCTCCCAATTCACCGTGTTTTGGTGACTTGAGGGCATGAGACGTCCGCAAACAAATTTATACACGGGCTTGGCCGTGTCTTGGAGGAAGGATTCTCTCATGGTGCGTGGTCCATAAGGTGGTTGACGGCTATAGGACCACTCCATACCAGGGAGAGCAATGGCAGCATTGTGACACCCCGCTCCTTCGTTATCTCGGTTTGCGTGCTATACTTGCACTTCTTCCTTTGTTAACTGCATGCTTGGTCTGCGAGAGGGTCTAGATGTGTTTGAGAGACCACATTAAGACCAAAACATTATTAAGAGACTCCATATAGTTGTTGACTTGCTAAAGTCACAAGTCGTGACTCGACGATAGTCGGAATACGACGCGATTGAGGGTTTGCTTGCGTTTTGTGTTCGTGACCTCGGTTTGGGTCCTAGACCTCTATAAGATGGTTTATTAAAATGTTTAGATGCATTAGACTTCAAGTTGGAGGTGTTCCTTAAGTCTATCGATGAATTGGAAGTTTTGGGGATAGCGTTCGTTTCTATCGCGTAGTTCGGGAATCGAGTCGCGTAATCGCCTCTCCTTTGGGATTCTTATTCCCCTAGTTGTTATTCAACTTTCTAGAAGTGTTTAAGCTTCTTCATTAGCCCTTATACTTGCCTTAAAAGTCTCCTTTAGTTGCTCGTTCGATTGCGAGTTCATTCGTCGTTCCGGTTGCACGTTGTTGCACCCCTTCCCGGTTTCGCTCCGAGTTGTTTCGGGAGTTGTTCGGGTGTGTTTTAGACTTGTTTTGAGTTGGGTTAGACCTTAGAATGGTTGCCCATAAGTTTGGGATCATTTAGGACAAGTTTAGACCAAATTTTGGAGGTTCAGAGGCCGAGGCGCCCGCCTGGCACCTTGCGAGGCGCCCGCCTCAAGTACTGAGAGCATTATTTGGCCGATGAGCCAGGCGGCCGCATGGAGAGGAGTGAGGCGCCCGCCTCAACCTCAGGATGCTGTTACGGGATTTTTGCCCTGTTTTGAGTTTGGACGAATTATACCTATTCTACCCTCATTAAACCCCCTCTAAACCCTTCCTAACCTCTCATACTTAACCCTAAACATGTACTAACATTAGTTGGAAGTTAATTAAGGTTAGATTAGTGATTGATTAGTCCTAATCTCTACTAATTGTACCAAGGAATTCCCTGTTTTGCCCTTATTGCTTGGGAAGTATAAATAGCCTAACCCTTCACCAATTCAGCCAAATCTCTTCATTTCTTCCTCTCATTCATACGTATTATAGAGAGAGAGAGTCCAAGGGAGATTCAAGCCCTAGCTTCCTTCTCTCTTCGATCCAAGATGATCCACCCACCCGATTTCCTTCAAACTTCGGAATCTTGAAGCCCTCGACGAGTAGAACAACTTCACCGATCGGATTTGTGTTCTCTTGAGTTTTCACTCAAGCTAGGTAAGTTACCTTCCTTTTATTTTGGTTCATTGGCCCTAAGGAAAACAATATATGTGCTATTTGTGGGCAATGAACACCTTGTATGCCTTGTATGCCCATTTTGTGAATTGTTGGAAATATGAACTTGTTAATAACATGACTAGTATGATTTGAATGTTATTATGTGTTATAGAATATGGGTTGTGATTTATGTAGAGTTTTATGAATGTTAGGGCTTGAGAATCAAGCCCGAATTATTGGAGGATTGGTTGTTAATTAAAGTGGGCATTGATGTGTAGGTTGATTTGGATGATATTGTGTGTTGGGAGAAATTGGTTATTCCTTTGTTAAGGATTTTATGAATTTTGGGGCTTGGGAATCAAACCCGAATTATTTTGGAATTTGTCATAAATTGAAGAGGATAGTAATGTTGGGATTTATGGAATGTGTAAATGATGAAACTTAGTATTTAGACTCAACGGAGTCGAAATAAGTTCACTAGAGTGTTAATGAACTCGGGTTGAATCCCTACGACATTTGGGTTTTGATTGATTATGATTATGATGAATTCTTGGATTTTAGGCTTGAGAAATAAGCCCGGATCATTTTTTTGGGATAATTTCTATAAACTTGAATGATGTGCTAAGTTTGGGTTGTATGAAATGTGTAGTTAATGAAATGCGATATTAAGACTCAATAGAGTTGTTATAGGTTCAATATTATGTTGGTGAGCCTTAGGTTAAAATCCTTGATGTTCGGGTTGGGTTGGTTTTGACTGTGAGTACCCGAGCATCTCGAATTGTGTCCCATTTGTGACACCCATGATATAGAAGCTTATTGGGGATTTAATTAGAGCGTGCTCGTAGAGCACGGGGCATTAGAGATCAACCTATGATCTCGTATTACTTTAAGAAATGATTATTTGAATGAGTTCTCTCTTAGGGAATTTGGTCGCGTGCACATGAAAGCACTTGCGAGAATAGGACTACGGCTTAGTTTTGGTAGCCTTGAGGTTGGTTTGAGAATGTCGAGTATATATGACCATTGGGACTATGGTTGAGTCCGGTGTACCTTTAAGCAAAGCAAAAATGCTAAGTCTTGATTTATGATTTGTTCTTAGACTAAAGTAATAGTCTTTGGTTTAATCCCGAATAGAGGGCTATAGTAGACCTCACATTGTGATTTCTTGAGCTTATATGCTACGTTTGATTGGGTTGTGACTTGAGGGTTATGAATACCTCAATAGGTGGTTCTTGGACTAAACGGATAGGTTGGTTGGATTTGTTAAGTGTGTACAACATGTGCATTGTTAATTTGGTGTGTAGAACTTTATGTCCTACATGATTTGATATGTCCGCTATGATCGGTCTTGGTTCTTGTTGAGCATGAGAGTAATTATCTACTTGTGCATTTCATAAAAGCCCAGCTGGCATTACTTGGATTTGGTTTTCATGTCAGGGTAGGACGATACATCGTCTATACGAATCGTAAGATTCGTATTCGCTATGGATCGCCGTACCTGGGACCTCACACACCCCTCCATTGTGGGCCGCAATGGGGAAGTAGCCCCTCTGCCGTATCAATAAGTGCCGCATTGGCTTGCTAATGATATCGAGTAGAAACTCGATGAAAGTCGATGAATTCACAAACATCGATGGCACGAACCAGTAACATTGTGTATTGCAGGAGCAACACAACGGAGCTATTTGGGTATCTTCTCTATCCCTTATGTGGCTTACTATGAGCACTTATATGAAAGACAATGTGCTATATGTTTTATGAAGTTTATGTTACTCGATGACTTAATACCGGTTTATTGTTGGTATACGATTTAGATGCCATGAGTTTATATATGCTTGTGCATTATGCCATGCCACGACATGCTATGCCATACATTTGCATTTAGTAACTTACTGGGTCATTATGACTCATTTCGTGTGTTTGTTTTCCTTAGTTTTGCAGTGATCCCGTGGCGGCGGATAGTGATTCCTAGAAGGTGGTCTCCCGGGCTTTAAGCTTGGATTTAATATTATTATGTTATGTATCTGTGAGAAACGAATGTAAAGTTATGTAGACTTTACTTGGGTAGATTAGGTTAGTACTTTCTTATTGTATTATTTTGGTAGCCGACTCGTTTGGTCGAGCTGTTGTATCTTTTAGAAGTTATTCCCTTGTTATTTCGAGCATGCTTTAGCTCACTCATCCTAGTATTGTTGGTATTGTCATCTCCGACGACGTTAGTCGTGAGACTTGGGTTTAGTTGTTAGAATTTGAATATCTTGTTCCTTTAGTTGATTTATTCCTCCGGCATGTTAGCCGTTGAGTTGTTGTTTATATCGTTGGGTTCTTGTTGCTTCGCCGGCCTTAGGTTGCCGATGGTTTGTTGTACGTGCGCAATGTTGCGTCACGCGAGTCGTAGATTTGTCGAGAGATAGTCGTCTCTCAGCCTTGTATTCCTTGGTTTATAATTATAGGCTTTGGTCCCACCTATCAAGCTTGGGTTCACTTATGATTCGCTTCCGCAGATTTTAGTTTTTGGTTATTCGGTTTTGCCGTTATGGCTTTACATTCCTGTTTAGTGTTTGTTGGTTCAACTCTGGACTCGCACCACTACGCTTAGCGGGTGCTTGTCCGTCTTTTAGCCTGTTTGACGGCACGACCTTGGGATTCCGCATTGGAGTCCGGGTCGGGTCATGACAAGCATTGACTACCTCGACAGGGATACGGGGGTTGAGGTGTGTGCTATAATTATCGGCACCAACCGCAAAGTTGGAGGTGCCGAAATAGGTGTTGATGCTTTGGGGCGAAAAATCAACTACAGTGCCCCTAACATAAACAGTGTCTTGCACACCCCCATCCATGCTAATGTCACCATTAGCATAGAATTCTCGGACAATAGGGACTACAGCGTCCCTGGGCGGAGAATCTAACAAAAGCCCCCATCTACGAGCTATCAGATTGGGACGGATACCAAAATCTTCAGCCTTGAATCCCCTTTCGGGCACCAAGGACTTGGAGAGCTTGTTCGTGTACCTTTCTGATGCCTCGTAGGACACGAATCGGGTTATGTCAAAATTATGCTCTTCCTCCTGAGCGGGGCCGGAGGATGAAGCACCGGAATTTCTACGCCTACGGAACATTTTGTTTGATATAAAATTTTAGAAACTAAAAAGTTTAACTATTAAAATTAGTTTTAAAAATTTTTTTAAAATTAAAATTTATTCTAAGGCATGCAAAATTTTATCTACGTTAAGAATTTTCTAGCACCCTAGCATGCAAATATTTTACGTATGAAATTAAAGAGGGTGTTAGGGTTACTTGTTTGCAGCCTTAATTGAGTGAATGCAGCCGGAGTGGAGTCTGATCTTCAACGGCAATTGAGGTTATTCTTCCTTCTTCTCCTTCAAAAGCTTCAACTTGTAATGGAGTGTAATGGCGGATGGGGGAGATGGAAGATGAAGAGTTTTGAGGAGGGAGGAGAGAGATCTTGAAGATAGTGCCGGAATTATGAAAGATCTTGCCGGAATTTGAAGAGGTTGGGCTGCTGCTGCTACTGCTTGAGAGAGAAGAGAAGTTTCTGTGTGAAATCTGGAAGAAAACCCGGCACAGTTTATATAAAGGGACCTTGCGGTCGCAAGGTCTGCCACACCTTGCGTCCGCAAGGTCGGCAGTCAAACCGGTTCTGTTTCTGTGCATTCCCCATGACTGACAGTACGTAGATTCATGAGATTCGCATTTACTGGGGACCTTGCGTCTGCAAGGTGGACAGAGTCTTCCATCTTGTTTTCTTTCCTATCTTTTCAACAGTTTGCAGTTTAGCCCTTCTGTTAACTTCCGTTATGTCTTGAATGTTTCCTGTATAAAAACTAAACAATATTTCTAAACTAAAAATTATTAGTAACATATAAATACAACACTAAGATGTTTTTCTCCCCCAAACTTGAATTTTTGACATATTTAATTTAGAAATTAAATGTCCAAAAATAAAATTTAACGGAGAAAAGCATAATTAAACTAACTAAATAACAAATAATTTTTAACATAGTGGGTTGCCTCCCACTTAGCACCTTTGTTTAACGTCTTTGGCTCGACCAAACTGCAAGCCTAATCTCTGGGTGGTTCATTGTCAGCCAAACGGATTAACTCAATTGTTCGTTCAACTGACATTGGCTCAAAATATGGCTTGAGTCGGTGTCCATTCACTTTAAACACTTCATTATTTTTGGGGTTTTGTATATCAACAGCCCCATGAGGATAAATTCGTACTATTCTAAAGGGTCCATTCACTTTAAACACTTCATTATTTTTGGGGTTTTGTATATCAACAGCCCCACTAGGATAAATTCGTACTATTCTAAAGGGTCCAGACCATTTGGATTTTAACTTTCCTGGGAATAACCTTAACCTAGAGTTAAACAGTAATACTTTCATACCTGGATGAAGCATTTTGTTGGCTAATCCCATGTCATGATACTTTTTGGTCTTTTCTTTATATGTCTTTGCATTTTCATACAAATTTAGCCTATGCTCTTCTAACTCATTTAACTGAAACAATCTTTCTTCTCCGGCCAATGTTAAATCTAAATTTAATTCTTTAACAGCCCAATAGGCTTTATGGTCAATTTCAACTGGTAAATGGCAAGCTTTGCCATATACCATTCTATATGGACTCATTCCTATGGGTGTCTTAAAAGCAGTTCGGTATGCCCATAAAGCATCCTTGAGTTTGGATTCCCAATCTTTACGATTAGGTCTAACAGTCTTTTCTAATACTGCTTTTATCTGCCTATTGCTTACTTCTACTTGTCCGGATGTTTGTGGATGATAAGGTGTAGCTAACTTGTGAGTTACACCGTGTTTTCTAAGAACATTATTTAACAACTTATTGGTAAAATGAGTTCCCTGGTCACTTATTATGGCCTTAGGGACTCCATATCTAGCAAATAAATCCTCTACAAACTTGACTACTGTTTTTCCATCGTTAGTCTTTGTTGCTACTGCTTCTATCCATTTAGAGACATAATCAACTGCTACTAAAATATACTCGCAATTATTGGACACAGGGAAGGGACCCATAAAATCAATACCCCAAACGTCAAAGACTTCAACTACTAAATTAACATGTAAGGGCATCTCGTTTCTCTTTCCTATACCACCTGTTCTTTGGCATTTGTCACATGTTTTGTAAAACAGTTCACAATCTCTAAAAACAGTAGGCCAATACAGACCTGATTGCAAAATTTTTCGAGCAGTTTTATTACCACTAAAATGACCTCCACAAGAATATCCATGGCAGAATTCCATGATACCTTGTTGGTCTTTTTCTGGAATACATCTTCTTATCAAGGAATCAGAACAAATTTTGTATAAATGAGGAGCTTCCCAAAAATAATTTTTAGTTTCCGCTAAAAATTTCTTCTTTTCGTAATGATCAAAATCCGGATTAATGATATCAGACACATAGTAGTTGACAAAATCAGCATACCAAGGGTCAGAATCTTTAATTGCCAAGAGTTGTTCATCAGGAAAATTGTCATTTATGGGGACAGGATCATCAAGAAATTGACGTTCAAGCAAGGGTGAAAATTCTAATCTAGACAAATGGTCGGCTACGACATTCTCGGTTCCCTTTTTATCCTTGATAGTTATGTCAAATTCTTGTAACAATAACATCCATCTAATTAATCTTGGTTTAGCATCCTTCTTACTTAACAGATATTTCAATGCAGAATGATCAGAAAAGATTATCACCTTTGATCCTAGCAGATATGATCTAAATTTTTCTAAAGCATATACTACTGCTAAAAATTCCTTTTCCGTAGTGGTATAATTCAATTGAGCATCATTTAGAGTTCTACTAGCATAATGGATCACATGAGGTTTTCTATCTACCCTTTGTCCTAACACGGCTCCAATCGCAAAATCTGATGCATCACACATGATTTCAAAAGGAAGTGACCAATCAGGGCCGGATAAAATTGGGGCAGTAGTTAACTTTTCTTTTAATAAATTAAAAGCTTCTAAACATTCGTTATCAAAAATAAATTATGTATCTTTTGCTAGCAAATTACATAGAGGTTTACAGATTTTGGAAAAATCTTTTATAAATCTTCGGTAAAAACCAGCATGGCCTAGAAAACTTCGAACTCCTTTAACTGAAGTGGGAGGGGGTAATTGTGAAATAACTTCGATTTTAGCTTTGTCAACTTCAATGCCTTTATTTGAGACAACATGCCCTAAGACAATTCCATGTTTTACCATGAAGTGACTTTTCTCCCAACTTAGAGTTAAATTAGTTTCGCAGCATCTTTTTAGGACAGATGTAAGGTTTTCTAAACAGTGATCAAAAGAATTTCCAAAAATTGAAAAATCATCCATGAAAACTTCTACACATCTTTCAACTAAATCTGAAAATATAGATATCATGCATCTTTGAAAAGTAGCTAGTGCATTACACAGTCCAAAAGGCATTCTCCTAAAAGCAAAAGTACCAAAGGGACATGTAAAAGTTGTTTTCTCTTGGTCTTCGGGTGCAACAGGGATCTGATTATATCCAGAAAAACCATCAAGAAAGAATAATATTCATGACCGGCTAATCTTTCAAGAATTTGGTCAATAAAAGGCAAAGGAAAGTGGTCTTTCCTAGTTGCCGCATTTAATTTACGCAAATCGATACACATTCTATAACCGTTATAGTCCTTGTAGGGACTAATTCATCTTTCTCATTTTTAACAACGGTAATTCGACTTTTTAGGAACTACTTGAGCACTTGAACAGGACTAACCCATTTACTATCTGATATAGGGTAAATTATACATGCATCTAAAAGCTTAAGAACTTCTTTCCTAACAGCTTCTTCCATGTGTGGGTTCAGTCTTCTTTGTCTTTCTCTTGAAGGTTTACTACCTTCTTCTAAATGTATTTTATGCATGCACATAGAGGGACTAATTCCTTTTAAGTCAGCTAAGGACCATCCTAAAGCTTCTCTATGTGTCCATAAAACTTTTAACAAACTTGCTTCTTGTGTTTCTGTTAAGTCGGCTGCTATAATAACAGGCAAAGTGTTACCTTCCCCTAAAAATGCATATTTTAAGTGGGATGGTAATGGCTTTAATTCTTCGACTTTGGGAGAATTAATGGAAGACATAAATTCAGAATTTTCTACTTTAATAGATTCTTTTATTTTAGCCTCATTATTCTCTTCTTGCTTTTCTTCCTCAATATCTTTTATCTCAATTTCTTCAAAGAGAGATTTCAGAATCTCTACTTCATCATCTTTGATTTCATAACTTTCTTCTACTACTTTCTCAAACTTATCAGAATTATTTTCGATTCTTTTTTATTTCTTTTTCTTCTAACTTTTACTAGCTTCTAACTTTTCTTTCTCTAATCTTTCCTCTTCTTCTATTTCTCTTTCAATTTCCTCAATGTCAATTTTTATGGGAGGGATAGGGCTATCATCGTAGACAATAAATCTATCTCTCTCATAATCTTCCTCTTCTTCAAAGGTTTCGGTTGATAATTTTTCAATCTCATCTATTGAAAAACAGGCACTTATGTCACTAGGTCTATTCATAGCATCAAACACAGAAATTTCAACTGTTTCACCTAGGACTGACATTGTGAGTTTACCATTTTTCACATTAATCATTGTGTTGGCAGTTGCCATAAATGGTCTGCCTAACAATATTGGGACTTCATTATTAGTGCATATCTTCTTTTCCATCTCTAGAACCACAAAGTCAATCGGTATGATCAATTTATCAACCTTTGAACTAGGATATCTTCCACTATACCCAAAGGATATTTAAGCGAAGCGATCGCCTAATTGCAATTGCATAGTAGTGGGTTTTAGTTCTCCTAAACCTAATTGTTTATAGACCGTGAAAGGCATCAAATTAATACTTGCTCCTAAATCTAGCATTGCTTTCATCTTTTTAGAGCTTCCCAAGGAGACTTGGATATTAAAACTACCAGGGTCTTTCAACTTAGGTGGTAATTCGGGTTGTAAAAGCCGACGTTTTCGAAAACAACAATCTTTTCATTGTTTTCAAACTTGTGTTTCTTAGAGTGAAGATCTTTGAAAAACTTTGCATAAGCTGGAATATTTTTAATAACATTAAGCAAAGGTAAATTAACATTTACTTTGGATAACATATTATAAATTTCCGAAAATTGTTTGTCCATTCGGTTTTTCATAAGTCTTCTTGGAAACGGAATTGGAGGAACATAGGGTGGTGGAGCCACATAAGGTTCCTCTTCTTCTTGATCTAACTCTTTTTCAACTTCAATTGTATTATCTTGATTTTGAATTTCTTCTTTTTTTTCTTGTTCCTTATTTGGAACCTCTTCTTCTACTTCTTTTTCTTTTTCTACCTCTTGATTACTTAAATCATTATTTTCTTTATTACTAACACTATCTTTTTTGGTTTCTTCTTCAATTACTTTTTCAGAATTTTCTACTGTAGCAGGCATATTAGAAGAAGGATCAGGATCACTTACCTCTTCACCTATCACCTTACCGCTCGCAAGACCGTGATTGACTTAGCTTGCTCCGTTTGACTAGGGAACTTCCCTTCTTCTCTTTTATCTGCTCCAAGAACTTTCAATGGTTTCTTCAGATTTTCAATTTCTTCAAGCATGTACTTCATCAAAGTTGCTTGTCCTTTACTAGCTACTTCTTGCTTGGGAACTTCTTCAATTCTCAACGATTTTGATTTGGCAACCGTGGAGGTTGTGGTGGTTGAGGTTGGAATTGTTGAGGTTGCAAAGGCTTATTTCCTCCCAAGAAAAGTTAGGATGATTCCTCCAACCGAGATTATATGTATTTGAATAGGGATCATTCCTTGGCCTTTGAGGGTACATATTCATAGCATTAGCTGTTCGTAATACATAGCACTTGACGGCAAAAATTAGTAGCATGAGAATATAATCCACATAAAGCACATGCTTCTTGAATTTGCCAATTTTCAAATTGAGCTTGTGTATTTGAATTATCTTGCAATTGATATAGGCTCCTATTTTTACCTCTAGCACTTTTCTCGTTGGGAATTAATACTTAGCATCTCAAATAATTCTTCTAATGCTTCGGTGTCATTCTATTAATAGAACCACCACTGCACTATCAACCATAGTTTGTAAGCGGCGAAAGACCATGATAAAATTGAAGCACTAACACATGTTGAGCCAAATTATGATGAGGACACATAATAAGCGTATTTTTAAATCTATCCCATGACTCATGGAATGTTTCACGGTTCATTTTGAATGACATGATTTGTTTTCTATACTCGTAAGAGATGCATGTTTGTAAAATTTGCTCATAAACAAATCATATAATTGTGCCCAAGTATAAACACTATTTGGTGTTAGGTTCATAAACCATCTCTTTGCCAATTCTTTTAATGCACTTTGGGAAAATATTTCATTTTGATTTGATCTTCACCAACCCTCCTAAAGGAAAAGTACTCATCATGTATTCATATTCTCTTAAGAAACGACAGATCTTCATGGGGCATCCCATGAAAAGATGGTATGGCATTAAAATAATGTCCTTTTAACTCAAAATTCCTAACAAAGATCGGCAAGACTAGACATGATGTCACAACATTTAATGAAGGTCTACTAAAGTCATTAATAGTTCTTTGATTTACCACTACTTCCATATTTCTTCTTGCAGCTCTTCTTGTCTTTGATTCCTATTGATGGGTCAACTAGGTTTTCGTGATTACGATTATTGTTATTTTCTTCCATTGTAGGATCAACCAGAGGATCCTCTTGATTCAAGTGGTCTTGATTATCAGGCTCAAAAGCTAGATTTTCAAAATATCTTTGGTATCTTTTAACAATATTTATATCTTGATCTAAGTCTACCAATTTAGGATTTAAAGATCTACGACCTTGCATACAAATAAATTAAAGCAATTTAAAAACAAAAAAACTATAAAAAATAAAATAAAATCTTTTTGTATTTTTATTTTTATGAAAACTGAAAATTAAACTAAAAACTAAATTAAATTAAAAACTACGCTACCAACAAACTAACTACGTGAACTAGCTTGTCCCCCAACGCGCAAAAACTTGATCGATGTTTTATTTAATCTTTTTCCTTGCAAGTGGACAAGACTATTATAGAATAGACTCGGAAGCAAGGGTCGAACCCACAGAGACAAGTGATCACGAACAGTGCGATTATTAATAGCAAATTATTAACCTAAGGGGGTTTTTATTGTTTAATTCTACTCTAAACTACTAGTTATAGATGTTTAACTAATTAGACAAGAATAATGATATGAAGATCTTATGGTGAGTGGAAATCTAGGATTCTGGGTTTCACTTATATCTCCTTTATGTTCAATTCATAATAATGTCATTCAATGTCTTGGGTTCGTTCACTAAAAATAGATATAGTCTGTTGAACAATTGGTTCACCTCCATCCCCCATAAAATTCATCCATTCTATATCCTAAGCACAGGAACTGTTAATCTAGTTGTCACCTAGATTTATGATCTATCTGTCACCTAGATCATGTAAGAACCTGGTCCTAACTTATCACTCTCGTGCATCGATAGGTCCAATTTATTGTGTTGGTGAGCCGATTAATACGACATATGCACTTGGTCATGCAGTTATCCGCACCTCTAAGCCTTTATTATTTGCGATTACATTCATTTGTTCAAAGCAAAATAATATAGGGGTTGATAAACAACACAATCAACAAGCATTGAATAGACATATATATAAGAATCAAAACATAAATTCGATACAAGTTACCTCCCACCTCCTAGATTATGGATGATTTAGTTCATCATAGACAATGAACAGCACATGGAGATGATCGGATACATGATTTGATCTTCAATACTTGAAATTACAGGATCTAACTATGTTATACAATCTAAAATTACCTAAAATCTATGAAAAGAGAGCTTCCAGCCGTCCTCCCTATGCTTTGGCTAGGCCCCTGGCTTCTATATATACTCGGGAGTTGTGATTGGATTGAATGACTGTGTGAAAATCCGAATAAGTCGCATTCTGCCTACCTTGCGGTCGCAAGGTGTTGGATACCTTGCGTCCGCAAGGTCTCCAGTGTGGGTGGCTTTTGATTTCTTTGATTGCTGGCTTCGAGGACGACCTACCTTGCGCGAGGCACCTTGCGTCCGCAAGGTGTCCAGAATTGACAATCTTCATTCTTTCTTGATTTCATCCTTTTTGGCCCTTCTTGAAATTTGCACTTAAAACCCTGGAGTTTCACGTATTTTCACATATAATCTGAAACTTACAAAACTCACCGAAAACATATATTAGTAACCAAAAGCCTCGTGAAATAGCATAATTTAAGTCATAGAAGTATATAAAATCGACGTATAAAATACATCGATCACGACTCTAAAACATTTTGGATCCAGTGGGGCCTCGTAACATCTTTCCTTGCACTTTTCCATTCTCCCCTAAAAAAGGGAGAATGGGAATGGAAAGGTGATGTATTCCTATGTCCTGGTATCCCCTAAAAAAGGGATAACTTGATGTAGAAAACCCAAAGCATCCATAGTGATCCGAGATAGGCCATAAGGCTATTTTCATAAAATCCATAGTGGGGGCGCTGCAACATTCCTTCCTTGCACTTTCACGTTTTCCCCTAAAAAAGGGAGAATGGGAATAGAAGGGTGATGCATTCCTATATCCTGGTATCCCCTAAAAAAGGGATAACTTGACATAGAAAACCCAAAGCTCCCATATTGGATCAAAATCCACTAAAGGCAACCGAGGCGCATTCCAACGCGCTATTCCGACAGCACTCCTCTCGCACTTTTGATTTCGTCTTCCCCGAGAAAAGGGAGGGTGGAACGAGAGCAGTGGATATCACCGCATCCACACGTACGCGCACCCCTATCCAAGGGCGCGCGGGGCGCGGGAGCTCTCATTCCCGAGAATCCACAGGGTGTTAATTGTGAATACTTAATTTTTTAAAAAAAATATTTGTAAAATCATCTCCATCAATAATTGAAGTCCGGGGGTCCAATCTTGGTCCACATGTGACTAGAAGAGCATTTCATGGTCGTTCTCCCTCCTGTCCTAGGGAGGGATGAAAGTTATTATCCCACTGGATATGGGTCGCGCGGTCTCTATCGGACGAACCGTGAAAATGAAGTGTATCGGGTGGAGAACTTTCTATATGTGAACTTTGTAGATATAATGTGGGTAGTCAGGAACTCGCAGATCCGCCACTTTTATCAGTACACTAGAGAGTATGCCCAGATCGTGCTAGTGGTTCTACGTAGGGTTACTTTCTATTTACCCTATAGAATTCTTCGCCAGTTTGGGCAGGAGAAGGTTCTTCCTTATCAGAGCCGACCTCTGATGCCTATGTGTTCGAGTGACGACGATATTCCCTAGGCTATCCAAGGCTTATGGCAAAGGGGGTATGCATCGTGGGTTAATGCCTTTAGCCGTTTTGCAAATATTTTTCTGTCATGGTTGGTTGTGTATACAGAGGAACACTCTTGTATTATCCGAAGGACTCTCATAATTATCTTGGGTCGTAGCCTCTCAAATGGTTTGGATGCTCGTCTTATAGATATCGGGGACGATGTAGAAAGCTTGGGTCTTCCGGCTTTGCCAACTATACGTTGGTCCAACCGACGTCTTTTGGGTAATGATCCCACAGGCAATATGGCCACGAGAGCGTTGGCCCTAGTAACACTCTATGGAGAGGTAATGTTGCACGATCGGATGATGTGGGACCTAGTCATACTGTTTGTCATCGGAGCAATGCAGGAAGATCTGATGCTGGTGCGGGGCCTAGTATTGCAACTGGTAGATTTCTTAATGTGGCGAGCCCTGGTGATGGTGCGGGACCAAGTAATGCTGTGAGAACAGAAAAGGGGTATGATGGGAGTGATAAGGAGAGCTCAATTCCTTCTCAGCAGGGTGAGGCTAGGGTAGTAGCGGCGCCTCGTCGTAATTCCTGGTATCGACTTGGTTACCGAAGAGATTGATCATGGATGAGTATATCGGGGATGGTTAATGATCGCCCTGGGGTTCCTGTTTGTAAGCTGTAATATATTGGTACTGTTTAGAGAATGTTAATAATTATTTTAGTGTTTTAGATGTACTCCATAGTTTCTTTATTATGGACCTTATTTATGTTGTATGTTTTATAATGTGAGTCGTGGTTTTCCCCTTTTGTTGGTCAAAAGGCAGATGTAAACTATTGGACCCTGTTGTGATATATCTGTAGCACTTGAATGAACCTTTGTCCATTTTTGTGTTCTGCTGTCTTCGGTCGTTTCTGTTGTTTCTAACCTTTCTGTTCTTTTCGACAGTCATTGGTGTCTTTTACTGTTCTTGTTACCTTCAACGGTTATTTGTCCCTTTTTAACCATTTTTTGCTCTCTTCGGTTTTAACCGCTTTTTTTTTGTTATCTTCGACTGGACTAGAAGGCTGCCTGCGTTTCCTCAAAATGAGGATCAGGTTGACGTAGTTCTTCCCCAAAGGGAAAATCTCTTTTATGGAAGACCTTTGTAGATCATGCTGTAAATTGAACATTGTAAACAATATACAAGGGATGTACGCTGGATGATAATTGATGTATGATGTAAGCTATATGCAGAAGATCGTACGTTGTAGGTTGTATGTTGTATGCTGGAAACTATACGCTATAAGCTTTATGTTGGAGACTGTGCGCTGTAAGCTGTATGCTGAAGACTGTACGTTGTAAGCTGTATTCTAGAGATCGTACACTGTAACCTGTATGCTGAAGATCGTACGTTGCAAGCTGTATGCTGAAGAACTTATTAGATATGAAGCTATTAGAGGTTGGCCAAAATTAAACACCAAAGTGATTAAAATATGTTGTGCATGTCAAAAAGGTAAACAAACCAAATCTTCATATAATTGTATTCAAAATTGTGCTTCTTCTAGATATTTTGAATTGGTGCATACTGACCTCATGGGACCAATTGAAGTTGAAAGCTTAGGTGGTAAAAAGTATATATCTGTTTGTGTTGATGATTTTTCTAGATTTAAATGGGTATTCTTTGTTAGAGAAAAATCTGATACTTTCAATGCTTTCAAAATTTGATGAAAAGATGCTTAATGATTATAATCTTACTCTTGTGAAACTTAGATCATACCATGGAAAAGAATATGAGAATTCATCTTTCTCATCATATTGTTAGAAAAAAATGTATTACACATGAATTTTCTGCTCTTAAAACCCCTAAACAAAATGGAGTGGCTGAAAAGAGAAATATAATACCTTATGAAATTCTAAAAGGAAAGAAACCTACTATAAAATATTTTCATGTGTTTGGAAGTATTTTGTTACTTGCTAAATGATAGATAACATCTTGCAAAATTTGATTCTAAAAGTGATAAATGTGAGTTTATGGGATATGCTACAAATAGCCATGCCTATAGAGTTTTTAATCTTAGGACAAGAACCATTATGGAATCCATGAACATAGTATTTGATGATCTATCTGATTTGGGTAGAAAAAGTGTTGAATATCAAGTTGTTGATCTCCTAAAAAGGCTGCAAACTTCAGAATCTGAAGTTATTCAAGGTGTAGGAACTATTTCAGAGAATGCTGGAACGAATGAAGACTCAAATGTACCTTCATCGGGTACTTCATTGAAGAATGTTGGATCTGATTCTGATTTTGATGAAGAGAAAAATATAACAAACAGAACCAGAGACCTTCCCAATAGAATTCAGAAGGATCACCCTTCTAGTTTACTAATTGGTGAAGTAAGTATAGGTGTGCAAACAAGAAGAAGAGAAAAGGTTAGTAACAAAGACATGGTTAAACTTGTTTGCTTGTCTTTTAATTGTTTGAAAGTGCATACTTGTTGCTATGTTTCTGAAATAGAACCTAAGAATGTGGTAGAAGCTTTACAAGTTGAACCATGGATAAATGCCATGCAAGATGAACTAGAACAATTTGTTAAACATGATGTTTGGTATTTAGTTCCTAGACCTAAGTCTACAAATGTTATTGGAACCAAGTGAATATTTAAAAATAAGTCTGATGAGAAAGGTAACGTGATAAGAAATAAACCTTGTTTAGCTGCTCAAGGTTACACTAAAGTGGAGGGAATTGACTTTGATGAAACTTTTGCTCCAGTCGCTAGAATTGAATCTATTAGATTGTTGTTAGCCATTGCATGCTACTTAGGTATATCATTAGAATAAATGGATGTTAAGAGTGCTTTATTGAATGGTGTATTAAATGAAGAAGTCTATGTAGAACAATCTAAGGGTAAAATAGGGTCATCTTATTTTTTCTATTCTATTTTATTTAATTAATTGTTGTTCCCTTTCTTGGTCCTAAAGCAATGGTAAGTAATTACCATAATTGATTATTTCCATAAGCTCTCAAGAATCCTTATTTAATTTGATAAAATCTTTGGTAATATTCTTTGAATTATATTAGGAAACTAACCTTTTATTTCCTAAACATTTTGTGCTTCCTTGGAGTTGCTGGATTCTCATGTGTGTAGGTCTCTACCTCAAGCATAAATACAAGGACTTCGTGCAGACAAAGATATATGATATACGTTAATTGACGTAGAAATACAAAGAGATAAACACTGAGAGAAAAAGCTAAGAGCAGTCTGGATTTTGTATGAGCAGCTGCAACTGTTGTTTTGATGTTTGTTTCCTAGTTGATAGGAAACTTATTTTTTTAATCACACGTTTGCTTTACTCATTTTTTTGTGGGCTTTTACTCTACAGACTTGATGGCTTGTTAGAGTAGTTTGGTAGTTTGTTGATTTCACATTTTGGTTTGTAAAACTCATAATCTTTTTAGTGAAATAATTTTTGGCCATACGACTGGATCTACAAGTATAGCTTGTAGATTGTTTGATAAAATTTCGTGTTTATTACCGCTTTAATTGTTTTAAGACTTCTGTTGTTTACTCGTTTTATATTCTGGTCAATGCATCAGCTAATGCAACAGCGTTACCTACTGCATTGACAGTTTCTGTTGAATCTTAGCTGCTAGTGATCTTTCATTTGCTGTCAAAGCTTCTTCTTGACGACTCTAAGAGAAGATTCTGGTTGTAGCCATAATGGATTCTCAATATGAGAATGTTATTCGACCTCCTACCTTGACTAGTGTGAATTATTCAATTTGGAAAGTTAAGACACATATCTTCATCAAATCAATTTGATGAGAGAGCGTGACTTGTTGTTCTGAAGGTTGGACTCCATCTAAGACCATAGATAATGATGGTGATGTTAAAATCACCAGTGAACCAAATTGGTCCAATGAAGATAGAACCACAGTTTCTTTTAATTCCAAGGCTCTTTCAGCCATATATAAAGCCTTAGATGCCAATACCTTAAGGATTATTGCTAATTATGACTCAGCTAAAGATGTGTGGGAGGCCCTTTAAACCTTATGTGAAGGACCTGTTAGTGTTCGTGCTACCAAACTTAGACTGCTTACATCTCAATTTGAGAACACTAGAATGAATGAAACTGAAAAGATTTAATGTATGGTAGGTTACTTGATATGTCTAATTCTGCTCTTGCTTTAGGTGATCCCATCGCCAATGAACGTCTTGTTAGCAAGATGATGCGCACTTTGCCTGAAAAGATTTAATGCCAAAATTTGTGCCATTGAGGAAGCTCATGATATTGATAAAATGGGCTTTGACAAACTTGCTGGTATCCTCCAAAATTTTGAGTTAAACCTCAATAAACAAATTAAGCAAAAAGGCAAAGGTGCATCATCTTCTACATCTCCTTTGAAAATCATTGCCTTACCTACTGTTGTTGATGTTTCTCCTGATTTACTTGAATTGTATAAAGAAATTGACGAATCTGACTTTGGTGAAGACTTTATGGCTCTTTTAACGACAGAGTTCAAAAATATTTTGAAAGCCAAAGGACAAAATAGATCTCCATCTTCAAACATCAAAAATGTTTTTAAGCTTGAGCCTAGTAAGTTTATTCCCAAAGAAAGCTCTTCCAAAACACATGAAAAACCTTTTACCAACCTTTTTTTCCAAACAGTCCACATCTAGTGGAAAAGATATTGATTTTATTCAATATAGGGCTTGTCAAGGGTTTGGTCATTATGCTAATCAATGTGCTAACACTTTGCGAAAGAAGGGTTTGAAGTTCTCTGCTACTTTGAGTGATAGTGATGATGAAAATTCAGATGATCTTATCACTCTCACAGCAGTACAGTCTTTACTGTTTGCTCCTACTGATAGTGTTTCAGTAGGTGATGTAGCATGTGTTCCTAATTTTTATGTTTCTGCAGGTGATGTAGCAGGTGTTCCTGTTGCTTATGTTTCTGCAAGTGATGTAGCTGTTTTTCATGTGCTTGTGTTTCAGTAGGTGATGCAGCAAATGTTTCTGGTGATAATGACTCAGTAGATGTTTCAGCAGATGTTCATGTTGATCATGTTCCAGCAGGAGGTTCATTATATGTACCTGTTGATAATGTTTCAGCTGATAATGAAAGTGGTGTTTCTTGTAATAGCGGTTCAGTTGTTATACCAGCAGGTGTTCCTGTGCTGAAACTGTTCCTTCTTATGTAGCAGTAAGTGTTTCTATTGAAAGTGTGTCAGCTGGTATTTTAGATGGTGTTCCTGCTGATAGTATTTCGATTGGTGTTTCAACAAGTGTTCCTACTGCTAATACTCAACTGGTATAACATTGGTTTATGTTGGTGTTTCGTATACCCCCATTACAACTGCTTCTAAAGTTGTATTAGATGAAAGTTGGGATGATTCTCTCTACTTTAATTCTTCCATATCTGAAGAAGCTCCAGAATCAGAATGCTCAGAGGACTCATAACTAATGGAAGCTTACAAGGAATTATACAATGATTGGGAGAAGAGATCTTTACAAGTCAAGGTTCTTGCAAAAACAAATGAAGCACTCAAGAAGGAGAATGAAAATCAAAAGGAGTGCATTTCAAGGTTAGAATGTTTGCTCACAAAGAAAGATGTTGAACTTGGATCTTTGAAAGAAGATCTTGACAAAGCCAATGAAACTGTGGCTAAATGGAATTCTGGAAAACTTAAACTTGAAGAGATGTTGAAGGTTTGTCAGAATGGCAAATCTGGACATGGGTTCAAGTCAAAAACCTTTATCAAGGAAGGTGAAGGAACCTCATCATCCTCATATGCACCAAAACAGCCTCCACAATCCTTCCAAAACAAAAGTTCATTTGAAAAGCCAAAAACTAGGAAGAGAAATTTTGTGTGTCATTACTTCCCCAAACCTGGACATATTCAGCCCTTCTGCTACTAGAAAAAGGCAGATTATGCTGAAGAAGTTAGACAAGCTGTGAGAACCCCGTTTCGAAACTCCCGTCGTCTGTGATGAAAACGTCATGTCTCAAGAAACATCTGAGCACGTTGAATACGCCTGGTCTTGTTGTGGAATCTAAATGTGTAAATTCCTTTGAAAAACCAAAAACTAGGAAGAGAAATTTTGTGTGTCATTACTGCCACAAACCTAGACATATTTAACCCTTCTGCTACCAGAAAAAGGCAGATTACGCTGAAGAAGTTAGACAAGCTGTGAGAACCTCGTTTCGAAACTCCCGTCGTCTGTGATGAAAACGACGTGTCTCAAGAAACATCTGAGCTCGTTGAATATGCCCGGTCTCGTTGTTGAATCTAAATGTGTATGTACAGAGTCGCCACCTCTATTTAAAGGTTTAATAGAGAAAAAAATAGTTTTACCAGAAAATGTATAGGTTCGGAGGCTAGCTTATGAGTTGGGAAGGGGTTAAGCACCCAACATGCCCTTTCGGTCTCGTTTTGGGGGTTTTATTAAGTTAACATGCTTTTAAATGTGTATTGTCTAGAAAATGTATTTTATATACATGTAAATTGAAAATAACATTACTTTCTGTTTAATGTTATTTGGGCATAGTAACACCTTATGTGTGTTTATGCCTAAATATTTAAATATATATACATTTATAAACATATTAATAACATATATATCTATAGCATGCATGCATATATATATATATATATATATATATATATATATATATATATATATATATATATATATATATATATATATATATATATGTATATATATATATATATGTATATATATATATGCATCATGCATAACCACGTTATTTACATTTATATTATCTAATTATAATATAGCATTACTATTTACATTGCATGGATATGTTAATGGGCAAGACAAATAAATTTGTACTTACCTGTTGTAGCGTGAATATCTGACTCGGTATATACGCCTAGGCTTTAGCCCACTAGGCGCTCGAAGATTCTAATTATGTTTCTCTTGACCTTCCGAGAAAGGAAGTCTTTTCTCTTGTTGTGTGTTGTGTTGTGTTGTTGTGTGTTGTTATGTTGTGTGATCGACTTGCCGGGGGGACAAAAACTGGATCTTTGGAGGGCTCGCTGCGGGGTGCAAGCGAGGCGATTTCTGCTTCTTCTTTAGCTTCTTCGGTAGAGGAGGCTTCGGGAAGGAGTGTGCGTTGTGATGTGAATGTGGGATGTATTTGTGGTGAATGGTGTGTGTCAAATGAGAGAGCCGGAGACCTCTATTTATAAGGGAAAGATGGTCGATTTAATGATAGCATTTTTCAATATCAATACATGGTGTGCCAAGTTGAAGCCTTGGAGCGAAGACAACGGAGAATGCACGACGCGACTGAAGGAAACAACATCGTTTAATCTGACAGGGGAGAGAAGGGAGCATGGAGCGGTTCCCTTAGGTGGGGTGCGACTCTCAGGGGCTAGGAGCGGCTCAATGTAGTTTGTTGATACTTTTGTATTTAGATTTATATCTGCTCATACATTACACTAGTTTTATACATCAGTGGCTAATTGGGCTGCGTATCGATTAGCGTGGCAACTGTGTATAGAACTTTGCCAAAATAGTTTTTATAGGACTTCACAGGTTCAGCGGAAGACCTCTTCAAGGCTTCACCGGAAGACCTGCTACAGCTTACAACGACAGACCTTGTCTACACTCGGTCAATCATGACGTGTCCAGTCAAGCAATTCTTAATCGATCAATTTAAATTCATCATTATCAGTTTGAATTTAAATTGAGACATTCCCTGACATCTCAGACCCGCCGAAAGCAGCTTTCCGGAAAGCAGGAAGACTTTCGCAGACTGAATAGTAAAAGCAGGAAAACAGACTGTCAAATACTGTCTGTAACAACTCTCACAAATCTGACATCCAGATTGCCCATCTTCCAGTCTCTGCAAAAGATCTTTGTACCCATTCTCTGCTCGATATCTGTGAAGATGAAATTATTGATTGACAGCTCCATGCATTTAATGCATTCAACCTAATAGAGTTGTTAAGTATTCGTCTTCTCCAACGGATCTCCAGGATGCTCCTGCTATAAATACTGTCATTAAAGACTGGAGAAACACTTGACAAATTGCTCTGAAAATATCATGTTTACACAGATATTTAATTCCTTTACCCCAAACACAAGTCAATATTTTGTACACGATCCATTGGGAATATTCTTTGTAATAGATCTAGTGGAAAACATAGTGCACTATTTAAATCCAAGGTTGAATGCCTTGGTGGTGGACATAGCACTCTTTATAGTGTGAACCATCCCAAAATACTTGTGTTAATTCCTTTACTGTTTGTCTATTTATTGAATTGCTTGTTACTTTGTTTATCTTTATCCTTAACGGCAAAACTTAAGTAACCTGTTAAGGTCTACCGGTAGTCCTTATCGGCAGACTGAAACTAGCTTCCTTGAAAGACTTCCGCTACTTCAATCTTTTCAATAGATTGTAAGTACTTTTAAAAGAACTTGCTTAAAAGTTTTTAAGTGTATAATAAGCTATTCAACCCCCCCCTTCTAGCTTATTATTGTGCCCGTTGGGACCCACAATTGGTATCAGAGCAGAACTCTTTGAAAACTAGTTTTTCCTAGATTAAACTTTTGAGAGATTCGATCCAATGGCACAAACACACTATGTAAAACCCTGGAATGTTGCTTGCTTGTGTTATGCATGGATTCATACATTTATAATCATCATAAATATGTTCATTTCGCTCCCGTATATGTTTAGAGTCAATAGCATGATCATTGACGTTGTTTGAGATGCACGTATGCATTTTTCTCTCACGAGATGCTTTGAATCTCGGGTTTGTGATTTATGTTGTAATCACATGGATAATTGTTAGAAGGCATTCAAAACATCATTAACATGCCTTGGATATTGGTTAGATGCTTGTTGCATTGTCGGTTTGGTTGCTAGTTTGATTCTAGCGTTAACCTTTCTCAGTTTGACTTTTCGGTCGTCGTTCGGGAGAGTTCTGCCTGAGTTCTTGGCCTTGTTTTGTTGAGGTTTGGGACTTGATTACTTTGGCTATGATTTGGAGGACATTAAGGTTGGATTATAGACCATTTTTGGCTTGGAAGGACTCGAGAATGCATGCGGGAGAGTTCGGGATCGAGCAGGAAAACAACAAAGGCCGGGATAGAGATTTCTGGAGGATGCGCTCGCATCCCCCATGCATGATGCGACCGCAAGGGTCTTAAAATCAGAATTACGGGATTTTGTTCCTGTTTTGTGCGCTATCCGATTTTTGCCCACTTAAACCCATTCTAAACCTAACCTTAACCCACTTACTTAGCCTAATACTAGTCCTAAACATCTATTAGGAGATTTAGGGGTTAATTAGTGAGTTGATTAGAGAACTAATCTCCCATATAAAAGCAAAACAGCCGCTCTCTCTCTCTCTTATTGTTCGGCCAAGACAGTTTGTGATTTCTCCTTGCTCTTCTGCGAACAGCCCAGGGAGACTTGAGGAGGAGATTCTTGGATTCTTGGAGGGCTTGAGCTTGGAAGCCACAGCCTTGGGTCGTTCTTTCCCCCTTCCTACCCGTGAACTTGAGGAAAGAGTTGAGGAGAAGACATCATCCTTTGGGTTTCGAAATTTGGCAGTTTGGGAGGCCGAAATTTGGTAAGTTCTACCTCTCTTCCTTTGATTTTTGGGCTCCATTGACCCTAGGGAAACAACCAATTGTGCTATTTGAGGTCAATGGAAGCCATTGTTAGGGTTTGTAGAAGATGCATGAACCCTAGGTTTACAAATTGATGATAGAACTTGATTGACCTATGTGAGACCATGATTTATGTGAAATTCATGTTCTAACTAGTCTATTGAACTTAGTTGTGTTGATTATCCATGAGTATTGAAGTTGTTTTTGTTGAGATACTTGGAGGGTGTTTTGCCCTAATTTTGTTTTAGCTTGCAAATTATTGATGTGAGCTTGATTAAAATGTTTTATATGTTTAATAGAGTATATTAAACCATGTTGTATGATTTAATCATGAATTGGAAATTATGATTGGTATGGTGACTTGAATGAATTTGTGCACAAGATGGCTAAATTGTTCTAAGTTGCGTTGTTAATTATTTTGTTGGGTTTATATAAGTTTATTGAACATTGGGATTATGGTTTTGGCGATAGTTATGAACATATGGGGATGTTGAAGCCTATGCTTCTATTCCTTGAATTTTCAGAAAATTTAGATTGGACTCAACGGAGTCAACCTTTGGGTTAGTATGAATCCTAGGAACTATAATCTTAAGTCCTACGGAATTTTGGGTAGAATTCATGGAGGTCGAGCCTCCAAGAAGTTTTGAAGTGTGTGAAGCACACTTGATTTTGAGAGCTTATATGATTCTCGGTTGTGATATTTATGCTAGTTGTGGATGAATTGCATGACTAGTTTGATGGTAGAGTGTTTACCTACTTGTTTTGAGCATATGAGTATATATTACTTGTGGTTGGGTTTTGAGTCCAGCTGGCGTCGGTCTGTTGAGTTTTGGTAGGACGATACATCGTCTTCACGAATTGTGAGATTCGTGATCGCGATGGATCGCCGTGCCGGGTTTGCACACACCCCTCCATCGATGGCCACGGTGGGGAAGTAGTTTATCTTAGTTGTAGTAATACACATGACTTTGATAACTATGGAACTCGAGCGGAGACTGTCTCGGGGACGTCGATATCTACGAGAGGGATATCGAGGGCACATAAGGGTTTTGCACGTGTTTTTGCAGGAGCGACACGCGCGGAGGAATTTGGGTAATGGTATCATATCCCTTATATATGAATTGTTTCACAAGTGCTTAAGTGAATAATGTGCTTAGTGAATTGGATATGATATGGTGTTTGTTTTGGTTTCTTATATGTTATACTTGATAGATAACATATTGATTAATGTTGTTAAGCATGAATGCTATCACATGAACATTATTTGAATGTTGTATTATGCCAAAAGCATGAGTTATTATTGTTAAGCTTACATGCTTGACATAAATATTATGGGAATGCTATGTTATAACAATAACATGAATTGCTGTTGTTAAACTAATATGCTTTAACATGAATATTATTGGAGTATGGCATTATGCCAGAAGCATGAATTATTGTCGTTAAGCTTATATGCCTTGACATGTAAATTATTGGAAGGTTATGTTATACCGATAACATGAGTTATGATCGTTGAGCATAAAATGCCTTGACATGGATTTTAGTGAGATGTTATACTATAATGATAACATGGTTATTTAATGTTGAGCATGGATGCCATAGCATGACTTTATATAAGGTTATTTCATGACGATAGCATGATGTAATTTATGATTGAGCATTATGCCATGATAGGAAGTTATGGTTAGTAACTTACTAAGTCTTTGTGACTTACTTTTATTTGTTGGTTGTTTTCCCTAGATCCGAGTCGAGCGTGCGGATCCAAGTAAATCAGAAGATTGCGTTGGCAAGGTTGCTACTTAGATGTTTATTTTGTTTTTGGTGAGGTCGTTGGGAAGATGAAGTTATGTAAACTTCATTATTGGGTAGCAAACCTGAATGTGATTAGTAATATTGTAATCATGTTGTTAGCTTATTCTTTTGGTAGCCGACAAGTAGAAGTCGTGCTTGATGTATATTGGTAGTTATACTTCCATATGTTTTGTTGTTGTTAGTACTTATAATTATTAGTACTTATGTTGTTGGTAGCCGGCGGGTTTTAGTCGTGCTTGGTTAATTGGTGATTATGTTTAGCATGCTACATTTCTAGTTAAAGTATTATGTTTGTACTCCGGCATGTTTTTAGCCGTTGAGTTGTTAGACTAGAGTCTTAGACTTAGTATAATGTTGGGTTCCGGCCGTAGCTTCGCCGATGACTTGGTTTTATTATGCTATATATTTGAACTGCATAACAGGGAGTTTGTCCTACGTGCCCAATGTTGCGGCACGCGAATCGAATTTTTGGACCGAGAGATTAATTATCTCTTTGGCTGTTTTTAGTTTGAGCTTGTTAGCTCGGGCGCCACTGTTTTATTTCATTTAGCTTCCGCATGTGTTTTGAGTTGTCGGTGTATCGCCGTTATGGCCCTACCCATTATTTGCTACTTGTGTGTTGTTATTTGTTCCCCTGGTGGCACGACCTTGGGATTTCGTCTTGGGATCCGGGTCGGGTCGTCACACACTACATGCTGCCTACATCAAATGCGAACCACGTCCTAATATTGGACGAAGGCCATTTCGATGTTTGGAAGGATAAGGTAATGCGTTTCATGAACTCCATTGACAACAAATTATGGAAGTGTGTTATTGCAGGACAACATGTACCAATGAAGGCCAACCTTCTAGCCTCCATCGCTGGGAATCCTGCAGAAGTTCCCAAAGAAGAATCAGAATGGACAGAAAATGACAGAAAACTGGTAGAGCTTGATAGTAAAGCAATCAATATCATTACTAGCTCTCTAGACACAAGCACATACCAGCAAGTGATCCGATGTACTACTGCAAAAGAGATGTGAGAAGCTCTTGTGGAATACTTGGAAGGAGACCAAGACACAAGAGATAACAGAAAATACACATACATCCAACAGTTTGACTCCTTCAAAAAGGATCCAAAGGAAACCTTGAGACAAGCATACGATCGCTTCAGTGAGGTAATTAATAGCTGCTTTTCTCTTGGTAAAACCTATGACAAAAAGGAAATGAACATGAGATTTCTAGGCTCTCTAGGTAGCTTATGGCATGTTAAGACCACTGCTATGAAAGAATCCAAAAACTTAAACGAGATGACTCTCCGTAGTCTCTACGCAAGTTTAAAGGTTTATGAGCTCGAAGTAAATCAAGCTCTAGAGCAGGACAAACAATTCAGAACTGTGTCCTTGCCAGCCATAGTCCAAGAAGAAACCACTGTTGAAAACAAACCTTCCACTTCCTCCTGTGAAAATGATTTTCTCTCAGATGAACAATTTGCTATGTTTGTAAAACGTTTTCAAAAATTTGCAAAATATGGAAGGAAGAACACATACCAACAGCCTTTTAGAAAGACTGGTGAAAGCTCATCTAAAGAAGAGCTTGTGTGTTACAAATGTAGAAAACCTAGTCACTTTGCCTCCAAATGTCCTAAGCCAAAATTTGAAGCATACCGAAGACCTACTTAAAAAAAATTTCAAAAACAAAAAGGCATGTTGGCTGAAGACATAGAAGACAAACACAAACAAAGTTGCTACATGGTTTGAGACCGATTCAAGAGGAAGAGGATGATTGTGAGCAAGCTAACATATGCTTAATAGCTCATGATTCAGGTCCCACCTATGACTCTGAAAATGAAGTCGAAATCTCACCTAGTCCCTTGGATAAAAGTGAGATCAATAGTGAGAACTTCAGTAAGGAAGAACTTCTCAAGGATAATCAAGATATGCTTGAAGAGTTCAATTCCTTTAGAGTAGCCTATGTAAAACTCGCCAAGAACTATGAGAAACTTACTGCTGAGAAATCTCTGATGGCAGCTGAGATTCAAACTCTCAATAGTTGTCAACAAGAAAGTATCAAGCTCAAAGGAGAAAACAAATTCCTTTGTGACAAAATTGAGTGTCTTACTGAGCATATCAAAGGACTTGACCTGGAGAAAATTGCCTTGCAAAAGACAATTGACTCCTGGAACAGTTCCAAGGATACCTTCGAAGAAATCCTTTCAAGCCAAAAATCATGTAAAGATAAATCTGGCATAGGATATTCGGATGAGCCCAGTATGACATTCCCATCTGTCACAGAGAAAGGTGAATCCTCCGAGACTGCTAATGATATCTCTTTCTCTAAACAGACATTCGGAAACAAAGGGAAACAAGGCCTTGGTTATTCAAGTGTTCCATATGTTTATCCCAAGGCTCAGAAAGGGAAAGCCAAGATCACTGCTTCAGATGAGAAACCTGAGAAAGTAACGGTAGAGAAACTAAAGTCTGCCGGCAACAACTCTGCTACGGCAAAGTCTGCTGGCGGTAGACCTACTAAATCTCTACCGGTGACTATCAAGTTTGTCTATGAAACAGACAAGGCACATGTACCTGTTGAAAGTAAACTTAAAGGTATTTTACCGAATCCTCCTAAAAAGGTTATCAACAGACCAGCCAAAATCAAGTCTGGTGGTAACATACCTAGGAAGATTCAAAAGAAACCAATTAAGTCTACCGTCAACAAGCAAGCTGAACCTAGGACGGCCGTTAAGAAAAAGGATAATCATAATCACTCTTCAACTAAGACCACTGACAGTTCTCTATGGAACTTCCATTTATGTCATTTTTACAATTGCCTAGGCCATCTGGCCCCAAATTGCATGCTAAGGTTCACTCCAAAATCTGAGAGACCTAGTTCTCTCAAGGTTAGGCTGGTATGGGTTCCAAAAGGTTGCTAATCCTTAGGACCCAAAAGAAAATAAAGGGGACCTTGTTGCTTTAAATCCTTTTTAGGTATGCTTCATGGCTATAGATTCAGAAAACAAAGACATCTGGTACCTGGATAGTGGCTGCTCAAGACACATGACAAGAAACAGAAGTCTATTCACAGATATAGCTGAAGCCAAAGGTCCCACAGTAATTTTTGGAGACAATGCAAGAGGAAAGACAATTGGGTATGGCTCAATCACTAGAGGAAGTCTCTCCATCAACAAAGTTTCTCTAGTGAGCGGCTTAAAGCACAATCTACTGAGCATATCCCAATTCTGCGACAAAGGATTAATCTGCCAATTCAACTCCAACCAGTGCCTCATCAAAGATAGTGAATCCTGCTCTACAATTCTGCCGGCAATAGACAAGGAAACGTCTATGTCGTGGACTTAAATCTTCTAGGGAGATTCTCCAGCCTTTGCCTAGTTGCTAACAATGTTCGTGACAACAGTTGGCTATGGCACAAGCGTCTCAGTCACCTCAACTTCAAGCACCTCTCCAAGCTCTCCAAAGATGGGCTTGTCAAAGGTCTACCTACGGTGTCTACCGACCATGACAGAAATTGTAAAGCTTGCCAGCTAGGAAAACTTTCCAAGTCTTCCTTCAAAAGAAAGTCTGTCTTATCAACAAACAGACCTCTTCAACTTCTGCATATGGATCTCTTTGGACCAATCACTACAAAGACTTCAAACTCAAAAGCTTGAAGACATTAGTGACATAAGATCAGACAATGGCACTGAATTCAAGAACAACGGGGTAGAAAGATATTGTGATGATCACGGGATCGGCCACAACTTCTCTACTGCCGGAACTCCTCAACAAAATGGTGTAGCTGAACGGAAGAACGTAACGATTGAAGCAAAGAAGAACAATCTTTGGCGAAGCAAAACTTCTAAAATACTTCTGGGTAGAAGCCGTCAACTCTACATGTTTTACCCAGAACAGATCCCTGGTAAACAAGTTTCATAACAAAACTCTATATGAAATATGGAGAGGAAGAGCCCCAAACATAGGATTTTTTAAAATCTTCGGCTGTAAATGTTTTATTCTACATAATGGAAAAGAATATAGAGGAAAATTTGATGCAAAATCAGACGAAGGAATTTTTCTGGGGTATTCCAAACATTCAAAAGCATCTCGCATTTTCAGTAAAACTCATTTAAAAATTTTAGAATCTGTGCTTGTTTCTTTTGATGAATATGACTTGTTAGAGCCTAGAAAGGCTCCGAATGTTGCTAATGATTTTGATAATGATGAGACAGATACAAATACAACATCTACTTCCACTCCTCTTCAGAATCCTGCAACTGCAGACTCTTCCAGTACCGCCAACCCTTCACCGGCAGACTTCAACTCTACCGATACCGATTCCAACTCTTCTGTTGACCCAGAACCCATCTCTTCTGTCTTACCCCAAGCACCTTTGCAGATCAATCATCCTTCTTGTTCACCAGAAAATGAAGGTTTCGAAGATCCTATCTCTTCTGAACCAGATTTTGGTGAATCTCCTTCTCAACCTACTCCAGAATTCTTAAGGAAAGAACCCACCAGAAGTGATGTTCCTCCAACTATTATTGAAACAAGAGATCATCCTATTTCTCAAATCATCGGTGATCTCAACTCAGGAGTTCGTACGAGGAATAGAGTTCGAGATGAGACTATGTTTGCATTTGCATTCGTATCAGAAATCGAGCCAAAGAAGATTGATAAAGCTATTGAAGATCATAATTGGATTGAAGCTATGCAAGAAGAGCTGAACCAGTTTGAAAGATGCAAAGTGTGGAGCTTAGTTCAAAGGCCGACTGACCATCCAATTATCGGCACCAAATGGGTTTTCAGAAACAAAAGAGATGAAGATGGGAATGTCACCAGAAACAAAGCTAGATTGGTTGCTCAAGGCTACCGACAGGAAGAAGGGATTGATTTCGATGAAACATTTGCTCCTGTTGCTAGATTAGAGGCAATCTGACTCATTCTAGCCTATGCCTCGTTCATGGACTTCAAAGTGTATCATATGGATGTGAAGAGTGCATTTCTAAATGGTGATCTTCAAGAAACGGTATACGTTGAACAGCCTCCAGGATTTGCCATTCAAGACAAACTGGATCATGTCTACTGATTGAAGAAAGCTCTCTATGGCCTAAAGCAAGCTCCCAGAGCTTGGTATGAAACTCTATCCAAGTTCTTAATAGAACAAGGATTCGTGAGAGGAAGAATAGACACAACTCTGTTTATCCTTAAGCACAAAGGTCATTCTCTTCTGGTTCAAATCTATGTGGACGACATCATCTTTGGATCAACTAACCAAAGCCTGTTCAAGAGATTCGAGAAGCTGATGCAAAGCAAGTTCGAGATGAGTATGATGGGAGAACTTACCTACTTTCTAGGACTGCAGATTCAACAGATTCCGACGAATCTTCATCACCAAACCAAATATGCAAAGGAACTCATCAAGAAATTTGGTCTTGATTCAAAGAAAAGGATTTAAGACTCCAATGTCTACCGACCGCCATCTTGATAAAGATGAAAAGGGAAAGCAAGAGAAACATGACCAAGTACCGAGGAATCATAGGTTCACTTCTTTACCTTACCGCCAGACCCGACATTATGTTTGTCGCTTGTGTTTGTGCAAGATTTCAAAGTGCATCCAAAGGAATCACATTTGCTTGTCGCCAAACGTATCATCAGATAAGTTTCAACAACAACAAATCTAGGCATCTGGTATTCCAAACGCAACAACTTCGATCTAGTTGGATACTCAGATGCAGATTATGCAGCCTGCAAAGTGAGCAGAAGAAACACCAATGGGACTTGTCAATTTCTTGGAAATAGACTTGTCTCATGGTCATGCAAGAAACAAGGATCGGTTGCAAACTCCACCACAGAGGCATAATACATTGCTGCCAGCAGTTGTTGCTCTCAACTTCTATGGATGAAGCAACAACTAGTGGACTACAACATCAAGACCGAAATTGTCCAATTATGTGTGACAACACATCGCAATTTCGCTCCAAAATCCAAGTGATGCACTCGAAGACAAAGTACATTGATATCCGTTATCACTTCCTCAAAGATTATGTGGAGAAAGGTAACATCAGTCTGGAATACGTTCCAAGTGAGCATCAATTAGCTGACATTCTCACAAAGCCACTGGATGCCACCAGGTTTGCTTATTTAAGGAGAAATCTTGGTATGATTGATCCTACTGCTTATAATTCAATTTCATAAAATTTTTCTTTCATACCGGTAGACCTAGTTTTATACTGACCGGAAGACGTAACTTTCCCTTTAACGGAAGACTTAAAGGTTAGTGTCTCTACTTAGTCTATTTTACTTAAAGCGGTTTCTAAAGCAATAAAGGGGGTCAAGGGTAAAATCTTTTTAGAAAATATCTTAAGTTCTCGCTTTTGCGCTAAATTTTTTCTTTAAATAGACCTTGAACCGCCCTTTCCAAAACTTTATGAAACCCCTTTGTCTAAAATATTTCTCTCTCTATTCAAACCCTCTCTCTCTCTCTCTCTCTCTCCGTGCATCTGCTCTCTTCATTTCAAAATTCTTCTTGTTTCTTCTTCTCGTCGACATCAATGGTTTGTTCTTCTCTATTCTACTACTCATTATTTATCGTTTACTGTTTCATATTTCATCTATCAAGTAAATTGTTTTGGAATACAAAAGGTCGCTTTCGCGTAACTAACAGTATCCGCCATTGATGTTCTTCAAAACCTAGAAACTAACAGTCTTTTATATGCTTTGAATACTTATTCTTTTTTAGAAATCTTCTGTTATGTGTTTCTCTGGTTTGCTTACCCTAAACATGCTAGGGTTTCAAGTTTTCTTTTCGAAAATTTTTAAATAATCTCAGAAAAACTTGAAATCTTTGCTTGTTTAACATATGTGGTAAAAAGCCCTAATTTCTGACTGCATTTCTTTCAGGCAAAATCATCGAAATCAAAGCGTGACAACAGGAAGGAGCTAGACCCTGAAAAGGACATTCCTCCGAGTTTGGACGTCAACCTTCCGGGATATCCTACTTTTCCCGCTGCTCACGATGTCATCGTAGCCCTGGACCCGAAACTTTATATACCCGGAATGTGCATAGACCTCCAATCTGTCTGCACTATTGCCGGCGGTGTAAAGGCCTGCGAAGACATGAACGCTTCGGGGATTCTTCCTCTCTTCTGCCTCAACGACAAGAACTACAATATTTTCTTGGCTGAAGAGTTCTACGAAAGGATGGAGCTCAAAAATAAAAATGCTCTGCGTGGATGGATTAGAGGCCGTCCTATCTCCATCACCGCTAAGACCATCTCCACCATTATTGGTGTGCATTTCGGTGGTGCTCTTGAATCGACAATAGCTGAGGCTGATCACGCCTGGGAAGCAATGAGGGGTGTCGATACCCCAAGGGAACCTCAAGGGAAGATGCTGAGGAATCTTTTCCCATTCGACGCATCGCTCGAGCCACCGACGACAAGGGGTCATTGCTCAAAAGTGGTGCACATGATATGTTCACGCGACGCCAGCTGAATCTTACAAGTGTCGCCTACCTTCGCACTGCCTCAACATCGGCACTATTATCTTCAACGAACTCAAGTAGTGGGTAGAAAGAGTTAAGAACAACCCCACCTGCAAACGGCCATTTGTCAGGTTGATCAACGCTCTCTTTCGAGACACAGAAAAGGTCAACTCTTCCTTAAAGGAAGATGAGCTTATAGTGGTGGCCAAGGAAAAACAGCTAACTGCTTCGTTCTTCAACAAGTATACTGAATACGAGAACAAGCGAAGGCTGCAGAAAGGTCTTCCGCCCGTCTCCATCGCCAAAATTGTTAAGCCGGTGCCTATCATAGTTACACGCTTTAACATGGAAGCATATGAAGCAACTAGCAAGACCTTCAAGAAGGCTTTTGCAAAATTTGATGACCAAGTTGATAAGTCCCTCCATCAACAAGCCAAAGATCTGGCTGATCGGGAAGAGCAGCTATTACGGTCCAAGCAGAAAGCCAAGGCCAAAAAGGCTCGAGCGGAAGAAGTAGCAACTGAGGAGCAGCAGGCTAAATGGATAAGGAAGGAGCTAAAGGAAGGCCAAAAGGAAAGATCGCGGTGTTTTTCCTCCGCCGGACGCCTCCATCACCATCACCAGCCCAACCAACCCAAACTCAGCCAGCACCAGCCAAACCAACTACCTCCTTTACCCATCCTTCTCCTAAAACCAAACGACCACCATCACCTTCACCTGCACCCTCGCCTAAACCAAAACGTAGGCGACTACGTAAAACCTTTGAAGACCAGACACCTGCAGACATTCCCACCTCTACCGATGAAGCAGCCGAACCCCCTATTCAGTTGCTAAGGAAGAAAAGGAGGTCAGCCGGCACCAAGTCCTCTACCGCAAACCATTAACCTCTACTCGCCCAACCATCTACCGACACCAAACCCCTACCGCTGAACAACCCTCTACCGTTAACCAAACCTCTACTGCCACACCAAGCCAACCTATTCCTACTGAGTCATTTACTCAGAGGACTTCACCCCCTCCGGAGGAGTCTATCCCTCAAGAGGAGCCTCACAGACAGGAGGAGCCTACCCGAACCCCAACTCCTCCTCCTCCTCCTTCACCCTTCAACTACTCTCCTAACCCATCTACCCCTACCTCACCTCATCAAACTCAAACCACCTCATCAACACCATCACAGCCAACCCAACTCCCTCCTACCAAACCAATAGACTCTCGCCGCCAAATTCCCTGCTTGAACTTTCATCAAGAATAAATATATTCTCCCCCCAGATCAACCTCAACCCCAACCTCACCTTCGCAAACCCAAATCCCTCTTCTATCCTGGCCCCTCTTTCTGGTTCTCCACCGACCCTTTACATGAATCCTCAATAGTCAGTGAAAATTCTGACACTGACATTGAGTTAGATTCTCCACCAACCCCTCCTCCCCCTCCACCACAAACCATCTCCTCTTCTACCAACACCATTCCAACCCAAGACTCCACCTCTTCCGACTCCATCACTCCACCCTCTCCAATGTACTCTTCCGGCCCTTGTCCCCGGCCGCCTCCTCTCGCCGCATCGCTCACATTCACATTGGCCAGAACCTCTTCCTCTCTCACCTACCAATGCCGAAATTTTGTTTCTACTGACGCTATCTGCGATGAACGGTTAGGCGAGCTCACAAGCATCACTACCGCCATCCGAAATCGCCATCGCAAGGCCCAAGGCCAACCGAATCAACTGCCGCTTCTTCGCCAATTCCAAGAAGATGTATGGACTGCTTGGATGATGAGACACGAGTTTACTGACGCCAAGATCAACGCCGAAGCTCAACGTGATGAATGTGTCCGCTATGCTCATCCCTCTCTTCTACGAAGTTGTTCCATGCTATCACACTTCATCTCTCAGAACACCGCCCACCCGCCCTAGAGCTCAACAACTTAGCTCGCGACTCGCTCATGACATAATGAATGCTCTGCGTGATCGTGATCCGCCATCACGAGGAGAAGCAAATGAAGTCTATCAACCGAATGCTTATGGAAGAGAACAATGTCTTCATGAAGAACTCGACTACCGCCTCGCTCCACCGCACTTCCCACGATACCGATGACGAATACGCTCAAGAACCTAAGAGCTAGAGTGACAAATAGGGAGAAAGAAGGAGTCAGACAAAGGAAAAGGAAAAGACCGTGGTAAATCAGATCTCGTTTTCCCTTAACCTCAGATCTATCTTTATTTTAAAACTCAGAAAAATTAAACTCGCTTATAATACGTAAGATTAATTGCCTTTCAAAATTATCGCTTACAATTTTTGTTCTTTCACTTATAGTAAATTCGCTTAGAATTTAAACACTAAGTTTAAATTTATTTAAAACTAATTGCTACTAACTGTGCTGCTTCTATGATTTCCCTTACTTTGCGTGCACTTAGATTAGTCTTTACACTTGAAGTGCTCTACTATTTGATAGAGGCATGTCTTCCGTTATAAAATTAATAAATTCTCTTAGACATGTTATTATCTATCACATAGCCTGTTATAGCCCTCATTTGTAGTAATGATGACCGTATATAAATAGGAGGAGATTGTTGATACTTTGTATTTAGATTTATATATGCTCATACATTACACTAGTTTTATACA
>CM028377.1:7584189-7760172 GCA_013146195.2 Codonopsis lanceolata | reverse complement strand
AAAAGCTCGCAAGACGATGAGCTGGTTTGCTTCAACTGTAGAAAGCCTGGTCATTTTGCTTCATCTTTTGCTTATGTAAAGTTTGCTTCATGACTAATACAAGCTCTGAAAAGAAAGACATATGGTACCTGGACAGTGGTTGTTCTAGACACATAACTGAACTTAAATCTTCTTCCAAATATATTTGAAGCAAAGGTCCTCTTTTCATCGCTTAATTTTTGCAAATGCTTAGGTCATCTGTTTCATGAATGCCAACGAAATCCATCATAAAGCCTACTGGATTTTCTATCCCAAAAGTAAGGCAAGTATGGATTCCGAAAAGTTGCTAACCATCTGGACCCAAAAAGAAAATAAAGGGAACCATGATCTTCTGATCTCTTAATTACATGTCTACTTCGTGGCTGATACAAGCTCAGAAAAGAAAGACGATGGTACCTAGACAGTTGTTTGTTCTAGACACATGACTGGAACTCAAGTCTTCTTTAAATATATTTTGTTAAGGTCCTCTGTTATTTTCGGTGATAACGTGAGAGGAAGCACCATCGGCTATGGATCAATCATTCGTGGAAATCTTTCTATGGAAAAGTATCTCTAGTAGAAGGTTTGAAGCATAATTTGTTGAGTATTTCTCCACCGACAAAGGTCTCATATGTCAATTCTCATCAAATAAATACGACATAAAGGATCCAGAGTCGTGCTCCACTTTGGTGACTGAATATAGACAAGGAAATGTCTATGTGATAGATTTGAATGCCTATGAGAAGACTGTCAATCTATGTCTTATGGCTAACTCGCTCAAGACAAAGTTGGCTTTGGCAATGCCGCCTTAGTCATCGAACTTCAAATACTTATCAAAGCTATCCAAAGAAGGCTTGGTGAGAGGGATGCCAAAGTTTCATTGATCACGACTGTATGCAAAGCTTGTCGCCAGGGAAGCTTTCAAAAGCCTCCATCAAGAGCAAACCAGACTCGCAACTACAAGACCTTTGCAACTCCTTCACATGGATCTCTTCGGCTTGTGACTACTATCGCCTACTGTGGTCACGCATACACTCTAGTCGTAGTAGATGACTATACAAGATACACTTGGACGTAGATGATGTCTTCCAAAGATCACACATTTGACATTCTTACACTATGTTTAGAAGACTACAGACACAAAGCTCGACGACATCAATGATGTTCGATCAAACAATGGAACCGAATTCACAAACAATGGAATAACCAAGTATTGTCATGACCATGGCATCGATCATAACTTCTCTCATTGGCCGAACTCCACAGAGTGACGTGAGCGTAAAAAGAAAACGAGAACACTTATCAAGCCGCAAGACTATGTTGTCGATGCAAAATTGCCCAAACACTTCAAGCGAAGCCATCAATCTGCATCGCTTCACTCGAATAGGTCCCTCGATCAACAAATTTCACGGTAAAACACCTTATGAACTTTGGAGAGGTAAAACTCCAAACATTGAATTTTTCAAAATCTCCTGAGATGTTTTGTAGTATATAATGGTAATGATTATAGAAACAAATTTGATACTAAAGCCGGTGAAGGAGTTTTTCTGGCTATGCCTTACATTCCAAAGTTTATAGGGTTTTCAATAAACGCCTTTAAAAATTGTTGAGTCTATACACGTTTCATTTGATGAATTTGATTTTAGAGCCACATGTGGCTCCAAATGTTGCTGATGACTTTGTTAATGTTGAGTTATGAACATTTCAAGCCTCAACTCCTTATACTTTGAATTCCACACCAACAACCCACTCAAATATCCCCGACCATCATTTCTTAAATGAACCACCAGAAGACCTTAACTCTACTCACGAAAACATCAATCCCGAGCTTATATCTTCTGAACCTCAAAATCCCACTCTTCAACTCACCTATGAACCTATTTATAAACATCACCCTTAACAAGAAACAACTAACTTTCCTCATAGTCCTCCCCACGAACCACATCATGAAGAACCAAGCAGGTGAATCATATTCCTGGCCATTAAGAGAATGTGAGATCACCCATTTCTCAAATCATTGGTGACATTCATTTAGGTTTCTGACTAGAAGATCTTCTAGAAGTGAATACATGTTATGTGTTGCATTTGTCTCAAAAGATGAAGCAAGAAGATTGATGAAGCTTTACAAGACCCAAGTTGGCTAGAAGCTATACAAGAGGAACTTCAACAATTTGGAAGATGTCAAGTATGGAAGCTTGTCCCAAGACCAGCTGATCATACTATCATTGGGACAAAATTGGTGTTCGGAAACAAGAAGGATGAAGACGGAACGCCATAAGGAAGAAAGCCGGACTTGATGCACAAGGATATCGACAAGAAAAAAACATCGACTACGATGAAACCTTTGCTCCATTAGCAGGTTAGAAGTCATTAGAATCTTTCTCGCCTATGCTACATACAAAGATTTTGTAGTATATCGATGGACGCCAAAAGCGCTTTCCTTAACGGAGATCTTCAAGAGACAGGTTCTATGTCACTCAACCTCCGTGTTTCGTGAAAAAGGAAAGAGACGCATGTCTACAAGCTTAAGAAAGCCCTTTACTAGGTGCCTTAAGCAAGCACCATGTGCCTCGGTATGAAACACTCTTCAAGTTCTTAATAGAACAAGGATTTGCGCGAGAAAAGATCAACACTACTCTCTTCATTCTCAAGCACAAAGGTCATTCGCTGCTGGTGCAAATATACGTCGACGATATCATCTTTGGCTCTACAAATGGGAAATTGTGCAAGCGATTTAAGAGTCTTATGACTGGGAAGTTTCAGATGAGCATGATGGGTGAGCTCACCTTCTTCCTAGACTTCAAATTCAATAATCAAACAAAGGAATCTTCATAAGTCAATCCAAGTATGCCAAGGAACTGGTCAAGAAATTTGGATTGGAATTGACTAACACCTTTGATACACCCATGGCTGCAAAGTACAAATTAACGAAAGATCTACAAGGAAAGAAAGTGGATATCACTCTATATCGAGGAATCATTGGATCTCTGCTCTATCTTACCACCTGCAGATAGAGCTGTCAGATACCCGGCCCGGCCCGAGCCCGGCGGGCTTCACTTAACACTGGGTCGGGCCTAAACATGAGCGGGCCTAGTAAAAGTCAAGCCCAGCCCATGTGTACTTCGGACCTATGGGCCAAAACAAACTATTTTTTTTAATTCAAAAAACTCACAAATTAAGTAATAAAAATTATATAACACATCATAACTTCAAACACAAACTTACTTACTAATCTAGCTTACATAATTACAAAGCACTAGATATAATACTTCTCAGCCTTTAAGTCACAATTTGTGCCAAAAAACGGATAAAGTAGTCATTTTCAAGTGCCAAATCGTGTACAATCAGTACACAAGATACAGTGAGTAGGCCACTTTTTATTGTATAATGTATAACAACAAGCTATGACTAATTTTAGTATTTAGACGGTGATCCTAGGCCGTGACTAATTTTAAAACAGTTGCACTGCAATACATGTGATATAAAGTAGATTAATAGATTAATAATTAGGGTGTATATTTTTGAGTAAAGTAGATTAATGGTGATACTGTGAATATGTGAATGTGATAGCATAGCAATAGAATAACACTGAATACGTGAATAGTACTGATAGGCTTTTTTTAAGTTTTTGCCTTTTGGGCTTTTTAAATAATTAAGTTTATTGTTTAGTGTTTAGTCATTTACTCACTTCAAGGCCACTTCACCGGTTTAAGGTTTTCATTCTTTCAACATTTATTTCGGTCGGGCCTGCTACGGGTTTTATATATCCGGCCGCTCACAACCCACGGGCCTATCGTGCCGGGCCAATGAGGCCCGGTTTTTCCTGCCTTCTAAATCAAGCCCAGCCCTCAAATTTCTGGTGGGTGGACCGGCCTACGGGCCTGCTCGATTTTGACAAAGACTACCGCACTGATATATGTATGTTGTTGGGGTATGTGTCGATTTCAAGCTGCACTCGTGAGTCACATCTTCTAGTAGTCAAGAGAATCATCAAGTATGTATCAGATACCACCAACTTAGGTATCTGGTACCCAAGAGAATCATCCTTCAACTTAGTTGGCTACTCAAACGCAGATTATGCTGGCTGCCAAGTGGATAGGAAGAGCACAAGTAGGACTTGTCAATTCCTAAGAGGCATGCTTGTCTCATGGGCTAGCAAGAAATAAGCATCAGTTTACAACTCCACCACCAAGCGTAATACATAGCTTTGGAAGCCGCCGCCAACCGCTTTGGATCAAACAAATTGGTTGACTATGACATCAAGGTTGCATATTGTCCAATCATGTGTGACAACATTTCAACAATCTCTATCACCTACAATCCCGTGATGCACTCCAAGACAAAGCATATCGATGTTCGATATCACTTTCTAAGGGATAATGTAGAAAAGAGAAATATAAGTATGAATTACATTTCAACAGAATATCAATTAGCAGACATCTTCAGTAAGGCACTTGAGGCCGACAAGTTTGCTTATCTAAGGGGAGAGCTTGGTATGCTCAACCCAACTGCTTAATATTAATTTAATTATTTATTTCAGTTTAAATTATTGAGCAAACTTGATATTGTGTTTAAGTAGACTTGACATTAGAAAATAAAAGTAAGGCTATTTAATTGAAGATGGAGGTAAGTTTTTTTTACTCTTACTTTAATAGGGATATTTGTGAAAATAGTGAGGGATTAATCTTAAAAATTGGTTGAAATATTTTTCAAAAAGTTACTTTGACCACCCTAAGTCGTCTATTGTCGTTTCATGGGTCAGCCGTCTGAATTCAAGTCTTTTCAACTTTTCAGCCGACTGACATCACACTTTTTCATTAGTAAGCACCTCAACCGCTAATTTCAAAATCACTTTTCCGAAAAAATTTCATCTCCCAAAACTGTCTCTCCCTCTCTTCTCTCACGAAAATCCTCTCCTAGTCCTCGGTTCGCATATGAAATTCTGCAAAGATCTCTTCAATTATTCCCTCATTCATCTACATTCTCTCGAATGGTAAGATTAATCTAACCCAGAATCGCTTATTTGGTAAAAATTTCATATTTATTGCTTTGATATTTCCATTTTCCTGATTTGGGGTTTTTGTGTTTGATAAATCTAACATTATTAACTGTTGAAGAGATATCCCTAAAAGTTTATTGATTTTTCTCTTCAGAAGACTGTCGAAATATTTCAATCTCTTGACTTAAACTCCATGTATCTTTCTAGATTGACAATTTCATATGCTCATTCAAATTTTGCCCTAATTTGTCTTTCAAAATTTTAGGCAGGTACTTGATCTTCTTCACTTGCAGCTAAATCTACACCGCTCAAGCTCCGACTCTCAAGCTCTAATTCCAAAGCTTCCTTCTACTATGTATCACCCAGAATGTGTATTGATGCACCCTCTGTGAGAGCTTACGCCACTGGTGTCAAGGTCACTAATGACCTCAACCAATCTGGGCTGCTGCCCCTATTTATGCTTGAAGACACTGATTATAGCAACTTATTGGCTGAAGAATTTTATCAGCGTGTATCTATTAACGAGTCCAGAACCTCTATTTCTGGTGTCGTTCGCACTGTCTCCATCACAATCACAGCCTCCCGCATCGCCAAGGTTATTGGCATGGAATTCGACGGCCCCACCAAACTTACTACCACTGAGAAGGACTTAGCTTGGTCCTATATGCGAGGTGAAAACACCCCCAGGGAGCCTCAGGCCAAAATGAAGCACATATTCTTCGAAGATGATGTCTACTACATCAGCCATCTCTTCGATAAGAGCTTGATTTTCAAGAATGACACTCATGATGTCATGACTGCTGACCAGTTGGAGTACACTGCATCAGTCATTCTCAACATACGCTTCAACTGGGCTGAGATTATCTTCGACCTTTTGTGTGATGCTGTCAAAGCCTCCATCTCAGAAAAGGCCCTTTGTCAGGCTCAGCAACACCCTTCTCCGCAACAACCGCTCCTTCATCACTAGCATGGTGAACTTTGATATCATGAAGGTGTCCAAGGCAATTCAATTCACCAGTATTTTCATCATCATCACCCACAAACTGAGGAATAAGCGGCTTGAACAACAAGGGATTCCCCCTCAACTTCTAGTGCATGCCCTCAATCCTCCACCTCTAATGGTTCTGAAGATAAATCCAGAGACTACAATGGATGCCTTCATTGCCAAGCAGCTTGATCAAAAGCTGAAGAAGGATACTATTACAGAAGGCTGCTCTAGCAAGTATGCTGGGGAATCATCGGCTATTCCTCCTCTTCCCACTAAGAAGTCCAAAAGACAACACTCTGCTGTTAAGGAGAAGCTTGCTGCAAAGAAGAAGAAGAAGGCTTCTTCAAACACCGCGTCGCCATACCGATTCCTTCTATATCCTCCTCTACCGCTGCCAAGAAAAAGCTGCTCGCTCAACTACTGTGCTCCCATACCGTAAGAGATTCAAGCCGAGCTAGATCCCGCCTCTTCGCTCTCACAAACATAAGTCCAAACCTGCTCAACCCTCTGAACCCTTCTTTCTCTTTGATGGTCCTTCCACTTCTCCTGTTTCTTATACTTCTCCTCCGCTTTCCTCTTCAACAGACCCTGATGTTGTTGGGAAGAAGCCTTATGAACCCTGCTCTCCCATTTCTTCAACAATCCCTGTTGTTGTTGAGGAGGAGCCTTTTTCACCCCTTCGTAAGAAGAAGAAACGCCGACTTCACAAGAAGTCTATGGCTGTCAAACCTACTTCTCCTCCCTCATCCTCTGTAGAACCAATTTCTTCTCTTCTCCCCGATCACTTTTTCACCATCGTACCTTCCTCTTCTTCTTCCTCATCCTACCACATGCCCGAAGCCTTATCTTTTATAGACCCTCCCATCTCTCTCTCCATAACCAAACTATCTTTCTACCGTAACTATACCCACTTATCACTCACTTTCTCAAACCCATCTTTCTTTCTTGCGACCTTTACCAAATTCTATTCCCATCCATCTCCTCTGCCACCTATAAGTTCCTTTTTGAACTTATCTCCATCACTGACCTTCTCGACCCTCCTCCTCCAAACTTTATCCTTCTTCCCGAATCAATATTTCCTCCATCTTTCCTTGAACCTTCTTCTCTTCCTTCCTCTCCCCCTGTTAGTGATTCCGACACAGATATGGAGCTCGATCCAAAACCTTCTACTTCTCCTCCACAACCACATCTTGCTGGTCCTTCTGCTTCCACCTCTTCTAATCCTCCCCTTCCTAACTCTGTTGAGGACTTCATCCACATCAAACTTAACCCCAACTTCATCCCATCCAACTCTGCTGACCCAACTCTCCTTGACCTCCTTCGAGCCAATCAAGCCTAACTTGAGCGTCTCAATGGCACGGTCTCATCCATGACCCAGCAGATCGAAGTTATTAACTATGGCTTAAATGCCACCCATGCCACAATTTTTGATCTTGGCAAGATCGTCAAGCAGCTTGTCAACGACACTGCTCAGGCCTTTACCTCCCACAGATTCCTTGTCCAAGATCAGCAAGAATCCTTGATCAGCATGCTCCACTCACAGCAAGTCAGCATCCGCCATCTCTTCGATGAGCTCAGAACTTCTCTGGCCCGAGCTGTCATTGCCAATCATGTCGAAAGCGACTTCACTGATGTTCTCCATGCGGAACGTGCCAACCAGAGAGTTGCTGATGCCGATCAAAGACGGGTTGCTGCCATCAGGGAGGAGAGAGCTACACATCTTTTGAACCAAGCACTGATCGAAGAACAGAACTGACTAAGAGAGAGATTACATGACCGCATCAGAATTTGGGTTGGTGTCTACTTGGAACGACTTCGATCACAACCCAACCTATTCTGACTTGGTATAATTCTTTAGGCTCTTCTGATCTACTTTATGGTTCAACTCTGATTTTGAAAAACTCTGCTGTTAAACAACTTGTTTAACTTACAAAAGCTATTTAAGTTTTGGATCATGACTGGTTATTATCTACTTATTTAGTTATCATATCCATTTAAACTTCACGATTAAATTCTCAAACTACTAACCATTTGTTATTTTTTGAAGTTTAAACTCTGCTTGACTTTTTACTTGTTATTCACTTCTTATCTTGTATGTACTTAGTTTAACAATCTCTCTACTAAGACTACTGTTATGAGAGATATGTCTGTTATCATTTATAAAACTCTCTTTTGAGACATGCTATTATCTCAGTGCACGTTAATAGTAGCTGAGATGATGACATCATCCAAATAGGAGGAGACTGTTGACCCTCACAGGTTCTAGATTTGGTTGAGTCATCCTCTAATTCTATTGAACAATGGCTAAAAGGTCTGCGTACCTATTAGTGTGGTATGGTAACTGTCTTTAGAATCAAGGGTGTAAAAGAATAGTCTAGTGTTAGTTTCTCTAAAAGGCGCAGACAAGCAGGCTTCAACAGCAGCCTTGAAAGCACAACTCATCAGCAGACTTCTAAGTATGCTCAGCTCCAGAATGATGCTCAGTCAAACACGTGAATTTAGATTATATTATTTGATCTAGACATTTTATATCTAGTCAAATAATATTTGAATTTCATTTCATCAGATTTCCCTCCTAAAAGGTCAACTATGTCATTGGCTGACCACAAATAGATGTACATATTATATGTTCATCCTGTCGACTGAATTATGAAGTCTGAAAACATTACCTCTTTTGGCTAAGAAGACTTTAAAGATGTAACGTCTGCAAGCTGCAAAATTACTTTGTTTGGTATGAGGTTATACAACACTGCATCTCTGATAACAATCTCGCCGTACTCATTCCACAAGGCGCCGAATTGCATTTAATGCATTATAACGTTGGACACATCCTCTCCATTTTGAAATCCAACGATCCTGATGATCCCTTGTAGTATATATTCAAGACTTGAAGATTTGAACAACATACATCTCTTACACATTCAATACTCAAGTTTCATCTTCAATGCATAAGTATTCAAGAGATCAAAGGACAAGAACTAACACTTCAACAAACTTCCCGAAGCTGCAGATCTACCTGTCACGATTCATTATCAGCTTCTTCTAGTTTGCTATTAACTGTTCTTTACTTTAGCACTTGAGAAAACAATTATTCATTGATTGTTTCTCTCATCTTTATACACTGGTTAAAAATTATTTTGTACACGATCCATTAGAGATCTATTTTTCTCACCTAGTGGATAAACAAGTGCACCTTTCAAAATCCAAAACTAACCACTTTGGTAGTGGACGTAGTAGTTTTTACAGTACGAACCACTTCTACATCCTTGCGCATCATTATGTTTGAATCATCTCTTTGAACTTATTCTGAACTGCTTTAGCTTTTCTACCTAATTCTGCTGCCCTAACACTTCTTAAGAGTTAGTCATTTTCAAAAGGAGAAAACACTTTGAAAAGATTTTAAAGCATTTTTAAAAATACTACTAGGCTATTCAACCCTTCCTTCTAGCCTAGATTGAGCCTATTTGGGACTAACAAAGGGTGTGAGTTGTAACTTTGGACCAAAAAAGTATTAGTAGAAATCAAGATGCTGAGGAGTCTTTCATCAATTGGCCATAACTTTTGATCCCAGATGAACTACGGGACCCGCCGCTATCAAATCGAAGCTCTCGACGAGATCTACAAGACACGTTGGGTATAACCCGTGATGAGTTCGTTTTAAGCCCAAAAAAATGTTGTTTAAGCACTATTACAAGATATGGAAGATTTTCGAGTTTTTCGTCATTTTTGTTTATTTATTCCTTTTAGGGTTTGAATTGTTTTAGGGCTATAAATATCCTTTTAAACGTTTTATTAGACATTTTTTTAATTAATACTCTCTCATTCTCAAATTATTGTCATGTTTTCATTTTTGTCCGTCCTAAAATAATTGTCTTGTTTAAAACTCTCATTTTTAGGAAAACAATTTTACCACTTTACCCTTACTTTTTCATCATACTTTAATTAGGAGCTACATACACATGAGTTTTAAAGTAAACTACATATCATACTAATATTAATAATCTAGTTAAAATGTGTTTTCTTAAATCATGTGCCAAGTCCAGTAAGACAATAATTTAGGGAAAGAGGGAGAACATAGTTTCTTTTTTCATACTCTCTCCGTCCTTAAATAATCGTCCTAGTTGACCCGGTGTATAGTTTAAGAAAAAACAATTGACTTGATTATTTATATTGGTTTAATGTGTAGTTTCCTTTAAAGCTCATGTGTCTGTGACCCATAATTAAAGTAGAGTGAAAAAATAAGGATAAAGTTATAAAAATGATGTTTTAAAAAGGTAAATTTCAAACTGAATAATTATTTTGAGACGAACGAAAAAGAAAAAAAGACGATAATTTATGAACGAATGGAGTATGTTTTTGTGCGAAATCCTAAAACTTCGTAAGCTTGTTGAAGAATTTCTACCGAATAAAAAAATGGGGAAATGAGAAAGAAAGGCCGTTGTCACTCAATCAACTACTAAAAAGATTGCCTCAAAATCAACAAACTAGTTTGTGTAAACTGTAACGTTTACTTGAATTTAGAAATGGCCAAGTCAACTAGTCAAGCCGCCGTAGGACCCACATGACTCATGGTTGTGAGTGAGTCGTCGTCCTTTTCTTTTGGTGGGATACAGACATACGGTTGACATCTTCTTTGTTTCTTTGTCTGCTGGAGCTTGGAGTATTCGTTTTTCTACTTTTTAAGATTTAAGAAAAAATGTGATATTTTCTTTTAATTTTTTATGAAAATATTTTTATTTTTCTATTTTTTCTTACCACTTTAAGGACATTATATTTTATATCAATATTTATAATATATGTAATTAAATTTTCTTAATTTATATACTTAATCAAACATGATGATAATTTAAAAATAAAGAAAATATAATTATTAATTTGGTGCTTTTAAGTTTTAAGTGTTCTGAGAAGATATTTTATGGTTTTGAAACTAATATTTCATGTATGCAACATGTATCACGATTAGTAGCTTTTATATTATAATGTGTTAATAATACGAATTATATTTTTTTTTTGCCACTTTATCACTATAATTTGATGCTATTGATCGTGATAAAAATTGAGATAAAAATAATAATTTTTCCTTGAAGTGGGTGTCACTCTCAAGACACCCTACCTTTTTTTTATTTTTTATATTGCCACTTTTCAACCCTTCTTTTACCATTTAGTAAGACTGGCTTGACAATAATTACCCACACGGCCAAACCATCGGTTTTTTATTTGTCCCAAATGTATGTCCGAATTAAAATTCGTGTACAGTGAAGAAAATTATGCAAACTTGATGTACAGATTTCTTTATGAGTTATTTATTATAGTGATAAGAGTAATTGTGAAAATGTGTTATATTACGTGAGAATATCAAAATCATATATTTATTTCTCCAATTTAATGTTTGGATGAATAAATTGTACTCCCTCCGTCCCATATAAATTATCGTTTCTTTTTTTTGTAAAATAATTGTCCTTTGAAATTTACCTTTTAGAACATCACGCTTACTCACTAATTACTACACATTTACACACTCTCTACTTTAATTATGGACCACATATATATGTACATTAAAGGAAATTACACATTAAATCAATATAAATAATCAAGTCAATTACATTTTCTTAAATAGATCAAAGTAGGAATATTTATCTGGGACGGATGAAGTAGATGATTAAAGTCTGATGTTGAAAATGAGTTTGTCATATTTGTGAAAATATCAAAGACTTAAGTTGTTTAAATACAAGTGTCTTATGTGTAAGATGTAAGCTTATGTAGAGTAGAGTCTTTAATTCGTGCATGCCTGGGGGAGGTGCGAATCATGATCCAATTAGTCTTTGGGCTACCAAACTCATAAGCGAGCACGTCCTTGCGGACACGAATTTCAAACCAAATTTACCTATTCAAAAAACTCACGTTTTGTTATTTTTTCATTTAGTAACTTCAACATTCAATACTGTGATTGATTGCAAAATCAATGCAATCTTAATTGCTATAACTTTTAATTTTGTGTTTAATAGGCAAATCGAAAACGGTTTTTCGACTTCCTCCCAAACACTATTGCATTTGCATTTTGTTTGAGCGATTTCCTTTGGCCTCTTGTTATCGTTGGTGATTGAGTCCAAACACAAGTTCAGTTCGTTGGAATCTTAAGTGCAAACATCCCCTGGTTCTCCATTGTATCTTGGGAAATAATCATTCATACTAGCTTCTAAGCACTTGCAAGAAAAGACTAAACTTAGTTTAACATAGGTCTCAGACCAACAGACTTTAGTTCCACTTTAGAAACCTCCATTGGTAGACTTTAATAATATTACAACAAACTTCAGCAGTCTTTCATGCACACCTATAAGCTTTCCAACAGCTCTAGTGTACACCAGCAACAGCAACATACTAGTACACACCAGTAGACTTGGTACACAACAAACTTCGGTGCATACCAACAGTCTTCAATAGCTTAGCATCAGCAGCCTTTGTACACCAGATTTCTTCAGCAATCTTGCTCCAGTCAAGCAAACTTCAAAGCAATAACAATTTAATTGTTTCTTTATTATGTAATTATATAGATATTTCCCCAAATTCTTTGTAACAATGTATTCATTAAGTGGGCTACTTGATTGGTTCTAGTTCTACATTACACTTTTGAATTAGAGGTTGAATAGTTTACTTGTTGCTCACTTAGATGGAGACGGATTTTGAAAGCTAAAACCACTTCTGTATGGCCTATTAGTTATTATTCCCTCATTTCCATCCAATGATTACATGTTTGAAAAGTTTAATTATTAAGGGATATATAACTAGTATTAAACATGATTATACTTACAAAAATGCTTGATCATTATTAATATGCTAATAGCAAATGTGAGAATGAGGGATAATAAACATAATTTTTGAAAGTGGACTTTTAAAATGAAACATCTCAAAATAGTATGATGGACTATTTGCCCGTAATGATTTGATCTAACAGGGCTAATATTAAAGTTTGTAATAATACAATAAGCTCAAACTCGTACTATCGTACCTCTATTATATATTGTATCAATTTTAGAATGTAATAAGGGTAAGGTATAAATTCTTTTGATCATTGTGCTAAACTTGTTAATAAGTGCTAAATGCTTTAAAGAAATTTATATCTATTAATAGACCTTAATTAAAACCCATTGATAGAACAACAATTTAATTTTATATTTTAGGCATATTCCACCCTTCAACTTAATTCTCCATTTTAAATTTGACCAAAATCGTTAATTTCGTTGGCACACATAACATATACTTTTATTTTACATTAGCTATTTCAGCTAATAATGTAAAAATGATGATGAGTATTATTAGAGGTGACAATGGAGCATGCTGAACACTATGAGCGGTGCGCATGTGGTTGTGGGCTCAAAATCAAATAGGAAGGACGGGTAAGTAAATACTGAATTGATAACACATTAAACAATTAATATAAAATTATTAAATAAAACAAACATTACAAAAAAAAGAATCATTTCAACCGAAAGAGAATAGATGGGGGGCGAGGGAGAAGAGAAGAAAAGAAACAGCCTCTCTCCAGTCAATCCCGCAGGATCTTCTTTACATCGAAGGGCCTTTTTATGATACTAATTACAAGTTTAGGTCATCTTTTCAATTTATTTACTCTATTTGAGTCAAAAAAAATTCAATGCAGATCCCGTACAAAATTCGGTATGTATAGTATTATAACATTACGACATGAAACACCGTATTTCGGGTTTACTTCTTCATCACAAATGTTTCCACTTCCTCACATTCTTCCCTATCTCTCTCTTCCACACTCATCTGCATCCTCGTTGACTTCACATATCTAGTCAAACCACCTTGGAATTCCACCACTTGTGACCACCAGGAGCATATATCCAGTATATATGTAGAGCCTGTACAAAATTTCCGTATATATAGTAACACATTACTAAGTATTAAATAGCATATATCGGGTTTATGTCTGTTTCGGAAATGTCGGAGTGGCGGTACGAGCCGGTGATACTTTTCGAATGCTTTTCCTTCTTCCTCACTCTCCGAATCCTCTTTGACTTCACCACATAATAAGTCATGCCACCAAGAACACCCGCCATCGTGACTGCCCCTATAACAGTAACAAGAATTGCCGCCCACCTATGGTGTCGTCCCACCACTATATAAGATGAAGCAATGAATGCCACTGTGGTGCAAACAGAGGCCAACCACATCAACTTGTTAATCACCTCAACAACCCGTCTCTCGGACTTTATCTCTCCTCTGACCACTGTGATTTGAACCACGACAACGGCCAATGAGGTAAACAGTGCGATCGCATTAAAAATGAAGAACACCTTAAATGAGGGGCTGCTGACCATCACTGCCATCCCAGTATCATCATCCCCCCCAGGAACGGTAAATATTGCAGCAAATGCAACTGTAGCAAACAGTACAGCCACCACAGTCACTGAGTTAGTAGCATTGTTGATCCCTTCCCTATGGAGCTTCCGAAGCTCCTTGGCAATCCCATTCATATTCTTATTTGTTTTTCGGGTTTGTTCAAGCTGGATATGAACATCATTTTTAATTTCTGACACAGTTTTCCTAAGCTCATCCCGTGGCTGGTTCAGTTCATTGGCTCTAACTGCGCCATAACGACCCAGACAATCCTTAAGTTCTGAGCTTTCTTCAGAGAGAGGGAGTCCTTCCACTATATCAAGGGCTGTTTTGTGATCTCTAGTTAACGCGTTCACATTTGTGTCACGTAAACGTAACAGCTCATTTACTATCTGCAATGCTTAAAAAGCTCTAAGATTAGAACAAGTATAGGCTTGAAATATGCCAACTCTTAGCCCAAATCTACAGAGGAAAACTAATGCAGATTTTTGGCTTAGCATCTATCCTCTCCATTCCACTCGAAGTATCCTTGTTTGAAATTAATCTTTTTTAAAGGATTACTCCTTTCGCTCCACCCAAAAAGTCCATGTGTGAAAAGTCTAATTATTAAATACTCCCTCCGTTCCGGGCAAAGAGTCCGCTATTCCATTTTGGGATGTTTCACTTAAAGAGTCCATTTTCAAAATTTAAGGTATAAAAGTGTCATTTTATTACTAATGAGTAAACTTTTAAATGGGGACTCTTTGCTCGGAATGGAGGAAGTAATATATAACTAGCAATAGAGTTGGTCATAATTACAAAAATGTTTGGGCATTATCATAAATATGTTAATATCAAATATGGAGGGTAACTTTGAAATGTAGTGGAGATTGTAGACATCATTTTTTAAAGTGGAGTCTTTAAGTGAAACATCGCAAAGTAGTGTAGTGGACTATTTGCTTGAAACGGAGGGAGCATAAAAGTTTTCCATGATACCCTTAATTCTAAGAATAAAAATAGCTTTTCTAATTTTAAGTTTAATGCTACAAGGGTGGAAATTCTGTATTACAAAATTTATTTGCTTTACTTTCCAAATAGGACTCTCTAAGTGGAACATCCCAAAAGAAAAGGTAGGTCTCTTTAAGTGGAAGAGAGACAGTAACTGCCAAGAGCTAACTCAGGTTTAAAAGACTCATTTTTAGAGGTGCAAATAATTGTTTACGTCGAGGTACGTCCATAGGTCGAAGTAATCATTACCTCTACACGCTTCTTCCGGGTGGCTACATGTAAAGCCGTGTTGCCAAACTTGTCTGGGAGCATAACTATAGCTGGATCTGCCTGAAGAAGCAACTTCACAACTTCACAACTTACCCCCTTTACAGCCATATGCAGTGCGGTCTGCCCTTTCTTATCAGTTCTTCGTGCTAGCTGTGGATCCTTCCCAAGTAATGCTTTGACAATATCTACATGCCCCTGTCGGGCAGCTAAATGTAATGCATTCTTCCCGTTGGATTTTGCTATCTCCAGCAAGCTAGAATCTTTTGATAGTAATTCATTGACTACAGCGACATGCCCTCTTGAGGCAGCAGATACAAGAGGAGTTGCATTTGATTGGCCAACTGTTTTGCTCAGATCTGGGTCATGATCTAGTAATAACTGCACGATGGCTGCATAAAGAGAATGATTAACTTCAGCTGGACTGCTACTAAGATGCTGGTCAAGAATATAACTGCATGCAATTCAAGAATCAAACCAAAAGGAAAAGAAGTAGTTGACAGTCATAGCTCTCAAGTCTCAACAATGAGAGCCGCAAAATTAGTCACTGATACTCAATGAAAGATGGTGGCATTTCCCCATGCTTATCAAAACCAAAAAGAACCAAAAAAAAAAAGGAAAGAAAAAGAAAGTGCCACAAAAACTTGGATTCCTTGTGAACAATGCAATTGCAATATTTAGCCAAAGTTTTCTTGTTTTTCATTAAAATTAGTAGCTTGATATGGCTAATCTTGAAGAAACCCGTAAGGGGGTTCGCATGGGCTTTCACCAAGTGTTAGAGCTCAAATTTGATCCATTCCCACACTCTCTAATTTTTTTAAAAAAAATAAAATTAATAAAAACAATCTAGTACAGAACGTCAGAATTGGGTCTTATACTTCTGTCAAATAAAGGTATTATACCCTCTTGCACTCTAAAGATGCCGCAGCTGACTAGCGAAAGGTGCCATGAAGCCAACCCCTAGAAATTGCGAAAAAGACTAACTTGCATCCAATATATACCCTCACGCAATCTGTTATCACACAAGCGACGGACGGCCCAGACCACACCACCACAACAGGGTGCTGAACCATCTCAAGCCAGTCAACATCATTTTCTATTTCCTGCTAGATGATATTTCAAGGTTGATGACAAGTAACCAACATTTAGCCGATCACCATTGCCCATAGACATTGTTAGCCACCTCTCATAACCCTTCTGATAAGGCAACATTTCCTTTTCTATAACGATTCAGCCACCAACTCGCTTTCTAAGATGGGTGGGGTTCTCAAACCAATCATGGGCATTGTATCCATCTTACTTCTATTTTCCAACTATGCTGAACTAATGGAGTCACTCAACTCCACATGACCTCAAAATATAGCCATAATCTATGCTAGGTGTATCAAAACCAACGAGAAGTCATTCGTCTAGGACAATGAATAAAATTCTTGTACTGAAGCGTTGTTCAAACATTATTGAGACTCAAATGAGGACAAATAACACCTCACCATGTGTGTAAGGCCCACATTTTCTTACGTCTTAGAGCATGCATTAATTTGTGAACAAACTAGTGTTGTTACTGTTGTACCCATAGATAAGTTAGCTAACTTCATAACCATGTAAGTGGTGTTGGCCAACTTCATCTACTTCTTGCAGTCAAGTCAAACTGTCCAAAGCACGCTAGAATATCTCCATCTCATCTTACCCTGATAATATGAAATGCATAGAGAGCTTTGAGATTCAAGTTTCCAAATGTGACCTGATACATTCTGATTTCGTGTGTCTGTGCATTTGCTTTTTGGCTGGTTTCCAGGGAGAATGATGACTCTGGATCGGCCGCGTGTATGAGAAGTGATTGGCAGTCGCACTTTGTTTTCTTTGCCTCTCAGCTCAAGAATATAGAAGCTGCCTCCTCTTTGATTGTTCTTTTCTAGAAGATATAGAAGTTTTTGTTGACTAGTATTGTGGTGAAAATAAAGCATCATGGGTAAGTCTATTACAGGACTGGTTTAGTAATTCTTTTTGCAGCCATGGTTTACTACGTTTGGGCTGAAAGGAATAACAATATCTGTAAGAGAGTTAGTTCCATAGAAGCTTAAGTGGTAACTAGAATATGTTTGACATCGAGACGAAGCTCTGCTGTAGTAATAAAACCCTATGGATAACCTAGGTTTTACAAACAAATCCATAAACTGTTGAGCATTCAATTTGTTTTCTTGATTTGTTTGTCTTGTAAGTAGGGGCTATACCGCACCTAGTAGAAGCAGTAATTCTTTATCTTTAAAATTGTTGGTCTAAATTATAGCAAGAGACAGAACAATATAACCCCCAATTGGTCTAAGTACATGAATGTTTGTTTTTCAAGTAAAATGCACCATCAAGATAAAGCTACAGACTACTAGTGAACCAGTGTTCAAGGAAGTCTTACAAGGTATACCTGAAAGCACTACTCACTGCTTCTATCCCGACTCCAAGGCGTCAGATTGGAACTAAACTTTCGTGGAACATATGGCTTCTGAAGCCAGTCTTTGGTGAAGGTCAGAAGCGAAATTTTCAAATGATATACTTAAGATGGTACCCAGACATTCAAGCTCAGCATATCAAGTTAAAGTGTCACCTTCTTATGTGCCTTGTGTTGGGCTAATCACGAGGGTTTTGCATGTGCTCAAACGAACAGTTTCAATTAGCATGGTTGTGGAAGCTAAAGTGTCACCTTCTTACGTGCTTTCTGTAGGGCTAATCATGAGGGTTGCTTTTAATGTGCTCAAGAGAACAGTTTAAATTAGCATAAATGGTTTTGGATCACTTTTCTTTTCCCAAATACAAGCCGGTTTGAAGCCTAAAGTGCATCTACATTCTGGCCTTATAAAAGCACCCATCACATTCCATCAATATAAACAGATAATGCATGCCTTCCTACTCATCTCTTTTATATGATTTGATCATTATATGCCCTGATTTAATTAAAAAATCAAATCAAAGGATCATTCCTTGCCTCCAAGCCCCAGTTGATATCAGCTACCCATATCTTCAATCAATGAGTTTCGAGTCAGAACAATTCCTTTGTGTCATTACCAACTACTTTGATCATGTGATGGTCACATGAATTATTACTCACTAAGATAATTCACATAATGAAAAGCAGATAACTTGAAACTATAACAAACAAAGCACATTTATAGAAATTATTACCTTGGTGACCTTGACTAGCAGCAATATGCAAAGGATCAAAACCAGAACGATTCTTCAACATAATCCCCTGTTTAGTTGTATGCCGCAACAACTCCTTCACCACATCAAAATGCCCTCTCTCTGCAGCTGTAAATAAAGCTGTCTCTCCCAACTCATTTACCTCATTCACCACCGCCTCTATAATTTCCGCCACCTCAGCATCAAACTCCGCCCCACTTAAGGTACTCAGCATCTGTTCATCAATCTCCCCAAGTATCTGCCTCACCACCGCCACGTCACCACGCTGGGCGGCCAAATGCAGCTCCGTGTCATTGTGCCGGCCAGTCACCTGTTTGACATACTTCTTCTTTCCCTGGTCAAACCGCTTGCCGGAATTCGATCCAACCAACGACTTTCCAGAATTGGAAACCACTAGCGCTTTTCCAGAATTTGATGCACATAATGTTTTACTGGAATTCGATACTACCAGTGCCGGTGCCCTAGGTGAGGGTGACGGAGATGGAAATTCAACGGCAAAGATTGAAGTTGGGGTTGACTTGAACCCTATTTCCAGATCCCTCTCATCTCCTTCACAATCAAACCACAATAACGTTCACAATTTATAAATTAATTAACTCCGCAATGAAAATTATAAAAAAAATATCAAATAGATAAAAATCAACGAGAATAAGAACGTTCAAAGGATTGGTGAATGACCTTCTTCAATGACGGTGTCCATTGACGATGAATGGGGAAATGAGGCCTATGAATTCATTGTTTTAATTATATTAGACGAGAGAGAAATGGGGAAAGTAGGGTTTTGGGGGACGGGGGTGACGCCTCGACGGAGTGGTCTCGACGATGCGGTCGTTAAGAATGTTTAGAAATTCCGGCAATTTGGCGCCAGTGGGCCTTACCATAATTAACGACCACTGTGTTTCTTTTTCTTTTCTTTTTTAATTTTTTTTAAAATTTTATTTATGCGATCTGTGTAACTGTAAGTACCGCCTCGGCTATACCGTTTAAGCGCGTGGACTTATTGCAAAATTTAATTCATATATATATATATATATATATATAAGACAAATATTTCACATTTCAATGTGCCGTTAACACGAAAACACAATATGGCACGCGAAACAATTTAATACTCCATCCGTTATAAAATTATTGTTTGGATTGATTTGGCGAACGGTTTAAAAAAATACATTTGACTAGATTATTAATATTAATTTGATGTGTAATTTACTTTAAAACTCATATGTATATGGTTCATAAATAAAGTAGGATGAAAAAGTAATGGCTAATTTCACCATTAGTCTCTGTAATTTGCAAAAGTCCATTAGCAGTTCATGTACAATGCAAATGCACGCCACAGACCAAATAGTGTAAATTTTGCATGCCGGTAGTCTCTAACCCTAACTCCGTTAACTAATGTGCGGCTAAGGGGGGCTATGTGTACCATCATCAAAACGAGGGGCCATATGAAAATTTTATTAGGTTACAGGTCTCAAAATATCACTCAGTCTCTTCTTGTTTCCGCCTTCGAGAGACTTCGACTCTCTGGCGACTGCGACGACGCCAATCAAGGCCTGGGACAGTTTCACAACTTCCCTCTGCTGCCGCAACACCGTCAATCTCTTATCCCGAGCTGTCTCATGCCATGTCGCTGTCACCAACAATTACCTATTCATCAACGCTAACGAATGGCAAAACTACAATCACCCTGTCGTCTTCAAACGCCAAAACTCTGTCTCCATTACTCCCTCTTTCCACCCACAAAACTCCACTATTTCTGCAAACCACTCTCAAAATCACATTCCTCAGCATTCCGCAATACGCTTTAAAGGGTGGTTTCCAGAGACGGGTTGTACCATATTACCACCGAGGTGTTCTTCGGGCTGATGGACTAGTGCCCCTTGATTCAGGAGGTGAATAATATAACTGATCCCAATTTGATTTTCTGGAAGGGCACGAGCTATGGAACCCACCACCGTGTAGATGGGTTGACGTGGATGGTGGAGATCGAAGGTTTCTGTTAGAGAGTTGTTGGATGCTAGATAAAGTTTCCAAAAAAAATTGTAGCTCGATCCACTTTTCGAGAGTGTAGGCCCCTTTGATCTTTAAAAAAATCGTAGAAAGTAAGATGCTCTTTTTTATTGAGTTACCATTGAAAGGAGAACAAAAACTTTGCCTTCCCTGAATTGTTTATAAATTGAGCAGATCGACTTTGAGAGATCCACCATTACTCTCAATTCAATTAGATTGTGATTTGTAAATTGTTGATTTTAATTGGGTTTTTAAAAATTGACTTGTTGATAATTTATTTTGGATTGCAATTGTTTGTCGGGAAAAAAAATGGTGGAATGAGTGAATCAGTGATGAAGGGATTGAAATCGAGGGGTTAACCCTCGGCATGAACCGTATCCGACCCTCGGCATGAAGAGGGTCCCACCCACAGGACCACTCGTTGCGAGGACAAGATCACTAGCCAATAGATAAATGATTCCAGCCTCGGCATAGATACCCTCGGCACTAACTGCGAGCCCAACCACAACTCACCTAACAGATCGCGGGATCCCTCGGCCTCGCCCCCAAATCAGTCTTCGTAAATCCTCAACCTTGACGAGTAACCAAAGCTTTTGTCACCGAGACCGCTCGGCCTCGGCCTCAAACCAATCATTCACCCCGACAAACCATTTCCCTAGGCCCGAGAAAACCGCTGCACGCCAATACCAACTCTCTGACACACGCAGTTCACCCACTCCTGACAAACGCCCTCAACGCATTTAATAACGGCCGCTTTGTGTTCCCCAATAGCAAACTGCCACGTCGCCATCAATATCGTATAATATGAGAGCCCTTATTCAGGCAAGGTATGTAATTTCAAGGATATTCTAACTCTCTTATCACAGCTCTCTATCAAACAATTATCACGGCTCATTTATTACCAAAACTTTACCGGAAAACTAATTCATACACCGGAGGGTTATAGTCGGGCCAACCCGACACCTTAACGGAGTTTATTGTTTTTACTGCGTGTTAACCGGACATAGAAGAAGCCGCCACCTCATCCTCGCAAGCATACGTGATCGCCAAGACAAGATCACCACAAATATTGCGTGATCGCTTGGTTCCGTTGCCGGAAACGACTTTTCCCAAAGACATCGCCCACGCATTTGACGAGAGGATGGTTAAGTCCAAAAACAAGCCTCAAAGAACGTGAACCCCGCCGCATCCACCCATCTAGAGAAGGAGCAGCCGAGCACAAAGACAATGAGGGACGCAGGGAGAACTCCGTGCCTCGCTACCCGAGGTATCGGCCAGTGGACCAAAGAAGGATAGCCCCGCACAAACGCTCGAACAAAAATAAAGACACGACGCCGACCTCCGAGAGGTCGAGACTTCCAGGGCCAACAAGGAGGAACCGCGTGGTAAAACAAATAGACCAACGGCTCAAGAAGAGGCCGAGCGAGAGTATGCGTATTGGGAGCACCAAATGACCTTGTGCACGAAAATTCAGGAAGCCGAGACAAAGATGCACGAGCTAAGACAAAAAACCCGGGCCCCGGAACCCGAGCCCATAATCATCGAACAAAGCATCTCGGCGCAATCGAAATCGGTTTGGGAAAGGATGGAAACTACAAAAGCCAAAAAGGCAAAGTTTACCACCAATGTCAAATCAAGGCTGGGAAAGAGGGTGGCCGGCGAGGGATCCAGGACGAGCGTTCATTCTCGTCTAAAATTCCCCGCCGAGACGGACAATTGTCGAGCCCATAGCGAGGAAGGAGAGTCTCGACCATATGCTCAGTCCTCGAACAAAGCCCACTCCAAGTCTCGGCACCCGTGCCACCAAGTTGCAAAGGAGGCTCGCTTGGGGTCCCCTGTGAGAAATATGATCGAGGAAGAGCCCGAGGTACCGCAGGCTGAAAAAGGGGCTAACTGCGTTCCCACCCAAGCCGCGGGGTCGGCACAAGGCGAAAAGCCAATGACAGGTGCCGAGATAAGGGCATGGATGGAAAAAGTGGAAGCTCGGCAGAGCTATGGAGTTAACTCGGTCCTCAAGAAAATTGGGGGGCCATTTATTAAGCAGATAAGAGAGGTGGAAGTTCCCTCGAAAGTAAAGATTCCACACTTCGAGGACTACACTGGTAACACGACAGCCCTGGACCACGTGTCAGGGTTCGAGCTGAAAATGATCATCGCAACTAGACTGGACGACATATGGTGCTTAGTGTTCGCTCACTGAACCCTCAAGAAGTGTGCTCAACAGTGGTACAACGGGCTAGCACCCGATTCTATCACCTGTTGGGATGACTTTAAGAGGGCATTTTTGAAAAAGTTCGCGTCGGCAGGTGCTCTCCCAAAAAGCGAGACAGACCTGTGCAGCGTGAAACAAGAGGTTGGAGAAACCGTACTGGCGTACATGGCACGCTTTAAAGAAGTCCTGGACCAAATCCCAGATATTCCCGACACATCGGTGAGGATGTGTTTCGGAGCAGGCCTAGTACGAGGAAATTGCCGAACAGAGCTCCTCATGCGACCAAAGGACACAATCGGCGAGATGTTCTTGACAGCACAAAGGGTGGCCTTGCTGGACGGCGAGCAACCCCCCACCACAAGAAACTCACAAGGGGTAACGTCCCTTCCAGACCAGACGCTCGCAAATAAAGAAAAAGAGCAGGGGAAAGCTCGGCAGGAGGACGCCACCTCGGCAAAGAGAAGGGAGGAGGAAAGAGGCACCGCATTCACCGGGCGAGATTAGGGGGCCAAGACGGAATTCGAGCCGAAGATTTCACCCCTCAATGAATCTCGAACACATAATGGACGCCTCCGAGAGAAAAGAAGATACGTCCACCATTCCCCATGAGGGCACCAGCGGAAGGGCGAAACCCGCGGAAAAGGTGCAGCTTTCATAATGAGGTCGGCCATGTCACGGAGGAGTGCATACAGCTAAAAAAAGCAATACAAAGGGTGATTAACGAGGGAGACAGGAGGTTTGTGGCAAGAGAAGTCACATTGCGCCCCGACCGAGGGCCCGGGCGAAAATGCATGTACCGACAACCCGCTGGTAAACACCATTCGGAGGATACCTGCAGTATCACGCAGTTGAAGAATGCCATCAATTGCCTGAATAGCTCGGCGGAAAACATCATGGACGGGATGGTGGAAAACGAAATGGTATTCGTGGACGCCGAGTCGGTCAACGATTATGCTCGCCAAAACCCGTTAACTCGCAAATCGGCATTCACAAATGCCCTAGTTAAACGGGTCTTGATAGATACCGGGCGGCAGAGACGTGATGTTTTATAAGTGCTTCCTCGGCGCTAGAGCTCGGCGATGCCCACCTCACACCGAGCCGAGTCCAACTAGAGGGCTTCACAGGCCACAAGGTCACGGCCAAAGGAACAGTGGGACTTATAGTCAGCCTGGGCGAGGGAGATACCACCAGAAGCGAGGAAGTCACTTTCCTCGCCCTGATCTCCCTCTCCCTACAACGCTATCCTCTGCACCTTCCCGTGCCAAATTCGAATGGTGGCATCGATGGCCCACCAACGAGTCAAGTATATGACCTCGCTCGAGTAGGGTCATCAAGAATGACGCCGCACTACTTTAGAGTACCCGATCACGAGAAAAAGGAGGCCGAGAAAAGTTGAAAAGGCCTGAGGCCGAGGGAATAGAAGGTGAAGCAAAGAAAACGAGCCTGAGGGCTCGACGGGAAAGCTCCACCCCAGTAGCAACCAAAGCAAGCCAAGGAAGTCGGCCCGCCCGAAGAAGGAACTTCGAAAAGTGCCGAGAACGAAAAAACTGAAATTGAAAGCCTCGATGTTCGAGATCATCCAATCATACAACCCTATGGAAGATGTAGAAGAGGTTATCATAAACTTCAACTACCCCGACCGTAAAATAAAGGTGGGAATGGAAATGCGGGCGACCTAAAGGAGACAAATAATCGAAGTTCTTAAGGGAAAACACCGATGTTTTCGCATGGCAAGCCGAGGATATGGAAGGCATTGCCGAGGATGTAGCAAAGACACAAATTGAGCATCAACCCAAAGATTTGTACCTATGCAATGTAGGCCGAGATATTTCTCCCTGAAAAGCAAGAGGCTATCAAGGAGGAAATAGCCAAGCTTCTTCTGCCGAGATCATCGAGAAATCCACTACCCTACGTGGATTGCAAATGTGGTGATGGTCGAAAAATAACGGAAAATGGCGGATGTGCGTGGACTTCACCAATCTTAACGAAGCATGCCCAAAGGATCAGATCCACCGCCGAGGATAGATCAACCGGTCGATTCTATCTCGATACAAAATTTTAAGCTTCGTGGACGCCTACTCGTGGTACCACCGATCGACGTGGAAAGAGGACCAAGGGAACACAGCCTTCCGAGCGGCAAAGCGCTTCATCGCTACAATATGATGCCGCTCGACTAAAAACGCGGGGCCACCTATCGAATGGTAAACAAAGTCTTCGGCAATCAACTGGAAGGAATGTGGAGGCCTATATAGATGATATGGTGATTAAAACGAAGGAAACAGCCACATTGACGACCTCGAGAAACCTTCGCAAACCTCGTAAAGAACAAAATGAAGCTCAATCCCGCGCCTTCTGCAGAATCGGCGGTAAGTTCTGGGGTACATGGTGAATGAGCGCATCGAGGCAAATCCCGAGAAAATAAAAGCACTCGCCGAAATGGAGGTACCAATATGCATCAAGCAAGTTCAAAAGCTGAATGGACGAATAGTCGCCTTGGGAAGGTTCATATCAAAATCAGCTGAAAAAAGCCTCCCCTTCTTCAAAATCCTGAGAGGAGCGAGAAAATTCACATGGGACAAAGAATGCGACCTCGCTTGACGAGCTCAAAAATACCTCGGCAGCCTTACCCCGCTAAGCCGCCCCAAACCAGAGAAAGACTCTTTGTCTATCTCTCAGAACTGATACGCCCATAGCATCTGTTATGAGAGGAAGAAGGACTTCGTAAACCCATCTACTATGTATCACATGCACTAACCGAAGTTGAAACGAGGTACATGCACATCGAAAAGGTGATTCTCGCGCTAATGATAACGGCGAGAAAGCTGAAGCCATATTTCAAAGCCCACGAAATTGGGGTTTACACCGACTTGCCCCTACGAAGAATTTTACACAGGCCTGATGTTGCTGGAAGAATGATGAAGTGGGCCATTGAGCTGACAGAATACGCAATTGTTTACCTCCCAAGAAAAACCATCAGAGCTCAAATCTTGGCCGATTTCATTGCCGAGGCATCCTTCAACTCGGCAGAAGGAGAAATTAATGCGCCAGATCAAAGGCCTTCTACAAGCGAGCAAGTGCCCAGGCAAGAGTGTCCTCGCAAAACGCGACCACCTCAGCCCTGGACATTGTTCGTGGATGGATCGTCAAGCAAAAACGGAAACGGAGCGGGCATTCTCCTCATTACACCAGATGGAACGGAAATCAGTAAAGCCCTGAAACTGAATTTCCAGCCGAACAACGCCGCCGAGTACGAAGCCTTGATAGCAGCGCCGAGCCGGCCGCCGAGATAGGAGCCACTCAAATCTTGATCTTCGCCGACTCCCCCGTAAAGCGATTTCTGGGAATACGGGGTAAATCATCCAACCCTCGACAAGTACCGAGCATTAGCAGTGAGCATCCTCGCTCAATTCGAGTACTGGGAGTTGGAACAAGTAGGAAGGGAGGAAAACACGAGGGCAGACTACCTCTCAAAAATGGCCACAAGTGAACTCGGCGAGCTCCCCCAAGAAACATGGATCGAAATCCTGGATACCCCGTCCATTGATAAAGAGAAAGTGTTGATGCTAGAACAGGCGACGGAGTGTTGGATCGATGATATCAAAAAATACATCGGCCAGGGGATACTGCCCAGCGACGGAGAACAAGGATGGGCAATGGCAAGAAGGTCGGCCAGATATGCTTTAATTGGGGATGTACTATACAGGCGATCCTACACGAAGCCCCTCTTAAGGTGCGTTCGACCAGAAACCACACAGGGATTACTTGCCGAGGTACATGGAGGGGTGTGTGGTAGCCATCCAGGGGCTCGAACTTTGGCCGACAGGGTCATTTTTCACGGATACTATTGGCCGACATTGAGAAAGGATGCCGAGGCATACGCCAGAAAGTGCGACAAATGTCAAAGGTTCGCAAATATCCCAAGATTACCTTCGGCACCTCAAACACCGGTAATCGCAGCATGGCCTTTCGAAATGTGGGGACTAGATCTGATCGGCCCATTCCCCCTCGCCAAAGGAAAAAACAAATTTGTGATAGTGGCGGTGGACTACTTCACGAAATGGATCGAGGCCAAGCCCTTAGCAAGCATCACCGAACAAAGAGCCATCGACTTTATTCGAGACAATGTCCTGTGCAGATACGGATTGCCGAGAGCCATAGTATCAGACCACGGCACGCAGTTTTCAACCAGATTCACGGCTAGCTGCGAAGAAAGAGGAATTCGACATTGGAAATCCTCGGTAGCACACCCCCAAGGGAATGGCCAAGCAGAGGCCGGAAACAAGCAAATACTTCATGCCCTGAAAAGAAGATTAGATGACAAAAAAGGCGCTTGGCTCGAGCAACTTCCGGCTGTCTTATGGGCGATCCGAACGTCTCGCCGAGGTTCAACCGAGGAAACCCCTTTCTCTTTGACATATGGTACCGAGGCCATGGCTCCGGTCGAAATGGCTCTCCCCACTGCAAGAGTCATCCATTTCAATGAAGAGTCAAACACAGAATCAAGGACTCTGGACCTGGACTACCTTGAAGAAAAAAGGCTCGAAACCAGGATGAAGGCAATCAACTACAAAAAACTCGCCAAGGCTCATCATGACAAAAGGGTGAACCTCGCACGCTTTTGGCCGGCGACCGGTGCTAAGAAAAGTCGAGGTCACAGTGCAACAAGCCGGAAGAAACAAGCTTTCTCCCAATTGGGAAGGACCGTATAAAATCACCGATAGCATTCGAAAGCAGAACCTACAAAGCTCGCAAAACCAGACGGGACTCCTCTGAAAAACCCTTGGCATTCAGACCACTTGAAAAAATATTATCAGTGATCTGTGACATGTAATCTTCTTATATATGAAAGGGAAATTTTTCAAACTGAAAAAGCTTGTTCAAACGAGATCGAATTATCTCGCAACAAACGAGGTCGCATTGCCTCATCAAACCGAGGTCGCATTGCCTCGCCAAAACGAGATCGAATTATCTCGCCACAAACGAGGTCGCATTGCCTCATCAAACCGAGGTCGCATTGCCTCGCCAAAACGAGATCGAATTATCTCGCTACAAACGAGGTCGCATTGCCTCATCAAACCGAGGTCGCATTGCCTCGCCAAAACGAGATCGAATTATCTCGCTACAAACGAGGTCGCATTGCCTCATCAAAACGAGGTCGCATTGCCTCGCCAAAACGAGATCGAATTATCTCGCTACAAACGAGGTCGCATTGCCTCATCAAAACGAGGTCGCATTGCCTCGCCAAACAAAGTCGCATTATCTCGCTAACATTTACATATATAAGCAGAAAACACTTGCACCATACAAAGGAAAACACGAGCAAAAACTAAGCTAACAACAAAAACATACTTATAATTTACACCAAGGATAAAGGTTAATTACAAATAAACAGTGTTCGAAATTGTTCATTGGAAAAGATGATAAAATTCCTAGGCTAAACCTCCCCCACCAGCCTCCTCCTCCTCGCGAGCCGCTGCTTGCTCAGAAATGTACTGACTCTTCGAAAGCTCCTCCCTGCTAGACTTCTGGCCTTCTAACTCGGCCATCAATTGATCACCCGTATAGTGTCCCTGTTGAGGGATAGCTCGCCTCTGGCCGCAAAGCCACTAGCCGCTTTCACGTAGGCATTTCTCGAATCAACAAGGCAAATAGGTTGTTCGCTCTACAGAGGGGGCAGCCATTCAGAGCTTCAACCGCCGGCATTTCTTATTTGACCAAGCTCAACCTCATCAAATGGTATCAACGAAGAGACACCTCAAGACTCGGGCCAAAAGAGGCAAGACTCGCCATCTCCGCCACATCGACACCCAAGACACCCTTTGCCGCCACACCGAAGGCCCGGACTCTCGCCTCCATGTAATCCAGGGCCTCTATCTCATAATCGAACGAGCTCCGGTACTTTGCCATAACTTCCTCCTCGCTAGGTTTCGCTGAAAGCTCGGCCTTCAAGTTCTCGAGCTCACCCACCACTCCCTTTAGCTTGGCCTCGAGCTCGCTCACCCTGCGTTCCCGCTCGCTCGCCTTGTCCTTCAGCCTTTGCTCCCGCTCCAAAGAAAGCCGCCTTCTAGAAGTTGAGAGACCTCTTCGCTCTTCAAAACCAAATCCCCTTCCGTGGACTTTACTTTTTCGCTAGAAGAGATCTCCCTCTGGCGCTTGTCAAAGCCTTCTCCAATCCTCAAGACACTGCAGCCTTTGCTCACCTGTCATGATATGCAGCAATTCCGACCCCAAGCTGAAGAAACAAAGTAAACGTTAGCAACACAAGCCAAAGGCACAAAATGCGAAGAAAGAGAAAGGCACAGTTTTTACCTCGCTCAAAGCTAGCCCACAAAAATCATGCAGTTGAAATAGCCGAAGGGCCTCATCGCCGCCACAGCCGCCGACACACCTCGCCGAGCGCCGCCCGTAGCCCGCAAGATCGGCAGGGAAGTTGTTTATCACCTTGACGACGTGGTTGACAACATGCTCATTATCAGACACCACGTCGCCAGCAGAGGAGGGAGATGAGACAAGAGTCGCCTCGGCACCAACGCTAGCAGGAGGGGTCGGAGCTCGAACTTTCTGCCTTTTAGCCTCTGAGCACGCCTCGCGGCCGCTTCCCTTCGCCTTAGTAGGAGGAGCCGCCGAAGATGGAGCGCAGAGGGGCCACCCTAGTAGGTCCTCTAGAACACCGACAAGGGCAACACCGCCCCATACCCCTACCGCCGAGGCTCTAAGCTCTGGCTTGTCTTTTTTCCTCCCCGGCCTGTAGTTTGGCCAAAACAGCATCTCGAGAGATAGCCATCTCTACAAAAAGAAATGGAAGGTCGCATTAGTACTCAAAAGACGAAAACACTTGCAAAAAACCAAAGGATACAAACAAACAGAAATAAACAAAATTAACTCCGATGTGGGCACTCGAGCCCATCTATTCTCACACCTCTGACAAGCCGAGCCAAATATCCAACCCCCGATGCAGGCCCAAATTTCCACACCACATATTCAAAAGGAGAGTACGCCTCTCCACTCCTTCAACCTCGATCGCCGAGATCCAAAATTTCGATAGAGGCCCTCGCTCTCAACAATGGCTTTCCAATCATATGATCGAACCCGCACCCCTCATCGCCGAACGTGGGAGCCTCAATAGCAATCCTCGCAGCCTTCATCCAGATCATTAAGAGACTTCGTCCGCCCTGCATCGTGTGGTTTCCCATCAGGAATCTCAAAATTCCATCCACGACTCGACTCCACGAGAAGAACCTTGTCGGACCACCTATGGTCCTTATTCCCGAAGCTGGCCAGAAGAGGGAACCCTCGAGGATGCCTAAGAACGGTCAGTCGTTGCATGGAAACACTGACCTTGTAATAATAGCAAAAGAGGTCCAACGAAGGCTCGAATCCCTTCGCCGGTGCAGATAGCTAAGCTCACCAACGAACGGGTTAGATTGGGCGAGAGGTCAAGCAAGACCGAGCTCGCTTGAGTGAGAAACTCGCAAATAAATGGATCAAGAGGCAAGCGAAGCCCCGATGATTCGAAGAGGCTAGAATAAAAAGCAACATGACTACGAAGGCTCCTCACTGAAATCCCTAACCTCGAACTGAATACAACCTCGAAAAATCGATCCATATACCCCCGACCAAGCCTCCACATCCGCTAATCCTATCCGATTCTCGAAAGGCCGCAGCGACGAGACACTCTCTGAAGCATCCCCATCTCTCCTGTAAACGACGCCTCAGCCCGCTAGCCATCCCAAGCGCCGTTGCCGCAAATTTCTTTCGATCTGCCGAAAATACAGAACTCGCTCCCTGGTAAAAAATTGAGCAATCGACTTAAGCCGATACGAACTCTAAGCACGAAAACAATCTCATGTGGGCGCCGAAGGGAATATCCGGCGTAAAAACCTCATCACCGAACTTCCAGTGCGGGCTAACCCTCACCCCGTAACTCGCAAGGAGAAACCTCGCTTGGCGAGGAGTGACCGCCACCCACCTATCCTCGCACTGCCTATACATGGGACCACCGCGAGGAGACTTCCCAAAGACTGACTCAACAAAAGGGCCCTCGCCGTCCGAGTCTAACGAAGAAATCGAACAAGACCCAGAACTCTCCGAACTTAGAGGACGCACGGTCGTCTCCTTATGAATGACAGTATCTACCACAATCTCCTCGGCCAAGCAAACTCTCACCTCCACGCCTCTCCAAGCGGGACCACGAGGAACGACTCACTCGCCATTCGGTCGCCACCTCAAAACCACCGAGGTCTACATCCTCGGCATTATCCTCGGCCGAAACCTCGATTGGATCCTCAACTAAAGGACGGACTACACCCTGAAAGGGCACCAGGGCCCGAGAAAGATCCTCGGCCACTGGAGATTCACTTGGAACGTTCTCGGCCGAGGCAGAAGCCTCGGCCACGTCGCCAGAAAGGAAGAGAGGAGGACTCCTAACCGAAACAGGTATTCTAATAACCCTGTTCCAGTAATCTATCAGTTCCATGGAGGAACTGCTAGAGGAAGATGAAGACGAAAAACGGAAAAGGAATCCTACTGACATATTACTCTAAGAAAGAAAAGCAAAGGAAAAGAAACCGCACTCAAACAAAGAACAAACCGAAGATCGCTCTGAGAAATCTACCGTTAAAGCAGAAAGTATGCCTGAAAAATGAAGAGTATTGCCGGAAAAGTCAAAACCCAGAAAAAGTAGACCCCAAAACCCTGTAAACAAATCGAAAATCACCTAAATAGGACGAAAACGTGAAAGAGAAACGAAATCACACTTACAGGCTGCCGGAAAACGACGAGTTAAACGGAGGAGAACTTGCCGGAGTATAGCCAGAAATCGCCTAAAACCAGTGGAGAGAGATGCCTGAGAGAAAATAAGAAAGGTAAACAGTGAAAAAACGAAAAGAAAGTTTTTATACCCCTACCGCTACGACGTCGTTTCTAACCTGTTCCTGAACCGCACGGTCCGCGAAATTTTTCGCAAGGCCAAAACTGTGCCACGTGATCATTTTCTCGAAATTCGAGACGCAAAAAGGCGGCAGAAATAAATTTTCGAAATTCGAAAAGCCGCCCAAAACGAATACCAAGAAAGCGCCAGAAACCCGCATTTAATGAAATGACAGCCTGAAAAGACGTGACGTCCTACGAAAACGCCCCATAAACTTCCAGCCTCGAATCGAACCCGTACGTCATCATCGACCAAAAGCGTGACACCAACCTCCTACCATCGAGTAAACGGTATACTTTCTGCCCTCTCGGCATCGAGCCGCCAAAAAGTAGGGGCCACCGAAGGGATTGAAATCGAGGGTTAACCCCGGCATAAACAATATCCGACCTCTAAGCATGAAGAGGGTCCCACCCACAGACCACTCGCTGCGAGGACAAGACCACTCGCCTCAAGATAAATGACTCAAGCCTCGATAGATACCTCTAAGACTAACGGCGAGCCCAACCAAGAACTCACCTAACAGATCGCGGATCCCCGGCCTCCCCCAAAATCGCCTTCATAAATCCTCAACATTGACGAATAAACCAAAGCTTTTGTCACCGAGACCGCCGGCCTCGGCCTCAAACCAATCATTCACCCCGACAAACCATTTCCCTAGGCCCGAGAAAACCGCCGACGCCAATACCAACTCTCGACACACGCAGCTTCACCCACTCCTCGACAAACGCCTCAACGCATTTAATAACGGCCGCTTTGTGTTCCCCTAATAGCAACCGCCACGCCGCCATCAATATCGTATAATATGAGAGCCCTTATTCAGTGGCAAGGTATGTAATTTCAAGGATATTCTAACTCTCTTATCACAGCCTCTCTATCAAACAATTATCACGGCTCATTTATTACCAAAACCTTACCGAAAACTAATTCATACACCGGAGGGTTATAGTCGGCCAACCCGACACCTTAACGGAGTTTATTGTTTTTACTGCGTGTTAACCGCCGGACATAGAAGAAGCCGCCACCTCATCCTCGCATACGTGATCGCCAAGACAAGATCACCACAAATATTGCGTGATCAAGTTATAGAGTCAATAAAACAAAAACAATTTAAACTAAGGTTAGTAAAATAATAAAAATAGTTTGTGGAACAAAAGTATTTCATAAAACTAATTCTTAAAAATAAAACAAAAATAATAGTTACGAAGTCAATAAAACAAAACAAATATAATGGAAGTTAGTAAAATCAAAATAATTTACGAAACAAAAATAATTGTTAACGATAAAAATAATTTCGTTATTTTGATTTTAGCTTATTTTCTTATCAGAAATTCCTTTATTCGTAAAATACAAATATAATTTAATAAAAGTAATCATTCAAAATGAAGAACTTATTTGAGTTCAGATTCTATTTGTAGGACGGAAAAAAATCAAGTTTGTTCGAAGACATTCATTCTACAAAGTTTTTGAATAACATAAAGTGTTCGGGGTTGTCAGATCATGGATTGACACTTAAAATTGTTCCAGTAATGCTATAGAGAAACATTGACACTGCTACATTGTACAATAGAACAAGACTAATCATCATAAATCTTGGGGATCATATTGTTGAAACAATTTTTTTGAAAGGAAGGAATGTTGGAGAAAATGTTTTTTATCCCAATATTCTCATTAACTCCATCCGATGTAGACCCTAAGGGGTGGCCCAGTGATAGAGTTGATGCTTTAAAAAATTTGAGGTCTCATGTTTAATCACTTCTCATGCCCCCCTTAGGGGAAAGGTTTACAAAAAAAACTTTAAAATAAAAAATTTCATCTAATGTAAGGCTGACTTTCAAGTTCCAGAGAAGACAATCTCCATTGTTGGTATCATATGCAATGGCAATTAACAAGTGTCATAGTCAATAATTGCATGTAGGTCTTATCTTGAAGAAACCAGTATTTAGCCATGTGAAGTTATATGTCACAGCTTCTAGAGTAACAAATTATTTTAATTTGAAGATATTGATATGCGGTGAAAATGAAAAGCCTACTAATAAAACAATAAATGTTGTGTATAAAGGATTTTTTTTAGAATCTATAATGATTATTGATATACTGATGTGTATTTGTTAATAAATCTATTTTTCTTATTTTATCCTTTAAGATTGTTTATCCTCTTTATTTTGTTTATGTACGATTTAATTGAAAAAGAAGAATGATCGTGCGTTTAACGCACGGGTTAACAAAACTAGTGGTCACTAATGAAAAAGTTAAGAAATTTGATTTTTGAAAACAAGCCCATTGATCTGATTTTTTAGAAAAGAAAATTAAGAATGATAATAATTGAATTCAAACTGTTTGAAGTGGGGAACATGAGGGACCCGTCATTTCCGCCTCCTTCACACGTCGTGGCCTTGCATGTGCAACACGCACCTGGTTGAGTGGCATGGTGTGCCACACTCTCGCCCTACTCGCTTCTTTTTCTCTCTCCCGACTTTAATTTTTAATGTAGAATTTGTGAAGGTAAGAATTTGTGGAGAATGAGCTCCAATAGCAACCAATTCTCAACTTACTAAGAATTTGGCTAAGAATATCTCATTTTTCTCTAAGCTTCTTTTATCGTATGTTGGTTATTGTTTAAAGTAATATACATAGCTTTAATTTGAATTTGGAAATGCTCCATCCTTGAGAATTCAATTCGTTACGTGTTGCTAAGAGCGTCCACAGTGGGAGGCCTTATCAATCCTCTAAAGCTGCATTTAGAGATTTTTAGCGGAAGTTAACCCACAATAGTCTTCCAATTCAACTCCCTATCTCTATTCTCTGGTAAGTGACTCTTGATAGAATAAGAGCAATTTACCTTGAACAGTGACTCTTCCAAACGGTTTGTTTCCTCTCTCTCTCTCGTCTCTCCTCTTTCTCCCAATCGCTGTGCCTTCAGACTCTTGATAAAACAATATTTAAAATATTTTATTCAAATTGTGGTAGGAAAATAAAAATAAAAAGGATGGAAAATATATTGGTAGATAGGTTTGTTAGATGAGATTTGAGAGATTTTAGGTTTTTGAATAGCTGTATAGAAAGTGCTTATTGGAGTGAATTTTCTTATAAAGAGTTGAAAAAGTGTAACTGGAACAGAAAACGAGGTGTTTAGAAAGTGGTATTGGGAGTTGTGGTTGTGGATGCTCTTATACATTTTTCTACTATTAACAAAAAACCACACAGCTCGTCTATTCTTGCCCGGGGGTGAGCTTAATCCGGTTCGGTCCAATTTATCGCAAAAAAAAAAAAGAGAAAACTGGAAACAATCAATAGTTCGGTTTCAAAAAATTAAGAACCAAAACCAACCCAATATGCATGAAAACCAATACTTTGGTCTAGTCCCGAACCAACCTAAGATGTACGAGAATCAGGATCGGACCAATACTACTGTTTTTAACTATTTAATACAAACACATAATAAATTTTAAACTTCATAACAAGATTAAAAATCATTCAATAATAGTATTTTCAATAATTAAAAATGACGGAATAATATGTTTATAACATAATAATCCGGTTGAAATAAAATTACATAAGTATAACAAAATTGTTGAAGGCTCAAAGAATTGAACGAGGTAGAAAAGTTTTATTTGAACCGAAGACACTCTCTTTGAAGGTAAAATAGATTTTTATATATATATATATATATTTGGGGAGTTTGAGTTAGGTTATAAATTAATATATATAATTGTATAATTATATATAAATATATATAATTATATATATATATATATAATTATATAGAATTGTTTATATGTAGTAACTAATTAATTGAGTTGGTTCGATCCGATTCTATATTTTTTGTTTTGAAACCTAAGACGGATCCAAATGTCCTATTATATAAAATTTCAGATTTAGTACCAAATCAAAGTATTATCTTATCCTAATTCTATTTGTCTGTCTCATTCAGAAAAATTTATGCTGACCCTAATTCCCCTCCCCCCACAACGGCCAAACATATAGGATGTGAGTTGTCACATGTCCAGATGAAGGTTAGGGAGTAATGATTCTAACTTGGTGGCTAAGAATGGAAAGCATAGAGGTCAGATTTTTGGCATAAAATCCGAGCGGTTTGGCTTCGATTTGTCTTTATTACGCGTGCAACTAACTGATCAATCTTTTTGGTGCCAGGCCCAGGGTTCGATGAGTTGACTGGGTGTAGACCACTTGCCAATTGTCTTTGTGTGGTACCATTCACTTTCGCATCCCTGTCAGATATCTGGTGGCGACCATTCAAGCTCAGTTATTGCCTATTGCGCAAAAGCTCAGTTGTTGCCTATTGCGCAAAGTAAAACCGTCAGTATCAACATCAACATCAAAATCAAAATTGTATTCCCCAAACTTATATATAAGCAAAACTAATTAATTTTATATAAATTAAAAAGTAAGTTAAATTAGTTAAATTATCTTGATTTTATATACTCCCTCCGTCCCTTATTTATTGTCGTGGTTGACCCGTCACATCGTTTAAGAAAATCTATTTGACTGGATTATTAATATTTGTTTAATGTGTAGTTTCCTTTAAAACCCATGTATATGTGTCCCATAATTAAAGTAGGGTGAAAAAGTAAGGGTAAAGTGGTAAAAGTGATGTTCTAAAAAGGTAAGTTTCAAAGTAGACAATTATTTTGAAACGGACAAAAAAAGAAAGAAGGACGATAATTTAGGGACGGAGGGAGTAAAACAAAAATATACTTACTAAAATACCCTTAAGTATCTCATTCAAAACTGATGAGAATTAATACAATATTAACTCATTGTCATCAATTCATTATAACTCTTTTTATAATTAGTGGCTTTTTGTATATAGGGAATGTGCACATATCTTGAAAAACAAAAGAATTAATGAGGGGTATTTTTGGTATCAAATTTCTTAAAAGTTGTGAGTAGAGTTTAATATGGTGATTTTTGTTTATATTTAAGTCCACCAAAATTTAATATTTTTTACTTATATATAGATGCGAAGGGAGTACATGTTAGTGATGCCTTCATTAACCAAATACCAAAGTATTTGGTCCATAAAGAATTCATTCAAAACGTTACCTATGAATGTAAGAGTATAGCGATTTGTTTGACAAACACACAAATGGAGCACCTGACATTCTAATTTCTTATAATTTAGTTATCAAAATTTTGAAAATGTTATTTGGGACATCGAATTTTAGTAATGATACAAACGAGCTTGTTTATTGGATTAACGTTAGATTTAACCGTTAAATTATGTCAAATATCTTTTTACCCTTCTAAATACAATTTTTTGTGTATTTTATAAAACCAATGGGGTTTAATTGAAAAAAAATAATTACATATGCCACCATTCACCAATGTCACTTCCTCACTCACTCACTCTCTATCTCTCTCCCTCAACTTTCTTTCTCTAAAACCTCATCACATTTCTTTTTCTCATCAATCTCTGAATTGCTGTTCAATAGGAACCGAAACTGCCTATAGGCTAGCTTAGGAATTCTTAGAGCATCCTCATTGTAATAATGTGTACACATCTTATACCTAGAAAAGTGGAGTAAATGGCCATTAGAAGAGAGAAGAGAGCTATTTAGGAGAGAGAAGAGTGTTTTATTTCCTAAATAGGAAGCTTGTCTCGGGAATGGAGCTGTGAGGAGGGAGGGGGGCGGCTGAGGGGGGAGGGGGGGGAAAGACACTGACACAATTATTTTATGTGTGGGGGGGGGTAGGGTGGGGGGAGGGTTTTGTATTTATTGGTATGCTGTTAAATTTAATATTTTTTGTGTAAGAAGATGTGTAAGAATATTATACAATGGGATGATATATTCTTAAATGAGTAAGAAGATAAAAATGTGTAGGTGGCAGTGGAACCCAGTTACGAAGTTGTATAAGAAGTTGATGTTAATATTAACAATGAGGATGCTCTTAGTGCAAGAAGATCTTTCCCCTTAAATAGGATTGAGAAACATGGAAGCCCTTCGACTTTATATTCTTAGATTTTACATACGACCTACAATTGCTATCTGAGACGTGGGCTGGTAGACCGATTCATAAAAGATTTCCCTATTTCCCCATCCCCATTGATCAAGCCCCCCCCCCACCACTTTCAATCTTTTCCTCTTATTTCTCTGAAGCACACACATGTTTTTTATATATATAAATCTAAAATTAGGTAAGCACTACAGATCTCCCTCCTCTTCAGCATATTCAATCCAGATCTCACCAGCGGTATTCCGATTCCAATTCAAAATCCAATCCAAGTGTTTCGATTTCGAATTCTCAAGAATCGATAGGGGTTGCCTCTCCATTGTCTTCATAATTGTCGTCTTCTTGTTTCTCTGACATTTTACCGGTCGTCGGAGAAAGCAATCGCATCTATTCTCTATTGAAGAGCCACCAACTGCTTCAAAAGGATTACAGATACAGGCTGGCTATGGCTACTAATCTTCTCTCCTTGTGTTAGTCCCAAAGGGCACAATACTAGGCTAGAAGGGGGTGTGGTTGAAAAGCCTAATAACACTAAAAAAAATTCAGTGAATTTCCATAAAATGAATGCTAGCAACTATAGGTAGGGATGTAGCAGTGGAATAAGCTCTAGGAAAAGTACTCAATGTCTACTGGTAAGCACTACAAGGAGACTTGTTGAGTCTCAAAGTTTTATGCTAAGGAATAAGATACCTAAAAAGATAGACAGATCAACAAAGAATAAACAAAAAGTAAAGAACACAGGGATTTTGAGATGGTTTGTACTATCATGTGTGCTACGTCCACTACCAAAGCAGTCAACCTTGGATTTGAAAGCGCACTATGTTTTCCACTTGTTCTATTATATAATTCACTATTGGATTGTGTACAAAATGTTTGATTGGTGTTTGGTGGTTAAAGTATATATCTGAAGAACAAAATATTCACGTGTGCTAAAGAACAGTTAATGAAAACAACAATTAAGAAGATAATAAACGTAAATGATTGCGCAGTCTTCTTGTCGTTGTTGAGGATTTCTTTGATCTGTTAAGGATATCTTGAATGCACTGAGAGTAAGAACTTTTATGTTGTTGAGTAGTTTCAGAGCATTAAGTTCTACATCTTCAATGGTAGAATTTATAAGAGAAAGTCTTTGAGACCGTTCTGGAAGAATAAAAGAGTAATATCTCGATTAGGTTGGAAACATTTAATCCTGGGAGTTGTTGGTCTGAATCTCTTTCAAAACTGGGTCTGATCAAGCATGGGAGACGAAGCTGGTACTGCAAAGGATAGCAGGAAGCTGAAAGCAGTTTTGACCTACAAGAGTTGGTACAGTCTATCATTTCCTTAGAGAATGATGTGTCAGATTGTTCAGCCACTCTGTCTCACTGTTCAACAATCATCAAAGAGGAAAGTCTTCTACTTTTGTTTAAAACACGGTGTTAGTCCCAAAGGGCACAATAATAAGCTAGAAGGGGGGGGTTGAATAGCTTAATATACACTTAAAAACTTTTCGTTTAAGTTCCTAAAACAAGCACTTGCAATCTATTAAAGAGATTGAAGTAGCGGAAGTCTTACAAGGAAAGCAGTTCAGGTCTGTCGGTGAAGTATCACCGGTAGACTTTACAGAAAACTCAAGTCTGCCGTTGAAGAAATAAGTAAAGGAAATGATAAACAGTTCAAAGCATTAATCAACAGTAAAGGAATAACATAAGTATTTGAGATGGTTCACACTATAAGGAGTGCTACGTCCACCACCAACGCAGTCAACCTTGGATTTAAAATATGCACTAAGTTTTTCACTAGTTCTATTACAAGGAATAAATCCAATGGATCGTGTACAGAAATATTGACTTGTGTTTGGGGTTTGGGAATTGAATATCTGGATAAACAAGATATTCAATTCGTACAGAAGTATAGTTTAAGGAGAACAACAACAAGAAACTTAAGATTAAATGTAGATGCAGATCTTCTTGATTGTTGTCGAGGACTTCTTGATCAGTTAATGATCTCTTGAATGCACTGTGTATAAAGACTTTGAGTTGTTTAAGAATTTTAGAGCATTTTCATCTTCAGTCTTTTATGGCAAAATTTATAGCTGGAGCATTCTTGAGATCCGTTGGAGAAGACGAGGGTAACAGCTCTATTAGGTTGAATGTATTAAATGCATGGAGGTGTCTTGTGGATTTCGTCTTCACTGATTCAGAGCAGGGAGTGGTGCAAAGTGGTTGCAGCAACTAACCGGTAGGAAAGTCAGAGGAGCAGTGCTAATAGTTGAGTGCAGGCGTAAGAGACGCGATCTGTTCACTGCTATGTCCTTCGTTAATGCGAAAGTCTTCCTGCTTTTCGGAAAGCTGGTCAGGCATGTCTGAGAAGTTAGGGAATGTCTTAATTTAAATTCAAATTGATAAAGAATGCTTTTAATTAATCCACTAAGACTTTGGGTTGTAGGACATGTCATGCTTGAACACGTCTGAGACAAGGTGCATTGGATCTTTGTTGAAGGTCTTCCGGTGAAGCATGGCTGAAGTCTTCCGCTGAACCTGTGAAGTCTATAAACAAACTATTCTAGGGAAAAATTATATACACAGTTGCCACGCTAATTGATACGCAGCCCAATTAGCCACTAATGTATAAAACTAATGTGATGTATGAACAGATGTAAATCAATAATACAAATGAGAAACAACAATCTCCTCCTATTTGCATTTGGTCATCATTACTTACAAGTGAGGGCTATAAACAACTATATGATAGATAATAGCATGTCAAAAAGAATTTTTAGTTTTATAACGGTAGACATGCCTCTATCAACTAGAAGAACACCTCAAGTGTAAAAGTCTAATCTAAGTGCTTACAAACGGAAGAGATAAAGAGAACAACACACAGATTAGTAGTAAACAATTCAATTATGGATTTAAACTTAATGTTTAAATGCTAAGCAGATATATGAATTGAAATAGCAAGAATTGAACAATAGACATTTTTTAAAGGCAATTAATCTTTTGTATTCAAACGAGAAGTTTAATATTACAGAGTTTTCAAAAATATTAAGATAGATACAAAGGTTAAGGGAAAACAAAAAGATACAAAACTACCATGGTCTTTTCCCTTTGCCTTTGTCTGCTGCTTCCTTCTATTTTCTCTGCCGTTCAAGCTCTTCAGCTCTTCTGACGTACTCTTCGTCGGCAGAGGTAGGAGGTATGGTGGATCGAGAACGGTAGTTCAGTTCGTCACAGAGACGGTTGTTCTCGTCCATTAGCATCTGGTTGATAGACCTCATTTGTCTCTCCTCCGTGATGGCCAGATCACGTTCACGCTGAGCATTGAGTACGTCGTGAGCCGAGTTGAGAGTAATCTTGTTGAGCTCGAGAACAGGCAGGCGGTTGTGGCCGAGATGGAGAGTGATTGCGTGGAACAGTTCGTAGAACAGAGATGAGCAGAGTAGTGCACATTCAGTACGTTGAGCTTCAACATTGATCTTGACATCAGTAAACTCATGTTTCATCTGTCCAAATCGTGTCTACACATCATCTTGGAATTGTCGTAGCAGAGCATCATTTCTATCATTGGCCTTAGACGTGGCTGTTGCAAGCTCGGCGGCAACTGTGGAGATACTTGTGAGTTCTCCCTGTCTATCGTAGATGGCGTCCAGGCAAGCCAAAATCTCTGAGTTGGCCGGTTGAGACGGAGTTGGTTCCAGGCCAATATGTATATGCCCATTGCCGGTAGAAGAGGTGGCTTCGGCAGTGGCGGTGGGTCGGAAGGGCTATTGGGGAGGTGGAGAGGCAGAGCCGGAAGATGTTGAGTCTCGGGAATGGAATGTATGGGTTGAGGAGGAAATTGTTATGGGTGGAGGTGGGGGAGGGGTTGGAAGGTGGTCAAGTTTAATGTCAGTGTCAGAGTTGTCACTGAGCATTGAAGGTTCTGGTAGGGGGTCGTTAGAGAACCAGAAATAGGGGGCAGGGTAGAAAAGGGATTTTGGTTTAAGTAGGGTAGGTTGGGATGTAGGTTGGGGAAATAGATCTGCTACCGATGAAAGTTCAAAGAGGAACTTTGAGGCAACAAAGTCTAGGGGTTTTATGGGAGTCATTTGGGTTGGTTTGGATGGTGTATTTTGGGTAGTTGTGTTATGAGAGGGTGAGGCAGGGGTAGATGGGTTGGGTGAATAGTTGAAGGGTGAAGGAGGAGGTGTTCTGGCTGGCTCCTCCTGAGGGATAGACTCCTCCTGAGGAGGTGAAGTCCTCTGAGTAGATGACTCAGTAGGAGTTGGTTGGGGATCGGTGGAGGGTTGGTTGCCAGTAGACTTCTTTTTCCGCCTTAGCAACTGAACAGGAGGTTCAGCTGCTTCATCGGCAGAGGCTGGTGTATCTGCTGGTGGCTCGGTCGGTACAGCTTTACGTAGTCTCCTACGTTTGGGTTTAGGTAAAGGTGAAGGTGAAGGTTGGTCGGAAGAGGGTTTACATTTGGGTTTTGGAGAAGGCTGGGTAGTGGAGGTTGGTGGTTCTGGGTTAGAAGGTGGGGGAGATGAAGGCGCACCGGCAGTTGCAAAAGAGCTGCCAGCAGACTTGTTGTGGGTCCCAACGGGCACAATAATAAGCTAGAAGGGGGGTTGAATAGCTTATTGTATACTTAAAAACTTTTTAGTAAGTTCTTTGACGGGTACTTGCAATCTATTGAAAAGATTGAAGTAGCGGAAGACCTTCAAAGTATCTGTTACAGGTCTGCGGATAAGGACTACCGGTAGACCTTTTACAAGTTACTTAAGTTCAGTTATAAAACGGATAAAGGTAATCAAAGTACTAAACAGTTCAAATAGCAGACAAACAGTAAGGAAATAAAACAAGTATTTTGGGATGGTTCACACTATAAAAAGTGCTACGTCTACCACCAAGGCAGTCAACCTTGGATTTAAATAGTGCACTATGTTTTCCACTAGATCTATTACAAAGAATATTCCTGATGGATCGTGTACAAAATATTGACTTGTGTTTGGGGTCTAGGGAATTAAATATAAACGTGATATTTAATTAGATGCGAAATATAGTTTAAGGAAAGAATAACAACAAGAAGTAGAGAAATAAATGTTGATGCACGGCTTCTTGTTGTTAACGAGGACTTCTAGATCTGTTGAGGATCTCTTGAATGCACTGAGTTGTAATACTTGGAGTTATGGAGTTTCAGGGCAATCTTTTAAGTGTTCGATGATCTGTACAGTTGTATATGTCTCCAGTCTTCAATGGTAGCATTTATAGCAGGTGCATTTCGAAAAGATCCGTTGGAGAAGATGAAGACTGTTACAGCTCTGTTAGGTTGAATGCATTAAATGCATGGGGCTGTCAGTCAGGGATTTCGTCTTCATAGATATCTAGAGCAAGGAATGATTTCTGAGATCTTCTAAAAGTTGTGCAATCTGGGTGTCAGATCTAAGAGTTGTTACAGCATGAGATAGTTTGCCTCGCCATCGCTCGGCGAAAAGTCTTCCTCGAAAGTCGCGGGCCTCGATGTGTCAGGGAATGTCTCAGTTTAAATTCAAACAGAGATGAGATAAACTTAAACTGATCTAATAAATCGTTGAGGAATAGGACACGTCATGATAGACCAGGTGGACACCAGGTTGCCGTTTGTAAGCTTTGAGCAGGTCTTCCGGTGAAGATGTGAAGATGTCTTCCGCTGAACCTGTAAAGTCCTAATAAAAACTATACTTGGCAAAGTTCTATACACAGTTGCCACGCTAATCGATACGCAGCCCGATTAGCCACTGAAGTATAAAACTAGGGTAATGAACTGAACAAATATAAATCTAACATAAGAATCAACACTTGTCACGTCTGCCCGCCTTCAGCTCTTGCCTGATCCACTTGGCTTGACGCTTTTCAGCCTCTTCTTCTTCTGCCCTGGCCTTCTTGGCCTTGGCCGCTTCCTTCTTCTTGAGCAATTGCTCAGACTCATCAACTAGATCTTTGGCTACCTGGTGAATGTCTCGAGCAACTTGGGCTTTGAATTTGCTACCTGCAGTATGAAAGCTTTTGCTAGCAGCTTCATATGCTTCCATGTTGAAGCGTGTGATGACCATTGGCGTTGGCTTGGCAACCTTTTGAAGAGACATTTGGAAGTCCTCGTTGTTGTTGTCGCTTATTCTCGTAGTTGGCATACTTCTTAAAGAACGTGGCCGTCAGATGCTTGTCCCTGGTCACCAAAATAAGTTCATCTTCCTTGATAGAAGAGTTGACTGGAGCCGTGTCCCGTAGAAGGACGTTGATTAGCCTGACAAAAGGGCATTTGCAGTTGGGGTTGTCCTTCACTTTCTCACCGTGTTGTTTCAGCTCATTGATTTAAATAGTGTCGTAATTGAGTTGAGTCTGAAGGAAGACGACACTGGTGAGGTTCAGCTGTTGAGCAGTGAACATGTCGTAGGCCCGCCTTTGAATAGAAGGCCCTTGTCAAGCAGATGGCTTGAGCAGTAGACGTCCAGAGGGAAGAGGTTCCTTAGCATCTTGCCTTGAGGTTCCTTCGGAGTATTAACTCCCCTCATTGCTTCCCAGGCATGGTCAGCCTCAGCAATGGGTAATTCCAAATCACTACCATATCGCACGCCAATAATTTTGGAAATATTTTTAGTAGTGACGGAGACGGGACGTCCTCTAATCCATCCACACAATGTAGTCCGATTCTTGAGGACCATTCTTTGGTAGAATTCCTCTGCAAGAAGGCTACTTTAGTCCTTGTCGTGGAGGCAAAATAGCGGTAGAATCCCCGAAGCGTTCATGTCTTCACAGGCTTTGACACCGGCGGTGAATGTGCAGACAGAATTGAGGTCTAAGCACATGCTGGGTACATATAGCTTTGGGTCTAGAGCCACTATTATATCGTGTACAGCCGGAAATGGAGGGTACCTTGGTAAGTTGATGTCCTGACCAGGTGGGATGACCTTCTCAGGGTCAAAGTCCTTCCGGTTGTCACTTTTGGACTTTGTAGTCGTTTTCACCTACAAGAACACATTCAGAAATTAGGGCATTTGACCTTACAGAATAAACAAGCAAAGATTTCATTTTTCTGAAATTAATAGAATTTTTTGATAAAAAATCTTGAAACCCTTGAATGTTTTGGATGAATAAATCAGAGAAACATTAACAGATGATTTCTAAAAGAAATGAGTACTCAAAGCATAGAGAAAACTGTTAGTTTCAAGGTTTTGAAAAACAACAATGGCGGAAACCGTACAGATACGCAAAAGCGTCGTTTCGGATTCCTTAAAAATAACTCAAAGGAGGAAATACTGAACAAAAATTAATGAATAGCAAGCCAGAGAGTAATGAAGAACATACCATTATCGTTGTAGAAGAAAAAACAAGAAATAATTTGGAAATGGAAGGAGCAGTTGCAGAGAGAAAGAGAGGGTTTGAGTAGAGAGAGAAATATTAGAGAGAGGGGTTTCGTAAAGTGTTTGGAAAGAGCGGTTCAAAGTCTATTTAAAGAAGAAAAATCTTTTAGCGAAAAAGCTATAACTTTAGATATTTTCAAAGTACCGAAAGTTTTGACTTTTAACCCCTTTTTCCTTTTAGAAACCTTTCCCGCTTTATTAGACTAAGTTGAAACACTAACCTGGTTAAGTCTGTCGTTAGAAGGTAAATGAAGTCTGCCGGTTAGTATAAGTCTAAGTCTACCGGTATGAAAAATTTAAAGAATATAAATTTAAGCAGTAGGATCAATCATACCAAGATTTCTCCTTAAGTAAGCAAACCTGGTTACATCCAGTGTTTTGGTGAGAATGTCAGCCAATTGATGTTCAGTTGGAACATATTCCAAACTGATGTTACCTTTTTCCACATGATCTTTGAGGAAATGATAACGAATATTAATATGCTTTGTCTTAGAGTGCATCACTGGATTCTTAGAGACTGAAATTGTTGAAGTGTTGTCACACATGATTGGACAATTTGCAGTCTTGATGTTGTAGTCCACTAGCTGCTGCTTCATCCATAGTAGCTGAGAGCAACAACTGCCGGCAATATATTACGCCTCGTGGTTGAGTTGGCAACCGATCCTTGCTTCTTGCATGACCATGAGACAAGTCTATTTCCAAGAAATTGACAAGTCCCACTGGTGCTTCTTCTGCTCACTTTGCAGGCTGCATAATCTACATTTGAGTATCCAACTAGATCGAAGTTGTTGCGTTTGGAATACCAGATACCTAGATTTGTAGTTGTTGAAACATATCTGATGATACGTTTGGCAGCAAGCAAATGTGATTCCCTTGGATCTGCCTGAAATCAAGCACAAACACAAACAGCAAACATAATATCAGGTCTACTGGTAGTAAGGTAAAGAAGTGAACCTATGATCCCTGGGTACTTGGTCACGTTCTTTTGCTTTTCCTTCTCATCTTTATCAAGATGGCAGTCGGTAGACATTGGAGTCTCAAATCCTTTTGCTGAATCAAGACCGAATTTCTTGATAAGTTCTTTTGCATATTTGGTTTGGCTTATGAAGATCCCTTCAGAAGTCTATTGAATCTGCAGTCCTAGAAAGTAGGTGAGCTCTCCCATCATACTCATCTCGAACTTGCTTTGCATCAGCTTCTCGAATCTCTTGCACAAGCTTTGGTTAGTAGATCCAAAGATAATTTCGTCCACGTAGATTTGTACCAGAAGAGAATGACCTTTGTTCTTAAGGATGAACAGAGTTATGTCTATTCTTCCTCTCGCGAATCCTTGTTCAATTAAGAATTTGGATAGAGTTTCATACCAAGCTCTGGGAGCTTGTTTCAGGCCATAGAGTGCTTTCTGAAGTTGGTATACATGATCTTGTTTGTCTTGGATGACAAAACCTGGAGGTTGTTCAACGTATACCGTTTCTTGAAAATCACCATTGAGAAATGCACTCTTCACATCCATCTGATAGACTTTGAAGTCCATGAACGAAGCATAGGCTAGAAAGAGTCTGATTGCCTCTAATCTAGCAACATGAGCAAATGTTTCATCGAAGTCAATTCCTTCTTCCTGTCGGTAGCCTTGAGCAACCAATCTAGCTTTGTTTTTGGTGACGTTCCCATCTTCATCTCTCTTGTTTCTGAATACCCACTTGGTGCCGATAACTGGATGGTCAGTCGGTCTTTGAACTAAGCTCCACACTTTGCATCTTTCAAACTGGTTTAGCTCTTCTTGCATAGCTTCGATCCAGTAATGGTCTTCGTTAGCTTCATCAATCTTCTTTGGCTCGATTTCAGACACGAATGCGAATGCAAACATAGTCCCATTTCGAACTCTATTCCTCGTACGAACTCCTGAGTTGAGATCACCAATGATTTGAGAAATGGGATGATCTATTGATTCATTAACGGCTGGAGGAAGATCACTTCTGGTGAGTTCTTCCCTTAAAGATTCTAGAGTTGGTAGAGAAGGTGATTCACCAAAATCAGATTCAGAAGAGATAAGATCTTCGAAACCTTCATTTTCTGGTGAACAAGAAGGGTGAGTGATCTGCAAAGGTGTTTGGGGTAAAACAGAAGAGATGAGTTCAGGGTCAACAGAAGAGTTGGAGTTGGCACCGGTAGAGTTGAAGTCTGCCGGTACAGGGTTAGCAGAACTGGAAGGGTCTGCAGTTGGAGGATTCTAAAGTGGAGTGGAAGTAGATGCTGTACTTGTACCTGTCTCATTATCATCAGAATCGTTAGCAACATTTGGAGCCTTTCGAGGCTCTAACAAGTCATATTCATCAAAAGTAACATGCACAGATTCTAAGATTTTAAAAGAAGTTTTATTGAATATGCGAAATGCTTTTGAATGTTTGGAATAGACCAGAAAAATTCCTTCGTCTGATTTTGAATCAAATTTACCTTTATATTCTTTTCCATTATATAGAATAAAACATTTACAGTCGAAGGTTTTGAAAAATCCTATGTTTGGGGCTCTTCCTTTTCATATTTCATATGGAGTTTTGTTATGAAACTTGTTTACCAGGGATCTGTTATGGGTAAAACAAGCGAGTTGGACGCCGAAGTACTTTGGAAGTTTAGCTTACGCGGCATAGTTCTTCTTTGCTTCAATTAGTGTCTGTTCTTCCGTTCAGCTACACCATTTTGTTGAGGAGTTCTGGCAGCAGAGAAGTTGTGGCTGATCCCGTGGTCATCACAATATCTTTCTACACCATTGTTCTTGAATTCGGTGTCGTTGTCTGATCTGATGTCACTGATGTCTTCAAGCTTTTGGGTTTGAAGTCTTCTGAAAAGAGCAGTGACTAGATCATATCTCTCATCTTTTGAAGACATTGTTTCGATCCAGGTGAACCTAGAGTAGTCGTCAACTACCATAAGTGTGTACTTGTCTCCGGAGATACTGCCTGTAGTGATTGGTCCAAAGAGATCCATATGCAGAAGTTGAAGAGGTCTGGTCGTTGACATGATAGACTCTCTTTTGAAGGAAGACTTGGAAAGTTTTCCTAATTGGCAAGCTTTGCAACTTCTGTCATGGTCGACAGACACCGTAGGAAGACCTTTGACAAGCCCATCTTTGGAGAGCTTGGAGAGGTACTTGAAGTTGAGGTGACTAAGACGCTTGTTCCAAAGCCAACTGTTGTCACGAACGTTGTTAGCGACTAGGCAAAGGCTGGAGAATCTCCCTAGAAGATTTAAGTCTACGACATAGACGTGTCCTTGTCTATTGCCGGTCAGTATTGTTGAGCTTGATTCACGATCTTTGATGAGACATTGGTTGGAAGAGAATTCGCAGATGAGTCCTTTGTCGCAGAATTGGGATATGCTCAGAAGATTGTGCTTTAAGCCGTTCACTAGGGAAACTTTGTTGATGGAGTGACTTCCTCTAGTGATTAAGCCATACCCAATTGTTTTTCCTCTTGCATTGTCACCGAAAATAACCGTGGGACCTTTGGCTTTAGCTATATCTGAGAGTAGACTTCTGTTCCATGTCATGTGTCTTGAGAAGCCACTATCTAGGTACCAGATGTCCTTATCTTCTCAATCTATAGCCATGAAGCAGACCTGAAAAATATCAAAGAAACAAGGTCCCCTTTATTTTCTTTTGGGTCCTGAGGATTAGCAACCTTTTGAAACCCATACCTGCCTAACCTTGAGAGAACTGGGTCTCTCAGATTTTGGTGTGAACCTTAGCAGGCATTCTGGGGCCAAATGACCTAAACAATTGCAAGAATGACAAAGATGAAAGTTCCATAAAGGACTGTCAGTAGTCTTAGCTGAATAAAGCTTGTGATTATCCTTGATCTTAACAGTAGTCCTTGGTTCTGTTGACTTGTTGACGGTAGACTTAATTGGTTTCTGTTGGATCTTCCTAGGTATGTTACCGGCAGACTTAGCCTTGGCTCGTCTGTTGATAACCTTTTTAGGAGGATTTGGTAGAATACCTTTAAGTTTACTTTCAACAGGTTTAGGTGCCTTGCCTACTTCATAGACAAACTTGATAAGAACTGGCAGAGATTTCATAGGTCTACCGCTAGCAGACTTTGCCTTGGCAGAGTAGTTGCCGATAGACTTTGGTTTCTCTACCGTTCCTTTTCTCAAGATTCTCATTAGAAGCAGTCATCTTGGCTTTCCCTTTTTGAGCCTTGGGGTAAACGTAAGGTACACTTGTATTACCAAGTCCTTGTTTACCCTTGTTTTCGAACGTCTGTTTGGAGAAGGAGATATCACAAACAGTCTTAGAGGTTTCACCTTTCTCCATGACAGAAGAGTATGCTGAACTGGGCTCATCTGAATATCCTAAGCCAAATTTATCTGTACTTGACTTTTGGCTTGAAAGGATTTCTTCAAAGGTATCCTTGGAGCTGTTCCAGGAGTCAATTGTCTTTTGCAAGGCAATTTTCTCCAGGTCAAGTCCCTTGATGTGCTCAGTGAGACATTCGACTTTGTCACAAAGGAATTTGTTTTCTCCTTTAAGCTTGATACTTTCTTGTTGACAGCTATTGAGAGTTTGAATTTCAGCTGCCAGCAGAGATTTCTTAGCAACAAGCTTCTCACAGTTCTTGGCGAGTTTCACATAGGCTACTCTAAAGGAATTGAACTCTTCAAGCATATCTTGATTATCTTTAAGAAGTTCTTCCTTACTGAAGTTCTCACAGTTGATCTCACTTTTGTCGAAAGGACTAGGTGAGATTTTGTCTTCATGTTCAGAGTCATAGGTGGGACCTGAATCATGAGCTATTAAGCATATGTTAGCTTGCTCACAATCGTCATCTTCCTCTTCTGAATCAGTCTCAAACCATGTAGCAACCTGTTTCTCTTCTATGTCTTCCGCCAGCATACCTTTATGTTTTTGAAATTTCTTATATTGAGGTTTTCGGTATGCTTCAAATTTTGGCTTTGGACATTTGGAGGCGAAGTGACCAGGTTTTCTACAATTGTAACACACAAGCTCTTCATTAGATGAGCTTTCACCAGTTTTTCTAAGAGGCTACTGGTGTGTGTCCTTCCTTCCATACTTTGCAAACTTTTTGAAACGTTTTACGAACATAGCAAATTGTTCGTCTGAAAGAAAATCATTTTCACTGGAGGAAGTGGAAGGTTTATTTTCAACTGTGGTCTCTTCTAGTACCATGGCAGGCAAGGACACAGTTCTGAACTATTTGTCCTACTCTAGAGCTTGATTTACTTCGAGCTCATAGACCTTCAAACTTGCGTAAAGACTACGGAGAGTCATTTCGTTTAAGTTTTTAGATTCTTTCATGGCAGTGGTCTTAACATGCCACAGACTACCTAGAGAACCTAGTAATCTCATATTCATTTCTTTCTTGTCATAGGTTTTACCTAGAAAAAGCAACTATTAATTATCACACTGAAATGGTCGTATGCTTGTCTCAGGGTTTCCTTGAGATCCTTTTTTAAGGAGTCGAACTGCTGGATGAATGTGAATTTTCTGTTGTCTCTTGTGTCTTGGTCTCCTTCCAAGTATTCTACAAGAGATTCCCACATCCCGTTAGCAGTGGTACACCAGATCACTTGTTGGTAAGTGATGGTGTCTAGAGAGCTAGTTATGATATTGATTGCTTTGCTGTCTAGCTCTACCAGTTTTCTGTCATCCTCTGTCCATTCAGATTCTTCTTTGGGTACCTCAGCAGGATTTCTAGCGATGGATGCCAGAAGGTTGGCCTTCATTGGTACATGTCGTCCTGCTAATACACACTTCCATAACCTGTTGTCAATAGAATTCATAAAACACATTACCTTATCCTTCCAAACATCGAAATGCCCTTCGTCCAATATTGGAACGTGGTTCGCATTTGATGTAGGCAGCAAGTAGTGTGTTTGTGCCATTGGATCGAATCTCTCAAGAGTTTAATCTCGGAAAAACATGTTTTCAAAGAGTTAAGCTTTGATACCAATTGTTAGTCCCAAAGGGCATAATAATAAGCTAGAAGGGGGGTTGAATAGCTTATTATACACTTAATACTTTTCGTTTAAGTTCCTAAAACAAGAACTTGCAATCTATTAAAGAGATTGAAGTAGCGGAAGTCTTGCAAGGAAAGCAGTTCAGGTCTGCCGGTGAAGTACTACCGGTAGACTTTACTGAAAACTCAAGTCTACCGTTGAAGAAATAAGTAAAGGAAATGATAAACAGTTCAAATTATTAATCAACAGTAAAGGAATAACACAAGTATTTGAGATGGTTCACACTAAAAGGAGTGCTACGTCCACCACCAACGCAGTCAACCTTGGATTTAAAATGTGCACTAAGTTTTTCACTAGTTCTATTACAAGGAATAAATCCAATGGATCATGTACAAAAATATCGACTTGTGTTTGGGGGTTTGGGAATTGAATATCTGGATAAACAAGATATTCAATTCGTATAGAAGTATAGTTTAAGGAGAACAACAACAAGAAACTTAAGATTAAATGTAGATGCAGATCTTCTTGATTGTTGTCGAGGACTTGTTGATCAGTTTATGATCTCTTGAATGCACTGAGTATAAAGACTTTGAGTTGTTTAAGAATTTTAGAGCATTTTAATCTTCAGTCTTTGATGGCAAAATTTATAGCTGGAGCATTCTTGAGATCCGTTGGAGAAGACGAGGGTAACAGCTCTATTAGGTTGAATGCATTAAATGCATGGAGCTATCTTGTGGATTTCGTCTTCACTGATTCATAGCAGGGAGTGGTGCAGAGTGGTTGTAGCAACTGACAAGTAGGAAAGTCAGAGGAGCAGGTCTGTAATAGTTGGTACAGACTATAAGAGACATTCTGTTTACCTGCTCTGTCACTGTTCAGAAATGCGAAAGTCTTCCTGCTTTTCGGAAAGCTGGTCAGGCGTGTCTGAGAAGTCAGGGAATGTCTTAATTTAAAATTCAAACTGATAAATAATGATTTTAATTAATCCACTAAGACTTTGGGTTGTAGGACACGTCATGCTTGAACACTTGCAGACAAGGTCTGCCGCTGGATGCTGTTGAAGGTCTTCCGGTGAAGCATGGCTGAAGTCTTCCGCTGAACCTGTGAAGCCTATAAACAAACTATTCTAGGGAAAAGTTCTATACACAGTTGCCACACTAATTGATACGCAGCTCAATTATCCACTAATGTATAAAACTAATGTAATGTATGAACAGATGTAAATCAATAATGCAAATGAGAAACAACACACGGAAGAGAAGCTTCTTCAAGAAGTCAACTTGGAGGATATATTTAAAACATATATTCTAAAATGAATATCTTAAATAATAATCCTTTTAAATGAGTTGAGCTGGATATATTGATCTCTTTAGACTTTAGATATGAACTAAGCAGCTAAGTCATAAGCAGACAATTACTGCTAGTGAACTCTGTTGGTGAATCGTTGAAGGCTTGCTGAAGTTTGCTGGTGATGCTTGTTGAAACTCAAAGTCTAACTAATCTATTCTAAAAACTAAGTTCTATACAAAGCTGCCACGCTAACTGGTACGCAGCCCATTTTGTCATTACATATAAAACTTAAGTAATGAATGAGTATATGCAAATCTAAAATATAATAAGCATCAACAATCTCCTCCTATTTGCATAAGGTCATCATTACTACATATGAGGACTATGAACACTTACGAATAGATAATAACATGTCAGAAAGGAATGAGAAATTTTATAACAGCATACATGCCTCGATTCATAAGAAGCCTCAATATGTAACAACTAATCTAGGTGCTTACAACAGGAATAATATGAAGAGAACAAGCACAAATAGATCAGTAGAGTTTAGTAGTTTAAATATGGATTTAAGCTAGAAGTTTAAATTCCAAGCAAATAAGATAAAGAAGATAACAAAATAGGTAGGAATTTAAGCAAAATGCTTTTTAAGATAAATTTCATTATTTCAAACAAGAAGTTTAAAATTATGGAGTTTTTCAAGAAGAGATAGATAAAAAGGACAAAAGATTAGAGATTACAGAGATCTTGAAATTTTTCCTTTTCCTTTATCTTTGGCAGCATCTTCTTGTTGTTTGCACCTGCACTCTAGTTCTTCAACTCTGCTGATAAAATTGTCAACAACATTTTTGTCTCTGAAGAAGCGAACGGTGTTTAACTTCTGCTCTAAGCATGTTGTTCTCATCCATCAGCTCTCTATTCAAAGCCCACATTCGTCTCTTCTCCGTAATGGCCTTATCGCGATCTGCTTGAGCATTGTTTCTTTCTCAATTGGCAGACGCAGTTTGTTTAAGAATTTCAATAATCTTTACAAGGCCATTGCCAATACGTTCAAAGACGTCTGAGAATAGCTGGAAGAAGAGATCATTAAACTACGTAGGGTTTACTATGCTGGATTTCCATGTTGAGCTTCAAATCATTACATTTATAATGCATGTCTCCGAACTTGGTCCACGTATCCTCTTGAAACTGGAGAAGAGTTTCAGCAGTTCTAGCAGCAGCAGTGTGATAAGTTTGGAATTTTCCAATTATTTTCATTATTTTCTTGATATTTTCTTGATTATTTTAAGCTTTAGTTAATGATTTATTGCATTTGAGAACCTATTTTTATGTATTTTGTGCTTCATGTAGGTATCTTGGAGAATTTTAAGGTTTTCAACGCTTAATACATGCAAATCGAGGCAATTCCGGACTTTAAAGTTAAGTTGCATGCCATTCGGTCAAAGTCCGTTAAGAGTCCAAGGCAAGGAAGAGCTAACGGAGGAATAACAGTGAAAACGAAGGACCTAAATGACAGGTCTAGATGAGGAAGGATCTCGGCGCTCATCCCAGAACCTTCAAGGGCACCAGCGTCAATCCAGAACCTGCCTCCCCTTTCGAGTTGTCGCTCCCAACACGCGCCATGTCACCTGCCTCCACTAGTGCCAATCCCGCGGTCTCCTTCTCTGGACCCAAGTCAGCCCGCGACCCACCTGTTCCATCCACCCGCTCATCCGCCCGCTTCCCTTTCACACCAGTAGCCCATTTCCATCATGAGTGACCTGCGCTTCCTCCTGCCTAGATAGCCCATGACCCTGTCGTGACCCATCTCCATTTTCCTTCCCCAAATTACCCCCAAACCTCTATTTTTCACCCAAATTTGCCCCTCCTTGGCTGAACTAATGCCCTAGCAATTTTTGAAATGGATTTGGCATCACAATTTCGGACAAGGCAACGGGAACAGTAAGCAACAAAAGTAGACGCCCTTATTTTCATCTCTACCTCCATTTTTAGTCCATTGTTGTTCAAGAAAATGTAGGAATTACAATCACTTCGTCCATTAAAAAGTATTGTACACTTTAATCTCTACCTTTATTTAAGGATAATGCTTTTTATTGAAGATTTGATTTATTTTCTTAGTATTATGAGCAAATTTATTTGCCTAGGGTTTTGATATAAATTAGTTTGGATGTTGTGATTTTAATTTGGGTATTGTTATTAATTGCTATTCACAAATTTTTTGGGAATTATGTTGTGCTCCTAATGCTTGTAATAATTTGATCACCTATTACATGATTTTAAAAAATGTTTAGTGCATGAAAGTGACTTGATAATTTTGGAAAATATAACATAGTTATCTTTGAGTTGTATTAGTCAATGTTATTAATCCTTTTTAAGATAGTCAATTGGGGTTTTGTATTTGGAAGCGATTAATAGCATAAATTCATAAGTAGGGAAAGCCCGTGATTTTATACTTTTAATTAGCACCGTTATACAAAGCGAAAGCCCTTAACGGTGATTTTTGAATCTCCGACTTCCAAAAAAATAGAATAGTTTTATTAGCAATCCCTAATTAAATCACAATGGAAGAGCCAATTGAAAGTCAAAACCCTAGATCCTCTCTCATTGAAATCAACTCATTTTAATATTCCTTTATTTAATTCCTTGTTTTAGCTTAATTAATTAGTTTATTACTCAAATCCGATGGTCTAAATATTGTCAAACTTGCAACGTCCTTGGTATTCATTAAAAACAACCAAATTGTTTCCTCGTGGGTTCGACACTCTACTTTATCACTTTATTACTTGTTTGACTTGGTAATCTTGCCCGTGTGTGTTTTATCACCAACAAGTTTTTGGCGTCGTTGCTGGGGAAGCACGGTGTTGTTTCCTCGTGTCTGATATTTCTTTATTTTAATACTCTATTTTGCATTGGCTTTATTTAAAAAAATCCTGATTTTGAATGAATGTTGTGTATAGCTTAATAAAACTGTTTAAGTTAAAATATTATCTATGACTAGTTATAACACATGAAGAAATTGAGATTGGTAGCAGTTTGAGTATAAGTCAGTTCGTTCTGTAGATTAGTCTGCACATATGTGGTGAGCATCTTACTGAGACAACTTTGAAATGCCATGTTCTTGTGACTTGAGATTGAAACCAAAAAGATTTTTTTTTGTATTTATTGTTTTATAGTAATTTTTACTTGCTTTTGTATTTATTAGTTTTTGTATTTTTCTGCATAGACGAGTCGCTCTTTAGAGTCTCCTTGAGTTTGTGGGTTTATAGAGGAGTGTATATAGTGTCACCCTCCAAAAAGATTTTCTTAATTTTTGTATGTTTAATTTTGTATTTATAAGTATTGTTTACTCGTGGACGAGCAAAGTTTAAGTTTGGGGGTATTTGATAGACGTATTTTATACGTCTTTATCGGATACTTTTATGACTTAGAATGAGCAATTCCACGAGGTTTTTGGCTACTAATATGTGTTTTTGAGCTATATTGTGAGTTTCAGGGTTTTAGGTGAACTTCTGAGATTTATGAAGCTTTTAGTGAAGATTTCAAGGAAGGGTGCAAAGTGCAACATTGGGAAAGACGTAAAAAGAACAAACTGGTCACCTTGCTGCCGTAAGGCCAAAAAGACCTTGCCTTCGCAAGGTAGACAGAAAGTAGAGGAACCCGTCCAAGACCCTTGCGGATGCAAGGTGAAATCCTCATGCTGCCAAAAGGTCCCCAAAAATCGACTTATGGGGTTTTTCACCTGAATTGAACTTCCTATTCCCCTACAACACCCTGGTATAAATAAAGGACGGTAGCCAAAGCCAAAAGACGTCTAGAATTTGATAGGAAACGGTTCTAACACCGATTTTAGTTTGTATTACGTAGTTTAGTCATTGTAATTACAAGTTTTGAAGATCGATTCATGTATTCCTTCATCTCGTTGTTTAGTTCATCTTCAAGGATGAACTAACCGTCCATTAATCTAGGAGTTGGGAGGTAACTTGTATCGAATCTATGACTTAATATATATTTTTATTCATTCAATTCTTGTTGACCATGGTGTTTATCAATCCCTTTATTGTCTAGCTTTGACCAAATGAATGGAATCGCAAGTAATAAAGGCCTAGAGGTGCGGATAGCTGCACGGCCAAATACATATGTCGTACACTGGCTCACCATCATGATAAATTGAACCTATCGATGCACGAGAGTGATAAGTTAGGGTGAGGTTCATATATATGACCTAAGTGACAGATAAGATCCATATGTTCTTATTCTTAGGATATAGAATGGATGAATTATTTGGGATGGAGATTGAACTATAATTTGACTGTTTATATCTATCTTTCGTGAATGAACCCAAGTTATTGAATGATACTTTATCTAAATAAGCAATAGAATAGATGCAAGTGAAACCCTAATCCTAGATTTCCCTCTTCCATCAGATCTTTACAACTGTGATTGCTGCTTAGTTTAATTAGATTTACCGTTTTCATAGAATAAATTAGTTTAAATCAAATAAAGAAACCCCCCCCCTTAGTTTAAATAGCTACCGATATTCTTTCCATCAGTATTCTTTTAGTCTCTGTGGTTCAACCCTTGCTTCCCAAGCTATTCTACAATAGTCTTGTGCACTTGCAAGGAAATAATTAAAATAAGACACGATCAGCATCATTTTGATTTTACATAAGTACTAGGAAGAAATCCATATATAAGAGGATATGATATAGAAATGGTGCCGCAAAGTAGCTCCTGTAATATAAAATATTAATAGGAATGTGCTGTCGGATGTACGAGATGGCATATCGACCAAGGATAGTATTATTCCAAGCGCCTTAATGGTTACACAAGGTACTCTTCTCCAAAGTGATCAAGAATGGAGGGGTTTGCACGTATCTGGTTCGGCAATCCATCACTATCACGAATCTCACGATTCGTAACGGTGATGTATCGTCAACCAGGGAAGACAAGACAAGACATGACAAGTATGCTAGCTGGACTTAATAGGGGAAAAGTAAATGCTTACTCATCAATCATGAACATGTAGAGGCACAAGTTCAACCAGAGCGAACTGATCCAATTCAAGTAAATGTTTACTCATTTAAGAAATCTAGTAAGGACGAGCCACGAGAAGATCGATCTCATCCATGTCAAGTAGGCATGTTATACACTATGACTAATGATCAAGCATGAACATGAATTTAATCAAGAATCTCGAAACTAGTATTCTAGTTAAACAAATTTCATGCGTCGTATGGATTGATCGTTGAGCTGGTATTATCATATAGCTCACTAGTATCGACTCCGTCAAGTCATCTCTATAATTCCAACCAAATAGAGTTTGAACACTATACGTGTTCCAAGACACTCTTCTACGTTCTCATTTGAGGTATAGCGAGGTTCTTATTCCATTTTTGGAACATTAGTTCAAAATCACCAAGTCAAGTATATGAGGGAAACCTAAGTTGATTATTGCCAAGCCAAGCTTAGTTCACTTTCAAGTTCGTAATTCCACTAGTTAATAGAATCATAAATCAAAGCACGTTGATAACTTCGATAGGAGGATAATCATGAAGATAAGACACACAATATGCTTATAAGTCATAATCTCAAGTAGACATATAGGTTCATGTATCATTCACAAACAAACCTTATCAAGTTCAGTTCCATAGAATCCTAAGATAGATAACATTATGAAATCTCCTTGAGGTTCTCTAAGAGCTAAAGATCAGACATGTACACTTGAAGGGTAGAAGACTTAAGACAACTCAAGATTCATCAAATAGCCATGTGATGGTACTTCACAAGTCCATCACAATACAAACGTGTCTTGGATAACCATTTAGTTATCTTTGCGACAACTCAAGATTCTCATCATTGAGGGTACTAAGGCATACACAATTCAAATACCCTTTCTATAGAAGAATTATCACGACACAATCCCAGATTTTCCAAGGATGTTAACAAGGTTCCCAAGTAAGGTCATTGATTATATTGTTACAACTTTTGGGACTTCATTTAAAGTCCAACTAGTATCATTGGTTCTAGTTCATAATTGAACCGATTCAAAACATCTTTCATTCGAGTTACACATTCGCGAGTCACACATATACCATCCAAGGACTAGCGATAATCTTGCACTTAATGTCACTGAAGGACCTCAATTACAGTCCTAAGCCACAAATCAACCTTAACACCAATTCGGTCTCACCTGACCAAATCTCAAGATTTCATGATTGAGATTCAATGAACACGAGTAGTCCTAGTAATTTACGCTAATGCTCAAATAACAACTTCTATAATTAATTGACTCCATTTGGGTCAAATTACAAAGTCTTAAATTCTAGGTCAAGGCATAATTTTGGGATTCACAATTTATCTGGGTTTCTAAACCCAACAACGATAAATCTTAAACCATAACAACTCTAATGTATCCAAAAAACCAATTTGGGCTCAAACCCTAACTATCACATATTGATATAAAACAGGAACATATCGTTTCGACAAGTATAACAATGACAAATGACGAGGAACAAGTCTCTAGCAACCTAACATCAATGTTAGGGGTGTAAGTAGTCCGGTTTGGTTTGGTTTATGCCAAAACCACAAACCGAACCGCCTCCTAGTGGTTCCAAAAATCTCAAACCGAACCGAACCGAGTAAGACTTGGAACCGAACCGAACCACCTGGTTTGGTTTTGTTTGGTTTGGTTCGGTTTTGTAGTTTATATAAATTATTTTTAATGAAATTAACCAACATTAAAAATAACAATAAAAATAATATTTTAATTTGGAATTAACATCAAAATTAGAAAATAGTCTATTAACAACAAATTATCATAAATAAAACAATACAAATTCTAAAATAAACACAAACAATAGAAGAAATAATAGTTCTCCAATAATCAAGATTTTGTTTGGTTTAGTATACGTCTATAGATATGTATATATATATATATATATATATATATATATATATATATATAATGAATAAATCAAATGTTCAAAATCGTTAATAAATGTAATGTAATATATATTATATAATAAATAAATAAAAATATATAGGGTGGTTTGGTTCGGTTCGGTTTGGTTTGGTTCGATACCAAAAACCATGAACCGAACCGAACCGCATGGTTTTCCAATTCTTGAAACCAAAACCGAACCGTCTTCGACCAAAACCGAACCAAACCGACTGGTTTGGTTTGGTTTGGTTCAGTTCGGTGGTTCGGTGGTTCCAATTTACACCCCTAATCAATGTTGAGTTTGAGAGAGAAACAACGGTTTAGGTAACATACCTTAATCAAGCCACAAACAACTGGGAAGAGGAAAATAAATAGAGGGGAAATGATCTATTCGGAAAGGGCTTCGCGATGGTGGTCTCGGATCGTCAAACGTATGGCCAAAACTCCGGGAATCGATGAAACACTCATTAATCGCACACTCAATCTCATGCACTCTCTCTCTCTCCCGTTCTTGGCTGAAGACGGTCACAAATGAAGAGAGTGAAGGGGTGTTAGGGTTTATAAGGAGGTTTAAGGACTAAAATACCTTCAAATGGGTGAAGGGGCAAGGGTTAAATAAGGGTAGGATAGGAATTTCACGTCAAAAGTCAAACAAGCACAAAGCTGATGTCAAGACAACGGTTCGGGTGAGCTGGCCGAACATCTACCTAGATGTTCGATTGAGGTGGCCGAACATCTCTAAAGGTGTTCGGTTGGGCTGGCCGAACATTTCCTAGAATGTTCGGTGGTCATGTCTGAACGATGATTCAAGTCTAAAACAAAGCCAAATGGGTCTAGGACCGAAGGTGAAGCACACGTTGGGTAAATGCAACTCAACCAAGCATAAAAGATGTATACTAAGGCCTTAAGAGGATCAACTAAACCTCAAGACAAATAAAGGAATGACATAGGGTACAACCGAGGTCACCGAAAAGAACTACGCGAGAAAACTCTCAACCGAGTCAAGTAGCGAACGACATCAATTTACAACTTGTAACTTTAACAATTTAAAGTCTATGGGAGATATAGAAATAAGGTATTGGTTTCTAGATATCCTTCCTACACAAATCAATGTTCTCTCCTCAAGTCAAGTAAGCGAGGTTATGGTTAAATGGCACGCAAAATGAGAAGGTCAAATACACGCTCTACAAGCTTGATCTCACCATTGACGGCGCAGACCATTCTACACATGTTGATGTAAATGTTGTATGTATAGTAGCTAGGTAGCCATGTTGATGCTATGAAATCCATTGTTTTAATTTAAGTGAATTTAAAAACATGCATGATATATATAGGATTGTGTGTGTGTGGGTCGAGGGAGGGGGGGCAAGTGTAAATTTAGGTTATTAATGTTTAAGCATCTATACATGTTGTACGTATAGTAGCTGAGTAGCCATATTGATATTATGAAAATGATTTGAAAACATGCATTCTATATATATGATTGTGTGTTTGTGTAAAGGGGGGGGGTGTTAGTGTAAATTTAGCTCATTAATGTTGAAACATCTATATATGTAAATGTTATTGTTTAGTTTCACTAATACTAATTATAATGATTGTAGATAAGGAAATACAACCCACATGTCACCATTCCTGATGTATTTGTCCACACCAATACTACCTCTAGTGCCTCCGCCGAACAACCTCTTTAGTGGGTTGATCAAATTGTAGAATCTCCATATGTAGGTAAAAATTCATTTAAGGACTTGCTATTGAATATAAAATTTTATTAATGTATTGTGTATGCGATAATATTTGTTTGCTTTATTATGAGAGTCCAGTTATAATACGGTTGTCCTTGATCAGCCTAGCACTGGAACCCTACATGGAACCGGCAGGTCTGGAACGTCGTTGCTGCTCAAGGAAGGAGGAAGAGGGGAACAAGGGTGTATGGGATAGGCGAGTATGCTGGGGAGTATTCACCGTCGAAAGCTCGATCAGATGTTGTTCCCAACCTTGATCAAAGTTCAAGGATCGAGACATCGGGATTAAACACAATAGCAAATGGCTCAATTGCTTGCGTAGATGCAGCAGTGTCCGCAACAATCTCTAGCTAGTAGTACCGCATCCCCTTCATCTTCTAGTCATAGTTATGCTAGGAATATTTTCACAAACCTCCGTCCACCGAATTTAGGGGACAAATAGTGATTTGACTTTGAAACATTGTGTAATATAATATTTATGTTTAACTTAGTGTTTTAAATTGTTATTTTACTTTGAAACTTTATGTAATAGCATAAAACATTTACTCTTTAACTTAGTGTTTTAAATTTATAGCTTTTTTGGATTCCAATTTAGTTTTTAGTAATATAATTTGTTATCTCACAGGTTCATTAAAAAAATAAATTAAATTTTCAATCTATTTTTTAAATTTTTTTTTGTAAAATTAGTGACATAATGTCAGTTGCTGTGACAAATATTTTAATTTTTTTTTGGGTACAATCAGCAATGGAATGTTCGTTACTAAACTGCGACGAAAGGTATCCGCTACGTGAATCAGGAACAGAATACTCCGTCGCTAGGTAGCGACGAAACTTTTATTTCCGACAGTGACCAACAACAGAAACGGTTCCGTTGCTGGTTAGTGACAAATGTTTCGCAACGATTCAACGACGAATATATTCCATCGCTGGTGTGATGACTAAAATCTTCTTTTAGCGATGAAAAATAATGTCACTAATGATCAATTTTCTAGTAGTGAAATTATTTCCCAAGCCTAGTTGAGCTTACTGGGACCAACCGTGAGCCAATACATACACTTCATACACTGTTCGACAACGACATAAGTAACAACGCAGTGCAACTTTGTGATACGATGCTTCACCTCAACAAGTTTAGGTTTCAAGTCACATGACTGTAAGAAGGGAACCAATATTGATCCTCTTTAAATAAATGACGTAAGTCAGTGAGGAGTGGGTGCCTCTGTTGCCTATAGTCGCGGAGGTACCTTGGTGGTGAAAGGGGTCATGACCGGCAGGGCCCTTCAAAAAATTTCACTACCATAGTGGGCGAGTTATTACGTTTTGGTTACTTTTGGAGAAATTCTTTATTGATAGCCCCCTATAGTTTTAGGCAAAAACTTGTGTAGGACGGAATTTGGTAAGACGGATTCGTAAGACAGGACTCCATTTAGAAATTCGCGGGTCATAATAAATAAAAACATGCTACTAAGAATCATAAAAATGGCCCAACCGAGATGGTCGAAGGCAAAAGCTTTGAACTTGGTGGAGATCTTGTGTTTAAATCCCACTAGCCATGAAATGAGTTTTTATTGAGTGTGGCTTGCCACCTGCCAGCCCCGTAGGCTAGCCAGCCCAGTAATGAGAATTTTCTCATTTTGCTCCGGTGCCCTTGCACTTTCAAGGTTTGTCGCTGAAATTTTTCTTCTTTCTATGTCTTGCAGCTTCTTCCTTTGTCATCTCGTTAGCCTCATTTGTCTTGGGATACTTGACGGACCTTAACGAACTTTGACGAAATGCTAAGTGACACATTTGAAGCCAAACGTGACACATTTAAAGGACAAAAGTGACACATTTTGAGGTCTAAAATTACACTATAAACATAAATTTATTATAATTTTCATTAAAATACAAAGTAACAATCTTAATACTAAAAAGTAACACTCTTAATATTAAAAAGAGACACTCTTAATACTAAAAAGTGACACATTTACTTAATACAAAAAAGTGACACTTTAAAACTAACAGTGATTGCCAAAAGTGATACATTTAATACTAAAATGTGACACTTTCAATGCTATAAAATGACACTTTCACCGTTTCACACCAAAAAGTGACGGTTTCATTTATAATACAAAGTATCACTTTTTAAAGCAAAAGTGACACATTTAAGAACAAAAATAACACATTTAAGGTTAAAAAGTAACACATTTATATTTAAAAAGAAACACATTTAAGGCTAAAAAGTAACATCTTTTAAAGGAAAAAAATGATACTTTTTATTAAAAACGCAAAGTGATACATTTTATACTGAAAAATGACACATTTTATAATGAAAAGTTTTAATACTAAAAAGTGACACTCTTCATTTATACATGTGAGGGGTGATGCTGTAATTTTTAAAAGTTGAAGGGTTGCATTGATATTATTAAATCTTGACCAATATAACATTGATATATTTGTCGTATGAATTAAGATCCGTAAAACCATCTTATAAGAGACCTACTCTAATTTTTAAACTCAGAATATATGTATGAATTTCTTTCTTCCGTGATCGGTAAAAAATGAAAAATAAAAGTTGACTAAATAGAATATTATTAAACTATTACTAACAACAATTAAATCAAGGAAATAAAATATTATTTTTATGGGGTATCAATCAATTTTATTAAAGAAATATGAAAAAACATATTTTTTAATTAAAAAAGTATATGTTAATTAATTGCATTAGTCGACAAAGGATGTCATGCGGAATTAAACCAATAATACATTTATGCCACTTGGTGGATTTCTGTTAAATGCTTAATTTTTTAAAGGAATTTTATACTTCCACATGTCACTTTCTATGAATTGTAAAAAAAAAAAAATCTGTCAAAATTGATTAGTTTAGGATAAATTCTATCACATTTGAAGTTATCAAGTAGCTAGATTTTATCACATTATCAAGTAGTTAACCATTTTTTCTCTTCTTTTTTTATACGTACCCATTTTTCTCTCTTCTTTTTTTAATACGTACTCTCTCTCACTCTTTTCTCTTCTAATTTAGTTTAGGATATTCTATTAACTATAATTAAAACATCTATCTATAAATATTACTAAAACAAAAGACGTTGCTGCCATGTGACAGCTTTATGTAAAAAACTAAAAGTTTTAAAAAGATTTTGTGTTGTCACGTGTCATCTTCGAAATGGTAAAATTTTTTTCTTTTTTCAAAACCTTTAAGGTATAACTAAAACATCTATCTTAATTAAACTAGATTTTATCCTATATAATTTATACAAGTTTAATTTGACTAAAACTCTTTTATTTTCATCTCTTTTTATTTTCATAATTTTTAATTTATACAAATTATCCACGAGACAATTCTATATTATTTGTTCTTCTACTAATCTATATTTATTAATTATTAATTACTAATCTATTAATTATCTATTAACTATTATTAAAACAGAAGTCGTTGCTGCCACAGAACGACTTTTTGTTCTATGCTTAAAGTTTTAAAGGGAATTATGTGCTTCCACATGTCACCTTCTATACAAGTTTATAATTTTTTTCCTACCAAAAATTAAAACCAGATAGATTTTGAAACCGATGCTTCCTTTATATATGGTATTTTTTTTTTTACCATTTTTTGTTGCCAAAATCGGTTAATACCTGACATATTTTATAACATTTGATTTAAAAGCGTTTCACTTGATTAGAACTCCAATTTTTATGGTAAATTTTTTGAGGATATATTTTATCAATTCTCATAGATTTTAACCATTCAATTACATGACTATACGATCTATTTTGAATATATACCTTAATTTTTGTTTTTTTTTTCAAATTATTTTAATTAAACAAATTAATTATTTATTAAAAATTTAAAAAATCATCTTATTATAAATAATTTTTGCAAATAAAACAAAACTATTAAAACCATGCATATGGTACTAAATATATCTATATAATTCTTTTTTTTTTTGGCCAAATTACTTTTTACCCCCCAAAGTATCCACCAAATCACAGTTTACCACCTCAAATCAATTTTGTCCCATTTTAGCATTCAATGTTGCCATTTGTTCCATTTAACCCCCTCCCATCTGGTTCCGTTTGAATGAAGCCGTTAAATTGCACGTGGAAGACCACGTGCGGGGTATTGTCGTATTTTCACTGCATCTTAGGCGACGAACCCAACTATGTTGATTGTTTTCCGCTCAATCCTCACCTACAAAACCCTAATCCATCACCTCCAAACCACACTCCCTTCAGCTACTTCCACCATCCAATCCCCAATTCGCCAATCCCACCAAACCTCTCTTTCATCTTCTTTCCTGCTCATGCCTTCCTGGTCTCTCTCTTCCACCCTCCCCTACATAGGCGTCAAGCTTGTCACCATTCACCCCAAAAAATCATCCATAAACTTGCCCCGAATACACGGAGTTATGTCCTATTCAACTCCGTCACCGGCGAAACCCTAGCCTCGATGGACGGTACGGAAATCACGCTTCATCGTACTTCCTGCATCTTCGCCTTGTCTTCTCAGTATTTATCAAAAAACGATTCACAAGTTCTCTTAATGGTAGGTGCTGGCTCCTTGGCTACGCACTTGATTAAAGCTCATTTAACAACCTGGCCGAGTCTGAAGAGAGTCATAATTTGGAACCCGAATGCAGAGAAAACGAAATTGTTGGCGGAGAAATTGTGTGGTGAGAGTGAATTGGAAGGAGTTTGCATTGAAGCAAGTGAAAGGTTGAAGGATGCGGTGGAGATGGTGGATATAGTGAGCTGCGCGACAAATTCAGAGGAGCCATTGGTAATTAGAAAGTGGTTAAAGCAAGGGGCGCATTTGGATTTGGTTGGATCGTATAAGCCTTCAATGAAGGAGTGTGACGATGATGTGATAAGGATGGGGAAAGTGTTTGTGGATAATGAGGTGGCATTGGAGGAGGCGGGGGAGCTGGTGGGTGCATTTGAAAAAGGGGTTATCGAGAAGGATATTGAGGGGGAATTTGGTGGAGTTGATTAAAGGAGACAAGGGTGGGAGGTGTGAACAACAAGAGATTACGGTGTTCAAATCTATTGGTTCTGCCGTTGTTGATCAACCATAGTTGGTTTCGTCGCCTGAGATGCAGTGAAAATACGACAATACCCCGCACGTGGTCTTCCACGTGCAATTTAACGGCTTCATTCAAACGGAACCAGACGGGAGGGGGTTAAATGAGACAAATGGCAACATTGAATGCTAAAATGAGACAAAACTGATTTGAGGTGGTAAACTGGGATTTGGGGGATACTTTGGGGGGTAAAAAGTAATTTGGCCTTTTTTTTCCTGCCAAAAATTAAAATATAATAGATCTTAAAACCGTTGCCTCCTTTATACATGGTAAAAGTATTTTTTTTTTACCATTTTTTGTTGTCAAAATTAGTTAATATCAGATAGATTTTATCACATTTAATTTTAACGTGTTTCACTTGATTAGTACTCCAAATTTTCATGGTAAAAGTTTTTTATTTGCGGATTGATTTTATCACATTTGATTTAGAAGTGTTTCAATTGATTAAAACTCATTAATTCTCATGGTAAAAGTTTTTTTTTATTTACCATTTTTTGTTTACAAAATCAGTTTGTACCCGATAGATTTAATTTTATCACATTTGATTTAGACAATTTTAATTTGATTAGGACTCCTCAATTCTCATGGTAGAAGTTTTTTAATTTTTATTATTTTACCAAAACTCGGTCAATTTAAAATAGATTTTATGAAATTTGATTAAACATGTATCACCAACACCACAAACAAGCATTACGAAATAGCTTGCAAATTCTATCTAGACCAAAATATGAAATACACCCTGAAGTTTCCACCCAATCCCAAAACCGTACCCAACCTAAGGTTTGTGCCATAATCATACCTGATATTGCAAATTGTCCCATTTTGCACCCTAGCCCTAACGTGCGTTAGAAAACTAACAGAAAGTTAACATGTGCATCTCACATTCAGGGACAATTTAGTCTTTTTCATCAAAAAATTCTTTAATTCATCTTCTACACACGTACATCTCACATGTAGGGGCAATTTATTTTTTTGTCAATTTTTTTTAGGAGTTATATGAATATACCTCTGTATCGGTCAGGGAAGATGTACTACTGGTGCTTTCATAAATGGATGAAGATTCATCCTCTGTGACGTTGTTATTTCTCATTTTCTGCTTGGAGTTGATCTGAGCCGTCGGCTTCTTATTTCTTGGTGATTGATTTGTGATGGCCGCTTGATCTGAACCATTTTTTCGTGACGCAAGCTTAGGGGATAGTACTGGAGAAACGTTTCTCAGCTCGGGCGTGTCATTGGCTCTCCTTTACGTCTGAATGCTTAACGTTTTCCGTTTGACAATTGAATTGGATCTCTTCACAGAAGAAGTCTTAGTTCTTGTCGGTGATGCTGAATTTCTTGATCTCACTGGACTCCTTACATTCCGATCAATGCCAGCGCATTCTCGTCGTGGGGCTCACCAACGACGTAATTTCACTGCCGAGGTTGAAATTTCTTCGTAGGCCAGCATCATTTCTAGCTATGATATTTAGAGCCGGTGACCTCCACGGCTTCATGAGGACAATAGGAGATTCGTTTACGACAAAATTCCGGTCATAAACGAAGTTCCGGTGGCTGATTTCATTTGAAGGCTTTTTAGAATGCAAAAGGCCTTTGAGTTGCAATGCCTCGAGAATTTGCTTCAATGTTTCCAGATCCGTCGACTGTTCATCAATACCTCTCATCTTCAGTCTTCTCTCAATTTCTCCAAAGATTGAGACAGTTGTCTGCTTTGGCTCCGGGAAGAAATCGGCAGAGTCAAAATAACTTCTCCTTTGCTGTGGTGATCGCCACGGCGAAGACCTTACCGGTTCAGCCTTCACGTTTCTAGAAGCATACTCCATTGGATCCACAGCTCGGTAATTCGACATCGTCCTGTTAGTTCCTTTTCCGACATAGTGTTGTATGTGGGTAAAAGATGAATTAAAGAATTTTTTGATGAAAATGACTAAATTACCCCTGCATGTGAGATGTACATGCTAACTTTCTGTTAGTTTTCTAACGCTCGTTAGCGTTAGGGTGCAAAATGAGACAATTTGCAATATCAGGTATGATCATGACACAAACCTTAGGTTGGGTACCGTTTTGGAATTTGGTGGAAACTTCAAGGTGTTTTTCATATTTTGGTCTTCTATCTACAAAATTCGTATGAATTTTTGGTTTGATGATTCAGTGTGATCTTATGTTTTTTTTATTTATTAATTATGTGGACATCTTATTATTGTTGGTTCATTCAAATAGCTTGCAAATTTTTTCTACAAAATTAAGTTTAAGAAACAACACTAAGTCAACCGTGCATCGCGCGGGTAATAACCTAGTGATAAAATAAAATAAAAAGTAAACACGAATTTCCTAATTTCAAGACACGTAATATATCAACAAGAGATCCATGGTTCTCAAAATGAGGTATGAGAATCCTAGGTTTGAATTTTGTTAGAAAATGTTGTTAGGAGAATAGAGTTTCAAATCATCTTTTTTGGGAAAAATAAGAAAACAATTTTAATGAAAATTAGTTTTTATACCCGTGCGTTAAACGCTCGTTAAATATCTTATTCATTGACTTATACATAAGTAATAAATAAAATGAAGAGGAAAAAACAAAATTAAAATAATAAAGTAAGGAAAACAACTTAAATAGAAATATATCATTGTAAACTTGTACTAATCAGATTTACCTTGCACATTTTATATTGATCTGTTTCATTAACACAAATAAATGCGACATTTTGAAGACTATTGTTTTTTATTATAGAAATGAAGTGATTGTGAATGAGTTTCCTATTATTTATACTAACTTAAAAGTAAAAAATAGATAGTTATTCAATTATCCATGTGATGCTTCGACTGCTCATGTTTTCTACATTCATCAAATATTATTTATAATGTAACAAATATAACTGTTAAATTCAATTAACTTGATTCAAAAATGCAAAAAATAAAGAGTTTTTACAAAAATCTAAATTCAAGCTAAGGTAAAAACAAATGGAAAGAGATTCACAAAGTATTTATGTAATTAACCATACATTGACATTTTTTTTTCAAAGCAAAAATTGAACATTAAATATAATCTAGATATCAATATGTCAAGACCCTTCTTTGTTCATTACATTCAAAATTGTGACAAGTAACCAACATAACTGCCAATCCAAAACTATAACATCAAACTTTAGTTTAGATGCGAGAGTGAAATTTGTAAGAGTCTTAGCTCGACGTATGGCATTGGCCATCTATCACTTTAGTTTGGCCACCTAAAGATGAAGTTGATTGATTTAAAATTGACTTGGCTTGGGTCCCTATCTGTCATCTCTATTCCTATTCTAGTGCTTTCTCCACAAACACAACTCACTATAGCTTCACTTAATCCTCCTTTTTCCTTTTTATCTTCATATCCTTCTTCTTCTTCCATCTATTATCTCCATTTTTATAACGTTTTGTAGATAAAAAGATAAACATGTATGCATTATATAAAGTACTACCCTATCTTATGAAAAGGGTGTTCCTAAATTCATGCTTAAAAACATAGGAAACAGGGTATTACATGTAAGATGAATTCCTTTAATTCGATTTGTCGTGTGTTAGTAAATTGAGTTCAGATAGAGTATGACTCTGTCTTACGAAAATTAGGGTTGATCTTGAACTTTTGGGGACTTATGGACAAAAATGATAAAAGAGGCCACTATGGATATATAAAATATATTTTTGAAATAAATAATGTTTCAATTTTTATCATTCAAAGAATTTGAAAGGTATAACATCTATGAATATAAAAAACATAACTTTTTTAAATAATTATTTAAAATTACTTCGCTAGCATCATTGAGTACACTAGTTATTTTCAATCTTGATTATCTTGATTTGATAATTTTCGTATATATTGAAAATGTGAGAAATGTCTATAAAACATATCTATAAGATATTTCATATTTATTTACCCTTCTAGGATCTTTCTCAATTATATCAACAAATTTATCACTTTCTCTCACTCTTTTGGCTCATCCGTTACTTCTTCATTTGTTTTTTTTATTGAATATTCGATTATTGTAATCCATCAATTAGATCTTTGACCCAAAATCTAATTAAAAAAACATATCAATTAAGAGTTAATCTTTGAATTTTAATTGCCTCACCAATTTTTATTCTTTTCTTCTAGGTACATATTTTCTTAAGAATATGTTCTCCCTTCAAATTCAAATTTTAAAGTAAAAACTCATAATCAACTAATCAAGCTAAGAATCATACAAATATAAGGAACGAAAATTGTAGTCAAAATAATATAAAATCAAGTTTTTTGCTTGAAATATTGATAGCCTAAAATAAAATTAAAGAAAGTTGAACAACTATGGTATGGAATGAATCCAAAATCTCTAAATACATACATAAGTAGCTTATCATTAAATCACAAAAGCAATTATGAAAATAAGACACATTACATATTATATATATATATATATATAATACTTAATAATTTACGATTCAAATACTAAACAAATGTTTCATAATTTGCAAAGTTGAACCCATAACCTCTCATCCTAATCAAAGCACCTAATCCATTGGGCAACCAAATAATAAATGAAATATAAGTAACAATATCATATATAGTATTATATATATGATTGTATTATAAATTTGGCCCCCTCAAAATAGGCGGCATAGGGCGGTCGCCCTTCCGACTACCCTCAGGGTCGGATATGAATAAAATCTATAAAAGGATTTTACATGAAACTTACTCAAACTCACGGGGTGTAGTAACGTTGGGTTTGGTCTGAGATAAACCTTTGCTCAAGGTACCAAGCTACTGCTAACTGCTGACTCAAGAAAATTTGTTTGAAGTGATAGCTCGATCTAGAAACTTGAGATAAACACATTTTAAAAATTGAAAATAAAAAACAGACTTCAACCTATTAAAGTGTTAATGGGACATGATTTTAGTCATGGATTCATCGCAAGTAAAGGCAAACATGTATCTAGCCGATAGTGTTACAAATTAGGGGCGTAAATGGTTCAATTCAATTCGATTTTGGTAAAAACCGTAAATTGAACAACTCGTATTGATTTCAAATTTTCTGATTTCAAATTTTCTCAAACCGCATGAAGATTGAAACTGAACCAAACCACTTAATTTGGTTCGGTTTTTGGTTTCAAATAAAAAAATGTAATATCATTAAAAAATAACATACCTACACTTCCAATTAAGTAGTCATTTTTCTAACATCAACATACAATCAAACAAAAGAGATATTAATTATTTTGTGTTTACCCTTCACACTTTTTTTGCAAATTAGAGTACAAATAACAAATAAATACAAACAATGAAAGCTTGAAATAAACAAAAAACAAACAAATAAGGTGTGTGCATAACCAAGTGTGAAGTGTAATGCATGAATGTGAATTTGTTGGGAATTTGCACCCAACACAACTAATCCAAGATGGGTGATTCGATGTGAATTACACAATGCCGCAATCCCTTCGATCTGGGTTTAAATATATGTTTAGGAATCACAAAATAACACTAAATAATCAACGAAAGATATACGAATACATGGATTTACGTGGTTCGGCCAAGTGCAAAACCTACGTCCAGGGGCGGTAATGATCAATCTTTCACTATAGAAAGTAATAAAGAGTAGATTACAAATCTTGATACATCTTTCAAGTAACGAAGAGAAAATCGAAGAAGTGGAAAAATTGAGAAGCCGTCGTCACCACAAGGTTCCCCCAAAATCTACCATAGTCATCCTGGAACTTTCACGTAACAGCATTATTTTTCTCTCGCAAAGCTGCGGCAGCAACACTCTTTTTTCTCACACACGAAGCAGCCAAGAAATTGCAGTAGCCACCCTAATTGTAATTAGGGTGGTGACCATTCGTATTTACATCCAAGCCCCTCTCCAAAAATATACCCCAAGTAATACCAAGACCCCTCATCTTTTAATTCTCAAACTTTAGGCCATATATTTCTGAAACAAACTCTACAATCTCCACCTTTTGATGAAGAAATTTCAGCCACTATCCAACACCATTCATTGCCACCATGCTCCATAAGAGCCACATCCTCCACCGAGGCAACTATACTCAAGCATTGGATTCAAACAAAGATCTCACAAGTCTCTACGTCCCGAAGGACCGAACAACGCAAGCTCAATAACAAAATATGCCGCGTGCCCACGTCTTAAACAAAATGCAATGCTGAATTTTTCCACGTGCCCATGCCATAAACTGAAAGCAATGTTGAATTTATCCACGTGCCTACACCTTGTACTGAGAGCAAGCCTCTACTTAACCATATTCCTTGATGCATGTCTAAAGCCATAAGAAGACTTCTTGAGCTTACTCATTAAGTTCTCTTTCCCAACAATAACAAACGGGCTGTGACATATATATATATATATATATATGTCATGTGACGACCTGACCCGAATCCTAATACGAGATCTCAAGGTCTTGCCGTCAAAACGCACAATTAACAAGCAAGGGTAAGGCTATAACAGCGATACGCCAACGATCCAACAAATGCGGAAGCGAATAACGTTATGGAACTCGAGCTAACAAGCTCCGAAATATAAAACAACCCAAAAGATAATAAATCTCTCGAATAAAAAATTTAAAGCACGTGACGCAACATTGGACATGTGCAACAAAATCCACCTGTTACAATTTTATATACAATAATAAATTCAAGTTATCGGCGACGTTATACAACCGGAACTCAACATTAACTAATCTAAGGAAAACAAACTAAGTTATCATAAACCAAATATATCATTTCATGGTATGATCCTCAACACAAACCAAATCCAACCATAGTCACATAGTTCTTCATAAGTTATCATAAAATAAATCATATCAAATAAATATGATTCTCAATTCCAAAATGTTTAGCATTTTATTTCCACATTCCTATCATCAAACCACCAACCACATAACTCAATTTTACCATGAGTCGCATATCTCATCATTAATCATAACTCATATAATAATTCTTTATATGAAAGACCATTGTTTCCATTCTAATCATGGATAACATGATATATATATATATTTCGGTATACCATCATATCATAAAAATCATCATTAGCATGTTATATTTTTATTATAACATTTTATAAAGTACTCATCATCTCAAGTAAACCATATCATTAACCACGTAGCACAACAATTCATATAAGTGCTCGTATAATAAACCACATAAGAGAGAAGATGATTCCTTTTCAATATCCACCGTGTAGCTCCTGCAAAACACGTGCAACCATATGTGTCCTCAATATCCCTTTTCGTGGTATCGATGTCCCCGAGACATTTACCCGCTCGAATTCCATAACTATCAAAGGTAGGTGTATCACTCTAGCAATGATCAGCTACTTCTCCACTGTGGCCATCGACGGAGGGGTGTGTGCTACCCGACATGGCGATCCATTGCGATCACGAATCCCATAATTCGTGAAGACAATGCATCGTCGTGCCAAAGACTCAAACCAAACCAACGCCAGCTAGACTCAAACACAAACACATATAATATATACTTGCATGCTCAACTATACGAAAAGTACAACACATCGCACTAATCCAATCAAGTAGATATTCACTTTTAAATCAAATAGTTATGCATTTCTATGCTAACTAACTCGTAAACACATTAGAGAAATAATATCAAGTCTCTAATTCCTCAAGTGTTCTTCATACACTTGAAAATGCTCGGAGGCTTAACCTACATCAAAACTACCCAAAATACCGTAGGATCTTTAATACGTGATTCACTATATTCATATTAGTCCCAAAATCGACTCCGTTGAGTCATTTCTACTTTTTTCCAAATCCGAAGGCGTAGGAGCTATTTGTATCACAACCTTCCTATTATTTATTAGCTAATATTCATGGCTAAGTTCTTAAGGTTGACAACATTGTGTAACCCAAATAATCCATACATTCTCAACCAAAATCCCAATCATAGTTCATAGATCAACACTTAACATTTCAAGTCAATCATTACCTTTTAAGCATGCATCTCAAGATAGCATTTTTTTTTTTTTTAATACATGATTTTATTAGAATAAAAAGCATACAAACACAACCTTGCCCTTATAAATCTCCAATTAAGAAAAACGGATATAAGGAGTTTGACTAGCATCTAGACCCCGCATCATCGAGGAGAAAATCGCCATTAGACACTTAGCCAAACAACTTTGTTAGCTTCCGATAGTGACTAAAAGAAAACCGTCTTCCGTTTGGATCCGGGATATCAACAAGGTGTGTTCCCAAGGATAGGAGGAGCCGTTGCAGATGCAATCATAAAGGACCTTGGAGTCTGTCTCAATAATGACATCAAAATAATCATGGGATTTAATCTAGCATGCTTTCACCAAAAATAGCCATTTATTTAAACAAGATGTAAATTCATAACCAATGTGTAAATTCATCTAGCATGCTCATAACCAAGTTGTAAATTCATCCAGCATGCTCACAACCTTAAATTTATTGAATTAGAGTTGAACAACATACTCTTATATACATGAAAGTCAACTCAATCCATGAAAGTCAAACGTACATTTTAATCATACAATACATAATGATAATTCATTTATCAATCTCACAACCAAAAATAGGGGTTCACCAAGCACACTTCCAACCTTAAATATATATCCATATGTGATTCGAATAATTCACAAATAACCAATAAAAACATCAAATTCATTCATATCACCAATAACACCATTTATTTCATACTCATCATATCAAACCCTAGGCTTTTAGGAAATAATATGATCATGCTCAAAATCAAACCTACAAAGTGAAGCTTAATAATACACTTTATTAAACATAGAAAGCATCCTATTCATGCTTCTAACAAGTTCACTCATCTAAAACTCAAATTAAAAATCACAAAAAGCATACATGTGTACTCATTGACCTCAAATGGCAAGCCCTTTGTTTTCCTTAGGGTCAATGAGTACAAAATCCATAAGAGGTGGATTGTAGTAGCTTACCTAGCTTGAATGAAAACTTCAAAGAATCAAAATCTGATCGGTGAAGTTGTTCTACTCGTCGAGGACTTCACGAATCTGTAGTATGAAGGCAATCCAACGGTTGGATCTTCATGGATTGGAGGAAGAAGAAGCTAGGGCTAAAAGACCCCATGGTCTCCCACTCTCTCTCTCTCTCTCTCTATACGTATGAAGAAGAAGGATGAAATGAGGGATTTACTGAATTCCCTAATGACATTGGGTATTTATACTTCCCCAATTAAAGAGGGCACAAAGGGAATTTCCTTAGTACAATTAGTGATAATTAGATGTAATCAACCACTAATCAAACCTTAATTAACTACCCAAACATGTTAGGACGTGATTAGGACTAAGTATGAGTGTTAGGAAGGGTTTAGAGGAGGTTTAGTAAGGGTAGGATAAGAAATTCACATCAAATCATCAAAACGGGGACAATCTGCCCGAAGGCACCATGCGCTCGTATGGTATTCAACCATGCGACCGCTTCACTCCTTTTTACCCTTGCCACCCCTTTTCTGCAACCTTGTTCGGGTACGGTCCTTCCCGCATGCAACCGCAAGCCTTGAAGCTCTAAAATGACCTATAATTCAACCCTAAAAGACCCCAAACACTTAGCTAAACCAACCAAGTCTCAAACCACTTTCAAAGTAGGTCTAGACTCCCACAAACAACTCCCGAAACAACTCGGAGCGAAACCGAAGCAAGGTACAACAACTTGCTAACGAAACGACGAATGAAACCACAAACCGACGGGCAACAACACAAGATTATAAACACTTCAAAAGGATATTTAATAGGCTTGAATGCTTCTCAGATGTTAAACAACAGATAGGAGAAAAGAACTCCCAAAAGACGAGGCGATCACACAACTCAATCTCGCACTACGCGATAAGGACAATTGTTATCCTCGAAGCGTCAAAACATCGCTAGACTTAAGGAATGCGTCCAACTAGAAGTCTAACACATCTAAACTTGTTAATCAATCATCATGTAAAGATATAGGACCAAATCAAGGTCAGGAACACAAAACCTAAGCTATCTCTCAATCGCGTCGCATTCTGACAATCGTCGAGTTACGACTTGTGACTTTGGGAAGTAAACAACTGTGGTGACCCCGACCCCGACCCGGGATGGGAGCGCGGACCGGAGCGCCCAAGATAAGAGAGACAAGAAAGAACGAACATGCAAGGACTCAAAATATTTTAAAACTGACGTGACGCAACATTTCAGTCGCAACAGAACTCGACACTAAAGGTCGGTATTTTCAAAATCATTTCACCTGATAAAACAGTAATAAGACAAGAAGATACATAAGAGCTAATGGGATGCTCAGCGGAAGTCTATACATAGTGAACAACAACACGATATACAAGGCACGACTAACACAAATGCCGACAACAAAAGGAGTATAAGTACTACAAGAGTTAGAACTACAAGCAGCTAACATGATAACACGAGTACAAGATCTATACACATTCCCAAGCGTAGTCTAGTTGACTAGCTTTAAACCCGTCGTCCTTGCAAAATACAAGAGAATAGAAGAGGACTTCTAAAACCACCTCTTCAACCACAAAAGTCGGATCAAAAGAGAACTAAAGAGTAAGAGCACTGCGAGCCTCAACGAGAAGGTCCTGTCTTGCTAGGATCTAAAAAAAAAGTACAGGGGAACGGGTAAGTCATAAAGACTCGTAAGCTATCAATCATGCATGACATGGCAATATGCAACACGTTAGGCAAGACAATATTACAAGCATGGAGATCAAGTATTTAAGATGCACATTATTGCACATAGTTCACATAATGTGAGGATATAGAGTCGGGCCGCTGCGTAGACCTACAAAACAGACACCTTCGATACGTGAAATTATCGATGGGTGTGATAATACATCGATCTTCCGAGGGAATGCTCGGGAAAACAAATAGTCACTCAATGGGCGCGTATTGGTTGGCCAGAGAGAGCTCTTCCCCACTGTGGCCAGCAGTGGAGGGTGTGTAACAGGATCAAGTATGCCAGCTGGACTCATGCAATGCCAAGTAGTGTTTACTCAACAATGAAACAAGTATGGAACGAGTCCGACAAGAGCGTCCTCGTTCAAGACAAGTATATAATCTCATCAATAAACAAGCAAGATTGAGCTCGACAAGAGCGAACTCAATATATCAAGTATGCATTTATTATGTCATAAAGATACAAGCATGATAGTCAATCCATTTTAAGAGTCTAGATTTAGTTTTCTAGTTGAACGCATGTAATAACATCGTAGGGATTGATCTTTGAGCCGGTATTGTTCAATAGCTCACTAATGTCGACTCCGTTGAGTCATTTCTATATTCAAACCAAATAGAGTTAAAACACTAGTTGCATTTCAAACTCTTTTCTAAGTTATCGTGTCGATTAATCTAGGTCATTAATCCACATAACAACCATAGCCAAGATTAATCTCAAGTTCCCAAAATTATGGAACCCTAGAATCACATTTTCCCAAATAATGGTCGAAAGTCTATGACCCGAGAACAATAATTATTTCCAACGTAGCGTAGAACACTTTTACTTCTAGGCTTAGTGTCCAAATCAAAACATTTGCATTCATGCTCTATAATTCCCAGATATTCATACTCTCTAAAACACACCAATATCATGGTAGAAAACAAGGAGAGCATGATTTAGACATGAGAGAAGGGAAGCAAGAGGGGGTAGCATGTTATCTGTAGCATGTACCTAAGGGAAATCGATAGCTTACCTCAAGCCAAGCAAAAGACGAAGCAAGAAAACTATTCGATGTCGATCGATCTACTCGACGGCGGCTTCGTAATGGCTGTCTCGGAATCGCAAGCGGGTCTTGAAATCACTTAGAAGTCAACCCTCACGCACGTATCTCACCGAGACTCTCAGCACAAGCTCTTTCCAGACCAAGGAAGAAGAAGAGAAGAAATGAATCGTAAAAAGAAGTCTCCAACTGATGTAGAAGAAATCAGCTCAATTAAGGTGTTAGTGGAGTACACTTGTCACATGATGAGTGATGGAAATAGGTTTATCAATCTCAATTAGGCTTAGATTAGGCTAATAAGGTTCTAATACAAGTGATTAAAGTCACTAATGATAGAGGTTTAGTAAGGGTACAATCGTAATCAACCAATGTTGCAGAAATTCCTCGTCTTGCTGGAAATCCTCTCTGTTCGGTTGTGGAGGCCGAACCTTCTTCATAATGTTCAGTTCTTGGGGCTGAACAATGCCCAAGATGTTCGGTTGGCAGGGTAGAACAAGTCCTCAGGCCAAACGTTAGGTCAAACAGGTCCAGAATTGAACGTATAACGCACACGAGGCATAAACAACTCAAAGAACCAATGGAATGAGTACTAAGGGTCCTAAATCAATGATAAAAGACTTTCAAGGTCTTGGCTAAGTCCAAAAGATCAAAGCCCAAGCAAGAACAAGCCAAACTAGAGCATGTAAGGCAATAAGAGTTCGATACGACAATTATGTCTTGATCAAGGAATGCAATCAAGTCAAACATGTTAGGGATACTACTAGCATGTTAAATACACCTTCTAATCATGTTAAACAAGTATAGAAGACAAGTTATACAAGTAGGTTTCGGGTTCTCACAACAACCATGGGGCATCTCTTCATAGTGTTTTGGTCTTAATGTGGTTTCTCATACACATCTAGACTCTTTCACAAACCAATTAAGAAATCAACAAGGGAATAAATGCGAGTATTGCACGCAATTCAAGCTAACCGGAAGCCGGTGTATTACATCCTCTCCCCCTTTAAAAAGAATTCGTCCTGAATTCTAAACCGTAATACAAACCAACGTTAGGTTATCACCCAACAACAAATACCCAGACACAGCTATGGTGTCTCTCAATTCTGAGTAAACACTCAATGTTCAAAACCATAAACCTAGAATCAATCTTCGAGTCTATTATCACAATAACCAAACCAAGTAGTCGAGAATTAAACTACAGAAATCCCACAATTCACATGTTAAAAAATTGCCAATAATCATAGTAATACCAAACACTTAAGATTTTAAATAACTTGACTCATACTTGAGTCACGAAAGTACACACAAATTTCATTATTAATTAATTAACCATGTGAATCCAAAACTTATCACCAGAGCATATTCAAAGACATTATAAATACCAATCTCTCGAAATTTTTTACTTCGGAGCTACAACATGATATTTTCTTGTAAGAAATTCTAAACCATAAGACGTAAAGATTGCCGATAGAGTAATTCACAAACTAGAGAGGAGTGTTACACAACATGCTCCTAAAACAAGCAAGCCAACCTTCATGATTATGCAAACCACACTCGCAAATTCCAAATCACGGATAAAACACATAATAGCAAATAACAGCATTGAATGAAAATTCATTCAATTTCTTTTCCTTCCTTTTGGTAAGAGGTTTAGTCAATTTCTAACCTACTTGCTACCAATCCTAGTCCACCAATGAATCTCTTTTGATCACCAATTCAGGGTACTGACTGAATTGAATTTCAAAAGCCTCCGTTGCAAGGATGCGAAGGTTCATGAAAAAAGAAAATCTTAAGCATCCTTCACTACAGTCTCACATAATCATGCAATACTCTAAACAAGTTACTCTGATTAGTAATGCATGCAAGCATGTTCATAATCAATTATAAATTGTCCGTTAAGTACATTTAGTACTTTTGTAAACCATGCCTTTACTTACAACAAAGCACATTTACTATGCATACCCATATAAAGACAATATATTAATATTCGTAATAAAGAGAATATATGTGCCGATACTGGTCATGTTTATACTCCGTAACCAACAAGTATATATATTCTCTCATGATTTAACCAAATGATATAATCTTTATCACTAACCATGCCACATGTATACACACACACACACACACACACACACACACACACACACACACATATATATATATCATGCAAATGTGTTATGTAATCACCAAGCATCATTATACTTCAACTCATATACTCCATGTAATTCATGCAGTTCATGCAACTCATATAATCCATATAACTCGTGTAACTCATAACCATGCATATTGGTTAATCAAACTATTATTATAGCACATGTGATTGCCAATCCAATCATAAACATTCATAACACAAAACAAACAAAACATACTCATAAATATACATCGTGATAATTCACTAAGCAATGGAAATTCTAACAATTACCAAGGTCCGTATATCCAGTATATTCGCCTAACAATATTTTCATAATAAACCCAAGGAAAAGAGTTAATATTCACTCTAGTACTCCCAACCATCAAAACTCCGTAAGGTCTATCATTAACTTAAACAAAAATCTTGTCTTCGACAAAACACACACGAAATACCCTCGCGTGGTAACGACACTCTATTAGTCGCGATAAAACGGTATGCCCAACCGTAATAATCATAACTCATCTCATAACTACCAAGTTATCATCAGTGTGATCCGAGCGTATCCTATTCGCACATTAACCACATAATGATGTATAAATATATTACTTACAACATTACACATATCTCTATAGAGTATACAAATTTAACGCACCACTAGTAATCACCACTAGTAACATTATCGTATTTTCATTCTTTATGCATGAAGTATAACATGGCCATTTATATAGGTTTACATAATCATATATTTCCATACCGCAATTGATTGCCTACCGACAAATCAAGATTCACCCAAAACCGTAAGCCAATCCCATACCGGGACATCCTCCTCGATCATATCAATAAACCGAGGAAACCAACCATCAATAAATATCAACACACAATGCAATGTATGGATGAATGCATATGAGCTACCGATACAACGTGTACTCATAATAACGATAATAACAACCATAATATCTGTATAAGGAATTACCTCCTATCTCGGGTAGGTCTCAAAATTCTGCAATGGCCAACTGCCACGCGCGTACATAACCTCAAATTCTAGGTCGTCTATAACTACCTCACTAAGAGTCACTAGACCGCTTATTAGCACTCTTAGACTCGTTAATCCTCAACTTAAGGCAATCCTTTCTAATGTGATCACCACCACAAACAAAACACTTTCCTTAATTACTCCAACACCTACGCTCGGTATTTCATTCCCAAACAAAATATATTCAACAATCTATCACCTCGTCATCTATGACTATATGTAAAAGCATCACTCCGCTTAGCAGACTACGGATTTGCCCATACAACTTTATGAGGTGCTAACTGTCCTCTAAGTACATCATAACCCTTAACAGTTCTCGAGGTCCTCTCCTGAGCATATCCCTCGATATCGAACTCTATCTCATAAGTACGGTCCTCAGCCCATCGATGATCCATAGGCTGTAATAGAATAAATTGCCTATAATATTTTATCTTTAATTCTTTTACAAACAATGGAGTCTTCCTAGTCTCGTCCGGTACTAAGTACTCTACTCTAACGAGCTAACTCCGTGAACATCACTAAAGATTAAACCACAATCATATCTACCAGTTCTAACATAAGGAGTTATATCTTCTCCTTTTTCTAAATCAATGTAGGAATACTATGTGCCTTGAACTCCCACAAGATGTTCTTCTACACTTTTGGCACACCCTGCTGTCCCCAATAATCTCCTACAATTGCCACCAATACTCCGGTGGACTTTCAAACATGAGCACTACTAGTACTACCTTATACTCATCACCACCGACATTTCTAGCAGTGCTAGCACCCATTCTAGTTTCAACCATCTTAACATATAATAACTCTCGACATTAAGATATATCAAATCACACAAAACCAACCCCCAAACTACGCCAAGGAACCTATCCTGGCAGACAGCTAACCAATAGCTCTGATACCAACTGTGACGACCCGACCTGGATCCCAATACGAGATCCCAAGGTCGTGCCGCCAAAACGCACAATTAGCAAGCAAGGGTAAGGCTATAACAGTGATACGCCAACGACTCAACAAATGCGGAAGCGAATAACGTAATGGAACCCGAGCTAACAAGCTCCGAAATATAAAACAACCCAAGAGATAGTAAATCTCTCGACCCAAAAATTCAAAGCACGTGACGCAACATTGGACACGTACAACAAAACCACCTGTTACAATTTTATATAAAATAATAAATTTAAGTCATCGGCGACGTTACAGCCAGAACCTAACATTAACAAAGTCTACAACTCTAGTCTACACACTCTACGGCTAAACATGCCGGAGTACAACATAACCAATAATATAAACAAACTCGAGATGGAATAAATATGTAATTAAATAAACATGGCTCGACTAATATTTGTCGGCTCACAAAAGACCAAGTACTAATAATTTAATAAGTACAAATATCAAGTAAATATCCACAAGTCTTACTACCCATAGTGAAATTTATATAACTTCACTTCCCAAACGTCCTTTACAAAAACCAAGGCTACACAATAATAATAGTAACCTTCACCAGAACCACACTTCTATCGTAGACTCGGCGGATTCCTTCAAATCACTAGCTTGATTTGAATCTAAGGAAAACAAAGTAAACGAGTAAGTCATAAATACTTAGTAAGCTACTAAAGATGCAATGTCATGGCATGTCATTATGCTCAAATAAAACATGTACATATCATATCATATTCATAATATATCAGTTCATGGTATGATCCTCAAAACAAACCAAACCCAACCATAGTCACATAGTTCTTCATAAGTTATCATAAAATAAATCATATCAAATAGAATATGATTCTCAATTCCAAAATGTGTAGCATTTTATTTCCACATTTTAACCTATCATCAAACCACCAACCACATAACCCAATTTTACCATGAGTCTCATACCTCATCATTAATCATAACTCATATAATAATTCTTTATATGAAAGACCATTGTTTCCATTCTAATCATGGATAGCATGATGTGTGTGTGTGTGTGTGTCTATATATATATATATATATATATATATATATATATATATATATTTATTTATTTTTGGTATAACATCATATCATAAAAATCATTATTAGCATGTTATATTTTTATTATAACATTTTATCAAGTACTCATCATCTCAAATAAATCATATCATTAACCATGTAGCACAACAATTCATATAAGTGCTCGTATAATAAACCACATAAGAGAGAAGATGATTCCTTTTCCGTATCCGCCGTGTAGCTCCTGCAAAACACGTGCAACCATATGTGTCCTCGATATCCCTTTTCATAGTATCGACGTCCCCGAGACATTCACCCACTCGAGTTCCATAGCTATCAAAGGTAGGTGTATTACTCTAGCAATGATCAGCTACTTCCCCACCGTGGCCATTGATGGAGGGGTGTGTGCAACCCGACATGGCGATCCATTGCGATAGCGAATCCTATAATTCGTGAAGACACTGCATCGTCCCGCCAAAGACTCAAACCAAAACGACGCCAACTGGACTCAAACACAAGAACAGTTAATATATACTCGCATGGTCAACCATAGGAAAAGTATAACACATCGCACTAATCCAATCAAGTAGATATTTAATTTTAAATCAAATAGTTATGCATTTCTATGCTAACTAACTCATAAACACATTAGAGCAACAATATCAAGTCTCTACTACCCAAGTGTTCTTCATACACTTGAAAATGCTCGGAGCCTTAACCTCCATTAAAACTACCCCAAATTCCGTAGGATCTTAATATGTGATTCACTATATTCATATTAGTCCCAAAATTGACTCCGTTGAGTCATTTCTACTTTTTTCCAAATCCGAAGGCGTAGAAGCTATTTGTATCACAACCTTCCTATTATTCATTAGCTAATATTCATGGCTAAGTTCTCAAGGTTAACAACATTGTGTAACCCAAATAATCCATACCTTCCCAACCAAAATCCCAAACATAGTTCATAGATCAACACTTAACATTTCAAGTCAATCATTACCTTTCAAGCATGCATCTCAAGATAGCATTTAATCTAGCATGCTTTCACCCAAAATAGCCATTTATCTAAACAAGATGCAAATTCATAACCAAGATGTAAATTCATCTAGCATGCTCACAAACTTAAATTTATGAATTAGAGTTGAACAACATACTCTTATATACATGAAAGTCAACTCAATCCGGGAAAGTCAAACGTACATTTTAATCATACAATACATAATGACAATTCATTTATCAATCTCATAACCAAAAATAGGGGTTCAGCAAGCATACTTCCAACCTTAAATATATATCCATATGTGATTCCAATAATTCACAAATAACAAATAAAAACCCCAAATTCATTCATATCACCAATAACACCATTTATTTCATACTCATCATATCAAACTTTAGGCTTTTAGGAAATAATATGATGATCATGCTCAAAGCCCAAACCTACAAAATGAAGCTTAATAATACACTTCATTAAACATAGAAAGCATCCTATTCATGCTTCTAACAAGTTCACTCATCCAAAACTCAAATTAAAAATCACACAAAGCATACCTGTGTATTCATTGACCTCAAATAGCAAGCCCTTTGTTTCCTTAGGGTCAATGAGTACAAAATCCATAAGAGGAGGATTGTAGTAGCTTACCTAGCTTGAATGAAATATTCAAAGAATCAAAATCCGATCGGTGAAGTTGTTCTACTCGTCAAGGGCTTCACGAATCCGAAGTTTGAAGGCAATCCAATGGTTGGATCTTCATGGATTGAAGGAAGAAGAAGCTAGGGCTCAAAGCCCCCATGGTCTCCCACACTCTCTCTCTCTCCATACGTATAAAGAAGAAGGATGAAATGAGGGATTTACTAAATTCCCTAATGACATTGGGTATTTATACATCCCCAAATAAAGAGGGCACAAAGGGAAATTCCCTCCTACAATTAGTGATCATTAAATGTAATCCACCACTAATCAAACCTAAATTTACTACCCAAACATGTTAGGACATGATTAGGATTAAGTATGGGTGTTAGGAAGGGATTAGAGGAGGTTTAGTAAGGGTAGGATAGGAATTTAACATCAAATCATCAAAACAGGGACAATCTGCCCGAAGGCACCATGCGCTCGCATGGTATTAAACCATGCGACCGCTTCACTCCTTTTTACCCTTGCCATCCTTTTTCGCAACCTTGTTCGGGTACGGTCCTTCCCGCATGCAACCGCAAGCCTTGAAGCTCCAAAATGACCTATAATTCAACCCTAAAAGACCCCAAACACTTAGCTAAACCAACCAAGTTTCAAACCACTTTCAAAGTAAGTCTAGACTCCCACAAACAACTCCCGAAACAACTCGGAGCGAAACCGAAGAAAGGTACAACAACTTGCTAACGAAACGGCGAATGAAACCATAAACCGACGGGGAGCAACACAAGATTATAAACACTTCAAAAGGATATTTAATAGGATTGAATGCTTCTCAGATGTTAAACAACAGATAGGAGAAAAGAACTCGTGAAAGACGTGAGGATCACACGACTCAATCTCGCACTACGCGATAAGGACAATTGTTATCCTCGAAGCGTAAAAACATCGCTAGATTTAAGGAATGCATCCAACTAGAAGTATAGCACATCTAAACTTGTTAATCAATCATCATGTAAAGATCTAGGGCCAAATCGAGGTCAGGAACACAAAACGTAAGTGATCTCTCAATCGCGTCACATTCCGACTATCGTCGAGTTACGACTTGTGACTTTGGCAAGTCAACAACCATGGGGCATCTCTTCATAGTGTTTTGGTCTTAATGTGGTCTCTCATACACATCTATACTCTTTCACAAACCAATTAAGAAATCAACAAGGGAAGAAATGCGTGCATTGCACGCAATTCAAGCTAACCGGAAGTCGGGGTATTACATATCCCCATCCATATCACCATACAAGAATCTTGTTTTGACATATAATTTGTCACGACCCGACCCGGACTGTCATACCAAATCCCGAGGTCGTGCTGTGAAAACAATCTAGAAAGACAGAGACGTACCTGCTAAGCACAATGGTATGAGTCAGCAGTCGAGCCGAACAAGCTCTTAACAAGAATTTAAAATAATAACGGCGATACGGGAAAATAAAAACCAAAAGCTGCGGAAGCATATCATAAGTGAAACCCAAACTTGTAATTCCAAACAACTGAATGCAAGGCTAAAAGACGACTATCTCTTGACCAAATTTATGACGCGTGTGATGCAACATTGCGCACCGGCTACAAACTATTGGCTAACCACAAGCCGACGAAACAACAAGAACCCAACCTGATAAACAAAAACTCAATGGCTAAAGCATACCAGAGGAAATACCAAAATAATAACAAGAGTCTAATACTCTAATCCAAACAACAATCTCCACGACTAAAGGTGTCGGAGATACAAACAACTACACAACATCACTGAGACATAATCCAAGAGCTAAGACATGCTCGAGGGAACAACTGGAACAACTCCGTGAATAGATACAATAGCTCGACCATACTAATCGGCTCTATAAAATAATACAACAACAACTAGGACAATAAGTACCCATGTAAAGTCTAAATAACTTTACATTCGAATCCTCACAAGAAATATGAAATACAAGATATAAAGGACTCTTAAACAATTGCTCCGGAGATTACCTGCAATCAACTTCAACTCGTTGCCGCCACGTGTACTATCAAGCTCACTGCACACACTAAGTAAAACAAATACATGGGATGAGTCATAATGACCCAGTAAGCTACTATGCAAGTACATGACATGACATAACACTTAGGCATATATAAATGAATCATGGCATCGTAATAGTATGCTAATAATCAAGACATGCATAAAGTCATCAAGATACATAAACTCGTATAAATCACATAGCAAGTTGTTTATCACATAAATGATTGTAAGTAACCACATAGAGCAGGATATATAAGCATCTACCAATTTGTTTGTCAGTGACGCTGTTGCTGAACACAATCTGAGCCGCAACCGAACCATATCTCGTGCTCGGGCCAATAATCAAGCGGTATTAATCTCAATATCTCATCCTGCTATTCCATGTGAGTAATCATAACCCATCCATTTTCTGTAATAGGTATACGTTGCATTCCATCTAACCTTGGATGAAGAAATGGGGGCTCGCTTATTAGGCTAGGTGGATCTAATTACGAGGACCACATCCCACTATTGACCAAATAGTGAGGAGAAAAGGGAAGCAATGCGACAATTCATAGCGATTGCTTACCCAAAGGCTATGAATCGTCCCATTGTTGACTCAACGACCAAGACGCCAGCAGGACTTAAAACTGGGTTCACAAGTAGTCATTTACTTAGAACAGAACATATGAATCAAATCTGACAAGACCAGACTCATCCAAGTCAAGTAGGTTATAATACTCTACTAAACCCAAGTCTCAATGCACATATTTGCATATCAAAATAATGTTTGGTTAATAAATAATTTAGTCCAAGTAATCACTCAGCGGGGTACTCATATGATCCTCAAGTCATAACTCAAGCAAGGGTAGTACATAAGTTTACTCTTAGTCATACGGTGAGATCTAGCATGATTCTCAAATACAATTAAACCAAGACTACTATATTAGTCTAGTTTACAATCACTCAGTGAGGTCTACAATGATCCTCAAATCCCAATCAATTCAAGACTTCTAAGTTCGTCTAATAACAACCATAAACCAATACTAAATACTTAGTCTTCACAAAACCACGTTGGACTCAACTGTAGTCCTAATCGTCGTATATAAACGACGTCCTCAAAACCACGCTCAATAATATCAAGACTACGTTGTAGTCATAACTCGCAAGTGCCTTCATGTGTACGCGACCTAGTTCCATAGAATGTCAACCCATTCAATAATCATTTCTTAATGATACTCGAGACCACTAGATGGTCCTCTATTTTCCGTGCTCTTACGAGCATGCTCTACATCAATTCCTAAGAGTCGCCACCGCCTAAAAAATTCTCGAGCTTCTAATGGCTCGATGACAAGGCTTTCTAATTTAGTAAAGCGTTACCTAGTAACCGACAATAAGTCTTTATAGCGTAATTGTCACAATTGGACACGAATCGAGATACTCGGGTGCTCACAATCATAACCAACCAAAACGCAAACATCGTAGGATTTCAACCCAAAGCTCATTAATATATTATTGAACTTATAATGACTCCGTTGAGTCTTAATTCTATATTTCATTCTTTACCCGATTCATAAATCCCAAAATTATCATTTAATCCAAAGATTCGGGCTTGGTTCCCAAGCCCTAAACATCAAAGAATTCAACAATAACAGAAACACAATTTATTTAACACATAAGTCCCATTTAGATCATACCACTCATTATATTTAACAAGTTTCATAAATTCCAAAATAGAAGTGATAGACATACAAAGCAATTCATGTGCTCATTGACCTCACATAACAACCAATTTGTTTTCCTTAGTGTCAATGAGCCAAAATCAAGAAAGAAGAGTAAGTAGTAACTTACCTAACTTGAATGAAAATAAAAAGGAAAGAAAATCGGATTGGTGAAGATGTTCTACACATTGAAGGCTTCAAGAATCTAAAGTTATTCTTCGATCCAACGGTTGAATCTTCGTAAATCGAAGGAGGAAGAGCTAGGGCTCTAATGTCTCCCTGTCGTCTCTCTCTTTAGAAGACGTAAGGGCTGGGGAAGAATGAGAGGAAAAATGGCTGAAATCTCGCTCAGTTTGGGGATATAACACCCACAAGAAAGGAGGGCACAATGGACAATTCCATGGTACACTTAGTGAAGGATTAGGGCTAATCAATTGCTTACCAAGCTTAATGATAATCAACTAAGACTAATCAAGATGATTTAGATCACTTAGAGGTTAATTAGGCCTATGTATTGGGCTTTAGAACAAGTTTCATTAAGGTTGAAATAGCTAATTCCTGTCAAAATCGAATTCGGAAGAAATATGCTCGTGACAGGAAAAATAATCATTCGGGTGAGCTGATCGAATATCTACCTAGATGTTCGGTTGGGCTGGCTGAACATCCCCCAAGATGTTCGATTGGTTTGGCCGAACATCTCCCAAGATGTTCGGTTGAGGAGTCAGAACAAGGATACAAGTCTAAAACCAGGTTAAGGAAGTCTAACGAAACGACGAATGGAACAATGAATCGACGAGCAAGAACATAAGACTATAAGCAAGTGAAAAGGATATTTAATAGCCTTGAATACTTCTAAGAAGTTAAAATACAACTAGAAGAACAAGAACTCCGAAAGACGAGGCAATCACACCACTCAATCTCAAACACAACTGCTAAAAATTATTTTTCAGTGGTTGTAAGATTAAGTTGTGCATCATTTAATGTCCTACTCGCATAGTGAATCACATGGGGTTTCTTATCTACCCTTTGTCCTAACACAGCTCCAATTGCAAAATCTGATGTATCGCACATGATTTCGAAAGAGAGAGTCCAATCAAGACTGGTTAAAATAGGAGTTGTTGTTAATTGTTCTTTTAACAAATTAAATGCATTCAAGCATTCTTGGTCAAAAATAAATTCAGTATCTTTTGCCAAAAGATTACATAGAGGTTTACAGATGTTTGAAAAGTCTTTTATAAATCTTCTGTAAAAACCTGCATGTCTTAGAAAACTTCTAACACCCTTGACTGAAGTTGGGGGAGGTAATTGTGATATAACTTCAATTTTGGCGTTATCTACCTCAATTCCTTTATTAGACACAACATGACCTAAAACTATCCCATGTTTAACCTTGAAATGACTTTTCTCCCAACTTTGAGTCAAATTAGTTTCACAATATCTTTTCAGAACCGATGTTAGATTTTCTAGACAATTATCAAAAGAATTTCTGAATACTGAGAAATCATCCATAAACACTTCCACATATCTTTCCACTAAATCGGAAAATATAGAAATCATGCATCTTTTAAAAGTGGCTAGTGCATTACATAATCCAAAAGGGCATCCTTCTAAATGCAAAGGTGCCAAAGGGACAAATAAAAGTGGTTTTCTCTTGATCTTCCGGTGCAAGTGGAATCTGAATATAGCTAGAAGAGCCATCAGGAAAACAATAATAATCATGGCCAGCTAATCTTTCAAGGATTTGGTCAATGAAGGGCAAAGGAAAGTGATCTTTCTTTATTGCCGCATTTAGTTTCCTCAAATCAATGCACATTCTATAACCAGTTATAGTTCTAGTGGGAACTAACTCATCTTTCTCATTTTTAACAATAGTAATTCCTAATTTCTTAGGAACTACTTGAACTAGACTAACCCATTTGCTATCAGATATTGAGTAAATCATACCCATATCAAGAAGCTTAAGCACTTCTTTCTGAACTACTTCTTCCATATGGGGGTTAAGTCTTCTTTGAAGATCTCTAGAAGGTTTGGTACCTTCTTCCAAATTAATTCTATGCATACATATCGAAGGACTAATACCTTTCAAATCTGCTAAAGACCAACCTATAGCTTCTCTATGTGTCTATAATATTTTTAACAAGCTTGACTCTTGTTCTTCCGTTAAATCCGCAACAATTATAACGGGTAAAGTTTTGCCTTCCCCAAGAAATGCATATTTCAAATGGGATGGTAAATGTTTTAATTCTACTCCAGGAGGGGATTTAATAGATGGGATAAACTTAGGAATTTCCGGTTTAACTTTTTATTTTTCATCCTCCTTAGGAATTTCTGCTTTTACTTTATCTTCATCAATTTCTGGTTTAGGATTTTCTAATTCTTCTATATTTTCACTATTATTTTTAAGAGCTTCTAATCTCTCCTTCTCTTTTCTGGCATCTGTGTCTTGGAGTTCTCTTTTTAATTCTTCCATGTTGATTCTTACATTGTGGAAGTTTCTATCATCACAGCCTTCTCCAAACATTTCTTTCTCTAACCCATCATCATTTAAATTTTCTTCAAAGTTTTGGGTTATAAGATTTTTAATTTCATCAATTGAAAAACATGCATTCATGTCACTTGGTCTGTCTAAAGCATCAAAAACCGAAATTTCTTCAGTTTATCTCATAACTGACATCGATAGCTTGCCATTCTTTACATTTATCATGGTGTTGGTCGTGGCTATAAAAGGTCTTCCTAACAAAATAGGAACTTCATTATTAGTGCATATCTTTCTTTCCATCTCTAGAACCACAAAGTCGACTAGGATGATCAACTTATCTACTTGCACTAGAATGTCCTCTACTATTCTCAAAGGATGTTTGACCGAACGGTCGGCTAACTACAAGGACATAGTAATGGGTTTCAATTCACCTAATCCTAATTGTTATAAACAATGAAAGGCATTAAATTGATAATCGCTTCTAAATCTAGCATAGCTTTCATCTTTTTCGAACTACCCAAGGAAACTTGGATATTAAAACTACCTAGATCTTTTAATTTAGGGGGGAGTTCAGGTTGTAATACTGTACTAACGTTTTCAGTGACAATTATTTTCTCATTCTTTACGAATTTGTGCTTCCTAGAATGGAGATCTTTGAAAAACTTGGCATAGGACGGAATATTTTTAATGACATTGAGCAAAGGGAGATTAATATTCACTTTAGACAACATATTATAAATTTCCGTAAATTGCTTATCAATCTTGTTTTTCATTAACCTACCAGGAAATGGTATTGGAGGAACATATGGTGGAGGAGCAACATATGGTTCCTCAAGAGGTTCTACCTCTTACTCTTTTTCTTGTGTGTCTTTTTCTTTATCTTGATTGTCTTTTAATTGGATATCTTCATCTTTATCTTTATCTTTTTCTTGAACTACTTTACCAGATTTTTCTACATTATCAGGAATATCTGTAGATTGAGTAGGATCACTTACCTCTTCTCCAATGATTCTACCACTTCGCAGAGTAGTGATAAATTTTGCTTGTTCTGTTTGAATATGGAACTTCCCTTCTTCTCTTCCTTGAAGTTTTGCAAGTTCTTTCTTCGAACTGTCTATGGATTCCAATAAATTTTTATTAAGAGTAATTTGTCCAGTATTTAATCCTTTTGATTTTGGAGCTTCTTCATTATGTAACTGTCCTTGCTTAGGAAATTGTTGAGGCTGTAAGGGCTTATTACCTCCCCAGGAAAAGTTAGGGTGATTCTTCCAACCAAGATTATATGTGTTGGAAAAGGGATCATTCCTTTGCCTTAGAGGGTACATATTCATCACATTAGCTTGTTCAGGTTACAAAGCACTAGATGGACACAAGTTAGTAGCATGAGAATTTAATCCACAAATAGTACATGCTTCTTGAATTTGTGCTCTATTTTGATATAAAACATCAATTTGTGCCTTCAATTGTTCTATGTGTGCTTGAGTATCAGAACTATCTTGAACTTGAAACAAACTTCTACTTTTACCTCTTGTACTTTTCTGCTGGGAATTTGCACTTAACATCTCAAACAAATTTTCTAACTCAACATGTGTCATTTTATTAATAGAACCACTGACTACACTATCAACCATAGTTTGCAAGGCAGGCGAAAGAGCATGATAAAGCTGAGTTACTAACTCATCTTGAGATAGATTATGATGGGGACATATGATCAGTAAATTTTTAAATCTATCCCATGCTTCATGGAATGTCTCTCCTGGTTCTGTTTGAAAAGCCATAATTTGCTTCCTATAATCCGAAGGAGATGCATGTTGATAGAATTTTCCCATAAACAAATCATATAGTTGAGCCCAAGTATAAACACTTCTAGGTGTTAGATTTGTATACCATCTTCTCGCTACATCTTTTAATGCGCATTGAAAGTATCTCATTTTTATCTGATCTTCCGTCAGGCCTCCTAACGGAAAATTATCAGTCATAAAACTATATTCTTTAACAAATGTTACTAGATCTTCAGATGGCAATCCATGGAATGAAGGTAACATGTTGTAAAAATGACCTTTAAGTTCAAAGTTTCTTCCCGCTTCTGGTAAATCTAGACATGATGGTGTTGCATTCAACATGGGTCGACCATAATCATTTATAGTTCTTTGATTGATTATTACTTCCATATTTCTATCAGCAGGTTCCTCCCTTCTTTGATTTATATTTACAAGAGGAACTGGATTTTCAGGATTTTGATTGTTGTTGTTATCCATTGGAGGATCAACCAGAGGATCCTCTCGATTAAACTATTCTTGATTGATAGGCTGATTTTCCAAATTATCAAGGTGTTTCTGATTTTTACCAAGATTATTTATATTTTGATTTAAATTTGCCAGCTTGGGATTTAGAGATCTACGATCGAGCATAAAATATTAAAATTAAAAAAAAAACGAATAAAACTAGAAAAGAAAAATCTTTTTGTATTTTTCTTTTTATAAAAACTGAATTTTAAAACGCTACCAACAAATTAGGTAGAAAACTAGCTTGTCCCGGCAACGACACCAAAAACTTGATCGTGTCTTAAATTTTTACCTTGCAAGTGCACAAGACTATTGCAGAATAGTTTGGGAAGCAAGGGTCGAACCACAGAGACAAGAAGAATTCAAGTAGTAAGTATATTGGTAGGAATTAAACTAAGGGGGGTTTTTATTTTATTTCATTTAATCTAATTTATTCTACTAAAATAGGAAATCTAATTAATAACTAAGCAACAATCACAGTTATGAAGATCTTATGAAGGAGGAAAATCTAGGATTGGGGATTCACTTGCATATACTCTATTGCTCTTTTGAATAAAGTATCAATCAATACCTTGGGTTCGTTCACAAAAGATAGATATAGATTGTCAAATTATAATTCCGTCTCCATCCTAAATAATTCATCCAATCTATATCCTAAGAACAAGAACATATGAATTTCCTATCTGTCACCTAGGAACATATATATGAACCTGACCCTAATTTATCACTCTCGTGCATCGATAAAGTCAATTTATCACGATGGTGAGCCAGTGTACGATATATGCATTGGGCCGTGCAACTATCTGCACCTCTAGGTCTTTACTACTTGCGATTCCATTCAGTTGGTCAAAACGAGATAGTAAAGATGTTGATAAACATCATGATCAACAAGAATAGAATGAATAAAAATATATTAAGCAATAGATTCGATACAAGTTACCTCCCAACTCCTAGATTATTGAACGGTTAGTTCATCCTTGCAGATGAACCAAACAGCGGGATGAAGGAATACATGAATCAATCTTCGAAACTCTAATTACAACTACTAAACTATATATTACAAACTATAATCAGTGTTAGAACCGTCTACCAATTGTTTTTTGGACGTCCTTTTGCTTTGGCTACCATCTTTTATAAATACCGAGGTGTTTTGGGTGAAGGAGGAGGTTCAGTCCCGGTGAATTACACGTAAAGGCGGTTTCTGGGTACCTTGCGGCCGCAAGGCGTGAATACGTACCTTGCGTCCGTAAGGGTCTTGATTTGGCTAAGACAGCACACTGGATACCTTGCGGGGGCAATGTCTTGGAGGAATGTGGCCGCAAGGTGTCCAAAATTCTTTTCTGTCTTCTTTTTAATTATTACACTTTGCACCCTTCCTCAAAATCTTCATTAAAAGCTTTGTAAATCCGATACTTTCACCTAAAACCCTGAAACTCACAATATAGCTCAAAAACACATATTAGTAACCAAAAGCCTCGTAGAATTGCTATTTCTATGTCATAAAAGTACCTAATAAAGACGTATAAAATACGTCTATCAATAATCATTTATCGTTCTTTGATTTTTACTACTTACATATTTCGAGCAGCTGGTTCCTCCCTTCCTTGATTCACCGGAGGAACCAGATTTTTAGGATTTTGATTATTATTGTCCATTGGAGGATCAACTAGATGATCCTCTCTATTTACTTCTTCTTGATTAATAGGTGGGTTCTCCAAATTATCAGGATCTTCTTGATTTTTACCAAGATTATTTATATTTTGATTTAACTCTGTCAGCTTGGGATTTAGAGATCTACGAATGTGCATAAAATGAAAAAAATTAAAACAAATAAATAACTAGACTAAAGATAAGTTAAAAATATTTTTGTTATTTTCTTTTTATAAAATTGAATTAAAAAACGTTACCAATAAACTAGCTAGAAAACTAGCTTGTCCCTGGCAACGGCGCCAAAAACTTGATGTGTCTTCAATTTATTATACCTTGCAAGTGCACAAGACTATTGTAGAATAGATTATGCTAGCAAGGTGGTTGAACCACCCTAGTAAACCGGTAACAATTAAAGTAAGGGGGGGGGTTTATTTATTTAATCTATTTTATTCTAAAGAAAGCAGGAAATCTAATTAACAGTCTAAAGCAGTAATCACAGTTATGAAGATCTTATGGTGGAGGGAATCTAGGAAAGTGGATTCACTTGTATCTACTCTATTGCTCTTTTAATTAAAGTATCAATCAATTTAATATTGGGTTCGTTCACTAAAGATTGGTATAGATTGTCAAATTATAATTCAGTCTCCATCCAAAATAATTCATCCAATCTATACCCATAAGCACAAGAACATATGAATCTCATATCTATCACTTAGGAACATATATATGAACCTGACCCTAACTTATTACTCTCGTGCATCAATAAGGTCAATTTATCACAAAGGTGAGCCAGTGTACGACATATGCATATGGCCATGTAGTTATCCGCACCACTAGGTCTTTATTACTTGCGATTCCATTCATTTGGTCAAAGCTAGACAGTAAAGATATTGATAAACATTGTGATCAACAAGATTTGATTGAATAAAAATATATATTGAGCAATAGATTCGATACAAGTTACCTCCCAGTTCCTAGATTAATGAGTGGTTAGTTCATATTGGAAGATGAACAGATCATTGGAATGAAAGTGTACATGAACGATCTTCAAACTATAATTACAAATACTAAAAACTATGTATTACAAACTAAAATCGGTGTAGAAAACCGTCCTCCACTTTTGGCTACAATGGCTTGTATTTATACTAGGGTGTTTGGGGGAAGGAGATACAATTAGGGTTAAACTCCATACGGTAGATTCGAAAGGGCTTGCGGGGGCAAGGTGCCGATATCATAAGGTCGCAAGGCCTTGGCACTGAACGAGCTTACACACTGGAGACCTTGCGGGGGCAAGGCCTCCTACCCTTGCGTCTGCAAGGGGTTTCCTTCTTCAATTCAATCAACTTTCCAATGTTTGCAGTTTGCACCCTTCCTTTGAATCTACATGAAAATCCTTGTAATTCCCATAATTTCACCTAAAACTTTGAAACTCACAATAAAGCTCAAAAACACATATTAGTAGTCAAAAGCCTCGTGGAGTTGCTATTTCTAAGCTGTAAAAGTACCCAATAGATGTGCATTAAACACATTTATAAATTGCTTATGGTGTATGCGAATCTGCTGGATCGATGAGTAGTATTCCTATGCCGAAACCTCTTTTATTGGCAGCTCCATCAAAGAATAGTTGCCACTTGGTATTGTGATTTTTGATCTCAAAAAATGCCTTCATCTGGGAAGTTTGGCTCCTTGGAATTTTCTGTTTCTATTGATAAATCTGCTAGGTGGTCTGCAATTATACTACCCTTAACCAACTTTTACGTAGCATATGTAATATCAAATTCATTGAGCAAGAATGACCATTTGGCTAATCGACCAGAGCAGGACGACTTTCCGAAGATGTTTTTAATTGGGTCCATTTTAAATATCACCCAGGCGGGCTGTCCTTGTAAGTAGGTTTTGAGCCTTTGTGTTGCCCAAACCAAGCCTATGTAGCTTTTCTCTAAAGCTGAGTAATTGAGTTCGCTACCCTGAAACTTTTGGCTTACAAAGTAGACGATATTCTTGGCATAGAAATATTTTCTTTCCTGTGCGAGCATGGCTCCCAACGTGGTGTCTTTGACGGTAAGGTATAGCAGCAATGGTTTATATGTATGAGGCAGAGCTATAACTTGTGGAGTAGCAAGGCATCCTTTTACTACTTCAAAGGTGAGCTAGCATTCTTAATCCCATACTCTATTTGTATCCTTTTTCAGAAGTTTAAATAGCCGCTTAGACATGGAGGTCAACTGTCTTATGAACCGGATGATGTACTGTAATCGTCCAAGGAATCCTTTAATTTCGCTTGGAGTTGTTGGTTATGGCATGTCTGTAATGGCTTTGACTTTTGCATGTTCTATTTTGATTCCTTGCTCAGTTACCATGAATCCTAGCACTTTTCCTTTGGTGATACCAAAAGTGCATTTTACTGGATTGAGTTGCATTTGGTGCTTTCGCAATCTTTCAAAGAACTTGCGGAGATCTTTGATGTGGACACCGAATGTATCATCTGAGTGAATGATTATATCATCCACGTATACCTCAATCTCTTTGTGTATCACGTCATGGAATAGGGCGGTAGTAGTGTGAGTCCCAAAGGGCACAATAATAAGCTAGAAGGGGGGGGGGTTGAATAGCTTATTATACACTTAAAAACTTTTTAAGTAAGTTCTTTTCACAAGCACTTACAATCTATTGGGAAGATTGAAGTAGCGGAAGACTTTCAAAGAACCGGTACAAGTCTGCCGATTAAGGACTACCAGTAGACTTGACTGGTTACTTAAGTATGCTATTAAGGATATAGATAAAAGAAATAATAAACAGTTCAATAAGTAAACAAAAAGTAAAGGAAGAACACAAGTATTTTGGGATGGTTCACACTATAAAGAGTGCTACGTCCACCACCAAAGCAGTCAACCTTAGATTTTAAAAGTGCACTATGTTTTCCAATAGATCTATTAAAAGAATATTCCCAATGGATCGTGTACAAAATATTGACTTGTGTTTGGGGGTTTAGGAATTAAATATCTAGGTAAACAAGATATTTAATTCGTGCAGAAGAATAGCTTTGAATGAAAACAACAAGAAGTAAATGATAAGAGTTAAAGCAGGTCTTCTTGCAGTTGTCGAGGACTTCTTGATCTGTTTGGGATCTCTTGAATGCACTGAGTATAAAGACATAGAGTTGTTGTGGATTTTCAGAGATTTTCTTCAAGTCATTTTCTTCAGTCTTTTAATGGCGGCATTTATAGCTGGAACATTCTTGAGATCCGTTGGAGAAGACGAAGTATAACAGCTCTATTAGGTTAAATGCATTAAATGCATGGAGTCGTCTTGAAGATTTCATCTTCACAGATATTGAGCAGAGAATGGGTGCTGAGATCTTTTGCAGAAACTGGAAGTAGGGCAATCTGGATGTCAGATCTGTAAGAGTTGTTACGCATGCAGGTGACGATCTGTTTCTCCCTCTTGTTCGATCTGCGAAAGTCTTCTCGCTTCCGAAAGCTACTTTCGGCGGGTCTGAGATGTCAGGGAATGTCTCAATTTAAATTCAAACTGATAAGGGTAAACTTAAATTGATCCACTAATAATTGTTTGACTGGACACATCATGATTGACCAAGTGCAGAAAAGGTCTGCCGATTGTATGGTGTAGCAGGTCTTCCGGTGAAGCTTTGAAGGAGGTCTTCCGCTGATCTTGTGAAGTTCTAAAGAATAAACTATTCTTGGCAAAGTTCTATACACAGTTGCCATGCTAATTGATACGCAGCCCAATTAGCCACTAATGTATAAGACTAATGTAATATATGAGCAGATATAAATCTAAATAGACATGAGTATCAACAATCTCCTCCTATTTATATCTGGTCATCATTACTTACAAATGAGGGCTATAACCAACTATATGATAGATAATAGCATGTCTAAGAGAATTGTTAATTTTATAACGGAAGACATGCCTCTATCAAACAGTAGAACACCTCAAGTGTAAAGTCTAATCTAGGTGCTTACAAAATATAAGCAAATCATAGAACAACACACAGATTAGTAGTAAAAGAAGTTCAAATAAATTAAAACTGAGTATTTAAATTCTAAGCATGTATGAAATGAAAGAGCAAGAATTTTAAATAGTAGATAATTTTTGAAAGGCAATTAATCTTCTGTATTATAAACGAGAAGTTTAATGTTTACAGAGTTTTCAAAAAAATAAGGATAGATACAAAGGTTAGGGGAAGAATAGATACAAATTTTACCAATGTCTTTTCCCTTTGCCTTTGTCCATTGCTTCTTTCTCCCTTCGTTGTCGCTCTAGCTCTTCAGGTCTTCTGACGTATTCATCATCGGCATCCGTGGGAGGTCTAGTGGAACGAGAACGGTAGTCGAGTTCTTCACGAAGATGGTTGTTCTCTTCCATAAGCATTAGGTTGATAGACTTCATTTGCTTTTCCTCCGTGATGGCCAGATCACGTTCACGCCGATCATTCATAATGTCATGAGCTGAGTCGCGAGCTATGTTGTTGAGCTCGAGGACAGGTGGGCGGCTGTGGCCGAGATGAAGTGTGATAACGTGGAACAACTCGTAGAAGAGAGATGAGCAGAGCCGGACACATTCATCTCGTTGAGCTTCAACGTTTATCTTGACATCCGTAAACTCATGCTTCATCTGTCCAAATCGGGTCCACACGTCTTCTTGGAATTGTCGAAGAAGAGCAGCAGTCCTGTCGTTGGCCTTGGACGCGGCAGTGGCTATCTCAGCGGCGGCGGTATAGATGCTAGTCAGCTCGCCTAACCTTTCGTAGATAGCGTCCAGACGAGACAAACTTTCAGCATTGGCCGGCTGAGAAGAAGAAGGTTTCTGGCCAATGTGAATGTGAGCAGTACCGGAAGAAGAGGTGGTGCCAGGGGACATGGGCCGAAAGGGCTGTTGGAGAGGTGGGGTGACTGAGTCGGAAGAGGCAGAATCTTGGGTGGGGATGGTGTTGGTAGAAGAGGAGGTGGTTTTTGGTGGGGAGGGAGGAGGGGTTGGGGGAGAATCTAACTCAATGTCAGTGTCAGAATTGTCACTGACTATTGATGATTCGGGTAAAGGGTCGGTAGAGAACCAGAAAGAAGGGGCGGGATAGAATAGGGATTTGGGTTTGCGGAGGTTTGGTTGTGGTTGAGGTTGATCTTGGGGGAAAAGATCTGCTACCGATGAAAGTCCAAAGAGGAACTTAGATGCAGCAGGGTCTAGAGGTTCGGTAGGAGAAGGTTGGGTTGATTTGGATGGTGTAGATGAAGTGGTTTGGGTATGATGAGGTGAAGTAGGGGTAGATGGGTTAGGAGAGTAGTTGAAAGGCGAAGGAGGAGGGGTAGGAGTTCGGGCAGGCTCCTCCTGTCTTGGAGGCTCCTCCTAAGGGATAGACTCCTCCGGAGGGGTTGAAGTCCTCTGAGTAGATGACTCAGTGGGAGTGGGTTGGCTTGGTGTGGTGGTAGAGGTTTGGTTAACGGTATTGGTTTGGCCGTTGGTAGAGGGTTGGTCAGCGGTAGGGGTTTGGTTGTCGGTAGAGGGCGGTGTGGCGGCAGAGGGCTGGGTGTCGGCAGACCTCTTTTTCTTCCTTAGCAGCTGAATAGGGGGCACATCTGCGTCATTGGTAGAGGCTAGAAGGTCTGCAGGTGGCTGGTCTTCAAAGGTTTTACGTAGTCGCCTACGTTTTGGTTTTGGCGAGGGTGCAGGTGAGGGTTGTGGTTTGGTTTGAGGAGAAGGCTGGGTAGAAAGGGGGGTAGCTGGTGAAGGAGATGGAGACTTGCCGGCAGCAGAGGAAGAGCAGCCGGCAGACTTGTCCTTTCTGCTTTCTTTCAGCTCTTTCCTGATCCAGTTAGCCTGTCGCTCCTCAGCTTCCACTTCTTCCGCCCGAGCCTTTTTGGCCTTAGCTGTCTGCTTGGACCTCAACAGCTGTTCTGACTCGTCAGCCAAATCTTTGGCTTGCTGGTGAAGGGTCTGGGCAACTTGGTCATCAAACTTAGCAGATGCCTTTTTGAAGGTCTTGCTAGCCGCTTCATACGCTTCCATGTTGAAGCGTGTAACAATAATGGGTACAGGCTTAGCAACTTTGTCGAGGGAGATGGGCGGAAGACCTTTTTGCTGCCTTCGCTTGTTCTCATATTCTGTATACTTGTTGAAGAACGAAGTGGTCAGCTGTTTTTCCTTTGTCACTGTTATAAGTTCATCTTCCTTAATGGAAGAGTTGACCTGTTCTATGTCTCGTAGGAGGACATTGATCAACCTGACAAATGGCCGTTTGCAGTTGGGGTTGTTCTTGACTTTCTCAACACTCTGCTTCAGTTCGTTGAATACAATAGAGCCGAAGTTGAGGTGAGTCTGAAGGTAGACGACACTTGTAAGATTCAGCTGCTGAGTAGTAAACATATCGTGGGCTCCGCTTTTGAACAGCAGTCCCTTGTCGATCAAATGACTGGAGCAGTAGACGTCCAGCGGGAAGAGATTCCTCAGCATCTTCCCCTGCGGTTCCCTTGGGGTATCAATTCCCCTCATTGCTTCCCAGGCATGATTAGCCTCAGCAATTGAAGACTCTAGAGCACCACCAAAGTGCACACCAATAATGGTGGAGATGGTCTTGGCAGTGATGGAGATAGGTCGGCCTCGAATCCATCCACGTAGAGCATTTTGATTTCTGAGCTCCATTCGTTGGTAGAACTCTTCATCCAAGAGAATACTGTAGCTCTCGTCGTTGAGGCAGAAGAGTGGTAGAATCCCCGAAGCGTTCATATCTTCGCAGGCCTTGACTCCGGCGGTAATTGTGTAGACAGATTGGAGGTCTATGCACATTCCGGGTATATATAGTTTTGGGTCCAGGGCGACGATGACGTCGTGAGCAGCGGGAAAAGTAGGGTACTCTGGTAGATTGACATCCAAACTGGGTGGGATGTCCTTTTCAGGGTCCAACTCCTTCCTGCTGTTACGCTTGGATTTTGAGGATTTTACCTGAAAGAATGCAATCAGAAATTAGGGCTTTTTACCACACATGATAAACAAGCAAAGATTTCAAGTTTTCTGAAATTATTGAAAATTTTCGATGAAAGATTTTGAAACCCTTGAATGTTTAGGTTAAGTGAACCAGAGAAACATTAACAGATGATTTCTCAAAAGAATAAGTATTCAAAGCATATAGATGACTGTTAGTTTCTAGGTTTTGAAGAACAACAATGGCGGATACTGTCAGATACGTGAAAGCGACCTTTTGTGTTCCATAACAAGTATCTTAAAAGATGAAATGCTAAACAGTAAACAATGAATTGCAAGAAGTAGAGTAGAGAAGAGCATACCATTGTTGTTGATGAGAAGAAGAGACAAGAATAATTTGGAAATTTGAAAGAGCAGTTGCAGAGAGAGTGAGAAAGGGTTTGAATAGAGATAGAAATATTTGGACAAAGGATTTTCTTAATGTTTTGGAAAGGGCACTTCAAGGTCTATTTAAAGACAAATTTTCAGCGCAAAAATCCGGAACTAAAGATATTTTCTTAATAGAAAGATTTTAATACTTGACCCCCCTTTTGTTTAGAAAATCTTTTTCGCTAAAATTGTCACGACCCGACCCGGATTCCAACACGAAATCCCAAGGTCGTGCCGCTGAAACTAACTTAAGAAGAGGACAAGCACTTGTTAAACAGTAGTGCTAGTCAAACAGTCGAGCTAACACGCTCTAAACATGAACATAAAGCCGCACTAAAATACGGTATTTCAAAAATCGAATCAGCGGAAGCAATATAAGAAAAGAAGTCCCAAGCTATGAAGCTCGAAACCAACGACAATGAAACCAAGAGAGACAAAATCTTTGAAAGGAGGAAAAACAAAACTCGCGTGCCACAACATTGCAGACGCTAATTAAACCATCGGCACTTCAGGCCGGCGTTTCAACAAAGAACCAATCTGATAACAATTACCCAACGGCTAAAGCATACCGGGGTCAACCAACAACTATAAAAACTAAAGGAAATTCCCCAAAGCTACTGCGTGCCCGGGAGACAACTGAAATAAATACTAAAACCACAAACAAGGCACGACACAACACGTCGGCCCAAGAAATAACCAATACAAATACCCCAAGTATTCTACCCGACTGTAAAGTTTACATAACTTTAAAAAATGTCGATCTCACAAGAATAGCAAAGTACATGAAATCAATGACAATGCTAAAAAGGAATAAGACTCCACAAGCTGCTACTCGAGAAAGTCGGCTGCTACAAACACGAACCACACGATCTAACCTCAATCTATCGACCACCGCGCCTGCTACCACGATCTACTCGACTCGGTGCGGCTATCGCCATCGCAACTAAAAACAAGTACGAGATGAGTCATAATGACCCAGTACGCTACTACAATATATATGCAACATATAATTATGTAACATAAACATAACCAGGGTGTCATTTTATATATGACAGAAAAACCCGTGAAGAGGCGTCGTATCGTTTCGATACTCCTCAAGATATCCATTTCTTCTTACTTACTAAACGTCCAAATGAACCAGGGTGTAATTCCCTGTTCAAACACAAATTAAACAAGTTAGAAGGTAGTTCCCACAAAACATCATACGCAAGTATACATATCATTATATATACAAATCAAGCTATTCACACTATTACCACGTGTAAGGGTGCATGTTTATATATATACACCTATATCAGTATGTATATCTCTTCATGTACATATCAAATCTCCCATACAATCATCATGCATAAGTGTGCATATCTATATATATACACATCAAGTCTTTCATATATATCTCATATACAAGTATGCATATCTCTATATATACATATCAAATCTCTCATATAACATCAGCCAATACAAACATGGTCAATAAGATCTCATGTTCAACTAACACTTTGTTGTCACATAAGTGCCCATAGGAAGCCACATAAGGGATAGAGAAGATACCAAATCACCGTCGTCGTATTGCTCCTGCAATCACAACTGTTAATCATATCGTGCCAATGATACCGGTGTTCAGGTATCAAAGTACCGAGCTCTCTTCTCGGGTCTGAGCTCCCTACTCAGGAAAATAGCACTAGCCAATGTGCTCAATTGGATACGACAAAGGGGATACTTCCCCACTGTTGCTAGCAGTGGAGGTGTGTGTGAAACCCGAATCCGGTACGGCGATACATTGCAACCACGAATCCCATAATTCGTGAAGACAATGCATCGTCCCACCATCATCATGAAAACTCAAGTAATGCCAGCTGGACTTATATGCAATGCACAAGTAGATGTTTACTTGCTAATTCTCAAGTAGATATAATGATCGACTAAACTCATACGATTATGCACATTGTTACAATAATCACAAAACCATAATAGGAGCTCATTTGAGTTTTTAAATCATAAGTGTCAAGTTGTTCACTCTATTCGATTCAAGTCCCAAAAGCTAGTAATCTAGTCAAATGGAATATAATTATCATAGGATCTCACCACGATCCTCATAAGGTTCAATTGTTCCTTAACTCGACTCCGTTGAGTCTTTACTACAATTCCAACCAAATAGAGTTTGAACACTATATGTGTTCCAAGACTCTTTTCTATGTTCTCGTTTGAGGCATAGCAAGGTTCTCGTTCCATTTAGGAATTTAGTTCAAAGTCCCAAGTCAATTATATAAGGGAAGCCTAAGTTGATTATTGTGAAATCAAGCTTAGTTCAATTTTTTTGATTCATAATTCTACTTAATAGTAGAATCCAAGTTCACCACAATTCATTAACTGTAGAACAGCTCAGGCACGAAGGCAAACACATTTAATATGCTCATAAGTCATATCATAGAAACACGTAGAAGAATCAATTCTTGACAATGTAGGAAATCATGCATTTAGTCATAATATAAAATATACACAGTATTCCATATTCACTTATGAAATTCAGCAGATTCACAACTTAACCATCAGTCCATTAAGTACTATCCAAGACTACTCCATTAGTCTAGGATCACGAAGCCATTTACTAAACTCTTCCTAGAGAAGTAACTCATTCAATAACGCAAAAGTCGATAGTAGTCAAAGACTTAAGCAACACTAGAGCGGTAATAACTCGTAAGGTCAAACCATACCGGTGAGTCTTAGATAACAACATGGTCATCCTAGCGACTTATATAAGTAGACTCCATGTATAGAGTACTAAAGATAGCCCCAATCAAATCATCTTATAGAATAGTCCTCAAATTCATTATTTCAACAAGTAGGTGTTTTTACTCATTAAGGAATCAAGTAGGAATTCGACAAGAGTGAATTCAACATGTCAAGTAGATACATCATTCTACAACATACTCTCAATTATGCATTTCTTTCACACAATCACATAAACCGTATAAGAACTCGATTGAGTCTTATAAAACCACATAGCAACCATGCATTCCAATTCATCCCAAAGTCCCGTAAACTAATACATTAGTCTAACGAACTACAAACGTCGTAGGGATTGAATGTGGAGTCGGTATTGTTCAACAACTCCCTAATCTCAACTCCGGTGAGTCATTTCTAAAATTCAACCAAGTGGAGCATAGATACTAAATGCATCCCATTGCTCAATTCTATGTTCTCCGTTCATTTAGAACTTAATAAATAAGCCGTTCATGACCTTAAACTAGCCATAAACCAAATCCCGAGTTTCAAACCCTAGAATTGTCGATTTTGCTAAACCTACAATTGAAACACATTCTTTCACAAGAGTTGATCCTAGGCACATATGGAACAACATTCATGCTTTGCATAAAGTCAAAATCACAACTTCAATAAGAATTCATAAAATCATACACGTATTTCAAATGTTGAATTGGAGGATTTCTCTTCACAAAAAGTGCTCACAATCATTAATAGAACAACTATAATGAAGGGGTCATGTTATTTTATTGAACATGAAAATTTATAGGATTTCTCAACGTACCTTAAGCCTATGAATAATGGTTATAAGGAAGAATAAACCAAGGATTGTTGTAGAGGAGAGCAAGGACTTCGATTTGGCGGTCTCGGATCGCCGATCGGATCACCGGAACTCCGGAAAATGGTCCCTCAAGTTGGTGTTCTTGCTATGGACGAAAATGGAGGTTCAAGCTCTGAATCTCTGAAGCTTTGGTGATCTCCCATGGCTGAATAGGCTGAAAAATGCTTATATACTTACCAACAAGACCTTAATCCATGTGAAGGGGGGTTATCTTGCTTCTTATTGGCTAAGGAATGATGGCCGTTGATAAGGGTTCATCCAAGGGCTCAAGAGGCTTGTTCTAAGGTCAACAAGGGAGGCTTGACTCACTAAAGACGTCCAAGGGCCAAGGGCATGGTGGTCATCAACCAAAACCAACCAAAAATCCCATAAGTGTGAATTCAGGGACCAATATCCAGATTGTTGTTACTGGACAGTCGATCTTGTAAAATCGACCATAAATAGATCACAACTCAAAATGAGGTGATTTTTGAGTTTTCTGAAATTAGACTCATTAAAATATATTTTAGAATTTTAAATTACTCAATTTGGACTTATATTGATCAAAATAAAGTTACAACAAAATCAAGTACAGAAGCTGATTTCCTGAAAATAGAATTCTGGCACAGCTGTAAGTCAAGACCTAACTAAGGTACTTGGACACCTTGGAAAATTACCAAAATTTACAGGGAGTAACCTAACATATGAAGGTAAAACATACTAAATTTTTAGAAAATTATCTTTAGTATATTGGTACCAGAATTTTCCCGAAGTTCGCCTAAAAACAGGACTGAATCTGTGAAGTAATATGTTGGTTATCTTATTTCCAAATGCAACAAATCTATGAACATTGATTGTGCAAGCATGAGAAATAATAGTACACTTGGTCTAGAACTTAAATCAACTTCCCACAAGTTGAAAGCACAAACAATACAAGCAACGAAGGCAAACACAAGAAACCCTAAGACTCAAACGATGCAACTAAGCTTCCAAACTTTCAACCAAGCATACTATGATCAAGATGAACATTATAAATCTCATATGCAAGGTACTAAGACTCCAATGAGACCTAGTTAAGTGCTAACATGCTAATACGAACACTCAACGCATTAACAACAAAGCATGCAACACATGGAAGGCAATCACTCTACTACGATCATAACCAACTTAATGCAAGCCAAACGAGAAAGTCAAATACACGAAGGTTCGGGGTCTTACAAAAATAGACTAAGTAGAGATATTGACCTTTAAGTATTCCGCTAAAGGGAAAATGACGTCTTCCGGTAAGTATAAAACTAAGTCTACCGGTATAAAGGAAAAACTATAAGATATTGAGATTAAGCAGTAGGATCAATTGATATAAGCAAACCTGGTGGCATCCAGTGGCTTTGTGAGTATGTCAGCCAATTGATATTCAGTTGGAACGTATTCCAGACTGATGTTACCTTTCTCCACATGATCTTTGAGGAAGTGATAACGGATATCAATGTGATTTGTCTTCGAGTGCATCACTGGATTCTTGGAGACTGAAATTGCTGATGTGTTGTCACACATAATTGGACAATTTGCAGTCTTGATGTTGTAGTCCACTAGTTGTTGCTTCATCCATAATAGCTGAGAACAACAGCTGCTGGTAGCAATATATTCTGCCTCTGTGGTGGAGTTTGCAACCGATCCTTGTTTCTTGCATGACCATGAGACAAGTCTATTTCCAAGAAATTGACAAGTCCCACTGGTGCTTCTTCTGCTCACTTTGCAGGCTGCATAGTCTGCATCTGAGTAACCAACTAGATCGAAGTTGTTGCGTTTGGAATACCAGATTCCTAGATTTGTAGTTGTTAAAACATATCTAATGATACGTTTGGCAGCAAGCAAATGTGATTCCTTTGGATCTGCCTGAAATCTTGCACAAACACAAACAGCAAACATAATGTTAGGTCTACTAGCAGTAAGGTAAAGAAGTGAACCTATGATTCCTCGGTATTTGGTCATGTTCTCTTGCTTTCCCTTTTCGTCTTTATCAAGATGGCAGTCGGTAGACATTGGAGTCTCAAATCCTTTTGCTGAATCAAGACCAAATTTCTTGATGAGTTCCTTTGCATATTTGGTTTGGCTGATGAAGATTCCGTCTGAAGTCTGTTGAATCTACAGTCCTAGAAAGTAGGTAAGTTCTCCCATCATACTCATCTCGAACTTTCTTTGCATCAGCTTCTCGAATCTCTTGCACATGCTTTGGTTAGTTGATCCAAAGATGATGTCGTCCACATAGATTTGTACCAGAAGAGAATGACCTTTGTGCTTGAGGATGAACATAGTTGTGTCTATTCTTCCTCTCATGAATCCTTGTTCTATTAAGAACTTGGATAGAGTTTCATACCAAGCTCTGGGAGCTTGTTTTAGGCCATAGAGTGCTTTCTTGAGTCGGTAGACGTGGTCCGATTTGTCTTGAATGACAAAACCTGGAGGCTGTTCAACGTATACCGTTTCTTGAAGATCACCATTCAGAAAGGCACTCTTAACATCCATCTGATAAAATTTGAAGTCCATGAACGAAGCATAGGCTAGAAAGAGTCTGATTGCTTCTAATCTAGCAACAGGAGCAAATGTTTCGTCGAAGTCAATCCCTTCTTCCTGTCGGTAGCATTGAGCAACCAATCTAGCTTTGTTTCTGGTGACGTTCCCATCTTCATCTCTTTTATTTCTGTAAACCCATTTGGTGCCGATAACTGCATAGTCAGTCGGTCTTTGAACTAAGCTCCACACTTTGCATCTTTCAAACTGGTTCAGCTCTTCTTGCATAGATTCAATCCAGTAATGATCTTCGATAGCTTCATCAATCTTCTTTGGCTTGATTTCAGATACGAATGCAAATGCAAACATAGTCTCATTTTGAACTCTATTCCTCGTACGAACTCTTGAGTTGAGATCACTAATGATTTGAGAAATAGGATGATCTTTTGCTACAATAATGGTTGGAGGAAGATCACTTCTGGCGGGTTCTTCCCTTAAGAGTTCTGGAGTAGGTTGAGAAGGAGATTCACCAAAATCTGGTTCAGAGGAGATAGGATCTTCGAAACCTTCATTTTCGGGTGAACAAGAAGGATGAGTGATCTGCAAAGGTGTTTGGGGTAAAACAGAAGAGATAGGTTCTGGGTCAACAGAAGAGTTGGAACTGGTACCTGCAGAGTTGAGGTCTGTCGGTGAAGGGTTAGCGGAACTAGAAGGATTTGCAGCTGCAGGATTCTGAAAAAGAGTGGAAGTAGATGTTGTATTTGTACCTGTCTCATCATTATCAGAATCATTAGAAGCATTCAGAGCCTTTCTAGGTTCTAACAAGTCATATTCATCAAAAGTAACATGCACAGATTCTAAGATTTTCAAATGAGTTTTACTGAAAATGCGAAATGCTTTTGAATGTTTGGAATACCCCAGAAAAATTCCTTCGTCTGATTTTGCATCAAATTTTCCTCTATATTCTTTTCCATTATAAAGAATAAAACATTTACAGCCGAAGATTTTAAAAAATCCTATGTTTGGGGCTCTTCCTCTCCATATTTCATATGGAGTTTCTTTATGAAACTTGTTTACCGTGGATCTGCTGCAGGTAAAACATGCGAGTTGACGGCTTACGCCTGAAGTACTTTGGAAGTTTTGCTTCTGCCAAAGCATAGTTCTTGCTGCTTCAATCAATGTTCTGTTCTTCCGTTCAGCTACACCATTTTGTTGAGGAGTTTCGGCAGTAGAGAAGTTGTGACCGATCCCGTGGTCATCACAATATCTTTCTACACTGTTGTTCTTGAATTCGGTGCCATTGTCTGATCTTATGTCACTAATGTCTTCAAGCTTTTGGGTTTGAAGTCTTACGAAAAGAAAAAAGCTGACTAGATCATATGTCTCATCTTTCGAAGTCATTGTTTCGATCCAGTGAACCTAGAGTAGTCGTCAACTACTACAAGTGTGTACTTGTCTCTGAAATACCGATCGTAGTGATTGGTCCAAAAGATCTATATACAGAAGTTGAAGAGGTCTGTTTGTTGACATGACAGACTTTTTTTGAAGGAAGACTTGGAAAGTTTTTGTAAGACCCCGATTCCCGGTTAGCTTGAATTGCGTGCAATGCTCGCATTCCTTCCTTGGTTTATGGCTTATTTGATTTCTGAGAGAGTCTAGATGTGTATGAGAGATCACATTAATACCAAAACACTTTTAAGAGATGTCATTTAGCTCTTGACTTGCTAAAGTCACAAGTCGTAACTCGACGATAGTCGAAATGCGACGCGATTGAGAGTTTACTCGGGTTTCGTGTTCCTGACCTCGATTAGGTACTAGATCTTTACATGATGATTAAATAACATTTTTAGATGTGTTAGGATCCTAGTTGGATGTATTCCTTGAGTCTCGTGAAGTTTCGACGCTCCGAGGATAACAACTCTCCTTATCGCGTAGTTTGAGATTGAGTCGTGTGAGCGTCTCGTCTTTCGGGAGTTCTTTTCTCCTATCATTGTTCATCATCGAGTGACATTCAATCCTATTCTATAGCCCTTTGAATTGTTTATAATCATGTTTATAAAGTTTACATGTGGTCACGACGTTCAAAGTATAGTCGTCGTCATATGTTTGATTTCGCGATTCGCGTTTTGTTAACGTATCGCTTTTCGTATTTTCCTTACACTTAGTTTTGGTGTAACATTGGGTATGTGTTTGGGACCTTTCATTAGTATTTTAACATGCTTTAAAACAAGTAATTATGCTTGTTCATTCGTTGTTTCGATCGTTAGTTTGTTCTGTGTAATTTTATCCGTTATACAACAGTTACGGACTGATTTTTGGTACGCGGCTGATTTGTTTGATTGGGAAACCTTCGAGAAAATTTTTGTTTGGTTTGGGGTTTTTGAGGCTTCTACTTAGGACATTTACAGAGTGGCAGGAGAAGAAATCGCGTCGTTTCGTCGAACGATGTTCAAACTGGAGCCATCGCAAGTTGGACGCCAAGAAGCATCGTAGCTACAGCACTGTAGCTTCGAGACAGCTTGTCCCTGTTTTGCATATTTGAAGTGTAATTCCTATTCTACCCTTTCTAAACCTCTTCCAAACCCTCCCTAACACCCATACTTAGACCTAAACATGTCCTAACACTCTTGAAGAGTTAATTAAGGTTTGATTACACCTAAACTTCACTAATTGTACCTTGGAAGTTCCTATTGTGCCCTTATTTGTTGGGAAGTATATAAAGCCCCAATCCTTTGTAAATTCAGCAAATCCTCTCATTTTCTCCTCCATTCTTCAACCGTATGATAGAGAGAGTTGGGGAGTCCATGGAGTTTCAAGCCCTAGCCTCCTTCTTCCTCAAATCTAAGGAGATCCAACCGTCGGATGATCTCCAAACTTCGGATTCGCGAAGCCCTCGTCAAATGGAACAACTTCACCGTTGGGATCGTGATTCTTTTGAGTTTTCATCTAAGTCAAGTAAGCTACTAGATTCTTGATTCTCTTGATTTTGTGCTCATTGACCCTAAGGAAAACAAAGATGATTGCTATTTGAGGTCAATGAGTACACAAGCATGATGGGTGTGATTTTATTTTGATTTTTTGGATTTTTGATGGGTGAACTTGCTAGAAGCATGATTAGGTTGATTTCTATGTTCAATGGAGTATGTTGATAAGTTCAATTAATAATTTGGACTTAGGTATGAAGAGTATTTGATTCCCTAAAAATCTAGGGTTTGATTATATGTTGATGAATTAAATGGGTTAATAGTGATATGTATGATTTTTGGAGTTATTTGGATATCATGAATTGTTAGAATCATACATAGTTATATGCTTGGGAGTTTGGAATTAAACTTGATAGATCTTGAATTTTGATTGTAAGTATGAAAGGTGAATCTTGACAATGAGTTACATGTTATAATGCTTCGTTTGACTTTTTTTTGAAAATAAAGTTGACCTTGATGTATATAAGAGTATGAAAGATGATTTTTTCACAATGGATTACATGTGAATGTTTCGTTTGACCTTGAGAATAAGAGTTGACTTTCATGAAAATAAGAGTATGTTAATATCTAATTCATGAATTTTTGGTTGTAAGCATGTATAATGAATTATCATTATGGTTCACATGAATAAAATGTAAGGTTTGACTTCATTGGGTTGAGTTGACTTTTATGCAATAAGAGTACGTTGGTCAACTATAATTCATGAATTGAATGTTATGAACATGTTAGATAAATTTACATGTTGGTTATGAACATACTAGATGAAATTGCATCTTGTTTAGATTAATGGTTATTTTGGATGAAAGCATGCTTGAATAAATGTTATATTGTGATGCATGCTAGAAATGTAATGGTTGACTTTAAATGTTAAGTGTTGACCTATGAACTATGTTTTGGGGTTTTGTTGGGAAAGAATGGATTGTTGAGTTGCACAATGTTGCTAACCTTGAGAACATAGCCATGAATATTAGTTAATGAATAATAGGAGGGCTATGATGCAAATAGCTTCTATGCCTTCAAATTTGAAAAGAGTAGAAATGACTCAACGGAGTCGATTATGGATTTATATGAACATAGAGAACTACATATTGAAATCCTACGGAATTTGGGGTAGTTTTGATGGAGGTCAAGCCTCCGAGCGTTTTCAAGTGTATGAAGAACACTTGGGTATTAGAGACTTGATAATATCGCTCTAAGGTGATTATGTGTTAGTTAGCATAGAAATGCATAACTATGTGATTTATAAGTAAATATCTACTTGAATGGATTGGTACGGTGTGTTGTACTTTTCCCTTTATTTGAGCATGTGAGTATATATTACATGTGCTTGAGTTTGAGTCTAGCTGGCGGTTTTGGTTTGAGTTTTTGGTGGGACGATACATTGTCTTCACGAATTGTGGGATTCGTGATCGCAATGGATCGTCGCGCCGGGTTTGCACACACCCCTCCACCGATGGCCACGGTGGGGAAGTAGCTCATCTTAGTTAGAGTAATACACATGACTTTGATAGCTATGGAACCCGAGCGGAGACTGTTCGGGGACGTCGATACCACGAAAGGGTTATCGAGGGCACGTTTGTTTCCGCAGGAGTTACACGCTGGAAACAGGAAAAAGAAAATCATCTTCTCTCGGTTATGTGGTTTACTTTATGAGCATGTATGAATTGTTGTGATACATGGTTAATGGGATTATTTTCATGAGATGATGATTTCTTGATAAGATGTTATAGTAAAAATATAACATACTAATGAAATGATGATTTTTATGATTTATGTTATACTAAAAATATAACATGCTATTTATGATTAAAATGGGAACAATAGTCTCTCATTCATGAATTTTTATATGAGTTGTGATAAATGAAGAATTATGAAACTCATGGTGCAATTGGTTTATATGGTTTGATGGGAGTTTAAATGTAGAAATAAAATACTACATATTACGGAATTTAGAATCATAATCTATTGATATGATTTGTTTCATGATAATTTATGAAGAATTATATTCCATGTGATTATGGTTGGATTTGGTTTGTGTGGGAAATTATACCATGAAATGTTACATCATGAGTATGACATAAGATGTACATGTTTTATTTGAGCATTATGCCATGCCATGACATTGCATCTTTAGTAGCTTACTAAGTCATTATGACTTACTCGTTTGCTTTATTTTCCTTAGATTCGAGCCGAGCTAGTATTCGAAGGCATCCGCCGAGTCTACGATAGAAGTGAGATTTTGCGAAGGTTGCTACTTTAAATTATTTTTGTAGCCTTAGTTTTTGGTAAGGACTTTGGGAAAAGTGAAGTTATGTAAACTTCATAATGGGTAGTAAAGTTATTCATGATTGTAATATTTTCAATTATGTTGGTTAATGATTATTCCTTTGGTAGCCGACTTGTGTTAGTCGCGCTTGGTGAATGTTGGTGATTTTGTTTTAAGTTATGTACGTTGATGATATATATCATGTTTGTCCTCCTGCATGTTTTTAGCCGTTGAGTTTGTTAGACTAGAGTCTTAGACTTAGTGTAATGTTGGGTTCCGGCTGTAACGTCGCCGATGACTTGGTTTATTTGTGCTATATATTTGTATTGCATGATAGGGAGTTTTGTTCCACGTGCCCAATGTTGCGGCACGTGCGTCGATTTTTTGGACCGAGAGATTTATGATCTCTTTGGTTGTATTTAGTTTGAGCTTGTTAGCTTGGGCGCCACTATGATATTTTGTTTAGCTTCCACATATGTTTTAAGTTGTTGGCGTATTGTCGTTATGGCCTTACCCATTATTTTTTATTTGCCTGTTGTTTTGTGTGTTTTGGCGGCACGACCTTGGGATCTCGTATTGGGATCCGGGTCGGGTCGTCACAGTTTTCCTAGTTGGCAAGCTTTACAACTTCTGTCATGGTCGCCAGACACCGTAGGTAGACCTTTGACAAGCCCATCTTTGGAGAGCTTGGATAGGTGCTTGAAGTTGAGGTGATTGAGACGCTTATGCCATAGCTAACTGTTGTCACGAACGTTGTTAGCGACTAGGCAAAGGCTAGAGAATCTCCCTAGAAGATTTAAGTCCACCACATAGACGTTTCCTTGTCTATTGCCGGTCAGTAACGTAAAGTAGGATTCATGATCTTTGATGAGGCACTGGTTGGAGTTGAATTGGCAGATTAATCCTTTGTCGCAGAATTGGGATATGCTCAGAAGATTATGCTTTAGGCCGCTCACTAGAGAAACTTTGTTGATGGAGAGACTTCCTCTAGTGATTGAGCCATACCCAATTGTTTTTCCTCTTGCATTGTCTCCGAAAATAACTGTGGGACCTTTGGCTTCAGCTATATCTGAGAGTAGACTTCTGTTTCCTGTCATGTGTCTCGAGCAGCCACTATCCAGGTACCAGATGTCTTTATCTTCTGAATCTATAGCCATGAAGCATACCTGAAGAAGATTTAAAACAACAAGGTCCCCATTATTTTCTTTTTGGGTCCAATGGATTAGAAACCTTTTGGAACCCATACTTACCTAACCTTAAGAGAACTAGGTCTCTCAGATTTTGGAGTGAACCTTAGCCGGCATTCTGGGGCCAGATGGCCTAGGAAATTGCAAGAATGACATAAATGGAAGTTCCATATAGAACTGTTAGTGACCTTAGCTGAAGAGTGATTGTGATTATCCTTTTTCTTAACAGCCGTCCTTGGTTTAGCATGCTTGTTGACGGTAGACTTAATTGGTTTCTTTTGGATCTTCCTAGGTATGTTACCACCAGACTTAGCTTTGGCTTGTCTGTTGATAACCCTTTTAGGAGGATTTGGTAGAATACCTTTAAGTTTACTTTCAACGAATCTGAGTGCTTGCTTGCTGTTTCATAGACAAACTTGATAGTCACCGGTAGAGATTTAGTAGGTCTACCGCCAACAGACTTTGCCTTAGCAGAGTTGTTGCCGACAGACTTTAGTTTCTCTACCGTTACTTTCTCAGGTTTCTCATCTGAAGCAGTGATCTTGGCTTTCCCTTTCTGAGCCTTGGGGTAAACATAATGAACACTTGAATAACCAAGGCCTTGTTTCCCCTTGTTTCCGAACGTCTGTTTAGAGAAGGAGATATCATTAGCAGTCTCGGAGGATTCACCTTTCTTTGTGACAGATGGGAATGTCATACCGGGCTCATCAGAATATCCTATGCCAGATTTATCTTTACATGATTTTTGGCTGGAAAGGATTTCTTCGAAGCTATCCTTGGAGCTATTCCAAGAGTCAATTGTCTTTTGCAAGGCAATTTTTTCCAGGTCAAGTCCTTTGATGTGCTCAGTGAGACATTCGATTTTGTCACAAAGGAATTTGTTTTCTCCTTTGAGCTTGATACTTTCTTGTTGACAGCTATTGAGAGTTTGAATCTCAGCTGCCATCAGAGATTTCTCAGCAGTAAGTTTCTCATAGTTCTTGGCGAGTTTTACATAGACTACTCTAAAGGAATTGAACTCTTCAACCATATCTTGATTATCCTTGAGAAGTTCTTCCTTACTGAAGTTCTCACTGTTGATCTCACTTTTATCCAAGGGACTAGGTTAGACTTCGACTTCATGTTCAGAGTCATAGGTGGGACCTGAATCATAAACTATTAAGCATATGTTAGCTTGCTCACAATCGTCCTCTTCCTCTTTTGAATCAGTCTCAAACCATGTAGCAACCTGTTTATCTTCTATGTCTTCAGCCAGCATACCTTTTTGTTTTTGAAATTTTTTATAAGTAGGCCTTCGATATACTTCAAATTTTGGCTTTGGACATTTGGAAGCGAAGTGACCAGGCTTTCTACAATTATAACACACAAGCTCTTCTTTTGATGAGTTGTCACCAGTCTTTCTAAAGGACTGCTGGTGTGTGTCTCTCCTACCATATTTTGCAAATTTTTGAAAATGTTTTACAAACATAGCAAATTGTTCGTCTGAAAGAAAATCATTTTAACTGGAGGAGGTGGAAGGTTTGTTTTCAACAGTGATTTCTTCTTGTACCATGGCTGGCAAGGACACAGTTTTGAACTGTTTGTCCTGCTCTAGAGCTTGATTTACTTCGAGCTCATAAACCTTCAAACTTGCGTAAAGACTACGGAGAGTCATTTCATTTAAGTTTTTAGATTCTTTCATGGCAGTGGTGTTAACATGCCACAAGCTACCTAGAGAGCCTAGAAACCTCATGTTCATTTCCTTTTTGTCATAGGTTTTACCAAGAGAAAAGCAACTATTAATTACCTCACCGAAGCGATCGTATGCTTGTCTCAAGGTTTCCTTTGGATCCTTTTTGAAGGAGTCAAACTGCTGGATGTATGTGTATTTTCTGTTATCTCTTGTGTCTTGGTCTCCTTCCAAGTATTCCACAAGAGCTTCCCACATCTCTTTTGCAGTAGTACATCGGATCACTTGCTGGTATGTGCTTGTGTCTAGAGAGCTAGTAATGATATTGATTGCTTTACTATCTAGCTCTACTAGTTTTCTGTCGTCCTCTGTCCATTCTAATTCTTCTTTGGGAACTTCGGCAGGATTCCCAGCGATGGAGGCTAGAAGGTTGGCCTTCATTGGTACATGTTGTCCTGTTATAACGCACTTCCATAACCTGTTGTCAATGGAGTTCATAAAACACATTACCTTATCCTTCCAAACATCAAAAAGGCCTTCATCCAGTATTGGGACGTGGTTCGCATTTGATGTAGGCAGCATGTAGTGTGTTTGTGCCATTGGATCGATTCTCTCAAGAGTTTAATCTCGGAAAAACTAGTTTTCAAAGAGTTAAGCTCTGATACCAATTGTGAGTCCCAAAGGGCACAATAATAAGCTAGAAGGGGGGGGGGGTTGAATAGCTTATTATACACTTAAACACTTTTTAAGTAAGTTCTTTTCACAAGCACTTACAATCTATTGGGAAGATTGAAGTAGTGGAAGTCTTGCAAAGAAACTGGTACAAGTCTGCCGATTAAGGACTACCGGTAGACTTGACTGGTTACTTAAGTATGCTGTTAAGGATATAGATAAAAGAAATAATAAACAGTTCAATAAGTAAACAAACAGTAAAGTAAGTACACAAGTATTTTGGGATGGTTCACACTATAAAGAGTGCTACGTCCACCACCAAGGCAGTTCAACCTTGGATTTAAAAAGTGCACTATGTTTTCCACTAGATCTATTACAAAGAATATTCCCAATGCATCGTGTACAAAATATTGACATGTGTTTGGGGGTTTAGGAATTAAATATCTAGGTAAACAAGATATTTAATTCGTGCAGAAGAATAACTTTGAATGAAAACAACAAGAAGTAAATGATAAGAGTTAAAGCAGGTCTTCTTGCTGTTGTCGAGGACTTCTTGATCTATTTGGGATCTCTTGAATGCACTGAGTATAAAGACTTAGAGTTGTTGTAGATTTTCAGAGCTTTTCGTCAAGTCATTTTCTTCAATCTTTTAATGGCGACATTTATAGCTCGAGCATTCTTGAGATCCGTTGGAGAAGACGAAGTATAACAGCTCTATTAGGTTAAATGCATTAAATGCATGGAGCCGTCTTGAAGATTTCGTCTTCACAGATATCGAGCAAGGAATGGGTGCAGAGATCTTTTGCGGAGACTAGAAGTAGGGCAATCTGGATGTCGGATCATAGAGTTGTTCTGAGGCAGTAGGTGACGATCTGTTCTCTGCTTTTCTTGTTCGATCTGCGAAAGTCTTCCTGCTTTCTGGAAAGCTACTTTTGGCGGGTTTGAGATGTCAGGAAATGTCTCAATTTAAATTCAAACTGATAAGGGTAAACTTAAATTGATCCACTAATAATTGTTTGACTGGACACGTCATGATTGACCAAGTGCGAGCAAATCGCCGATTGTATCTTTGTAGCAGTCTTAGGTGAAGCTTTGAAGGAGGTCTTCCACTGATCCTGTGAAGTCCTAAAGAATAAACTATTCTTGGCAAAGTTCTATACACAGTTGCCACGCTAATTGATACGCAACCCAATTAGCCACTAATGTATAAAAATAATGTAATGTATGAGCAGATATAAATCTAAATACACATGAGTATCAACAAGTAGCCTTCTGGTATGTAGCCCCATGATTTTTTAGCCCAAATGGCATGACTGTGTAGCAGTATGTCCCCCAAGGGGTGAAAAAAGAGGACTTTTCCTGATCCTCTATTGTCATTTTAGTCTTGTTGTATCTAAGCATGTCTTCTACAAATGACCTTATTTTGTGAGAAGCTACGACATCTATCACAATGTCGATGTTTGGCAGGGGAAGTCATCTTTGGGCGATGCTTTGTTGAGGTCGCAGAAGCCAACACATCTCCGAACCTTTCCATTGGGGTTCAGCACTGTAAATATGTTTGACAACCAAATGGGGTATTCCACCACCTGGATGAACTAAACACTAAGCTGTTTCATGATCTCTTCTTTCACTTGCAAAGACCATTATGGTTTTATTTTACGGAGTTTTTGCTTTACTGGCTTTGCATCTGGATATGTCAAAATCCCGTGTTGTACAATTACTGGATCCAACCCTGGCATGTCTTTATAAGACCAAGCGAACACATTAGCATACTCTGTCAACAATTAATCAATGCTAATATGTCTTGACCTTACAGATAACGGCTAATTTTGGCTTCTCTAATCTCACTGTTCCCCAGATTGATAACTGTCAAGTCTTCATCTGTTGATGTTGTACTGTGCTGGCCTTGTCTCTTGACCAATTTTCCGATCTCGGTTAAGTATTTTTTATCTTTAGGGTCCATTTTGTTAGATAATTCGTTATTAACTGGTTTAATTATATTTTCAATTAATTCATCTTTTAACAAGTTGGCAACTATAGAGTACGCACAAACACTAACACTTTCATTAACAAGTGGGGTTACAGACTTGGCTATTTCATCGAGGTCCTCGGGAGTGAGGTCCTCAATATGGGTATCAGGAAGTGGGCTAGTAGGTGACCAGCCATAGCTAGTATAGGGGGTAAGATGTATCTGAAATAGTCGACCAGGTCCGCAGCATTCAAGAGGGGTCCAGTGGTACTGTACCAATTCTATAATGGACTATCTATGATAGCCTCAAATTCAGTCGGGAGTTCAAATGTGTTATTTCCTCCGTTAATCATTCCCAGATAACTATCTGTCATGAAATAACTACCAAACAAGGCTAAAGCGTAGTCGTCTTGGTCTATGGTCTAGGTATTTTCTCCTATTAGTGTTTTGTATGTAGTCACGGGGTTGAAGCACAACTTTCTTCAATTCACTTGTAGTGAGACTCACATATTCAAATATTTCCCAACCAGGGTGTCTCTTTCCATTGCGGTTAATCCATGGCTCAGGGAACATGAGATAGGTGACTGTTTCTCCCTATTTCACAAAGTAACCTTTGAGGTTTTTCCTGTATGGTCTGAGAGGAGGGCTATGGTATGGTCTTTTCTCGCATTCTGCTTTGCTTCTTTCACGCTTTTCTCTCATGACCGTAGCTAATTTAGCTGGTGTAGGATTATATCCTAGACCAAAAGGAGGGATACATACTTTGATTTCTTCCTGGATTGAATTTATCAGGCCTTGTTGGTTTCTGCCAAGCCCCTGTCTTGGCATGTAGTTCATTTTTCGGAGCATGTTGAGTGGGACCATTTCACCAAAAACTGTAGTCTTTGTTTTGGGGATATATGTTTCTCGTTTGTATTCAATGGAGTTGACTCTAGCCTGAGGAATGACTTCAAAGCCGCTTAGGAAGATGCCACTGTCGTTATGCTCTATTTCGAGGATGGGGATGTCTCTTTTTTCTTCGCTTTCAGCAATCTTATCGGGAAGAATGATTACTATGTGATCATCAAGTACGAATTTGACTCGCTGGTGTAGTGATGATGCTACCCTTTTTACGTCGTGGATCCAGGGACGACCTAACACTAAACTGAAAATAGCAGGGATGTCTAATACTTGGAACTGAACTGGCATGGTTAAAGAGCATATTTTCATTATTAGTGCCACTACCCCCTATGCAACGACTTGTATTATCATAGGCCCTCACCGTTTGTTATGATGGAACTAGCTCTAAGAACTTTGATCCCAGTTTGCCTAATGTGTTTGTAGGACAAACATTCAATGATGACCCATTATCTACCAAGACTCGAGGTACTCGTTTTTCTGTGATCCACAGTCGGGATCACAGAAAAATGAGTACCTTGAGTCTTGGCAGATTCAGGTCAGTGAACATGATTACATTCCCGAAATGGATGTTGCATATCATCTGAGTTGATTCATCTGGAGAGGTCTCAATCGGAATGACTATTGGGCTCAGAGATTTGGATAATGTGTCGCGATGGGTCTTGGATGAACATAACAAACCCCAGATGGATATGTTTGCCTGGGTCATTTTCATTTAGGCTAGTAATGCATCTTTTATGGTTTCGGCCCCAGTGTTGAACTCTTTGTCTTTTCCTGAGTGGTTACCAAACCACCCAATTCTAAAACAGATATGCATAAGGAGAATAATCAGCCTGGAGTTAGTCAGCCGGCTCCAATTAACAAAGGTAAGAAAGTTGTCATTGATAGTACACCTAAGCCTACCAATGGTGTAGACAGGATGGTTAATAAAAAGACTTGGGTTCCAGTTGCGCCCTCGATACCACAAAATGAATCGACATCAATGGAGAAGGATTCTCAGGGCTGTGAGAAGGACAGCGAGCCTAATAAGAACACTCATATGGGAGGAACGAATACAGTGCTAAATGGGATAAATCATACATCAGTTCCAATGACATCTCCCAATAATCCGTTGCAAGAGATTGCATCTGATTCTGGGGCGACGGATTCTCGGGGCAATGAGACTGTAGACAATCGTGATAAGGGCACTAATACGTTGGGAGGGAAGAAGACTGTGATCGATAATTTTTCTGTGCCATCGTCCGCTAATCCGGTATGTTCCAATAATGAAGGTGTCACTTTGTGTAACCCTTTTTCCGTGCTTGAGGATTTGGATGATGATGAGGAGGTTACTTTGGTTTGCAAGGATTCTAAGGATGCCCAGATGGCACCAGTTCAGGGACCTAATAATAATGATCCTAGTTTAATTAATGAATGGTGCGACAGATGGAAGGATATTTTTCAATGTACTCCTATGTATGGTAGACGTGCTATTTCTGATATTGGTGACATTGAAGAGCTGGATGATAATAAAGGGGCTTTAACTGACTTGGATTTGGATAAAATTGAGTTACGCCCCTCTTTCCATCAATATTGTCAGGATCTTCACAAACATAGGAAGAAGGTAGCTTTTGCAACCCAGAATGTGCGAGTAACTAGGGCTGCTGCAAATGTGAGAACCGAAACCCATTACTTGTATAACATGTCTCCTATACTTGATTAATATGTTCATTTTGTGTCTTAAGATGTTTTAGAGTCCATATTGTTCATACCACACTCGCATTAGGTCAACCATGATCGTAGTTGCTTGTATGCCTCCTATACATTGCATGCCTTGTTGTACCTGCTTCGTGTATCGTCTTAGCACTTAACTAAGTCCTACTAGAACCTTAGTACCTTTATAACATGTTTAAGAATGTTCATTCATGCTTGTTGTATCTTTGTTTAACTCGTCATTGATTCGTTTGATGTTTCGCCCTTCATTCCTCCTTGTTTCGGGTGATGTTCGGACTTGTTCTTCTCGTGTTTTGAGTGTTGGTTTACCCCCCCTTGAATTTCTTGGGTTGTTTGGGGTTCATTCTAGGCCAAATTTGAAGGCTTTTCAATCTGGAGACCTTGCCCTCGCAAGGTGGTTTGGGCTTGCCCTCGCAAGGAAGGCAAAAACTTGGGAAACAGAGTTCTGGAGACCTTGCCCTCGCAAGGTGGAGGTGACCTTGATTCCGCAAGGTCATCAGATCCTTAGTTACGGGATTTTGAATCCTGTTGAGTCTTGTCCCTCACACCTGACCCTTAGTACGACCCAAGGCAGCTCCAACTTGACCCTTAACCCTTTTTAAGCCTATTTTGAGCCCTTGGATGTGTTTTAATCAAGGGTACTCTTTCACCCACCAATTAGAAGCCACATAATTCTATCCTTGGATTGACTCTTTTAGAGAGTTCATCTTCCCTTACCTCCAACTGATCAGCCATTTTTCTCTCATTCCACCATTGTTGAGCTGGGTTCTTAGATAGAGAAAGCTTGGGAGCTCTACCTTGGTTGCTTGATTGCCGGAGCTCCGTCCATCCGTTTTTCAATCCGAGACCACCGAATCGAAGCTCTTCTCCTCTAGTTTAATAATCTCTAGTTTGTTTTAGCATGCAACAATTTGATTTCGAATAAGGTAAGCACCCAATTCCCCCGTTTTTGTATGCTCAATATCAAGCATGCTCCCTTCATGATAGTTTCTAGTTACATGTTCAAGAAGACATGCACCATGCTAAAAACTTGAAATTCTTTAAGTTAATTTTCTGTAAATTTTGGATTAATGACTCATAATTGATAATTTGAACTTGTGTCAAGCATGAATAATGTTCTAGAAAGGATTTGGAATAACTTTTGTTCTTGGACTTGTTGTAAATTATAACTTCAAAAATGATGAACATGTTAGGGTTCACAATTTGGGAACTTTGATATTGATGGACTAAAAGTCATGAATGACTTAATAGTTTAATTGTTAATGAATCGAGAACATAGAAAAGAGCCATGAATTGCATATAGAATTCATCCTCTACTTAGAAATATTTTAGCGATAACTCAACGGAGTTGCACTTAGAGAGTCATTGAACAATACCGACTCTACAATGAATCCCTACGACGTTTAGAGTTCAATTGAATTGTAAATTAGTTATTGGGAATTTTTAACGTGATTGATCTTATGCTTGACTTGTATATCGTAGAGTAACATGCCTACTTGATTGGACGAGTCGCTCTTGTCGACCTCGCTCCCTTACTTGATTTATTATGTGAGTAAACATCTACTTGACTCGGACGAGTTCGCTCTTGTCGAACTCGCCCCTTACTTGATTTTGTGTGACAAGTAAATATTTACTTGGCATACCATTAGTCCAGCTGGCATTACGTGAATTGTCTTGATGGTCAACGATGCATCGCCGTCATGAATCGCGAGATTCATGGTAGTGATAATGGGTCGCCACACCATAAACTTCGCACACACCCTTCACTGCGATCACGGTGGGAGAAGAGTACCTCGTCGTAACCAAAGGCGCTTGGAACAATACTATCGTGGTCGATGTATCATACACGTACATCCGACAAATACAATCGTGATAACCTTGTTTATTTCAGGATCTACGAAGCGGCACCGATTCCATAACATATCCTTATCCTATGTGATTTAATTAAGCACTTATGTGAAAACAACGTGCATCGCGACATGAGAACTACGTGCTAGTATGATCTTGCTTGATACGTGCTATGTATGCCTTGCATTATATCCTGTCATGCATAATTGGTGGCTTACAAAGTCTTTATGACTTACCCCCTCCCTTTTACTGTTTTAGATCCTAATCATCCAGGACCGTCTCATCGAGGTTGATCGTCTACTCTTGATCGTGATCGTTCGCCTAGAGGTGGTAGCGTTGGCTCTTGGTTTCTTTTTTTTGGCAAGGACGCTTGGGTTAAAGCAAGTCATTTAGACTTCGCTTGGGAATGTGTAATTGTAGTAGCTTGTACTTGTTGTAGACTAAGACTAATAGTACTACTTATGTTTCTAGTTGTGAGAACCCAAACCCCATTTCATGTTTGACATCATTATAACATGTTTACAATATGTCTTGACATATTTGAGACTTCATTTCATTCATATCGAGTTGGCATTGAATTGGTTAAGATCATAACAGTATTGGTCTTCCATGCTGCATGCCTTGTTGTTGTTGTTTCGGTGTTCGTTTTAACGTGTAAGCACCTTAACAAGTCTCATGAGAGTCTTAATACCTTGCATACAAGATTTACAATGTTCATCTTAGTTGTTTCATGCTTGGTTGGGAGTTTAGAAGCTTCGTTGCTTCGTTTGTGTTTTTCGGTTTACATCATTGCTTGTATTGCCTTCATTTCGTCTCGAGAGGTTCGGTTGAGTTCTAGGACTTGAATACAAGTCATAACCATGAGTTAACAATCCTAATACATGTTCATTCTATCCTAGATTAAGTCGGGATTGATTCGTATTTGATTTGTTGGCCAATTGTCGAGTGGTTCCAGCCATGTTTTAGCTTGATTCGAATGTGTTTCGGGTGTGTTTCCGACTTGTTTTGGGCTTGGTAACACCTTAGAATTGTTGCCTTTGAGTTTGGAATCATTTAGGCCATGTTTAGGACAAGTTTTAGGTCTGTACCTCGCGATCGCATTGCATTTTGGAGGTTGGCTCGCGAGGAGATGCCGGAGCTAGTCCAAAAGCTGTGAGAGGGACCCTTGCGCCCGCATGGAGGAAAAGTGAAGCGACCGCATGGTCTGTTTCAGCCTATGTTCATTTTGAGTGGATTTTGGCTAATGTCTCTTGAACCCTTGCCCCTTGGCCGACCTTGGGCACTCAAGGCCACCTTTGTTGACTTGTAGGACTCTTATTGACCCTTGGATCATGGCTTATCAATGGCTCACATGCCATAGCCAATTAGAAGTCTTTTAAAGCCTATCACTTGGATTGGGGGTTTTAAGGGAAGTATATAAACTAAAATGCAGACCTTCCAGCCATTTTAGCTCATCTAAAACCAGAGAACTTCAGGACTTAAGCAATTTTCGGCCATGGAAGAAACCCTAGGTTGAAGGGCCATTTCAGGAGATCCGGTGGTCCGATGTCGAGCCGAGACCGCCAAATCGAAGCTCTTGATCACCTCTACAAGAATCCTTGCTCTAATCAACCTTTCCTCCATTAATCATAGGACTAAGGTGAGTGACAATTCCCTGAGATTTTCATGTTAAACAAAATAGCATGACCCCTTCATTATAGTTGTTTTAATGTTGATTTTGAACATCTTTTGTGAAGACACAACCTTCAATTCAACATATAAAATGTGAGTATGATTTTATGAAATCTCTATGAAGTTATGATTTTGACATTTATTAAAGCATGAATATTGTTTGTATTAAGCTTGGGAATAACTCTTGTGAAAGAATTCGGTTCAATTCAAGGTTTAACAAAATCAAAACTAGGGTTTGAAACTTCGAGATTGTGTTTAAGGCTAGTTCGAGAACATGAACGGCTTAGTTATAAAGTTCTAAATGAACGGAGAACTTAGAGAAGGCAATGTGATACATATAGTATCAATACTCTTCTCGGTTGAATTGTAGTAAAACTCACCGGAGTTGAATTTAGGGAGTTATGAACAATAACGACTCCACAATCAATCCCTACGACGAATGTAGTTCGTTAGACTAATGAATTAGCTTACGATACTTTGAGATGGATTGATGAGTATGCCTTGATGTATGTGTGCTTGTAAGACTCAATCGAGTTCTTATGCGGTTGTGTGATCGTGTGGAGTAAATGCATGATCGAGAGCATGTTATAGAATGACATATCTATTTGACATGATGAATTTAGTGCGTTAGACTAATGAATTAGCTTACGTGACTTTGGGATGGATTGAAGGGTATATTTGATATGCGTGCTTATAAGACTCAATCGAGTTCTTATGTGGTTTGTATGATCGTGTGAAATAAATGCATGATTGAGAGCATGTTGTAGAATAATGAATCTATTTGACACGTTGAATTCGCTTGTCGAATTCTTGTGTGATCCCTTAAGTGAGTAAACAACTACTTGTTGAATAAGTTAGCTCTTGTCGAACTTATTCCTTATTTGAGATTTCATGACCGAGTAAACATCTACTTGGCATTGCATTAGTCCGGTGGCATATTTGATTGAGTCGTTGGTGTGACAATGCATCGCACGAGTTATGGGACTCGTGATAGTGATGGATTGTTATTCGGGTTTTTATCACACACGCCTCCACTTGTTGGCCACGGTGGGGAAGTAGCACCTTGCTGTTGTAACCAAGAGAGCACATTGGAAGGTCTAAGTACCAAGGAGAGAGCTTGGTACCCGAGCAGAGAACTCTGTACCAGTAGAGAACTCGATACTTTGATACACTAATCACGGGTATCATTGGCACGAATGTTAACGTGTATTGCGGGAGCTACGTAGCGGCATTGGTTTCATATCCTATCCTCCTTATATGTGGTTTACCTTTATAGCACTTATGTGAAACAATGTGCTACCATGGATATGTGTTTTAAGTGTTTATTAAATGAACGCTTTGAGTGACTTGATATTAAAAATGATATCTTGATATGTATGTCGCATGATGCCATGACATGCATAATTGTTAACTCACAAAGTCTTTATGACTTACCCCTCCCTTTTTCGCTTTAGATCCGAGCCGTGTACCGCCGTTGAGTGCAGCGGGATTCGTGCTTGTCCGTGATCGCACGCGACGAGGTTGTGGTTTATTAGATGTCCTTGTTTTGTTCTCTTTTGTAAGGACGTTGGGATTAGCAAGTCATTTAGACTTTGCTTTGGGAATTTGGTTTTGTTGTATTTATGTCTATACTTGTAGTTCGTATCCTATTTTGTGTGCCTGGTGCATGTCTGCCGAGCCTTGTATAGTTGTATTATGGTTCATCTGCTTTTAAAACTTCCATTGGGCATTACTTTAGCTCTTATTTAAGTATGTTGTTCTCCCGCATGTTATAGCCTCGAGGTATATTTGCATGAACGTAGTGTTGGGTTCCGTAGTAAATTCGCCGATGATTTGGTAATTGTATTAATTGTTATATCAAAAAGTTTTAAATTATTCTGCCTTTTGGTGCCGAGTCGCGCTTCATCTCGAAATGTTGCGTCACGCCGTTTTCTAAAACGAGTCTTTGCATGTATTGTTGTCCTATTTGGACGACTTGACTTGTGATTCCATCTCTGGTCCGGTCGGTCGTCACACTAGTTGTGCAAGCACTTGTAGGCCGAGCCTTGTTTGCATGTATTGGTTCACTCTAAGACTCCGCCGAGCATCCCATTAGCTCTTATTTACTTTTTGTAGTTTCTCCGTGTTTAGCCGTTGAGGTGTTTATATATTAGCATGAATTGTTTAGTTGTTGGGTTCCGTTGTAAATTCGCCGATGACTTGGTTTACTTGCTATTAACCTGTTATATCGTGTTCTAAAGTTTTAAATTATTCTGCTTTAATGCCGAGTTGTACTATGTGTCCAATGTTTCGTTAGTTTTGATAATTGAGTCCTTGCATGAATTGTAGTCCTTATTTGGACGACACGACCCGCGATTCCTCCTTGGGGTCGGGTCGGTTGTCTGGTATCGAGCTATAGTTAGCTATCGGCCAGATAGGTTCCATGGCCTAGTTGGGTTAGTACTGGGGTGATATTCTAACGCCAGTGATTTCATATAGGTGTATCATGGTGGGTCCTAGACGAGCTAGTAGCGGTGGCGCCGTGTTGGCCGAGGTAGAGGCAGCCTAGGAGGGTTCTGGAACCGAGGCTAGAGTTCCGGATGAACCGAGGTTGAGATACCCCCACCAGTAATCAAAGTTGATGAGAATGCTCGTATGGCAGGCTTGTTAGTAGGATGATGACGTTATGGCTGAGTTCAGACAGAAGGTCAGCGGGAGGTGTACCACCCCACCACCACCACCCGGAGGCGAGAGTTTCGCCACCTCGTAATGATGTACCACCGCAACCTAGGCCGAAACAATGCTACGTTGGAGAGGTTCTTGAAGATAAAACCTCCTTCTTTTGAGGGAGAGTCGATCGGGTAAGCGAGTTATGGCTAGAGGACTTGGAGAAAATCTTTGCAGCCTCGGACTACACCGAGGAAGAGAAAGTTGTGTTAGTGTATAAGCTAAGAGGGGGCGAATCATTGGTGGAGAGTATTGCTAGCTATTTGGAATCTTAATCGGGTTCCAAGGATTTGGTCGAATTTCGAGAGGAGTTGAGGCTTCCTATGTACCTATGGTGGTAAGGAGAAAAAGGGAGAAGGAATTTCGGGATCTAGAACAAGGTTCTATGACGATGGCTCGACATTCGAGATAAGTTCATCGAGTTGTCTCGCGATTGTGCACATCTAGTACGGATGAGTCCTGAGGGTACTCAAGTTCGTGAAGAAGACCGAGTTTGGGAGGCGACTCTTATCATTGCGGTTGAGATTATAGGGTGCGGTTGGCGCTTATGAGATCGAGAGAGACATAGAGAGCACGAGCGAGAAGCTTCTTTGTGCGATCCTCGCATCGGCGGCCATCACGGCATTCGTCTCGAGATGACCTTCGCGGCATTACGGGAGAGGTCGGTTTCGGTAGTCGGTCCGATCATCAGGGGCAACCAGTCGTACGGTGGCTTGATCTAGGCATCGATCAGATGGGCGATCTAGGCGTCCTTCCGATAGTCGCGATAGTCGTGCTCCATCTTCGCTGGAGGCAAGGCCGGTGAGTGAACTTTATTGGGTTGGGTGTTCCTTTTTGTCACAAGCCGGGGCATTCGTATAATGATTGTAGGAGCGACTTGGGAAATGTGCGGGATGTGGAGATGCAAATCATCGGATGAGGATTGTCCTAAGTTTAAGGCTACTCGGTCAGTGGGTTACGTGCGGCGATCGGGTACCAGAGGGATAATGATGGGCATCATAAGGCGCAAGCTTCGTGTATTTGCACTTGATCGGCGTGGTGTTCCGAGTCTACTTTTGTGATTGGAGGTATTCTCTCGGTTTTCGGTCATACATTTCGAGTTCTTATAGATCAGGGGTCTTCTCATTCCTATGTTGCATCGCATTTCATTGAGCATTTGTGCGTGTTACCTTCTCAGTTGCCTTATGTGCTTGAAGTGTCTACACCGTTGGGTGATCCTTTGTTGGCGTCAGAGGTTTATAAGACTTGTGATGTGCTTGTATGTGATCGAGTCTTGCATGCGGATTTGGTAGTTTTGCCTATTCGGGACTTTGATTTGATTTTGGGTATGGATTGGTTGTGTACTTATCATGCTCTAGTTGATTGTCGTCGTAAGAGAGTTACTTTTGCCATGCAGGTATTTGGAGTTTGTGTTTACGGTGATCATGCCATGAATAGCATACATATTATTTACGCTTTACGAGCTAGGAAGCTTTTATCTCAAAGGTGTGCGGGTTATTTAGCTTGTGTGATCGATACTAGTATGCCTACTACATCTCTAGAGGAGGTCCAGTTGTTAGTGAGTTTCAGGCGTGTTCTCGTGAGTTTGCTTTACCACCGTCGAGAGGTAGAGTTTTGCATTGAGTTATTGCATGGGACTTCACCTATTTCTAGGGCACCATACAGAATGGCTCCTGCAGAGTTAAGGGAACTTAAGGAGCAGTTGCAGGAACTTTTTGATAGGGAGTTCATTAAACCGAGTGTATCTCGTGGGGTGCACGGTGTTGTTTGTGAGAAAGAAAGACGGCAGCTTGCGGTTGTGTATTGATTATAGGCAGTTGTATCAGGTTACTATTAAGAACAAGTATCCTTTGCCTCACATTGATGATCTCTTCGATCAACTTCAGGGGTCCGTGGTGTATTCCAAGCTAGACTTGAGGTGTGGTTATCACCAATTGAGAGTTCGGCGGAGGATGTTAGAAGACGGACTTTTCAAACACGTTATGGTCATTATGAGTTTGTAGTGATGTTTAGGTTGACAAGCGGCCGCTGCGGTTTTTATGGATTTGATGAATCGAGTATTCCATGATTATTTGGATTGCTTTGTTGTGGTTTTCATCGGCGATATCTAGTGTACTCAAAGTCACGAGAGGAACATGCTAATCATTTGAGAGTGGTTCTTTCCTTATTGCGAGAAAGCGCTTTTGCTAAATTTAGCAAGTGTGCTTTTTGGCTCGAGCAAGTATCTTTTCTTGGGCACGTTGTTTCTAGTGCGGGTATTGCGGTAGATCCATCTAAAGTGGAGGCTGTTACTAAATGGAAGACTCTATGCGGTGACCAAAGTCAGTAGTTTCTTGGGCTTGGCGGGTTATTACCGTAGGTTCATTGAGGATTTTCCAAGATTGCTACTCCTATGACAAACTTGACTCAGAAGAAGTCTACTTTTATTTGGAGTGATAAGTGCGAGGCCAGTTTTCAAGAGTTGAAGAGGAGATTGACTACAGCTCCTGTTTTAGCATTGCCTAGTGGATGTGATAACTTTGTGGTTTATAGTGATGCTTCATTAGAAGGCTTGGGTTGCGTGCTTATGCGAGCAGGAAGGTTATTGCTTATGCTTCTAGGAAGTTGTCACCATATGGCGAGAATTATCCGACTCACGACCTTGAGTTAGCGGCAATTATTTTCGCTTCCAAGTGGAAACATTACCTTTATGGGGCGAAGTTTGAAGTGTTCACCGATCATAAGAGTTTGAAGTACCTCTTCTCAAGGAGTTGAATATGAGGCAGGCGTTGGATGGAGAAGCTTAAGGATCACGATTGTACTATTCTTTACCATCCGGGGAAAGCAAATGTTGTTGCGGAAGCCTTGAGTAATGTCTTGTATGATGATGAGAGAGTGGAAAATGCTAGAGGATGTTCGTGAGTGGGGTCCTATTGAGAACAAGCGTGGTATTATCTTTGCTAGCGTTTGTGCTACCCCTATATTGTTTGAGTTGATCAAGAAGGCACAAGTGTTAGATCCGATTTCATGAAGATTATTGATGGATTGGGCGAGAATAAGACTCAGAGTTTGCGATGAATAGTAGTGGTATCTTGACTTTTCGAGGAAGAGTTTGCATTCCTTCTACCGATGGAGTGAAACGTATGGTTCTTGATGAGGCTCACAAGGCCAAGTATACGATACATCCGGGTAGTACTAAGATGTACCGTGACTTGAAGAAAGCAGTTTTGGTGGAATGGCATGAAGAGAGAAATAGCGGATTATGTATCTAGGTGCTTGACTTGTCGACAAGTTAAGGCAGAGCACCGAGACCCTTGGGTTTATTTGACCACTTGAGATTAGGAATGGAAATGGGAACATATCACGATGGATTTTGTTGGTTGCCAGCGTACTCGTAGAGGCTTTGGCGTTGTTTGGGTTATTGTTGATAGGCCGGACGAAACCTTCCCATTTTATTCCTATTGCGATTACTACGGTTTGAGTCGGTTGGCGGCATTATACATTCGGGAGATTGTCGGGCTACATGGTGTTCTGTTAGTATTGTATCGGATAGAGATCCTAGATTTACCTCGAGATTTTGGCATTCATTACAGGGAGGCCTTGGAGTGCAAGCTTAATTTTAGTACGACTTTTCATCCTCGGTCGATGGGCGTCGAGAGAGATTGATCTGAGATATTGGAGGACATGCTTCGTGCTTGTGCCATGGATTTCAAGGCCAGTTGGGATTCACTTCTGCCGTTGGCAGAGTTTGCGTATAATAACAATTACCAATCTAGCATCAAGGTGGCTCCTTATGAGGCTTTGTATGGGCGTAAGTGTCGTTCACCGATTTGCTGGGACGAAGTTGGTGAAGCTAAGCTATGGGGTTCCGAAATGGTACAACAGTCGGCCGAGAGTGTGAAGCTGATTAGAGACAGGTTGCGTACGGCTCAGAGTAGACAGAAAAGTTATGCGGATACACTACAAGAAAATGGACTATTTGTGACCGCCTTTATTTGGGAGGGCCGAAAAACCGTCCCAAATACTAGATTTTGGGAAGGCATAATTAACAGTGACAAATACCGAGTAATTGGCACCCTTTTCCCCTCCCCTTCCCAAATAATACTTTTTTAGGACCGTTTAGCATATCCCCGTACCAAATGTTTTGATGTCAAGCTTGATTATAATTTTTAGTTTCGCGCGAATGTTTCCCTCCGAAAAAAAAATAGACGCGCCTCAAGTCATTTCTCCTGGGCTCATTTTTTCCCTCTTTCGTGCGAATGTTTCTTTCTGGTGGTTGCTATGGAATCAAGTCACCCTATCTCTCTCTCACTCTCTCGCTCTCGCTCTCACTTTCTAAGGCCATCTGTTCAATTGTTGTTGCATCTGCTTAAGAATCCTTTGGTAAGAACCTTTCTCTCTTTCTCTCTCTTTCTCTCCCTCTCGTATTCTTTCTCTATTCTCCCCTGATTTATGCCCTAGGTTTTAACAAACAATTAATTTTCCCAAATTACAGTCACTCTGTCTTCGTGCTTGCTAGGGCTATTACGAAATATATGAGAAACTCTCTCTATCGTTCTATTACTTCCATGGGAATCCCTTTGGTAAGAACCTATATCTCTCCCTCTCGTACTCTTTCTCTATTGCACCATAGTTCATAAGCCCATGATGCTTGATTTTCGTGCATGTGTGTGTGTGAATCGTTATGTTTGATTCTGTATGCCTGCAATTTGTGTTAGATTTTGGTTTAGTCTTAGGAGTTTGGAGTACTACCTGTAATTCATAGGTTAATTTGTGTTTCCATGCTTGAGCCGCAACTAGTATGAAGTCAATTTCTTTTGCAAGTTGTGTGAATTTTGCTTTTAAGTTATGGAAGACAGTTTTTTTTATAAGCTTTTTCTTTCTCCTGTTTGGCTTTGCTCTGTCAAGCACCAAATAAAGAAAAAAATGGTATTCATAGTTAAGATTTCATTTTTTCCTTCTAAAATCATGTGAACCGTTCCATGTGTTATAATTCCATATTGATGATATTGATGTTGATGTATCCATGAATTACTATATTTTTTTCTATGTTTATGTCGATGGATTAGAATGCATTTTGTTGTCAAGTAGTTTGAAAACTCATGTTGGAAGCAAAATATCTTGATTTGGTAAAAGGAATTGATATTGCCATGAAAACTTGATGTAGTTATTTAGTGCAGTCGGATTAGTCAGTCCCTAATCCTCACAAGAACCCATTCCTTCTCCCACCTCTTCCTCTACACCATGTCGACAAAGCAGAACTCTCATGTCTTTGCAGGCAACCCAATAAGATCCAAAACCCCCAAATCAACCGACCCGGTTTCATCCACATTCGCTTTCCAAACCCTCGAGTCTCTGCTTTTAGGACACACCCACGAACCGTCTTCCCCCAATTTTAAAGTACCGCTTCGGAAGAGGCGGCACTCGTTGACTACGTCAAGTGGGGGTTTAGTACCAAATTGGCATCTGGTTTGGTTGAGTTTGGCAGATTGCAAGGGTTTATTGGAGAATTCGGAAGTCGAATTGACTGAAGATAATTTGGTTTATCTGGGTTCGAGGTCGGAGACCAAGGATGATGTCGTTTATTGGGCAATTGATGTAAGTGAAGGGAGTAGTTTGGTGAATAAATTTCGGAGTAGACAGTTCTGTTTTGTGGAATTGAGGACTTTGATGGTTGCCACTGACTGGGCTGACCCAGAGCTATGGGAGATCTTGCTGTTGCTGGTCATGGTAGGGCACTGCTGGAATGGCATAATACATCTCGATTTAATTTGTGGATATTGTGGAGAAAAAACAGTACCCATGGAAGCTGGGAAACAGAAGCAATGCCTGAATGAATCATGTAAAAAGAGGATTTACCCTCGAGTTGATCCGGTTGTCATTATGTTAGTAATAGATAAGAAGAATGACTGTGCACTTCTTGGTAGACAGTCAAGATTTCCACCTCGAATGTGGAGTTGCCTTGCTGGTTTTATAGAGCCAGGAGAAAGCTTGGAAGAGGCTGTAAGGAGAGAAACATGGGAGGAAACTGGCATTGAAGTTGGGGAGGTTGTCTACCATAGCTCCCAGCCATGGCCTGTTGGACCTAGTAGCATGCCATGTCAATTAATGGTGGGTTTCTTTGCGTATGCCGAATCTCTTGAAATAACTGTGGACAAAGAGGAGTTGGAAGACGCAAAATGGCACAGTAGAGAAGACGTGAAGAAAGGATTGACCTTTGCGAATCAGCACAACGAACATCGGTGAAAGTGGACCAGATGTGCAAGGGAGTTGAAAAGGGAGACTTTATCATCAGACTTCAATGTGGAAAGTGGGGAGCTTGCTCCCTTGTTTGTCCCTGGACCATTTGCAATTGCGCATCACCTTATCTCCTCCTGGGCGAATCAGGTGATGTAAAATCTGCTTCAGTGATGCTATAAGAATTTATGATGTTTGATCATTGTGGAAGTTCACGAGAATCTTCCGTCTCAAATTGCTGCCCCTTTTAACTGAAATATAGATCAAACTGGTAGGCCTTTCTTCATCTGTACCTCTGAAACTATTGCAAATCCCTTTGTACTTGTACAATGTTTACAGATAACAAAGAATAAGAAATATATATGTTCTAGGTTGACAAGAAAAAAAAACTTAATACGTTGGTTCCAACAGTCTACGAGGAACGCTGTGCCATTTTTCTTCTTGTTGTCCTTGTTATGGGTTTCCAACAAGGACAAATCTCTACAATATAAATCAATTGGCAACTTAAAAAATCGCTAAGTTAAATGGAAGATTCAGTTGTTTGTACGTTGTGATTTTGTTCAAGCCGGTTGGCGCTTGGGCGTTAATTAAAACCACGACAACAAGATCTCTCTAACCATCGTTATAAAGCCAGAGAGTTGCCATAGCTGGGATGGCTAGAATGCAACCCTGTTTGAAGTGCTTGATTTTCTGATGCTTGTCCTGGAATCTCTCACCTCGGCGTCATTCCTCTTGTGATTTCTGCGAAGACTGCAAAGTTTCGGGGCAAGTAGGCAACATAGCCCCTTGAATACCCCCTACTTGTTTTACCACCAAAAACAAAAATCACACACCAAACTTTTAACATATTTATAAACACTAGTTGGGAGTATTAATGATATTAACCTCAGTAACATAGACAGTCGAGTAGTGTTTACGAAGAGGGCAAAGAGAAGATCTCTAGGTTGAACCTGATGGGGAATAATGTTAACAACGATCGGAATTCTTGGTCATTGGAGTCTCGAACTTCAGTCACACTGGCATCCTCAAGGACTCAATCAGTGTGGCTTGAGGGCATATTTATCCTACATGTGTGTTCTTGCTTTGTTGCTTGTGTTACTGAATACCAATGCAACCATTGAAGAGAATAAGAAAGCTCAGAGCAAGTAGGAAGGGAGCCTTAGCCATGGTGGTATGTAGGACGATTTGACGGATAAATTGGCAGCAGTTTTGTTCATGGACATGCGTGTTTCCCTCTATATCAATTTGGTGGTCCCGGTTAGTGTTCTGGGCTTATACCTACTTCCCAAAACTTCATTATTTTCCCTTACCCTTGATTCATATACATAGATACTTAGATATATGCAGACACACACATGCACGCATGCCTACACACATACACATAGTGGCATGGCCTGGATTTTCTTTGTCCAGAGATATTTTCTCCAGGTACAGTCAGACTAAGGTGCAGTCAGACTAAAATGTTATAGATACAGAACAGTCTACCATCCAGCTCGTAGATTGTGCCTGGGAGTTGTAATCAAGTTATTTTCTAGAAAAGAAGTATGTACTGCAACAAGGATATATCATATTTGATTAAGAATGGTAGTTACTTGAGTACTTAATAGTGACAGGGCAGAAGTAGCTAATGATCTTAAAGCTGTAATCATGGTTTTCAATATAACATGTTTTCCCCAAATATCTGGCATGGATCAGTGGAAATCCATCCAGCCCTTCAGTTACAGAAAAAGGTAAATCTCTGAGATCCCTTGCGGCTCGAGTGCGAAATGGGCGCCCAAATCGGACATTTTATCGTTTATATTGTTTTTTTTCTTCTTATTCATCATACTTGTAGCAGCACCAGCTTTTTTTGCTTATTGGAAGGAAGGCGTTGCCCTTCTGAAGCTTGCTATTCATTCCTAAATTAGTGTCATTTCTATAATGAATTGGCAAAATCAGGCTGTTGCTAAGGCTGAAATAGCATCTATGGATTCTAATGATGTGTCACACACTGTTCTTTTGTTTCTGGTTCACAAAATCATAGGGACCTCATATCATCAAGGTTTTAGTGCATATATATCAAGGAATAAATAGCATGATTGATAGAAGAACAGCTCTTCCCTAGGATTAAACAAATTAAGAAAAAAAGAGAACATAAGCTCAAGCCAACTAAATGAAATACAACTTTCAGCTTCAATGTGGTACAAACATGAAAGCATGCAAACACCAAATGGAATCTAAAAGAAGCAGAAAAGGGTGCAAGAAAACACCGCCAGTTCACTTGGTGTGTCATCACCAACTGCACTGATCATCAAATTGCAGATGGAGAAGAAAAAAAGAACAAGATGTCAAAAAATATTCTTTTGTCCTTCACACACCGTCAACACCTGAGATGCCAATATTAGATAAAAATAGTTATGGCAAAGTGTAATGATATCCTTGCTTGCATTTCCCAAGAGTAGTTTGATGTGACCCTAGGTTGGACACCTGCACCTTTAACAGGGTGGAATAGCCGCACACAACTACAGCAGCAACAACAAAAAAAGGCAACTTGAAATAAAAATCTTCTTGGAGTATGGAAGAGTTTTGGTAAGAGGTTAACTATGAATTCAAATGAGCCAAGTTTATGTGGGAATTATGCACTGTAGAAGCTTGACTTTTTCTGGTGTGTTTTTTTTATTTTGAAGGTTAACAGTTAGGTTCAGGGGCAGCAGCAACTTCATCATAAAAGAGGTGAATATCTTCTATGAATTACTGATGGATTTTATATTACAGGACTTTTCTATTTTCTATTGGAATGGTTGGTCTCCCCTACTTTCTTTTTTTTCATCCCTATCTACTGCTTTCTTGTGTCATTTTCTGTGCATAGGCTCAAACGTCTGAGGCAGACAAGAGAGGCTATCAGAGCTTGTTTAGAAACATGAGAGATTTGGTGTTGGTTATCTTGGCCATCTTGTCTTCTGAGTTTACTACTTTGTGTGCCAAAATTTGGTAAATACTATCTCTTGCAAGGTATTTCTTTTAGTTATGCTTACTAAATGTAGCTTGAACTTTTGGAGATTAGGAAAGTATCAGCTCGAAGAACTTCTATAATGAAACAAATGCCAAAAAATTACAAGTTCCCTGTAACTTTTGGCATGCATTAGTCTAGGAACACTTCCTAAAATTGGATCTAATGCTATTATATCTAAGCATTGCTGGAATTTTGCTGGTAGGTACCTAGATGAATTTCTTGTAATTTTGATATGCTTGTGTCCTTTTCTGGTTATGACCATTACAATCTTCTACCATGACACATGATGCCAAATTCATCTATAGATATGTATAATAGGATCATTGGAAGAACAGAAGATAAAACAGGTTCAAACTTCAGTCGAGACTAGCTTGAAGCCTGAAATGCATTGTGTTTTGGGTTTTAGCATGTAGAGCAGCGTTTATAAAATATGTGGCTCAACTATTCCAGCGTTTATAGGCTTTATTTATGCATTTCCAAATTCTGTAGACATACAAATATCATATGATAGAAAGGAACTTGTTTCAACCCCTTTTTCTAACTATTTGGATTTTCCATTTCCTGAGCTTAAATCACTCGAGTGTGTGTCTGTGTGTTTTTTTTACAGGTCTGTGTGTGATTGTGTATATAGCATAAGAGTTATAGAAGCTTTTTGATACTTTTTAGTACATGAGCATGTTGGAGCGGATACACAGGAGAGAAAGCATGCTAAAGTTTACAGACTAGTATTATATCATGCCATTCATAATCAAGTCTTCTTTGATAAACCAATTTTGATTGGTTCAATCACACAAACATGATGTCCTGCTTTCTCTCCAAATCTGTTTCACGATTATCTGTATTGCTGATGTATGTTTGTAGTTTTGCAATTTTGACTATTTGATCGATTGGTTATTTGAAAAACCTGATTAGTATGTGATTTGTCTCTCAGGCTCAAGCGTTACGTAATTATATCAATCGTAAGCAGCTGGAGTTCCCAATCGTAATTATACCAATCAAACATGTACAAATGTTAATAAGGTGAAGAAGTGGAGTGGACTAATTTGGATGGCATATAGGTTTGAGATATCCTTGTAAGCTTAATAGCAAAATGTAGAAGATACACCAGTTGGCCACCAACAGTGTATCGTGTGAATCTGAAATATCAAAAGAAGCGAAGACGACTTGCCAATCTTTACGTTCTTCTCTCCTAGGAAACTCATGATAGCATTTTTTTTTTGCCAACTCTTGAAGCTCCAACAGTGTCAGGTGTAATCATACTCAAGTTAATAATGCAGTAACATTTTATAAAATAAACAACATGTTCATAATCATAAAGATGAAACAATATCCTCTTAATCAAGTGTAAGGATGCTAAAGTCATGGAGACATACCTGCAGGATCAGAACCTAATATTGGGATGATTGGATCTTTTTTTTTTTGCGAAATAAATATATTCCCAGTTATTGATTGGCTCTCATGTTTTGAGGCTTGTTTTACTTATGCAAGTCAAATGTTATTGATTGGCTCTCATGTTTTGACGCTTGTTGTACTTATGCAGGTCAAATTTCACTAGCTAACTTTTACTTGGCAAGCCATCAGTTTAATAGTCAAAAATTTACTAGCACCTCAAGAGGTATTTTTATTTCTCTTTCCTATTACTTTTAAATGTGGCATGTATGGTGAGTAAATCGAAGTGTGTAATACTACCCTTTGTGTATGTGTTTTGGTGCTGATACTTATTAACTTGCTTTGAAATGTGAGAACTTAATAAAGAACATAGATCCTATTGTTTTCATATTACTCCATACAAATTTTCAGTGTTGCTACATGTTTTTTCTTTTTACCAAAATGCAACAAAAATGCTACTAAAGTAACTAATTTTTATAACTCCATACTTTTTTATTTTACTACAACTCATTTTTCTTCTTCCAATTGCTGAAAGAGGAGAGCAATCAACTGTTGGGGTGCCCTCGTTTGATGGGTGCATGTGCACCATTGTTTTGTTGTTGTATGTAAATGATTTGTTGGGGTGCCCTCGCTTGATGGGTGTGCACCATTGTTTTGTTGTTGTATGTAAATGCTTTGTTGGGGTGCCCTCGCTTGATGGGTGTGCACCATTGTTTTGTTGTTGTATGTAAATGCTTTGTTGGGGTGCCCTCGCTTGATGGGTGTGCACCATTGTTTTTTTGTTGTACGTAAATGCTTTGTTGGGGTGCCCTCGTTTGATGGGTGTGGACCATTGTTTTGTTGTTGTACGTAAATGCTTTCGCTTAAATGATTTGTTAAACCGCATTTTAATAAAAAGTAAGCGAGAAATGAAACCTATAGCTTTTCTAGTGTCTTTGAAAGAGAAGTGAAAATCCATAAGATAAAAAATGCATCCAGGAGTGCATTGGAAAGGACTAGCATGACTCTAACTCTTGTGATACCCGCTGCCACTTTCTTTTTCGACTTTGCATCTTCGTTGCTTGTTAAAACAGTCCCATGATGTCCTGTTCGAACCACAACACTCCTGAAATTGTGTTCCTCTATTTCTCTTTTTCTCATTTCTGGTCTTCCAAAACCCATCAGTTTTTTCTTTTATTTACTTGCCTTCTTTACGGGTGATGCATCATCATGTCACTCTGTATGATGGTGCTTATTTTCATCCAGTGTCATACTTAGAAGAGTTTAGGCTGGGGATGCATTTAGGAGTCTTTGTGCGAGCCGTATGCGGTGAGAGCCGCACGTACGGTAATGAGGGGGGGTAAAATCTATACGTCTAAGGCATCAACCTATGAAAGATACGCTTACTCATGAAGCAGCTGAATCTAAATCAAGAGAATCAAGCTAGTCCAGCTATTCACAAAGAAAGTTGAATTTGCTAAGTCCGCTAGTCGGTCAACCCACAATAAGAATCAATTAAAGCAGATGTGTAGTCTTCTCCGAAAACCTGGGTCTATAGAGAAAGCTGTGAATCCCTGTCAATTCTATTTGTTCTCAGCGGCAGTCAATCCAGTAATTCAGAAAAGAAGTCAAGCTATTACAATACAAAGAGAAAGAGGCTAACCAAGACTAAACATTATCTTTATAGATGCCTGCCTGGGGAAAAGAAAAATTCAGAAGGAAAAGTGTTGAAAAAAACTCAACCTCGACCCAAATTCTAAGGAGGACAAATGTCTGCTTTACTGATACACAAATCTTACTAAGAAATCCTCTCTTAAACAACTCTAGTAAGGCTACAAAATTAGTATTTCATTTATAAGCATCACTTGGAGGGTGCATGCTTTAACTGATGAGCAAAAATCTAGCAAACTGCCATCAAAAGTGCATATATGGCACTCTATTCTGGTCATGAGATAGCCACGTTCAAAATTTGAGGCAGGAATGGGTATGGAAATTAAAGATCCCTCAAAATCTCAAACACTTTCTTAGGGTCGCTCAATATAACAGTCCTGAACTTTAACCCAATGAGGCCTGACCATCTACTTCTTACTTAAAGACCCAATACAGACTACCTAGTTCCCATACCATGATCTCCCCCGTGTTTGTGCCAACTATATGAGTTAAAACATCAACAAAGATTGCATAGAAAAATAGGAAAGATAACTATTCAGCTGATTTTGAGTATCCAAAAATCTTTAAGAAATAAACCAAGAAGTATCAGAAAAGTTTGCGAAAGCTAACCAAGGAGCAGGATTTGTTGTACTGGATGGAAGACCAAACTATTGACTACCGAACCTCGATTTAAAGTCATGACAACAGCCTTTGGCAAGTCATCAGAGGAGTATGAACTCTGAACGTGACTTTGGCCAGCATAACCAACAGGTAAAATGTTGACATGCAGATTATTGACCTGCTAATTAATAAGATGATAGCCATGTTAGCTGCAGAATCAATCAAATTAAACTTTAGACATGAAATGTTAAGCTTGCATGACAAAGATATGTAAACGTTTTAATTGAAATAAATATCCTCAACATGAGTAAATAATATTATGTCAATTCATCGAGCTAACAAGTAAAAGATAAAACAAACCCTATACTGACCTCGGATGTTAATAACATTCTTGTCTTATCTTGCAACTCAATTATAACACTATTGCTTAAGGGTGTTTTCTGCTTCCATCATCCCTTCAGTTATGCAAACTAAGGAAACTTCGAAAATATGAAACTGCAATCATCCCTCCAATTATAACACTATTACTTCCATCATCCCTTCAGTTCTGCTTCTATGAATACATTCATCAACTCGTGCACTGCCCCCTCTTGTTACAAACAAGCTGGTCACATTGAGTTTTCCCCTCTTGCTAACAAATTTTCCCTCAAACCTTTTGGAATACAAGAGTTTAAAATCTGAATATCTCCCAAGTTTCTTTGGTGTTACGTTGTAATTCCCACAGCCCAAAATCTGATTTGAATTGTAGCTTCCCTTGGCGTAGAGGGACTTATTGAGTCTTAATCTTCAACCTTTGTATTTTAACATTAATGAGCAACATCTATATTGCAAAAGAAACAAAACCATCAAAGCTCTGATAATACTGGTCAGACAGTTCCTTGATCGGCACTGAAACATCCACATGATGCTGATAATACTGGCCAGTGTAGTTCACATAAAGCCACTTAAGACTAGCTTCACACTCCCGAACATATCATGGGGTATCCTTGACCCAAAATTGAGCATCCTCTGTTAGGTAACACCAAAGTTTGTAGCTAACTCCACTTTTTCTCGAGAAAGCATCTATATGTACTCTCTCTCTCTCTCTCTCTCTCTCTCTTTATGTTAGTATTAGATACACACTATGATGCTTGAACAAATTAAGCGCATGCAACATTTATTGGATGCACATGGAATAATAGCATCGTCTCCTCTTGTGGATACAAATGGTTCTAGATCTAGTGTAGGACAGGTAGATCTAGTACCCTTAATTTATATTGTAGATCTCTTGAGGTGCCTTTTTTTTTTCTTTTCTTTTTTTGGTGTTATTTATACTAATTATATATTTTTTGTTGTAGGCTCGGACCAACTCACCGATGGACGACTTGAGCTAGCTATTTCAATGATGAATGAAGTGATCTGTCTATTTCAATAAACACTTTTGTATAAGAAAGATACTTATTGAAACTTTAGTTTTTGAAGGGTAGTTGATCTACATACAATCTTTTTTTTATTGTACTTTTATGTAATTTTGAATGTTTTTTATGTTATGCTTTTGACTAATTGGGTACCAATTAGAAACTTATCTATATAATTAGTTTATGTTATGATTTCAATTCATTTCTATAAAATGTAATTGTTTTCCATTTGATAATTAGCATATTATGACGATATCAAATACAAAAATAATTGGTCACAAATGGTATTTGGGAGGGCATCTACCGTGCCAAATACTACGCGGGGAGACCAAACACAACAGTCCCAAATACTATTTGGGAGGGCAAAAAAACCGTGCCAAAAACTTTTTGGGAGAGCAACTGAACCGTCCCTAATACTATTTGGGAAGGCAACCAAAACCGTGCCAATTACTATTTGGGAGGGCAACCCGACTGTGCCAAAAAACTATTTGGGACGGAATAAAAACCGTGCCTAAATCTACTATTTGGGAGGGCAGAAAAACCGTCCCAAAAACTATTTGGCACGGTTCAACAAAACCGTCCCAAATGCAAGTATTTGGCACGGTTTAACAAAAACCGTCCCAAATGCACGCTAACTGGCACCACCCTATCAAACCGTCCCCTTTGCCGTCCCAAATAGTATTTGGGACGGTTTTGAGCCGAGACAAATGTATTTGGCACCCTCGTATTTAGGAAGGAGCCAAAACCGTCCCAAAACCGTGCCAAATAGTATTTGGGACGGTTTTGGCAGTATTTGGCACGTTTTTTTGCCTTCCCAAATACCCCATTTTCTTGTAGTGATAACCGGAGACGCGATCTTGAGTTTCAAGATGGTGATTATGTGTTCTTGAAGATATCGCCGCGCCGTGGGACTAAGAGGTTTGGTAAAAAAGGGAAACTTTCACCGAGGTATATTGGTCCATTTGAGATTCTTGAGAGGGTTGGTTCTTTGGCTTACCGGATTGCATTGCCACCTTCTATTTCGGGTATTCATGATGTGTTTCACGTTTCTATGCTTCGCAAATATATGAAGGATGAATCACATGTTAGAGCCTATGAAGAAATTACCTTTGAACCCGATCTTTCCTATGTTGAGAAGCCGGTGAGGATTCTTGATACTAAAGAGCAAATCTTGAGAACTAAGAGGATGCCATTAGTGAAAGTCTTGTGGAGGAATCATGACATTGAGGAAGCTACATGGGAGACCGAGCTTGAGATGAGGGAGAAATTAATACCCATACTTATTCGAGATGACTGGTATGAATTTAGGGACTAAATTCCTTTAAGTGGGGGAGGATGTGAGACCCCAAACCCATTACTTGTATAACGTCATTATAACATGCATAACGTATACCTTAACATGTTAGAGAGTTCATATTGTTCGTATCATGCTTACATTAGGTTGGTTACGAGCATAGTCGTTTGAATGCCTTCTATGCGTTGCATGCTTTGTCGTTAATACTTTGAGTATTCATCTTAGCATGTTTGCACTTAACTAAGTCCCATTGGAGTCTTAGTACCTTGCATATATGACTTATAACATTAATCTTGATCATAGTATGCATGGTTGAGAGTTTTAGAAGCATTGTTGCTTCGTTTGAGCCTTAGGGTCTCTCGGGATTTGCCTTCGTTGCTTGTATTGTTTGTGCTTTCAACTTGCGAGAAGTTCATTTGAGTTCTAGACCAAGTATACTATTATTTCTCATGCTTGCACAATGATTGTTCATAGACATTGCATTTGGTAATAAGATGACCAATTTATTTCTTCACAGATCAGTCATGTTTTTGGGTAAACTTCGGAAAAAATCTGGTACCAATATACTAAAGAGAATTTTCTAATAATTTAGTATGTTTTACCTACATATGTTAGGGTACTCCCTGTAAATTTTGGTAATTTTTCAAGGTGTCTAAGTACCTCAATTAGGTCTTGACTTACGGCTGTGCTAGAATTCTGTTTTCAAGAATTTAGCTTCTGTACTTGAACTTGTAGTGACCATATTTTGATTAATATAAGTCCACATTGAGTAATGTAAAAAGATAAAATATAGTTTAATGAGTCTAGTTTCATACTAAGAAAGAATCACTTCATTTGGAGGTGTGAGTGATTTATGGTGTAATTTACAAGTTTACTGGTCAAAAACAACAAAACTGAGTCTTGGGCTTTGAACAGGACCATGCGCTAGCATTGTCCAAAGGGAAGCGACCGCATTGTGCTTGTTTCTGCAATTACGGGATTTCTGAATTTTGAAGTTTGGTCTGAACCATTGAACCCTTTTAGACCCAATCCGATCCCCCACCTTGTTTGTGACCTTTTTAGGCTTATTATCAACCTTTGGATGTGTTTTAATCAAGGGACATAATGAATTGACCAATTAGAAGCTTAATAACTCATGCCTAGGATTGAACCCTTAGTGAGTTCATCCTCTCCAAACTCAAACATTCAGCCATTCCTCCATTGTTGAGCTGATTCTTTGAGAGAGAAAGAGAAGCTTGAAGATCCTCCACCTTGCTTGCAACATTGCCGGAGATCCAACCATCGGATTTTCGAGTATAGACCACCAAATCGAAGCTCTTGCTCCCTAGTTTCTTAATCCTTGATTTATTTTGTCATCCAACCGATGGATTTCGAATAAGGTAAGCACCCAATTCCCCCGTTTTTGTATGTTCAATATCAAGCATGCTCCCTTCATGATAGTTTCTAGTTACATGTTCAAGAAGACATGCACCATGTTAAAAACTTGAAATTCATTAAGTTAATTTTCTGTAAATTTCGGATTAATGACTCATAATTGATAATTTGGTCTTGTGTCAAGCATGAATAATGTTCTAGAATGGATTTGGAATAACTTTTGTTCTTGGACTTGTTGTAAATTACTTTTGTTCTTGACTTTAAAAATGATGACCATGTTAGGGTTCACAATTTGGGAACTTTGATCTTGATGGACTAAAAGTCATGAATGACTTAATAGTCTAATTGTAAATGAATCGAGAACATAGAAAAGAGCCATGAATTGCATATAACATTCATCCTCTACTTAGAAATATTTTAGCGATAACTCAACGGAGTTGCTTAGAGAGTCATTGAACAATACCGACTCTACAATTAATCCCTACGACGTTTGAGTTCAATTGAATTGTAAATTAGTTCTTGAGAAATTTTTAACGTGATTGATCTCATGCTTGACTTGTATATCGTAGAGTAACATGCCTACTTGATTGGACGAGTCGCTCTTGTCGACCTCGCTCCCTTACTTGATTTATTATGTGAGTAAACATCTACTTGACTCGAACGAGTTCGCTCTTGTCGAACTCGCTCCTTACTTGATTTTGTGTGACAAGTAAATATCTACTTGGCATACCATTAGTCCAGCTGGCATTACGTGAATTGTCTTGATGGTCAACGATGCATCGCCGTCATGAATGTGGCGACCCGACCCGGATTCCGGAACGGAATCCCAAGGTCACGTCGCTAGAACAAGGCAAGAAGAGGGCAAGCACTTATACATTAATAGTGCGAGTCGGACAGTCGAGCTATCAAAAGCTCGAAACACACATATAAGGTCGTACTAAAAACACGGGTTTACAAAATTCAGTATGCGGAAGCGACATGGAAAAGTAGTCCCGAGCTATGATGTTCGAAACCAAGGCCAAGGATACCAAGAGAGACATAAATCTCACGAAGGGAAGAAAACGAAACTCGCGTCGCAACATTGCGACGGTATTTGGACAAACCATCGGCACTCAGCAAGCAAGAAGGGACCAACTTGATATAACACATATCCCCGGCTAAAGCATACCGGGTTAACCAACAATGATAACAACTGGAATAAAGAAAAGCCCAAAGCTACTGCGTGCCTGGGAGACTACTGAATATAAAAACCAAGGCTATGAGCAACGACACAACACGTCGGCCCAAAGAGAACCAAATCAAAACCCAAGTATTCTACCCGACTGTAAAGTCTAAATAACCTTACAATACAACGAGCTCACAAGAATATTAAAATATGATATACAAGTCAAGGATGCTAGATGAGATAGGAGTCCACAAGCTATTACTCGGAAATATCGACTATTACAATCACGAACACACGCATTAAGCTCGAGCCGCCGATCAAGCGTGGTCTCGCGGTCACGCACTATGCACCCTCGATAAGACTTCCGAATCGCAACTAGAAAACAAAGTACGGGATGAGTCATAATGACCCAAGACGCGTTACTACTAAACAATATGACATAATTTGAATATTGCTATAAGAGGAAAAGATATCGTTTTACGACGAAGACCCAGTAAGTCGGGTTGTACTGAATGAAAACCGGTCCTTTACCAGACTACCAAGATGGATCAGGGTGAATCCCCTGTTCACAAACAATCAAACAAGTCAGGAAGCAGGGCGCAAGAATAATCATGATTATGGATGTATATCTTATTGTAGAACATCCCAAGTCTCTCATATAATAACTAAGTAGAAGTATGCATATTTATAAATATACATATACCCAGTCTCTCATAGGATTATCAAGTGTGGTATGTAAATTCGTTTATGTACCAAACAATTCATTCATGGAAGTGTATCATGTAAGGATATGCATATCTACAATTATATACATATGAAGACAATCAGGGGGCAATCAAGTAGGAGTATGTATATCTACATATATATACATATGAGGACAATCAGGGTAAATTAAGTAGGAGTATGTATATCTACATATATACGTATCATACAATTCACAGGCCTATCACGAAAGTCAAGCGATCAAGAACAAGTATATATAGGCATTTAGTTTACATATTCATGGTAGCACTTTGTTTTTCACAAATGCTAGAAGAAATCCACATATAAGAGGATAGGATATAAATCTGGTGCCGCAATGTAGCTCCTGCAAGATAAACTGTTAACAGGAACGTGCTGTCGTATGTACGAGATGGTACATCGACCCAGGATAGTATTATTCCAAGCGCCCTAATGGTTACACAAGGTACTCTTCTCCAAAGTGATCAAGAATGGAGGGGTTTGCACGTTTCTGGTTCGGCAACCCATCACTATCACGAATCTCATGATTCGTAACGGTAGACGAATTGTCAACCAGGGAAGACAAGACAAGACAAGACAAGACAGGACAAGACAAGTATGCCAGCTGGACTTATTGGGGAAAACAAGTAATATTTACTTATTTAAGAAATCAAGCAAGGACGAGCACGGTAATAGCGATCTCATTCAAGTCAGGTGGGCATGTTATTCTTTACGACTAATAATCAAGCATGATCATGAGTTAAATTAAGAATCTCGAAACTAGTATTCTAGTTAAACGGATTTCAGGCGTCGTGGGGGTTGATCGTTGAGTCGGTATTGTTAAGTGACTCACTAGCATCGACTCCGTCGAGTCATTTCTATAATTCCGATCAAATAGAGTTTGAACACTATATGTGTTCCAAGACTCCTTTCTAGGTTCTTGTTTGAGGCACATCTAAGTTCTCGTTCCATTTAGGAACCTTAGTTCAACATCACTAAGTCAGGTATAAAAGGCAGAAACCTAAGTTGATTATTGTCCAACCAAGCTTAGTTCAATTTCAAGTTGTAATTCCATTTGTTAATAGAATTATAAATCAAATCACGTTGATACTCAATAAGAGGATAATTATAAAGATAAGAGATACAATATGCTTAAAGATCATGATCTCAAGTAAACATAGAGGTTCATGCATTAATCACAAACAAACCTTATCAAGCTCAGTTCCATAGAATCATAAGATGGATAATATTATAAATCCTCTCGAGGTTCCCAAGGAACTAAAGATCAAGCATGCACTCTTGAAGGACAGAAGACTTAAGACAACTCAAGATTCATCAATTAACCATGTGATGGTACTTCATAAGTCCATCACCACACACATGACTTGGATGACCATTCAGTCATCTTTACGACAACTCAAGATTCCCATCATAGAGGGTACTAAGGCATACACGGTTCAAATATCCTTCCTAAGGGAGAATTGTCACGAAGCAATCCCGGATTTTCCAAGGATGTTAACAAGGTTCCCAAGTAAAGTCACATATTACATTTCTACGAATCTTGGGACTTCATTAAAAGTCCACTAGTATTATTGGTTCTAGTTCATAATTGAACCCATTCAAAACGTCTTTCATTCGAGTTACGCATTCTCGACTTACACATAAACCACCCAAGAATTAGCGATAATCTCGCACTAAATCATCATTTAAGAGACTCAATTAGAGTCCTAAGCCAAGAATCAATCTTATTAACAATTTGGTCTTACCCGAGAAATTCTCAAAATTTCGTAATTGAGATTCAATGAACACAAGAAGATATAGGGATTTATTCTAAGGTTCAAATAACAATTTTATAATTAATTGACTTCATATGGGTCAAACTACAAAGTTCCAAATTTCTAGTTCGAGGCATAATTTCGGGATTTACAATTTATCCGGGTTTCTAACCCAACAACAATAAATCTTAAATCATAACAATTCCAATATACTCACTAACCCATTTGGTTTCAAACCCTAACCAAAATCTATTGATATCATGGAAACATATCATTTTGACATGTATAACAACAATAAATCACAAGGAACAAGTCTCTAACCATCTATCATCAAGATACTTGTAGAGAGAGAAACTAGGGCTTAAGTAACGTACCTCAATCGAGCCACAAACGTCTAGGAAGTGGAAAACAAACCGAGGGGAAAGACTCTACTCGGCGAGGGCTTCGCGATGGCGGTCGCGGCTCGACAATCCGATGGCCGGAACTCCGGGAATCGGCAAATCTCCCATGGAAGCTCCTCCTCCCTCTCTCTCTAAAACTCACGGTTGATGGAAGAAAATGAGGGAGGAAGAGGAAGAGATTGGATCAAAAAGGGTTAGGGAGGACAATCCTACCCTTCCTAGTTGTGGACAAGGCAAAGGGGAGGGGTTAAAATGGGGGTAGTATAGGTTTTTCACGCCAAAAATCAAAACAGGGAAAGAAATCCCGTAATTGAACATCCAGCAGGTGAGGCGGGCGCCTCACCCAAGCCCATGCGGCCGCCTCAACTGCAGAGGCTTCTCCCAAGTTCAGACCACTTTGCAATTACTCCCAGCATCTGAGGCGGGCGCCTCGCAAGGTGCCATGCGGCCGCCTCGGCTCCAGAACCTCTAAAACTTGGTCTAAACTTGTTCTAAATGATCCCAAACTTATGGGCAATCATTCTAAGGTCTAACCCTACTCAAAACGCAGTCGAACAGATAGAACAAGGCTCAACTCACGCGACGAATAGAACAAGGATCAATGATCAACAAATCAAACTACCAACAAACACCAATCAAACTAAGATGACTTGGGCATGAAAAAGACTTGTTTAAACATGGCTAAGATCTGAATATAAAGCCAAGAATTCAACGAACACTTCGTACGACGAAATAGAGGCAATACGAGCAACGAGGGGAATCGCTAAGGCCAAAATCAACACGGTCGAACTGGCGATTCAACAAACAAGCATAAAACTTGTATACCAAGGCCTTATGAGACTCAAATAACTCTCAAGACAAGTGGAGGAATGATTAGGAGTAAAATCGAGGTCTCACGAAAGAATTACGCGAGGAAACACTAAACCGAGTCAAGTAACGAACAAAGTATGCGACTTGTAACTTTAACTAGTTAAGGTCTATGGAACATATGGAACTAATATATTGGCTCCTATATAGCCTACCTATATTAATCAAGGTTCTTACCTCAAGTCAAGTAAGCGAGGTTACGGTTGAACGACACGCAAAGCAATAAGGTCAATTACACGAAGGTTCGGGGTCTTACATCCTCACCACCTTAAAAGAATTCGTCCACGAATTCACAATCCTACAATCACCAAAGTTCAATACTATAGCCTACGATGAAGTCAAGGAAACCACCTTAGTGTGCCTCAAAACACGAGGGAAAGAAATACTTAAATATTCTCTCCAATCAATTCCAAAGTCGAGTCATTTTGACTCTTGACGGGGTTCAAGGACATTATCAAGGCTTACAAAGTTCCAACAAACGTGGACATTGAGGTGAAAATTCCTCTTTCAACTAATCAAGTAATTCTTAAGCATGTGCAATAGTTGCGCCGAATTAACAAACAACCCAACAAAGAGTTTTCCGGGCTAATTAAATCATTCCGGTCACGACACGAATCTCTAGGATCTAAGCCCTTACACTAGAATCAAGTAGAACGGTAACTCATTTGATCAAGTCACAAGTTCTTTTCATTCATGGCATGATTTCAATATACATGTTGCACATATTTGCACAAGCAAAACAAGATACCACTTTCAATTTATTCCATTTGGTAACGGGTTCGGTCAATTCCTATATCATATAATACCGTTCTAGTTCTCCGACGAAGACCTCTTGATAATCAAGTCAGGGGCCCTCTGAAGTGACTTCAAAAGCTTTTCGTCGTTTAGGATGCGAGGGGGTTGCAAATCACATAATAGCATCCTTCATCAAGGTCTCATGCACATATAATATAATCACATATAGGCATGGCAATCAATATTATATACATAGCATATTAATGTATTATGCAGGTATACCAAGTATGGAATATTCATACCCTTAACAATCTATTTACGATAGATCAAGCATGTTACACCACGCTAATACTCTTATTAACGTATTAGACTTAGCAACAAGTAAACACAATAACTTATGCATCCCTAGGCAGCAAATGATTACTAACTAGTAGACTTCAATCACTATGGGTCAAGCAGTGTACGGTTGACAACCAATTCAAATTAGAAATCGCGGGTTCACCTGCCGGTTACTCACCAAGTCTCATTATGGAGTCAGGACAATATTCCCTCTATCGGAGGAGTCCTCTCTATACCAGGAATGTAGTCATCAGGAAAGAATATTCAATTCTATAATACTAAACAATACAGGGACTCATGGTCAAGTACTATCATGTCTATATATACCTATATAGCGATTTTGGAATACAACACGCATTACGGGAGGCTTGTCCACTTCGCTCATGAAACGTATAACATCGATCAAAGGTATTAGTAACACCGCGGCGATCACTCTTGGAATCGACACCCTGAGTTTATCAAATAACTCATACGGACAAGAAATAATAGCTCCACAAGGTAACATCATACACATGGTATAACTGCAACTTAAAGGCAATATAGGAAAAAAAAAATATGATGCTCTGAAACTCAAACTTGCATTCACGGCAATCTAGACCAACAGAACTTAGTAATCCAAGTCCTATATTTGTACAAAAGAACATGCCGATAAGGCACAAATCAGAACACTCATCGGAAAATACTCGACGACACACCAAACCCAATCTAGGCCATGGATCCTATCCTGGCTTATAGCTAACAAAAGCTCTGATACCAACTGTGGCGACCCGACCCGGATTCCGGAACGGAATCCCAAGGTCACGTCGCTAGAACAAGGCAAGAAGAGGGCAAGCACTTATACATTAATAGTGCGAGTCGGACAGTCGAGCTATCAAAAGCTCGAAACACACATATAAGGTCGTACTAAAAACACGGGTTTACAAAATTCAAGATACGACATGGAAAAGTAGTCCCGAGCTATGAAGCTCGAAACCAAGGCCAAAGATACCAAGAGAGACATAAATCTCAAGAAGGAAAGAAAAAGAAACTCGCGTGCCGCAACATTGCAGACGCTGGACAAACCATCGGCACTCAGCCGGCGCTTCAAAGAAGGGACCAACGATATAACACATACCCCGGCTAAAGCATACCGGGGTTAACCAACAATAATAATAATAATAATAGGAAGAGAAAAGCCCAAAGCTACTGCGTGCCTGGGATACAACCCAATATAAAAAAAATCAAGGCTATGAGCAACGACACAACACGTCGGCCCAAAGGAGAACCAAATCAAAACCCAAGTATTCTACCCGACTGTAAAGTCTAAATAACCTTACAATACAACGAGCTCACAAGAATATAATATTATGATATACAAGTCAAGGATGCTAGAGAGATAGGAGTCCTCAAGCTATTACTCGGAAATATCGACTATTACAATCACGAACACGCGTACTAAGCTCGAGCTATCAATCAACTGTGGTCTGCTACAGTCACGTACTATGCGTCCTCAATACGACTTCCGAACTGCAACTAGAAAACAAAGTACGGGATGAGTCATAATGACCCAGTACGTTACTACTAAACAATATGACATAATTTGAATATTGCCATAAGAGGAAAAGATATACGACGAAGACCCATTTTATTTACGAAGACCCAAGAGGTCGGGTTGTATCGAATGAAAACCGGTCCTTTACTGACTACCAAGATGAATCGTGGTGAATCCCCTGTTCACAAACAGTCAAACAAGTCAGGAAGCAAGGCACAAGAATAATCATGATTATGGATGTATATCCTATTGTAGAACATTCCAAGTCTCTCATAGAATAAATAAGTAGAAGTATGCATATTTATAAATATACATATACCAAGTCTCTCATAGGATTATCAAGTGTGGTATGTAAATTCGTTTATGTACCAAACAATTCATTCATGGAAGTTTATCATGTAAGGATATGTATATCTACAATTATATACATACGAAGACAATCAGGGTAAATCAAGTGGGAGTGTGTATATCTACATAGATATACATATGCAGGCAATCATGGTTAATCAAGTAGGAGTATGTATATCTACATATATATACATATGCAGGCAATCAGGGGAAATCGAGTAGGAATATGTATATCTACATATATATACATACGCATATCGTGAAATCAGTAGGAATATGTATCATACAATTATCCGATCATGCCTCTCACGAAAGTCAAGCGATCAAGAACAAGTATAAACAGCATTTAGTTTACATATTCATGATAGCACTTTGTTTTCACAAATGCTAGAAGGAATCCACATATAAGAGGATATGATATAAATTGTACCGCAATGTAGCTCTCTGCAATATAAACTCGTTATCAGAAGAATCCTGGGTGTACGAGATGGTAATCGATTCCAGATAGTATTAGTCGACCAAGCGCCTCTAATGGTTACACAAGGTACTCTTCTACACAAGGTGACTCTTCTCCAAGAATGGAGGGGTTTCAAGAATGGAGGGTTTCGGTTCGGCAACCCATCACTATCACGAATCTCATGATTCGTAATCTGTAGACTAATTGTCAACCGTGGAAGACAAGACAGGACAAGACAAGACAGGACAAGACAAGACAGGTCAAGACAAGACAGGACAAGACAAGACAGGTATGCCAGCTGGACTTATTGGGGAAAACAAGTAACATTTACTTATTTAAGAAATCAAGCAAGGACGAGCACGGTAATAGCGATCTCATTCAAGTCAGGTGGGCATGTTATACTTTACGACTAATAATCAGGCATGATCATGAATTAAATTAAGAATCTCGAAACTAGTATTCTAGTTAAACGGATTTCAAAGGCCGGGTTGATCGTTGAGTCGGTATTGTTAAGTGACTCACTAGCATCGACTATTGGCCGAGTCATTTCTATAATTCCAATCAAATAAAGTTTGAACACTATATGTGTTCCAAGACTCCTTTCTAGGTTCTTGTTTGAGGCATAGTTAGGTTCTCGTTCCATTTAGGAACCTTAGTTCAAAATCACTAAGTCAAGTGTAAAAGTCGGAAACCTAAGTTGTTTATTGTCCAACTAAGCTTAGATCAATTTTCAAGTTCGAAATTCCATTTGTTAATAGAATCATAAATCAAAGCACGTTGATACTCAATAGGAAGATAATTATGAAGATAAGACACACGATATGCTTAAAGGTCATAATCTCAAGTAGACATAGAAGTTCATGCATCATTCACAAACAAATCTTATCAAGCTCAGTTCCATAGAATCATAAGATATATAACCTTATAAAATCCTCTCGAGGTTTCCAAAGAACTAAAGATCGATCGCATGCACTCTTGAAGGACAGAAGACTTAAGACAACTCAAGATTCATCAAGTAACCATGTGATGGTACTTCATAAGTCCATCATCACACACATGACTTGGATGACCATTCAGTCATCTTTAAGAATCTCTACTTCATCATCTTTAATTTCATAACTTTCTTCTTCTACTTTTTTAGATTTATCAGAATTATTTTCTGATTCTTCCTTTATTTCTTCTTTATCTTTCTTTTACTAGCTTCTAACTTTTCTTTCTCTAATCTTTTCCTTTCTTCTATTTCTCTTTCAATCTCCTCAATGTCAATTTTTATGGGAGGGATAGGACTATCATCATAAACGATAAATCTATCTCTCTCATAATCTTCCTCTTCTTCAAAAGTTTCGGTTGATAATTTTTCAATCTCATCTATTGAAAAACAGACACTTATGTCACTAGGTCTATTCATAGCATCAAACACAGAGATTTCAACAGTTTCCCCTAGGACTGACATTGTGAGTTTACCATTTTTCACATTAATCATTGTATTGGCAGTTGACATAAATGGTCTGCCTAACAATATTGGGACTTCATTATTAGTGCATATCTTCCTTTCCATCTCTAGAACCACAAAGTCAATCGATGATTAATTTATCAACTGAACTAGGATATCTTCCACTATACCCAAAGGATATTTAACTGAACGATCAGCTAATTGCAATTGCATATTAGTGGGTTTTAGTTCTCCTAAACCTAACTGTTTATAGACCGCAAAAGGCATCAAATTAATACTTGCTCCTAAATCTAACATTGCTTTCATTTTTTTAGAGCTTCCCAAGGAGACTTGGATATTAAAGCTACCAGGGTCTTTCAACTTAGGTGGTAATTCGGGTTGTAAAACAGAGCTTACATTTTCAGAAACAACAATCTTTTCATTGTTTTCAAACTTGTGTTTCTTAGAGTGAAGATCTTTGAAAAACTTAGCATAAGCTGGAATATTTTTAATAACATTAAGCAAAGAAAGATTAACATTCACTTTGGATAACATATTATAAATTTCCGTGAATTGTTTGTCCATTCGGTTTTTCATAAGTCTTCTAGGAAATGGAATTGGAGGAACATAAGGTGGTGGAGCCACATAAGGTTCCTCTTCTTCTTGATCCAACTCTTCTTCAACTTCGATTGCATTATCTTCTTTATTTTGACTTTCTTTTTCTTGTTCCTTATTTGGAACATCTACTTCTACTTCTACCTCTTGATTACTTAAGTCATTATTGGCTTTATTACTATCACCATCTTTTTCTATTTCTTTTTCAATTACCTTTCTAATTTTCTTTTTAAAATTTTCATCGTAGCATGCACATTAGAAGAAGGATCGATCATTACCTCTTCACCTATCACCTTACCGCAAGCAAGACGGTGATTGACTTGGCTTGCTCAGTTTGACTAGGGAACTTCCCTTCTTCTCTTTTATCAACTTCAGAATTTGCAATGTGCTTCTTTAGATTTTCAATTTCTTCAAGCATGTACTTCATCAATGCTGCTTGACCTTTACTAGCTACTTCTTGCTTGGGAACTTCTTCAATTCTCAACTGATTTTGATTCGACAACTGTGGAGGTTGTGGTGGTTGAGGTTGGAACTGTTGAGGTTGCAAAAGCTTACTTCCTCCCCAAGAAAAGTTAGGATGATTCCTCCAACCAGGATTATATGTGTTTGAATAGGGATCATTCCTTGGCCTTTGAGGGTACATATTCATAGCATTAGCCTGTTCAGAATACATAGCACTTGACGGACAAAAATTAGTAGCATGAGAATATAATCCACATAAAGCGCATGCTTCTTGAATTTGCCAATTTTCAAATTGAGCTTGTGTATTTGAATTATCTTGCAATTGATATAGGCTCTATTTTTACCTCTAGCACTTTTTCTTGGGAATTAATACTTAGCATCTCAAATAATTCTTCTAGTGCTTACGTGTCATTCTATTAATAGAACCACCAAGCTGCACTATCAACCATAGTTTGTAAGCGAAAGACCATGATAAAATTGAAGCACTAACACATGTTGAGCCAAATTATGATGAGGACACATAATGAGCGTTTTTAAATCTATCCCATGACTCATGGAATGTTTCACAGTTCATTTTGAAATGACATGATTTGTTTTCGAATTCAAGAAGAGATGCATGTTTGTAAAATTTACTCATAAACAAATCATATAATTGAGCCCAAGTATAAACACTATTTGGTGTTAGGTTCATAAACCATCTCTTTGCCAATTCTTTTAATGCACTGGAAAATATTTCATTTTGATTTGATCTTGATCAACCCTCCTAAAGGAAAAGTACTCATCATGTATTCATATTCTCTTAAGAAACCGACAGATCTTCATGGGGCATCCCATGAAAAGATGGTATGGCATTAAAATAATGACCTTTTAACTCAAAATTCCTAACAAAGATCCGGCAAGACTAAACATGATGTCACAACATTTAATGAAGGTCTACTAAAGTCATTAATAGTTCTTTGATTTACCACTACTTCCATATTTCTTCTTGCGTTCTTCTTCTCTTTGATTCCTATTGACTGGGTCAACTAGGTTTTCGTGATTACGATTATTGTTATTTCTTCCATTGTAGGATCAACCGAGGATCCTCTTGATTCAATTGGTCTTGATTATCAAACTCGGAGCTAGATTTTCAAAAACTTCTTGATTTCTTCTAACAATATTTATATTTTGATTTAAGTCTACCAATTTTAGGATTCAAAGATCTGACTAGTGCATAAAAACAAATTAAAAGCAATTTAAAAACAACTAACTATTAAAATAAAATAAAATCTTTTTGTATTTTTAATTTTATAAAAACTGAAAATTAAACTAAAAACTAAATTAAATTAAAAACTACGCTACCAACAAACTAACTACGTGAACTAGCTTGTCCCCGGCAACGGCGCCAAAAACTTGATCGATGTTTTAATTAATCTTTTTCCTTGCAAGTGGACAAGACTATTATAGAATAGTATTGGAAGCAAGGGTCGAACCACAGAGACAAGTGATCACGATGCAATTTATCAATAGCAATTTATTAATCTAAAGAAGGTTTTTATATTTAATTCTACTCTAAACTACTAGTTATAAATGTTTAACTAATTAGACAGTAATAACAGATATGAAGATCTTATGGTAGGTGGCAATCTAGGATTCTGGGTTTCACTTATATCTCTTTTATGTTCAATTCATGATAATATCATTCAATGTCTTGGGTTCGTTCACTAAAAATAGATATAGTCTGTTGAACAATTGGTTCAACCTCCATCCCCATAAAATTCGCCCATTCTATATCCTAAGCACAGAACTGTCAATCTAGTCTGTCACCTAGATTTATGATCTATCTGTCACCTAGATCATGTAAGAACCTGGTCCTAACTTATCACTCTCGTGCATCGATAGGTCCAATTTATTGTGTTGGTGAGCCAGTGTACGACATATGCACTTGGTCATGCAGTTATCCGCACCTCTAAGCCTTTATTATTTGCGATTACATTCATTTGTTCAAAGCAAAATAATATAGGGGTTGATAAACAACACAATCAACAAGCATTGAATGAACATAAATAAGAATCAAAACATAAATTTGATACAAGTTACCTCCCACCTCCTAGATTATGGATGAATTAGTTCATCATAGACAATGAACAGCACATGGAGATGATCGGATACATGATGTGATCTTCAATACTTGAAATTACAAAACCTAACTATGTTATACAATCTAAAAACTACCTAAAATCTATTAAAGAGAGCTTCCAGCCGTCCTCCCTATGCTTGGCTCGGCATCTGACTTCTATATATACTCGGGAGTTGTAATTCAATCGAATGATTGTGTGAAAATCCGACTTTGACGCATTCTGACCACCTTGCGGTCGCAGAAGGTCTTTGGATACTTGCGTCCCAAGGTCTCCATATGTCCGACTTTGGAAATCTTGACTTCTGGCTTTAAGTCCCGTACTGCCTACCTTGCGGTCGCAAGGTCTGGGGCACCTTCCGTCCGCAAGGTCTCCAGATTCTACAACTTTCATTCTTTCTTCATTTTTCCTTTTTGGCCCTTCTTGAAATTTGCACTTAAAACCCTGGAGTTTCGCATATTTTCACAAATAACCCTGAAACTTACAAAACTCACCGAAAACATATATTAGTAGCCAAAAGCCTCGTGAAATAGCATAATTTAAGTCATAGAAGCATATAAAATCGACGTATAAAATACATCGATCAGTATCACATTGCCCTTTTCTAAGTTCTCTGTTCATTTAGAATTCGATAACTAAGCCGTTCATGTTCTTAAACTAGCCTTAAACACATTCCCGAGTTTCAAACTCTAGATTCGATGATTTCGTTAAACTTAGAATTGAAACATATTCTTTCACAAGAGTTGTTCCTAAGCTCATTATAAACAACATTCATGCTTTGCATAAAGTCAAAATCACAACTTCAATAAGAATTCATAAAATCCTACACATATTTTATAGGTTGAATTGGAGGTTTTGTCTTCACAAAAGATGTTCATAATCATCAATAGAACAACTATAATGAAGGGGTCATGTGCCTTCGATTTGGCGGTCTCGGGTCGCCGATCGGACAACCGGAACTCCGGGAAATGGTCTCTCAAGCTAGGGTTTCCTCCATGGACAAAAATGGAGCTTGAAGCTCTGAATCTCTGAAGTTTTTGATCACAAATGGCTGACTTAGGCTGGAAAAATGTTTATATAGTTGCCAACAAAACCTCAATCCATGTGAAGATGGTTAAATGACTTTCTATTGGCTATGGGATGCTAGCCTTTGATAAGGGTTGATCCAAAGGCTTAGAAGGGTTGTAGAAGAGTCAACAAAGAGGTCTCAAGTCACATAAGACGGCCAAGGGGCAAGGGCACAAGGGTCAACAACCAAAACCAACCAGAAAATGTCACAAACCTGAATCTGGCATGCTGCGGTCGCATCACTTTGGACCCATGCGAGCGCTTCAACTATTCATGGCCAATTTCCAGATTGTTGTTACTGGACAGTCGATCTTGTAAAATCGACCATAAATCGCTCACAACTTCAAATGAGGTGATTTTTTATGTTTCTGAAAGTAGACTCATTAAAATATATTTTAGAATTTTAAATTACGCAATTTAGACTTATATTCATCAAAATAAAGTTACAACAAAAATCAAGTACCGAAGCCGATTTCCTGAAAATAGAATTCTGGCACAGCCGTAAGTCAAGCCCTAAATGAGGTACTTAGACACCTTGGAAAATTACCAAATTTTACAGGGAGTATCCTAACATATGAAGGTAAAACATACTAAATATTTAGAAAATTCTATTTAGTAGATTGGTACCAGAAGTTTCCCAAAGTTTGCCCAAAACCGTACTGAATATGTGAAGTAATATGTTGGTCATCTTATTTCCAAATGCAACAAGTCTATGAACAATGATTATGCAAGCATGGGAAATACTAGTACACTTGGTTTAGAACTCAAATGAACTTCTTGCAAGTTGAAAACACAAACAATACAAGCAACGAAGGCAATCCCAGAAACCCCTAAGGCTCAAACGAAGCAACAATGCTTCTAAACTCTCAACCAAGCATACAACAACTAAGATGAACATTGTAAATCTTATATGCAAGGTACTAAGACTCCAATGAGACTTATTTAGGTGCTATCATGTTAAGATAAACACTCGAAACACCAACAACAAGGCATGCAACGCATGGAAGATCAACACTCTAATATGATCTCAACCAACTCAATGCAAACATGGTATGAATGAAATGAAGTCTCTAACATGTCAAGACACTTAATAAACATGTTATAATGATGACCAACGTGAAATGGGTTCGGGTTCTCACATCCTCCCCCACTAAAAGGAATTTAGTCCCTAAATTTATACCAGAAATCTCGAACAAGTAAGGGTATTTCTCCCTCATCTCAAGCTCAGTCTCCCATGTGGCTTCCTCAATATCATGATTCTTCCACAAGACCTTCACTAAAGGAATACGCTTGGTCCTCAAGACTTGCTCCTTGGTATCAAGAATCCTCACCGGTTTCTCAACGTAGGAAAGATCGGGCTCAAACGTAATCTCCTCATAAGTAAGGACATGTGACTCGTCCTTCAAGTACTTACGAAGCATGGAAACATGAAACACATTATGGACACCCGACATAGACGGTGGTAACGCAAGTCGATAAGCCAAAGAACCAATCCGCTCTAAGATCCTAAACGGACCAATAAACCTCGGAGAAAGTTTCCCTTTCTTCCCAAACCGCTTTGTACCACGCTGGGGCGATACCTTCAAGAACACATAGTCACCAACCTGAAACTCAAGATCTCGTCTCCGGTTGTACGCGTAGCTTTTCTGTCTACTCTAAGCCTTAAGCAATCTGTCTCTAATCAACTTCACACTCTCAACTGACTGTTGTACCGTCTCCGAACCCCATAACCTAGCCTCACCAACCTCATCCCAGCAAATCGGTGATCGACACTTACGCCCATACAATGCCTCGTATGGCTCCATCTCAATGCTCGATTGAAAACTGTTATTATACGTGAACTCAGCCAACGGTAGATGTGAATCCTAACTACCCTTGAAATCCATAGCACACGCACGTAACATATCCTCCAAAATCTGTATCAATCTCTCGTGACCATCGGTCGTGGATGAAGCGATCTTGAAATTGACTTCACCCAATGCCTCTGCGCAAGAATGCGAGAACCTAGAAGTAAATCTGGGGTCTCTATCGACACAATGCTAGCGGTACACCATCTAATCTCACAATCTCTGAATGTACAATCTTTGCCAAGCGACTCAAGCGTAAGAAATCGCAATAGGAATAAAATAAGAAGACTTAGTCAACCTATCAACGATAACCCAAAGCGCATCAAAGCCTCTACAGAGTGCGTGGCAACCACAGTAACAAAATCCATGGTGATATGCTCCCACTTCCACTCAGGAATCTCAAGTGGGGCAAACCCGGGTCTCGGTGCTCGGCCTTAACCTGCGACACGTAAGACATCTAGAAACATACTCGGCTATCTCCCTCTTCATACCATTCCACCAAAGCCTCTTCAAGTCACGGTACATCTTAGTACTACCGGATGTATCGTATACTTGGCCTTGTGTGACCTCATCAAGAACCATACGTTTCACTTCATCGGAAGAAGGAGCATAAATCCTACTCTAGAATGTCAAGATCCCATCACTTGTTTATCGCGAACTTCGGGTGTATTATTCTCACCCAATCCATCGATAATCTTCATCAAATCCGGATCAGTAGCTTGAGCTTCCTTGATCAACCCAAACAACACTGGTGTAGCACGAACACTAGCAAAGAGAACACTATGCTCACTCACGATAGGACTCCACTCACGGACATCCTCGAGCATCTTCCATTCCCTCATCATCAAACATGACATGTAGGATCTCCTACTCAACGCATCCGCAACAACAATCGCTTTCCCTGGATGGTACAAGATAGTACAATCGTGATCCTTAAGCTTCTCCATCCATCGCCTCTGTGTCATATTCAACTCCTTTTGTGAGAAAAGGTATTTCAGACTCTTATGATCCGTATACACCTCAAACTTAGCTCCATAAAGATAGTGTTTCCACTTGTGAAGCGCAAAGATAATAGCTGCCAACTCAAGATCATGAGTCGGATAATTCTGCTCATATGGTGACAACTTCCTAGAAGCATAGGCAATAACCTTCCCGTTCTGCATAAGCACACAACCCAAGCCTTCCAAAGAAGCGTCACAATAAACCACGAAGTTCTCACAACCACTAGGCAAAGCTAAAACAGGAGCGGTAGTCAACCTCCTCTTCAACTCCTGAAAACTAGCCTCGCACTTGTCACTCCAAACAAAAGCAGACTTCTTCTAAGTAAGATTGGTCATAGGAGTAGCAATCTTAGAAAATCCCTCAATGAACCTACGGTAATAACCCGCCAAGCCCAAGAAACTACGGACTTCGGTCACCGTACTAGGAGTCTTCCACTTGGTAACAGCTTCCACCTTTGATGGATCCACCGCGATACCATCACTAGACACAACATGCCCAAGAAAAGCAACTTGTTCTAGCCAAAATGCACACTTGCTAAATTTAGCAAAAAGTTGTTTCTTACGCAACACAGTAAGAACCTCTCTCAAATGATGCTCATGCTCCTCTCGTGACTTCGAGTACACAAGGATATCATCAATGAACACCACTACGAAGCAATCAAGGTACTCATGAAACACCATATTCATCAAGTCCATGAGAACGCCAGGCGCGTTTGGCAAACCAAACGGCATAACAACAAACTCATAATGGCCATAACACGTACGAAAGGCTGTCTTCGGGACATCCTGCGCCCGAACCCTCAATTGGTGGTAACCACTCCTCAAGTCTAACTTGGAATACACAACAGACCCCTGAAGCTGATCAAAGAGATCATCAATGTGAGGTAATGGATACTTATTATTTATAGTAACCTGGTTCAACTGACGATAGTCAATGCACAACTGCAAACTACCATCCTTCTTCTTCACAAACAACACCGGTGCACCCCACGGAGACACACTCTATTTAATAAACTCCCTATCTAGCAGTTCTTGCAACTGCTCCTTCAACTCTCTCAACTCAGCTGGAGCCATCCTATAAGGTGCTCTAGAGATAGGTGAAGTCCTGGACAAAACCTCAATGCAAACCTCTAACTCACGGTCGGGAGGTAAAGCATAATCAGTCGAAAAGACATCCGAAAATTCATTAACTACCGAAACTTCATTAACAATTAGAACTTCTTATAGTATAGAAGTAGGCATGCTAGTCTCAAGTACACAAGTGAGATAACAAGTACAACCTTGCGTTAAAAGTTTTCTATCCATAAAGTAGAAATAACATGTATATTATTCATGTCATGATCACTAATAAAAACCAACTCCGGTATACCGAGCATGGCAATTGTAACACCGTTATGATGGCAATCTACTAGAGCATGCAATACACTATCACCAATGAACACATCACAAGCCTTATAGACCTCGGATGCGAGTTCAAGATCACTCAATGGTATAGACATCAAGCACGTAGGGTAACTGTCAAGGCAAGACGCGTAAATTCTCAATAAAATGTGGTGCATCATATTTGCACCTGTATAGCTATACACCATTTGTTGTTCCATACCTTTTTGGTAATTGGTTCGGTCAATTTCAAATCTAATTTATACCATTCTAGTTCTCCGACGAAGACCTCTTAATCAAGTCAGGGGCCCTCTGAAGTGACTTCAAAAGCTTTCGTCGTAAAGGATGTGGGGTGTTCGTGAATCACATAAAAGCATCCTTTATATCGGTCTCAAGAATACAAATCATAAGCACATATAGGCATGGCATCAACATCATGCAACATAGTATATTAATTTACTATGTATGTAAACCAAATTATGGAATATTCATACTATTAACTACCTATCAATGGTAGATAAAACACATTATACAAGGTGTAGACACCCCAATTTCGTACCTCTGGTATGTGACATGACAAAAAATATCAAGACATGTTAAAACATTAACAAATGTCAAGTTACAGGGTCAAAAGTGCAAAAGGACAAAGCAGGATGCACAAAAGGACAAATTACAGGGACTAAAGTGTTCAAAATGATCAAGGTTTGAAATTTGGGCATGGCCACCCATTGATTTGGGCATGGCGCCCAAATTGGAGGGGTTTGGAGCCCAAATTGCTTCCCCTGCACTGTTCATGCAATATTTGACGCAAAACACAATTTTTCCAACGCAAGGTACAATCAATTGAAGCACAAAAGAAGAAATGGGCGTGGCTCCCATCCAATTTGGGTACAGCGCCCAAACTCCTATATAGTGGCGCCCAAATTGCCTTCCTTCAAGCGCACAGTTGCCGCAAAGCACCATTCATCCAGCGCAGTGTACAATCAAAAGGAGCGCAAAGAAGGAAAATAAATTCCGCCGATGTCCCTAATTTCTCCTATAAATAGCAGAGGCCGGCTCCTCATTTCAACACTCCTTCGCGTAAAGCTTCTCCGCGTTAACGTTACGCTGAAGAATTAGAGAGCGGTGTGAGATAGTGAGAGATCACCTCCAAAGCCTCGAAGCCCTGCCAAACCTCTGCCAAACACAAATCCAACCGATAGAAGTGTACCTTAGCCCCCCAGCTAGGTATCCACCCTATTTCCCCGGTCCAAAAATCGTGGAAAGAGCAGTTGCTCTGCCCGATTTAAAAGGCCAAATCAGCCAGTAGTAAGCCGTTACTCTGCCCGATTTCAGCTTACCTCAGTCAAAACAAACAACCACAAACAAACAGTTACCCTGCCCCGATCCTGAGGCTGAAAAGTAACTTTCAGAGCAGTCACGCTGCCCAAATTCACACAACACACAACACACAAACACACAACTTCAATTCAAAAAAGACTCTCTCTCCCCGAGGGACAGAGCGAGCACACCCCTACGCTGTCTGTAAGTTTTTATTGTTAAGTTTTTCATTTCCATGTAATAGTATTATTTCCAGTCCGGCCCAATGTAGTCATATAAGCAGTTGTGCTGCCCGGATTTAATTAGAAAATAGTACTAAATGTAGTCGTTATTATGGCAAAATGTTTTTAGATAAGTTTGTATTTATTTATTTCATTTATTCAATAAAGTCTTTATTTGTAAATGTATTATTTCCGATCCGGTTCAATATCAATATATAAGCAGTTATGCTGCCCGGATTTTGTTAGGAAATAATACTAAATGTAGCCGTTACTATGGCCAAATATTTCCAAGTATATTTGTAATTATTTGTAAAAGAGTCTGTTGCAAGTCCGTAAATAATATAGATGTAATGGATGTATTTGTAGGAAGTTAATGCTTTATTTATCTGTTTAATAAATATAACAAAAAGCATACTTTAGCCAAAAACCGTTTTGAGACCGAAAGGGCGAGTTGGGTGCCTAGCACCTTCCCAACTCGTAACTTAGCCTCCGAACCCGTTTTCTCTATCTCTGGTTTTCTTTTTCTGGTTTTGCTTTATTTTTGCCTTAAAATAAAGATGGCGACTCTAAAAACATTTTGGATCCAGTGGGGCCTCGCAACATCTTTCTTTGCACTTTCACGTTTTCCCCTAAAAAAGGGAGAATGGGAATGGAAAGGTGATGTATTCCTATGTCCTGGTATCCCCTAAACAAGGGATAACTTGACGTAGAAAACCCAAAGCACTCATAGTGATCCGAAATAGGCCATAAGGCTATTTTCATAAAATCCATAGTGGAGGCGCTGCAACATCTTTCTTTGCACTTTCACGTTTTCCCCTAAACAAGAGAGGATGGGAATGGAAAGGTGATGTTTTCCTATATCCTGGTATCCCCTAAAAAAGGGATAACTTGACATAGAAAATCCAAAGCTCCCATATTGGATCAAAAATCCACTAAAGGCAACCGAGGCGCATTCCAAGCTATTCGACAAACAACACTCCTCCCGCACTTTTGATTTCGTCCTCCCCTAGACAAGGGAGGGTGGAACGGGAGTAGTGGATGTCACCGCATCCGCACGGACGCGCACCCCTATCCAACGACGCGCGGGGCGCGGGAGCACCCATTTCCCGGGAACCCACACAAGGCTAATACACTATCAATGTATTAGACTAATAAAGAGACAATACAACATTTCACGAGTCACTAGGTAGCATATTCTTACTAACTAGTATACAGCCAATCCTTATAAGTCAAACCGTATGCGAATTCGACAACCAATCAACCAATCATCACGTGATCACCTCGGCCAATCTCCAAGTTCCAACATATCATGAGGAAATTTCACCTTGATCAAGGTAGTCCCCCAAATACCCAAACACAACCATCGGGAAAGAGTTCTCAAATTCCCAACACAAGTAATACAAGGACTGGTGGTTAATTACTACCCTAACTATCTACACCTGTATAGTAATCTATGAAATACTAATAGGTACCACGGGAGGTTTAACCACTCCTCTCTCGAAACGTATTACAACGAAGTTTCGCCATAATGATTAACACGACGATCACCCTTGGGACCGACAATCTAGCTTCTCCGATTCCTAAAAATGGAACAAGGAACAATCTAGACACCCACTCTTGGTATAAGCGCAACTCATAAGCAATATAGGAGAAATATAATACTCCTACACACAAACCTTCACTCACGGCAATCTAGACCAAACGAACTTAGTACTCCAAGTCGTATTCATTCACGAAGAATCTGCCAATAAGGCACGAAACAGAACACTCAACGTCAAGATTCACACAAAGAACCAACCCACCAAGGCCATGGAACCTATCCTGGCCGATAGCTAACCTATAAATCTCTGATACCAACTGTGACGACCCAACCCGGACCCCGAGATGGAATCACAAGTCAAGTCGTCCAAATAGGACAACAGTACATGCAAAGTCTCAATTATAGAAAACGACGTGACGCAACATTTTAGATGAAGCGCGACTCGGCACTAAAAGGCCAAAAATTTTTAAAACTTTTAAAACCTGATATAGCAATTAAAGACAAGTATACCAATTCATCGGCGACTTTACTACCGGAACCCAACACTACACAGTTCATGCATATATACCTCGACGGCTACAACATGCCGGAGAAACAACATAAATAAATAAGAGCTAAAGTAATGCCCAGCGGAAGATTTAAACAAGTGAACCAAACTACATCTATACAAGGCTCGGCGTACATGCGCCGGCACTCAAAATAGGATACAAGTATAGACATAAATATAAATAAACAAAGTTCCCAAGCGAAGTCTAAATGACTTGCTAATCCCAACGTCCTTACAAAAGAGAACAAAAGAAGGACATCTATAAACCACAACCTCGTCGCATGCGATCACGGACAAGCACGAACCACACGCCTCAACGGCGGTACACGAGCGGCTCGGATCTAAAAGCGATAAAAAGGGAGGGGTAAGTCATAAAGACTTTGTGAGTTAACAATTATGCATGTCATGGCATCATTCAACATACATAGCAAGATATCATCTTTAATATCAAGTCAATCAAAGCATTCATTTATATAAACACTTAAATCACATATCCATGGTAGCACATTGTTTCACATAAGTGCTATAAAATAAACCACATAAAAGAGGATATGTTATGTGATCGATGTATTTTATACGTCGATTTTATATACTTCTATGACTTAAATTATGCTATTTCACGAGTCTTTTGAGTACTAATATATGTTTTCGGTGAGTTTTGTAAGTTTCAGGATTGTTCGTGAAAATACGCGAAACTCCAGGGTTTTAAGTGCAAATTACAAAGAAAGAAAAATTGAAGAAAAATGAAGACTGTCAATCTGGACACCTTGCGGACGCAAGGTGCCTCTCTGCGACCGCAAGGTAGGCAGTATAGGTCCCCGAAGTCAGCTATCAAAGAATCAAAAGCCACCCACACTGGAGACCTTGCGGACGCAAGGTATCCAGCACCTTGCGACCGCAAGGTAGGCAGAATGCGACCTTTTCGGATTTTCACACAGTCATTCGATCCAATCACAACTCCCGAGTATATATAGAAGTCAGATGCCGAGCCTAAGCATAAGGAGGACGGCTGGAAGCTCTCTTTACATAGATTTTAGGTAGTTTTAGATTGTATAACATAGTTAGGTTTTGTAATTTCAAGTATTGAAGATCAAATCATGTCTTCCATCATCTCCATGTGTTGTTCATCGTCTATGATGAACTAAATCATCCCTAATCTAGGAGGTGGGAGGTAACTTGTATCGAATTTATGTTTTGATTCATATATATATGTCTATTCAATGCTTGTTGATTGTGTTGTTTATCAACCCCTATATTATTTTGCTTTGAACAAATGAATGTAATCGCAAATAATAAAGGCTTAGAGGTGCGGATAACTGCATGACCAAGTGCATATGTCGTACACTGGCTCACCAACACAATAAATTGGACCTATCGAAGCACGAGAGTGATAAGTTAGGACCAGGTTCTTACATGATCTAGGTGACAGATAGATCATAAATCTAGGTGACAGCTAGATTGATAGTTCCTGTGCTTAGGATATAGAATGGGTGAATTTTGCGGGGATGGAGGCTGAACCAATTGTTCAACAGACTATATCTATTTTTAGTGAACGAACCCAAGACATTGAATGACATTATTATGAATTGAACATAAAGGAGATATAAGTGAAACCCAGAATCCTAGATTTCCACTCACCATAAGATCTTCATATCTGTTATTACTGTCTAATTAGTTAAACATCTATAACTAGTAATTTAGAGTAGAATTAAACATAAAAACCCCCTTAGGTTAATAATTTGCTATCTATAATCGCACTGTTCGTGATCACTTGTCTCTGTGGGTTCGACCCTTGCTTCCGAGTCTATTCTATAATAGTCTTGTACACTTGCAAGGAAATAGATAAATAAAACAATCGATCAAGTTTTTGGCGCCGTTGCCGGGGACAAGCTAGTTCACGTAGTTAGTTTGTAGGTAGCGTAGTTTTTAATTTAATTTAGTTTTTAGTTTAATTTTCTGTTTTTATAAAAATAATAAAAATACAAAAAGATTTTATTTTATTTTATTTTGCTTTAATAGTTATTTGTTTTTAAATTGCTTTAATTTATTTGCATGCAAGGTCGTAGATCTTTAAATCCTGAATTGGTAGACTTAGATCAAGAGATAAATATTGTTAAAAGATACCAAAGATATTTTGAAAATCTAGCTTTCGAGCCTGATAATCAAGACCAACTGAATCGAGAGGATCCTCTGGTTGATCCTACAATGGAAGAAAATAACAATATTCGTAATCCTGAAAACCTAGTTGACCCAGTCAATAGGAATCAAAGACAAGAAGAGCCTGCAAGAAGAAATATGGAAGTAGTAGTAAATCAAAGAACTATTAATGATTTCAGTAGACCTTCATTAAATGTGGTAACATCATGTTTAGTCTTGCCGATGATCTTTGTTAGGAATTTTGAGTTAAAAGGACATTATTTTAATGCCATACCATCTTTTCATGGGATGCCCAATGAAGATCCTGTCAGTTTCTTAAGAGAATATGAATACATGATGAGTACTTTTCCTTTAGGAGGGTTAACTGAAGATCAAATTAAAATGAAATACTTTCCCAGTGCATTAAAAGAATTGGCAAAGAGATGGTTTATGAACCTAACACCAAACAGTGTTTTTACTTGGGCACAATTATATGATTTGTTTATGAGCAAATTTTACAAACATGCATCTCTTACAGAGTATAGAAAACAAATCATGTCATTCCAAAATGAACCAGGTGAAACATTCCATGAGTCATGGGATAGATTTAAAAATCTGCTTATTATGTGTCCTCATCATAATTTGGCTCAACATGTGTTAGTGCTTCAATTTTATCATGGTCTTTCGCCGGGTTTACAAACTATGGTTGATAGTGCAGCTGGTGGTTCTATTAATAGAATGACACCAGAAGCACTAGAAGAATTATTTGAGATGCTAAGTATTAATTCCCAACAGAAAAGTGCTAGAGGTAAAAATAGGAGCCTATATCAATTGCAAGATAATTCAAATACACAAGCTCAATTTGAAAATTGGCAAACTCAAGAAGCATGTGCTCTATGTGGATTATATTCTCATGCTACTAATTTTGTCCGTCAAGTGCTATGTATTCGAGCAGGCTAATGCTATGAATATGTATCCTCAAAGGCCAAGGAATGATCCCTATTCAAATACATATAATCCTGGTTGGAGGAATCATCCTAACTTTTCTTGGGGAGGAAATAAGCCTTTGCAACCTCAACAATTCCAACCTCAACCACCACAACCTCCACAGTTGCCAAATCAAAATCAGTTGAGAATTGAAGAAGTTCCCAAGCAAGAAGTAGCAAGTAAAGGTCAAGCAGCTTTGATGAAGTACATGCTTGAAGAAATTGAAAATCGAAGAAACATATTGAAAATTCGGAAGCAAATAAAAGAAGAAGGGAAGTTCCTAGTCAAACCGAGCAAGCTAAGTCAATCACCGTCTGCGAAGTGGTAAGGTGATAGGTGAAGAGGTAAGTGATCCCGATCCTTCTTCCAATATGCATGCTACAAGAGAAAATTCAAAAAGTAATAGAAAGAAATCGAAAAAGATAGTGATAGTGATAAAGTGATTGATGACTTGAGTAATCAAGAGGTAGAAAAAGAAGTAGAAGTAGAGTTAGAGGTTCCAAATAAGGAACAAGAAAAAGAAAAAGAAATTCAAAATGAAAATTTACAAGAAGAAGATAAAGAGTTAGATCAAGAAGAAGAGGAACCTTATGTGGCTCCACCACCTTATGTTCCTCCAATTCCGTTTCCAAGAAGACTTATGAAAAACCGAATGGACAAACAATTCACGGAAATTTATAATATGTTATCCAAAGTAAATGTTAATTTACCTTTGCTTAATGTTATTAAAAATATTCCACTTATGCAAAGTTTTTCAAAGATCTTCACTCTAAGAAACACAAGTTTGAAAACAACGAAAAGATTGTTGTTTTAAAGCGTTAGTTCTGTTTACAACCCGAATTACCACCTAAGTTGAAAGACCCATGTAGCTTTAATATCCAAGTCTCCTTGGGAAGCTCTAAAAAGATGAAAGCAATGCTAGATTTAGGAGCAAGTATTAACTTGATGCCTTTCTCGGTCTATAAACAATTAGGTTTAGGAGAACTAAAACCCACTAATATGCAATTACAATTAGTTGATCGCTCAGTTAAATATCCCTTGGGTATAGTGGAAGATATCCTAGTTCAAAGTTGATAAATTAATCATACCGGTAGACTTTGTGGTTCTAGAGATGGAAAGGAAGATATGCACTAATAATGAAGTCCCAATATTGTTAGGCGACCATTTATGGCAACCTGCTAATACAATGATTAATGTGAAAAATGGTAAACTCACAATGTCGGTCCTAGGTGAAACAAGTTGGAATTTTACGTGTTTCGATGCTATGAATAGACCTAGTGACATGAGTGCCTGTTTTTCAATAGATGAGATTGAGAAATTATCAACCGAAACCTTTGAAAAGAGGAAGATTATGAGAGAGATAGATTTATTGTCTATGATGATAGCCCTATTCCTCCCATAAAAATTGACATTGAGGAAATTGAAAGAGAAATAGAGGAAGAAGAAAGATTAGAGAAAGAAAAGCTAGAAGCTAGTAAAAAGAAAGATGAAAAAGAAATAAAGGTAGAATCAGAAAATAATTCTGATGAGTCAGAGAAAGTAGTAGAAGAAAGTTATGAAATCAAAGAAGATGAAGTAGAGATTCTAAAATCTCTCTTTGAAGAAATTGAGATAAAGGATATTGAGATAGAAGATATTAAGGAAGAAAAGCAAGAAGAGAATAATGAGGCTAAAATAAAAGAAACTATTAAAGTAGAAAATTCTGAATTTATGCCTTCCATTAATTCTCCCAAAGTCGAAGAATTAAAGCCATTACCATCCCACTTAAAATATGCATTTTAGGGAAGGTAACACTTTGCCTGTTATTATAGCAGCCGACTTAACAGAAATACAAGAAGCAAGTTTGTTAAAAGTCTTATGGACACATAGAGAAGCTTTAGGATGGTCCTTAGCTGACTTAAAAGGAATTAGTCCCTCTATGTGTATGCATAAAATACATTTAGAAGAAGGTAGTAAACCTTCTAGAGAAAGACAGAGAAGACTTAACCCACACATGGAAGAAGCATTAGGAAAGAAGTTCTTAAGCTCTTAGATGCGTATAATTTACCCTATATCGAGATAGTAAATGGGTTAGTCCTGCTCAAGTAGTTCCTAAAAGTCGAGGAATTCTGTTGTCAAAAATGATAAAGATGAATTAGTCCTACGAGGACTATAACTGGTTATAGAATGTGTATCGATTTGCGTAAATTAAATGCGGCAACTAGGAAAGACCACTTTCCTTTACCATTTATTGACCAAATTCTTGAAAGATTAGCGGTCATGAATATTATTTTCTTGATGGTTTTTTGATATAATCGGATCCACTGTTGCACTGAAGACCAGAAAACAACCTTTACATGTCCCTTTGGTACTTTTGCTTTTAGGAGAATGCCTTTTGGGTTGTGTAATGCAGCTACTTTTCAAAGATGCATGATTTCTATATTTTCAGATTTAGTTGAAAGATGCGTAGAAGTTTTCATGGATGATTTTTAGTTTCGGAAATTCTTTTGATCCTTGTTTAGAAAACCTTACTATCACGAAAGATCTTCGAAAACTAATTTAACTTTAAGTTGGGAGAAAAGTCACTTCATGGTAAAACATGGAATTGTCTTAGGGCATGTTGTTTCAAATAAAGGAATTGAAGTTGACAAAGCTAAAATTGAAGTTATTTCACAACTACCCCTCCCACAGTTAAAGGAGTTCGAAGTTTTCTTGGCCATCTTGGTTTTTATCGAAGATTTATAAAAGATTTTTCCAAAATCTTAAACCTCTATGTAATTTAGCAAAGATACTGAGTTTATTTTTGATGAAAGAATGTTTAGAAGCTTTTAATTTATTAAAAGAAAAGTTAACTCTTGCCCCAATTTTATCCGGCACGATTGGTCACTCCTTTTGAAATCATGTGTGATGCATTTTTGCAATTGGAGCCGTGTTAGGACAAAGGGTAGATAGAAAGCCTCATGTGATCCATTATGCTAGTAGAACTCTGAATGATGCTCAATTGAATTATACCACTCTTGAAAAATTTTTAGCGATGTACTTTAGAAAAATTTAGATCATATTTGCTAGGATCAAAGGTGATAATCTTTTTCGATCATTACGCATTGAAATATCTCTTAAGTAAGAAGGATGCTAAACCAAGATTAATTAGATGGATGTTATTGTTACAAGAATTTGACATAACTATCAAGGATAAAGGAACCGAGAATGTTGTGTGACCACTTGTCTAGGTTAAATTTTCACCCTTGAGCGTCAATTTCTTGATGATCTGCCCATAAATGATAATTTTCTGATGAACAACTCTAGCCATTAAAGATTCGGACCCTTGGTATCTGATTTTGTCAACTATTATGTTATGCGATATCATTAATCAGTTTTGATCATTCTGAAAGAAGAAATTTTTGGAAACGAAAATATTTTTGGAAGCTCCTCACTTATATAAGATTTGTTCGATTCTTTGATAAGAAGATGTATTCAGAAAAAAGATCAACAAGGTATCATGGAATTTTGCCATGGATATTCTTGTGGTGGTCATTTAGTGGTAATAAAACCGCTCGTAAAATTTTGCAATCAGGTGTATTGGCCTACGGTTTTTAGAGATTGTGAAGCTTCTGAACATGTGATAAATGCCAAAGAATAGGTGGTATAGGAAAAAAGCGAGATGCTTACATGTTAATTTAGTAGTTGAAATTTTGATGTTTGGGGTATTGATTTTATGGGTCCCTTTCTGTGTGTCAATAATTGCGAATATATTTTGGTAGCGATTGACTACGTTTCTAAATGGATAGAAGCGGTAGCAACTAAGAATAATGATGGTAAAAGCATAGTCAAGTTTGTAGAAGATTTATTTGCTAGATATGGAGTCCTAAGGCCATAATAAGTGACCGGGGAACTCATTTCCAATAAGTTGTTAAATAGTGTCCTCGAGAAAGCATGGTGTAACTCATAAGTTAGCTACACCTTATCATCCATGGACAAGTAGAAGCGGATAAAAGCGGTGTTAGAAAAGGCGGTAGGCCTAATCGTAAAGATTGGGAATCTAAACTCAAGGATGCTTTATGGGCATACCGAGCGCTTTAAGACACCCATAGGAATGAGTCCATATAGGATGGTATATGGTAAAGCTTGCCATTTACCGATTGAGATTGAGCACAAAGCCTATTGGGCAATTAAAAATTAATTTAGATTTGACATTAGTGGAGAAGAAAGACATTTCGATTAAATGAATTAGAAGAACATAGACTTAATTCGTATCGAATCAAAACTTATAAAGAAAAGACCAAAAGAGTATCATGACATGGGATTAGCCAACAAAATGCTTCATCCGGGTATGAAAGTATTATTGTTTAACTCTAGGTTAAGGTTGTTCCGGGAAAGTTAAAATCCAAATAGTGCGTCCTTTTTAGAATAATGCAATTTATCCTCATGGGGCTGTTGATATACAAAACCCCAAAAATAATGAAGTGTTTAAAGTGAATGGACAGACTCAAGCCATATTTTGAGCCAATGGGTTGAACGAACAGTGTTTGTTTTTTGGACATTTAATTATTTAAAATTAATAATTTACTTAAAATTTAAGTTTGGGGGAGAAAAACATCTTAAGTGTTGTTTATATGTTGCTAATAATTTTTAGTTTAGAATTTTGTTTAGATTTTGCATGAGGAATTATCAAAGACATAACGGAGTAACGAAAGGACTAAAGCAGGCGATGAAAAGCTGGAAAAGAAAAACAAGAGTGGCAGTTTCGTCCACCTTGCGGACGCAAGGTGTGAAGGACCTGCGGCCCTTGGTCCCGATGCATGAATCTCGTGCGGTGAAGTGTGTCGGACATGGGGAATGAATGAAGAATCCCAACACTTTGGTGACCACCTTGCGGACGCAAGGTGTGGCGGTACTGCGACCGCAAGGTCACTTGTCTTGGGACCATTTTGAAAAACAATCTTCGCTCCCTCTCTCAGCGGCCCGGCGGAAGGTCAAATACTTCAAATTCGGATCTTCCATTATTCGGCACTAATTCAAGATCTCTCTTCTCTCTCCTCAAAACTCTTCATCTCCCTCACTCATCTCCCATTACACCTGGTTGAAGCTTTTGAAGAAAAAAGAAGAAGAACCACCATTGTTTGTTGAAGATCAAGCTCGCTCGGCTCATTCACTCAATTAAAGTACAAACAAGTAATCCCTAACACCTCTTTAATTTAAATGCGTGAAATATTTGCATGCTAGGGTGTTAGATATTTTCGTAGATATATATGCTTTAGATTAAATTTTAATTTTAAAATTTTAAAACACATTTTTAATTGAAACTTTTAGTTTTTAAATTTTTTCAAACAAAATGTTTAAAGCGTAGAAATACCGGCTCTTCATCCTCGGCCACTGGGAGGAAGAACATAATTTTGACATCACCGCAAAGGTGTCCTCTGAAGCATCGAGAAGTACACCAACAAACTCTCAAGTCCTTGGTGCAGAAAGGGGATTTAAAATTTGAAGATTTTGGTAGATCGGCTCACGATGGCTCGTAGGTGGGGAACTTGTTAGATTCTCAAAGCTAAGGCCATTTGTAGTCCCTGATCGGGAATTCGCCAATGGCGACATTGGCATGGATGGCGGTGTGCTAGACACCGTTAATGTTAGGGAATGATAGTTGATTTTTTACGCCCAAAGCATTAACACCATTTGGCACCTCCAACTGCGGTTGGTGCCGATAATTATAACACACACCTCCACCCGTATCGATTAGGTGGTGAATATTAATTGCTCTCTGGTGTGGAGTGGTCCTATAGCGTAAACCACCATATGGACCTACGCACCATGAGAAGTCCTTCCTCAAGACTGCTGACCAAGCCGAGTGTATAAATTGTTTGTGGCGTCTCATGCCTTCAGAGTCACAAAACACGGTGAATTGGGAGAGGTTTGTCTGACCTACACATCATCTAATGGGGGTCTATTGATGTTGGCCGTTTGATCAACGGCCAAATCAAGACCCTTATTAGAGAAGGTAGGACGAATGCGGGGTTCGCGTTCCCGCATTTGATTT